>JAFEMH010000876.1:0-595751 GCA_022495995.1 Adenophora triphylla var. japonica | reverse complement strand
GTTATGACCAAAATGGACGCAACTAATAGAAGGGAGGGAAGAGATACGCCGACCTACAATTGAGTTCGTCATCTCACATTTCTGTCTAAATAAACTCATTTTGAACCGGTGGTCGTACTCCTGTGGACAGGGCGACAAATCTCCTCCTAGGAGAACATAATGACCAAATACAATGGACAATGGTCTTCAACCAAATATATGGACATAGTCGTATTCATGACAAAGTACTCAAGAGAACCACAGAAGGTACGTAATAATAAATAGTACTCCGTCCATCGCATGCCGAGTCAAAAACGTGGGGTAGGATCAATATCATTTGTTGGACTGAATGGTTGCACTATGCGTACATCATCAAGACCAAGAACTGCATCAGCATGTTCATGGGTCAAAATAATCTGCAATTAGAAGATCCATCATTTCTCTGTCTAGATTTAATATTTGGAACAGTGGCATCATCAAATGCTAAAGGATTGAACATCAAGTGAAATCAAACAACTCTTCAGGTTAACCAAGCCAAACAAAAACAAGACCTTTATCGAAAATCAAAGACCTACCAAGTCTTGATATCTGATTCACTAGTCTAAATGAGAAGACTCATTGTCCAGTAGAAGAATCACTTTATATCACAGAACAATTGATCCAGTAGAAGAATCACTTTATACGGGAAAACACTTTCCACTTTTCTTACTTAAGTAATCTGGTTTTTAAAGACTTTCCAAGGTTACCATGCTTACGAGCACTGTCTCTCAATGGGTATCGTATAAACGAGCTTCCCAAATCAATAGGCAAATTGAGTCACCTTCGATATCTTGATTTATCCTGGGGAAATATTTGGACATTTAGTTCGTTGACATCAACAAGTGTTAAATTATGATATGGCTCTAGAAGATAGCACAGGAGAAAAGATATGGAACATTAAAGGTAGTATAAAGAAAGCAGGCAATATATCAAATGAGAGGCCCTAAATCTGATATATTGAACTACAAAGCTATAAATCTGATATATTGAACTACAAAGCTATAAACAAAAACACATTGCAAAAAAAAAAAAAAAGAGATTAAATATTACTTGTCAAAAAAAAAAAC
The DNA here is from genome assembly GCA_022495995.1 of Adenophora triphylla var. japonica. NCBI lineage: Eukaryota > Viridiplantae > Streptophyta > Magnoliopsida > Asterales > Campanulaceae > Adenophora > Adenophora triphylla. The sequence goes on along the minus strand of JAFEMH010000876.1, from coordinate 594,666 downwards.
TAACCGAAAAAATCTCAGCATCTTCGGTGATAAATTTCTTCTCAGTGCTACCTCCGCGTTTAGTCAAGTGAGTCTCATTAAACAATTCCCATTGAGTTGGCGGACGACCCAAAGACTTCCACTACACATTGCAATAAAAAGAGATTTAATATTTACTTACAGGCTTCACATATGCATGAAAAACATCCAATACAATCAATTTACACGCCTGCTAATAAAATTTATTGCTGAAGCAGTCAACATGCTGATTTAAACAAAATTAGGTAGCATCGTGAAAAACACGAACTTGAATACGTTGAACTAGATAAAACATAACAAATTAAATTAGCATAAAAGTGAACGCCCTACCTTGATGCTTATTTTGTTCCATGATATCAGCAAGCTTGAAATTGTTCATAGATCCTGCAAATTAACACCATCAAGGCGGTTATATTCCACGGTGCACTCCCCCATCACCCTCCCAGAGGAATAAATGAATCAACATAAACCCTTAAATTATTAAGAGGCAAAACAAAGCGAAAGCATACAAAATAAAAGTGACATGCCATGGTACACTACAGGTTTAACTCCAGGATCTTTAACGATTATGATAGCTGGAGCATCTTCTATCCCCAAACCTGTTATCAAGGAAAATAACTTGGTCAAAAGAAGAAATTTATCTCCTATGAGGCTATGAAAATTGCTAACCGCTAGCTCCAGAAAGCATACAGTACTGATGCCATTTTACTTGGACAAACGCACCCTATTGCAATTTTATAAGTTCACAGTTTTGACTTGAGGTTACCATATACTAGCATTCTTAAAAAATCAAAATAGTATTTATATATATAAATATATATGTATATATATACACACACATACATACTCCCTCCGTCCCATAACAAGAGAGACCAAAATTGAATGCACGGGGATTAAGAAAAAGTAATATTGATAGTGGAGGAGGTGTTGTGAGTATGGAAAGTAAAGCATGAGGGAGAAAATGAAGTAGGGAAAAGTTAGTGGATTGTTGTTGTGAGTATAACAAGTGGGTCCCATTGAATAAAGAATTAATAAAAGTTGACTAGTTTGGATAGTCTCATTTGTTATGGGACGGACCAAAAGGGAAATAAGTCTCACTTGTTATGGGACGGAGGGAGTGTATATATATATATATATATATATATATATATATATATATATATATATATATATATATATATATTCATATCATACATTGGTAGATCGCTATTGTAAAAAAAAAAAAAAATCCAAAAGAAACAATTGATGATGGGCAGTGGCTAAGATAATTAGAGCTACTAAAAATTCTTTGCTATCCCTTGAAATCATAATTATGAGGAAAATAAATTTAGACTCAACATGTATAACATTTAAGTTTTTAGTAATTTGTATTGGAAAATACTACACCAATCCTAAACCTCATAAGGAAAACTAAATAAACTTACATGTTCGACCAGAAAACATAGTCCTCCTCTCTCCACAATGCAAATGCATACGAGGCATAAGCCCAATATGCTTTAACCACTTGACGCACGGATGGGGTGGCACGCTGGCCAGTCTTTGAGACGAAAATGACTTTGACTTATCATCAGGATAATACGAGCATTAAGCACTGACTAAAGGATAATTACTTGTGACAGGAAACTAGCAATTCAAAGAATCTGACTCCTATGACCTTTGCTACAAGTGCTAATTACAATAGGAAAATACAGATGAATAAATTATGATGCTGAAAAGTAGATCATTTGAGATGAGCTCGTAAGTTAGTTTATATACTACTCGGCTTGAGAATCCTGTCGAACAAGAAAATGAAGCTTGGAAAGACTTGATTAAGGTTGTCCGAATCGGTTTAGGCTCATTCGAATTGAATCAAGTCAAGTTGCCGATTCGACACAAGTCACCTACAGCCCTAGCCAGTAATCACCAATAATAAACAACTATATGAGAATAGAGATGCATGACCCACAAAAATGTATATTGACAGGGGCCAATAAGATAAGGCACAAATGGAAGAACTTCTACCTTATGTCGAATGCCTTTCCGCAAGAAATTTTCAACCTGCAATTTAATTATTGTATTACATCACTTCAAAGACAATAGAAAAAGAAAAATTAGTGAAAATTCAAATCAAAAGAAAATAAAGCAATTGCATCAAACTCTAGATACGAAGTCGGAGGTCTAACTCATTACAAGTAAATATATGGTTCACGGATATCTATGCTAAGGATGGCAATATAACTTAGAATAATTTTAATGGAAAAATTGTCATGAAAATCAAGTTTGCAAAAGTTACCAAAGACTCTTTGGAGTAATATGGGATGCGAGGCAAACTCAGGATGTTTGTTGCAATCCAATCAGTGACTCCATCAACAGAGAGCTCCCCGGTATACCTAATAGAAATATCAGTTGAGTAACATTTTAAGAAGTTGTAAAATCAATAGGGGACTTGCAACGTCATTAAATAGTAAGGCATGGAGCTTTGAACAAGCTAAAGATGTACAGTTTTACAACTCTTAAAAAAAAATTCACTCACCGAACAATGCAGTCTGAAGTTCGACAGCCAGGGGGGAATGCCACAAGTGAAGGAAGGCCTATGTACAGGTTAAGCAGATGACCGTTAGACAAGAAAAGATTAGATAGTTGGATTCGAAAAAATTTAAAAGGCACAGTAACAGAAAATATATATCAAGAAAACTTAGAGACCTCTACAAATAGTAAAGATATCTTCACAAGGTAAAGCGTGAACTACTCATTCCCTAAAATTTGACAGTCATATGCATGTTTACTTACGCCAAAAACACACATATATGCTAGAGCTTCCGGCCATGCTTATTGCTACCAAGCCACTGAGGAAACAGAAATCAGGATAATCACACTGCAAATAACCAAAGCAGCAAGAATTTGTTTGGATTCCTGCACTGCAAACAACCAAAGCAGTAAGAATAAACAACAAAAGGAAGAATTTGTCTGATTTACACAGCCTATCTGATACACAATAACTTGGAAGGCTTGGTAATATGTCCATATTTGACGCAGCGGAAATCAACACAAAAGGAAAACCACATTGGAAATACATGAAAATTAGGGGAAGAATGCCAGGAATTAAACCCTAATTTTGGGTTAAAAATAAACTCCAAATCGAGAACTTAGCTAATCAACAAAAATACACCAACAAAATATACCAAAACAGTCGAAATTTGACTTTTCAAAATCAAATCAAACTATCTTAGATTCATACAAGACGCAAATCCATGTTAAAAACTCAAAATATGGGGGGAATTATACCTCTTTAACTGGCTCGGATCAGAGAGAGAGACGACGAGGGAGAGACGACTAGGGAGAGACGATTGGAGGGAGAGACGATCGGAGCGGAGAGAGGCTGAGTGGAGAGACGACAGGGAGCGGAGAGGGAGAGATCGGATAGAGAGAGAAAGCGGATAGAGAGAGAGGCATTTGATTGTATCTCATATTAATTTATTTCTTATTTTTTTATATATATATTATTTAAGGTATTACGTGATTGCATTGGCCGTCACCTTTTATTAAAATTACTTTTTTCATGTATTTATATTGATTAAATTATATAATTAATCAAACGTGATTGCAAAAGTCATCACAGTTTTAAAAAAGCGGTCACGTTTGATTTTTCATTTTCCCTCCTGTTTCCTGCATTGGCGCTCCGAACGAAAATACCAAACGTGATTGCACATGTGATTGTACTGCCATCTCGTTAAGGTAACGCGATTGCTTTTTATTTCCGTCTCCTTATCTGGTCTATGGTGACTGCTTTTTTTAGCCATCACAGAAAGCAGTCACAAAAGGCTATTTTTCTTGTAGTGCAAGCTTCATGGCTCCTCCCGATAGTATCTTCTGCACCACATAAGGGCCGGTCCAAACGGGTTCCCATTTTCCCAGGGGGTTGTCTCTGGTAGGGGGCTTTACTTTCAACACTAGTCACCCTCTTTGATGTCTCTGGCCTTGACCTTTTTATCAAACGCTCTGGCCATCCGCCTCTGGTAGGCTCGGGTGTGTTCCATGGCTTTTAGCCTTCTCTCGTCAAGCAGGGCTAACTCATCATGCCTGCTGCGCAACCATTCCACTTCATTGACACTGTTTTCCAGGAGGACCCTTAATGACGGGATTTCCAACTCCACTGGTAACACTGCTTCCATCCTGTAGGTTAAGGCAAAAGGAGTTTCTCCCGTAGCCGTTCCGACGACGTTACGTAGCCCCAGTACCAAGTGCGGCTTTTCGGGCCAATCACGACCACGGGTGGCCATCTTAGGATGATCCGTTCGAGCGTCTTATTAGCGGCTTCCACGGCTCCATTAGTCCGAGGTCCGTACGGAGACGACTTGTGGCGAGTGATTACGAATTTCCGACAAAGAACCTATTGCAGCCCCTTCAAAGTGCGACCCATTATCGGAAATGATCTCGTTGGGCACCCCATATCTCGCACATTATGTTTTTTTGATGAATTGGGCCACTTTTACGGAAGTGAGGACCTTGTAAGACTTGGCCTCTACCCACTTGGTGAAGTAGTCGATGGCTACTAGCACAAATTCATGCCCATTGCTTCCTCGGGGGCCTATTTTCCCTATCACATCAATACCCCAAGTTGCAAACGGCCAAGGAGTCGTCATGCGATGCAGTCATGAGGCGGGAGATGGTTGAGGTTGGCAAACCGCCGGCACTTGTCGCATGCTCGACGTCTTGGACACACCTGTTTCCATGGAAATCCAAGTAGTAACCCATTCGAGGATCACTTGCATCGGGGCTCGGCATTCATATGGGGACCGCGGGGACCATTGTGGACTTTAGTCATCAATTCTTTGGCCCTTTCTTGAGTGACGCACAAGAGGAGTGGTCCTTGGTATCGCTTCTTGTACGGGTTGCCTCCTAGAATGACATAATGGGAGGCCAACCTTTTCGAGGGCTTGCAAGCTCTTGGCTACACGACAACTTCTTTTGGTCTACCTTCTTCGTCTCTACGAAAGTGACTCTCCATCTTTGAGGAACTGGTAAATTTGATTGTACCGGGGTTCCTTTATAGGCTCGGGTCCTGTGTCTACTTCACAACGAAGTGGGGCTTCTCTTCTACCCACTCGGAAGGGTTTTATGGCTTTTCCCTCGGGGATCTCTACCAATGAGGCTAGAGTAGCTAATGCATCCGCGAAGTCTGTTCTTTTCCCTTGGCAAGTAGTGGAAGGTTACTTCTACGAACTGTCCGATCCAACTCCTCCATATGGGCATGATACCGCTGCAGTTAGGGTCCACGATCTTCCACTTGTTGGAAACGATTGATGATCGGGGTGAGTCTCCGTAAACTTCTAGCTCCTTGACATTTCTTTCTAAGGCGGCCTTCCAAACCAGCAATGCGGAGCTTCATACTCGGTAACATTGTTCGTGGCGGGGAAGTTCAACTTGAGGGCTATGGGTGTATGCTCATCCTTCGGATCAACCAGTAGCATCCCGATACCGTTTCCTCTTTTGTTAGCGGCTCTGTCAAAGAACAACGCCATCGGTTTTCGGGTTCGACCGCAAAGATCCCTTCATGCAGGAATTGGGGTTCGGGCCCTCTGTCTTCATTACTGGGAAAGTTTGCCAGGTGGTCTGACAATGCTTGACCCTTGATAGCCTTTCTGGTCACATAGTTGATGTCGTACTCTGCTAAGAAGAAGGACCACTTTGCTAGACGCATCGAGAGGGAAGGCTTATCAAAGATGTACTTGATGGGGTCCATTTTTGAGACCAAATTCACAGGGTGGGCTTGCATATAATGCTTCAACTTGCTGACTACCCAGACCAGTCCTGCACAGGTCTTTTCACATGCTGAGTAATTGAGCTCACTTCCCTGCAGCTTTCGGCTGACAAAGTAAATGGCATTTTCTACCCGAGAGTCTTTCTTTTCTTGAGCAAGCATAGCCCCAACTGTCGCATCAGTGACAGTGAGATAGAGCGGAAGAGGTTTCTGTCCATGTGGGGGGCATAGCACCGGAGGGTGTACCAAGTATGCCTTGATCTGGCCAAAAGCATCCTGGCATTCTTCGGTCCATTCTGTGTCTACGTTCTTCTTCATGAGCTTGAAGATGGGCTCGCACATAGTGGTCAACTGGTTGACGAAACGGCCGATGATATCGCTGCTTTTCCCATAAAGCTCTTGACTTCGTCCAGCAGGTCCGAGGTGGCCTCATATCCATAATGGCTTTGATCTTTTGGGGGTCGGCTTCGATACCTCGCTCCGTGACCATATACCCAAGCACTTTTCCCCTTGTCACTCCGAAGGTGCATTTAGCAGGGTTTAGTCTCATGGAATGTTGTCTCAGTCTCTCAAAGAACTTCCGCAGGTCGACAAAGTCTTTGTCCAGTCCCTTGCCTTTGGAGTGGATTATCATGTCGTCTACGTAGACCTCAATCTCCTTGTGGATCTTGTCATGAAAAAGCGCGGTGGCGCCCTTTGGTAAGTAGCCCCGGCGTTCTTAAGCCCAAATGGCATCAGCTGTATGATAAGTTCCCACGGCGTGGTGAAGGCTGTTTTTTCTTGGTCTTCCTCGGCCATCTTGATCTGGTTGTATCCTGTAAAGCCATCAACGAAGGATTTGACTTCGTAATTGGCAGTGGAGTCCACCAGGATGTCTATGTTTGGAAAAGGGTAATCGTCCTTGGGGCTGGCCTTGTTCAGATCTCGAAAATCCACACAGCAGCGCACCTTCCCATTGGCCTTGGTGACGGTCACAATATTGGACAACCATGTCGGATATTCGATGACTCTGATGAATCCTACCCGCAGTAGCTTCTCAATTTCTTCTTTGACCTGTAGAGACCATTCTGGCTTGATCTTCCTCAGTTTCTGCTTTACTGGTTTAGCATCTTGTTCAAATGATTCATTATTAACTGTTGTTAAGTTTTGAGTTAATTTATCATTTGTTAAGTTGGCAATAAGAGGATACTCAGAAAGATCTGTCATTTCATTCAAAATAAGGGGAAAGATGACATCGATTACATTTTGGTAGTCCTCAGGCGTGAGGCCTTCGGATGACTCAGAGGACTGGAATTCAAAGATTCCTGACTCAACTGTATGGACGCTACTGACTCCTACACTACTTATTGACTCGAGGGTGGCTTGACAAGGGTTGGACCGGGATCTCACTCCTTCTTCTTTGTTGTCCCGGGAGTAGCGGTCTTGTCGGCGTTCTTCGTAAAGTTGGAGACTTCAAATTGATCAAAAACTTGCCGGAAATCATTGACGGGCCGGTGCCGTGGAAAGATAGTGAGGGGAGCTAGAGTAGCTTGATGCAATCTCTCGGCCCGAGCTCGTCCGTGACAACCGGGGCTCATTGATCAAGAGTCCGGTTCATCTTATCAATGCACTACCGATAATTCATTTTCTCTTTCTTGATCTTGGACACCACGACCTTGTCGGTATATCCAACAGGAGGGTTGGCTTTGAATAATGCTGATGAAGTCTTCTTCAGAGGGGATCTTAATTCTTCCTTGACTGGCTACGTATTCAATCGGCTTTCTATATTCTGGTTCTAGATCTGTTAGCTTCTCATTGAACTTGACGATGGCCACAAATTTAGCACTTTCTCGCAGAGGATCACCGTACATGGGGGTATCGAGTGGGCCCGTGCTTTGAATGATGGGTTCCTTAGCGGGTACATTTGGCATAGCCGACATAGTAATCGAACTTGCCGAAGGCTCCCCTAGAGTTCCGACGCTCTTGTCTCCGGCTTCATACCTTTCTTTTAGCTTACATTGTGTGGACTTTCTCTTCTTCTTCTTTCTCGAAGGAGCGTCTTCATTGATCCATTCTTGGTACTCATACTCCAGACAGTCCCTCACAGTCGCATACATCATACCATATGTGAGGCTTGGGCTGAACCGGGATGGCTCCTCCGACTACTTGGTCATTACCATTGTTGACTACCATGTTGGCCATTTTGACACCGAAAGCCGGCAAAACCGAGGATTCCGCGAACCTGTCTGGGAATTGCGCTAACAAGTCGCCGACCCGGTGTTCTCACCCACTTCTTTCTCCTTTGCGGGAAAGGGATAGGAAAGGTTTAGACTCGGGGTAGGTGTTTAGAAATTTGAAGGCTCGGGCAATATGCAAATTAGAATCTTTCGGTTTACTTAAAAACAGTGTCTTTTATTAATATCTATTTGGTTGGAAAAGGGGTTTTGCCCTTCTTTTCGTAACTACTCTAGATCTGGATCGGTGGGTTCCGTCACTACGTCTATAAGCCCCTCGTATTCCACCCGTATTTCGACCTCCCGGGGTGGATGCCCCGGCGAGGGTCCTATAAGGCACGCGGATCCCACCGACCGAGAGTAAAGAACGCTCCTAACGGGTCTAGCGGGTCATAGGAACTTTCAACGCACGAGCGATGCGGATTATAGTCAAGGCAATACCGGGAAAGTCTCGTCTTTCTGCCTTGATAGGATTTTGGCAGAATTTCGCTTGAGGGAATGACGTTTTGACTTTCGGTAATGTCCGAGAAGATAATAGGCATGGGTCGGGCGGCAAAAGCCGGATGACACAGTGTCACATTGAACTTCGTTGCATACGCCGGGCGTGAGTTAGAATCAAAGTTAATGCCGGGTCAAGATCTTGCCAAGTTTTCCTTGTCGGAATTTTAGCAGAGCTTCGCTTGAGCGAAAGATCTTTTGATTTGTTGGCAAAGACTTGGTCTTGACTCTTACGCATTTCCGTGCAGGTCAAGGTCAATAGTCAATGTCGGAGTTGAGATCTCGCCAATTTTTCCTTGTCGGAATTTTGGCAGAGTTCTTCTTCCGTTATGAACTAAGGCTTGACCTTTACGAGGGTATCTGGCCCAGGCTATATGACACGGACTAGACCAAAAACCAACCAAAAGTCACGGTTTTTTGAAACGTGTGACACGGACTGTGCATTGGTCAACACTGGCTGCCATGGGGAGGTTGGAATGATTCCGTACGCGCCCGGGAGCATCGTAAGGCTGTCCGTGACTGCAGCTGGAACCACCCTCGGGTTTGAAGGACGTGCGTGCAAAAGTGTACAGGATATATCAGGTGCGTGTAGTGTGTGGTCTCCTAAAAATGTTCCTTTTTGAGTTAAAACAGAGATTTTCAGAAATGTGTTTTAAAGGAATGATTTTCGGGACGGGGAGAATGCAACACATAAGCACGTAAATTTTTCGGGAGCCCCGGTCGGTCATGGAGTTGAGTAGCCCCAAGCCGCTAGGATCGCCAGATTAACCTCATTTTTCTGGTGGAATTGCCACCGAGGTCGCCCGGTCGAGAATCCAATGAGGATTGAGCCGTACGACTGCATGGATCAATTTTCCAGGTTCCACTCCTTTTGCTATTTTTCGGGTTGTTTCCCGTTCAAAGTATGCACAAATTCCAAGATGCAAATGATGCAATGCATGGTAAAGAAAGCAAGCATGATTAATGAAATCGGCGACGGGAGTCTAACCCGCTCAAAGGGAAAAGCTTTCTTTTATTTTTTCAAAATTTTTTTTCGAAAAGGGATACTGGTACGTGGATTGTTAAACCACCGGTTATCCCAACTCCCACGTTAGGGAGTGTACAGGAAGGGTAAGTGGTTTCCACCTATATACCGAGTATCGATTTTTTTGTTTTGAAAATAAAAGCTTTTCTCCTTTGGGATAATCCCCAGCGGAGTCGCCAAACTGTGAATGTGTGCCCAAATTTTGTTTTTGTTGGATTCACGCGAGTTTGAAGACATCCGGTTTAATTTGAAAAAATGGAGTCGCCACGCCATTTTGATTTCCTCAAAACTTTGAAAAAAGGATTTTTATGGGTTCGGAGGTTAAGTTACCCCTTGGGAAGAACGTTTGGCGTTCACCCAAGGTGCCTTGCCGGAGCAAGTCTCCCATGATTTCATTAATCGTGCTTGCTTGCGTGCTTTCTTGTGTGCATGTGTTTGAAAATAAGGAGGGAATGTCCCAAGTCGTCTTCCGGACGTACAAACCATTTGTTGGTTGTCGCTCGGGATTTCTTGGATTTTATGTATTTGGGATTATGATCCCGCCCTCATCTTGGACTTGTGATCATCGCATTTTAACCTCGGGACCCTCGGAACTTGCGTGATCGAGAGAATGACTCTCTTTATGGTCAAAGATGAGGTTCTTTAGAAAAGGAAGGTCCTTAGCCCATCAATCCTACGCTTTAAGACGGTCGAGCTCGTATAGATGCTTCATACTCTTTCTTAAGCGATAATTGGAGATATAGGGTTCAAGGTTGTCCCTTTCTAAAGAAATATGGAACCTTTAATGGAAGGAACGATGTAAAGATAGGATCTTTTACACCGGTCCGTTCCTAGGTTGCTAATGGGGAAATGGGGGAATGTATGTAAAAATGACACTTTAATGAAAAGATGACATTTCTGGGTTGCAAATGATGCACTTAATTCAAAGAAATGATCTTTATTGCAAATGATGCATAAAGATATGATTTTTATGCAAATGATGCATTTTTGAAGAAATTGGCATTCATTATGCAAATGATGCATAAAGATTGCATTTTGAAAAGCATATGATGCTAGTTTATGGTAAAGACATGGTCTTTAAAGCAAATGATGCTTGGAAAAGGAATTTTGGATGCAAATGATGCATTTTGATTGAAAAGATTTGATTTTTATATGCAAAGGATGCATGAAGATGACATTTTTATTTGAAAATGGTGGTTTTAGGTGCAAAGGATGCACCTTTATGGGAAAAGACTACATTTTTATGACAAATGATGTCTAATGCATGCAAAAGGGGAAGGGGGAATATGAAGATATGATCTTTAATCTACCAAGTCCCAAGCAATATAAAGGTAATGCAATGAGCAATTTATAAAGCAATTAGGATGCGAGGTTAGGGCGTGCGAGGTTACCAATGGCTTCCTTCTTCTTCGGGCGGAGCTAGGAGGAGAAGTTGGTCTTGGATCTTCAAGGAGGAGGGAGGGAGCTTCTTGGCCTTCTTCTTCACCTTCTTGAGCTTCCAGCAGTATTCTTCACGTATTTGGAGTGTTTGTGGGTGATTTTTGTGTGTTGATTGTTGTTGAGAAATGGGTAGAGGAGGGCTCTATTTATAGGCAGTCTGGATAAGGCTAATGAAGTCGTGCGGCTAAGGACAGCAAGCTAATGCAGCCGTGCGGCATTATCCACAATGACTCAGCATTCTAGAACCATGCAAGGTGGCAAATTCTAGAACCTTTCCTCCTAATTAAGAAAAACGTGTTTCTTAATTAGGAAGGATCCCCATCAGCCCTAAATTAATTAAAAACAGTTCCGAAATGTTTCCGGAACACTAGGAAGGTCTGGGGAATTACCGAAAAACTTACCGAAATTGCCGGGAAATTTAACCGGAAGGCATGAGCCAGATTTGGGTACTTACACCCGCGACGACCTTACTTTTGATAGGGACATGCATATTTCTACCGCCGTTCGGGAAGGTTTGGTAAGAGCTTCTCTCTCAATTCTTGTTTCTTGTATTGCATTGCCTTTGAACCCATGCTTTTTTGAATTCAAACTTCATCAATGGCAGTTTTTCTTTGCTTTTTGTCTAGAACTAGATTCTACCTTGCATGCTTCATTTTTTTTTGTTGAATTTGTTGGATGCTTGTTATTGTGTTGTGTGCGTATGAGTCCTCTACATATCATGGATTGTAGGAGGGGTTGATTCAGGTAGTCAAATGCATATTTGGGCATGCTTTTCTTGTACGCACGCCAAGTGTTCGATGAAATGCCTCAATGAAAATTTTTTTCTATTTCTTTGAATTTTTGCCATGGGATGTTGTCTAACATTGCTCTTTTGCTCTTCCTTTGTTTTGCAGTCGTACAGGCCAACCAAAAATTGCCGTGGGAGTCCGAAATTGGCCAGAGCTTTGTGGGACAAGATCAAGGACCTCAATGGGGTTTGAGCTAGGATTGCTCAAACAGGGCTTTTGACCTCCGTTGATAACCTTCAAGGGATGAGACGGACTCCCCAAGTTTTTCAGGCAATCCAGGAGAGGTGGTGGGATACTACTCACACCGTGCATCTGCGCTTCGGGGAAGCCACTATGACTCCGACGGACTTCCTTGCTATTACGGGGCTAGAGTTCACCGGTGAGCCCCTTCCAAAGACTGCGGGTTATAAGCCTGCGAGTCCGGCTGCATGGAGGCAGCTGATTGGTTTTGCCCCTAACAAGGTTAAGGGATTTGCTGCTGAGTTTTTGCCTCTCCGAGCTCAGCTTGAGGCTTATGCTCTTAAGCCGAATGCGGACACTGATCGGTTGGTATGGGGTGCCCTCTGGTACATTCTGTCGGAGACTATTTTTGCTAATCACTCTTCTACGGCCTGTCTCTCTCTTTTGGGTTTGTTGGTGAACTTGGACGATGTGAGGACTTATGACTGGGGCTCAGCGGGGCTGGCCTTCTGTTATCACGCCATGGATGAAGCGTGTAGGCATACCAAGGATTCCCTGTCGGGGTATTCTTCTGCTTGGGAGGTATGCTGTTGATCCTATTTTTGTTCTTTATCTGTACTCTTTATCTGTATTTCATACTGAATCTGCTCTGTTTTCTTGTACAGATATGGGGCTATGTTGTCTTCGGACTGTACAAGTTTGAGCTAGAGAGCCGGACCCCTTTGTTCCCGGATATCAGGAGGTGGAGCCACCCCAATCGGAGTGTTGATGAGGAGGAGAATCAGGAGTGGACCCTGACGGTTGCAGAGGCGCAGGCCATGTTGGACGCCTTTGAGTATGAGCGGCTGGGCCTTTACCCATGGACCCTGGTGGAACGGGAGGTTCACCGTGCTTGGGATACTACTGCGATGCATAGGATGTTGGTATCTCTGGAGGGGGATACCATGTATCTGGGCGAGCGAGTCTTTCCTCAGCATGGCAAAGGTTTACTGCCATATAGGGTGCCGGCGGATCCGTCGAGGGCAATGTACCCCACCCACTTTATTCCAGATGATGGTTATGCCGCTCTTGTGGAGGGTTGTGCGGCTACGACTCGTTTTGTCCGAGGAGCTTCCTATGCAGAGTTCTTGCCTAGACTGATGGGTCCTCATCTGGTGGGTGCTAGGCGATCGCTGCTCGTGGTTCTGCCTCTGCCTCTGCCTCAGGTTCATCAGCCCCTAGTACTTCTTCCCAGTATGTCGATTCTCTGCCCTTCGTGCCAGATTTTGGTCCTCTGAGCTACACGTATATGATGGGGAGCATGCCGATGATGGGCCACATCCCGACTCCAGACCATATTCCCGAGGGCTTCTGCCTTTCATCTGATGTCTCCTCGATATGTGTATGTTCATATTATTTCCTGTATTCGTCCATATAATTGTATATGTCCGACTTCTTCTGAGCAATTCTTTTCTTTTGTTGTTAGATCACTATGTCCGCGGCTGAATACAACCGTGGAGCGAGCAAGATGGCGGGACTGATGGCCCTGGTGTCGGACCTGTCTGAGAGGCTGTTCCAGAAGGCATCTTTGGCGACTTCAACGGTGTCCTCTGCGGTGACCCCGACTTGTGGAGCCAAGAGGTCGGGGAGGGACGGCAGCCCCAACGGTAGTGAAGGCGGAGGTGCCGGCGGCTCGGGTAACCTGATGGCTTGATCCCCCTTTTCTCCCCATTTCTTTTTTGATGATTTGTAAATATTGGTTGTGTGGGCCCAGACAATTTTCTTTCCTTTTGGTACCTGTCAGCACGTAGATGGCATAAAACAGAGTTTTTCTTAATTCCTAGTCCTAGGTCTAGTTAGTTAGTTTTTTTAACTTTCTCAACTTTTCGTGGTTGGAAATGGAATGGCCATCTAGGCCACAGTTTTGAGCTTAATTTTGGTGTTGCACTGCTTGTCAAGAAATGTTCGTGCAGGTTTTCGAGACTTGCTTCGTCAAGTCGGGGCTAGATTGTTTATTTGTGTAGAACTGTTGCTGTTCTTGACGTAGGGATATGTCGCGCGGGACAAGGCATCTCGTGTGAGACACGCTACCCAGGCAAAATTCTCTTCCTTTTTCGAACGGGATTTTGTCAGTTTTCCCTATAAAAACACCCTGTAGTCCGGCTAGATAACTCATCCTAGCCTTTCAAACTCTAGAGATATTCTGTTAGGGTGAAGTTCTTGTCTTCTTTTTCAACCCTGTGATCCATGGCTTCCAAGAAGATCGCCCCAACGTCCATGATTGTTGATGATTTTTCTTTGTCGTCTGAGGTGGTTGAAGCCTTTATGCAAGCATCAAGAGATTTTGTGAGGTCGTTTCGCAACCGATCTCGCAATAAGTTCATAGCAGAATTCAGATTCAGAATCCTCTTCACCTTGAAGAACCTCCAACCGGATTGGAATCTTTTCCAGGGTGCTCGATTTTGGGATCCCTCTGTTCATCTCTTCAATTTTTCTCTTAATGAGATGGTGCCTACCGTTGAGGAAATTGCTATTATCTTGGATATGCCCTTGACTGGTGAGATTGTTGTTCCTAAATACAATAGGAATCATTCAGAGGCCTTGAATGAATTTCTAGGGATCCCCCTTGATACTTGCTATGAGTTGGTTCACCGTAGGTGGGTAGATTGTTCTTCTTTTCCTGAGCGATTCAGCGGAGATTCAGACGATGACACCTTTCATGTTTACAAGCGGGACTTTCTGGCCCTTTCTCTTTCAGAGATGTTTTGTTCACATGCAGGGATGGCTTGGTTGACTCCCAATTGGTGGAAATTGTTCTGCAGGCTAGGAAACGTTCTAGGAACATCATTCCGCTAATTTAGGGTGAAACCCTGCATGGTCTTGATGAGTTACATAAGACCGGTGCCATGACTCAAGGGAGTCCTCTTTTGTTGACTATTTGGCTTAGGGAGCATCTCAAGTTGGTAGGTCCCCCATTGGAATATTCCCCGTTCACATATCATACGCGAAAGTTACTGATCAAGGATCTCTCGGTGGATGAGTGGGTTGAGTTGATTGCGAAGACTGTAACTGCTGATATCCTTTGGTGTCCACCTTATTGGAGATTGAACAAGTATGTTTCCAATACCAAGGGTTTTGACAGGGTTGTTCTCCCGGATTTGCGAGATTCCTCCTTTTATTTTCCCAAGCTGGTGCTCCGTCAGTTTGGTCAGCAGCAGGACACTTATCTTTTCGAAGGGGCCTCTCGTGACGTGTCTTATATTGGTGTAGAGTTTGCGCAGGTGCTAGCTCAAGCATGGGGTGAAGAAACTAGTCGGGACCGTTGGTCGAACCTTCGGACTTTTGATGCAAGCGTCTTCTTATCAGACGAGTATCTGGATTGGTTTCTTCATACTGGCCACCCTAGTGTGGAGAAGATTGATGATCTGCGGCTTCCATCGTTAGGGGATTCTTTCGTAGCTAGCAATATTTTGCGAAGGAGCGAGTCTCAGTCTGATCCTGCTAATGTACGAACCGATCCAACCCAGGATTTTCTTGATGGGGATTGGTACGAGAGGCGAGGCAAAGGGATGCCTGGAAAGACGCAAGCTTTGGATAGGCCCAATGTCTTCAAGAGGCTTTCGGAGTCCGTCTTTACTCGTCTCGAGGGATGTTCTGCTTCGAAAGGCCCAGAGCGCAAGAAGGATCGCGAAGACGGTGGTGATCATGTTTGCCGGCCTACCAAGTCAATAAAAGGCTAGATCTTATGGAGTACCAAGAGATTGCTTTGATAGATCAACAGTTTTATTTTATTAGTATTTTTTCAAGATTGTTAGCTTAGCAAATTAGTCGTTGTGGTTAGGATTTCCCTTTTGCCATTAATAAAATGCATTTGATTAATAAAAGGACAAAATTAGATTTATTTATTTGATTAGACCGAACTCGAAGGCTACCTACGTTCCTCTTTTACAGCAATTAAATAAGAGGCTCAGGTCTAACGTAGTTCATTTTTTAGAGAAAAAGGACAAAATACGGTTTCAGGCCGAGGGGTAATCTCGCGCGAGACAAAGCCCCCCCCCCCCTCTTTTGCCTAGACTGCCCTTTCGGGTTTTCAATCTAGCGGGCTTCTTTTTTTTGTGCAAGCTCTAATTTTTGCCTAGGCTGCCCTTTCGGGTTTTTCAACCTAACGAGCGTTTTTCCTTTTAAGAGGCCAAGTCACGCGAAGTATTCCTTGAGTTTGTCCATGTTGACTGGCTTCGGTAGCTGATCTCCGTCTAAGTCTACCAGCTGAAGGGCTCCCCCAGAGAATATCTTCTTTACGATGTAGGGTCCTATCCATCTTGGTCCCCACTTTCCTAGCGGGTTGAAAGGTCCAGGCCGATGCTCGCGGAGAACCAGGTCGCCCACTTTGATATTTCTTGTCATGACCTTTTTGTTGAAAGCTCTTGCCATTCTTCTTTGGTAAACTTGAGTGTGCTCGGCTGCTTTCAACCTCCTTTTGTCTAGCAAGTCTAACTCTTCGTATCTGCATTCTAGCCAGTCGACTTCATTCACTTGGTTTTCTAAGAGAACCCTTAGTGATGGTATTTCCAATTCTATTGGCAAGACAGCCTCCATTCTGAATGTGAGGGCGTAGGGAGTCTCTCCTGTAGCTATTCGGACTGATGTGCGGTATCCCCACAGTGCGAAGGGTAACTTGTCGGGCCAGTCTTTCCCAGTGATTGCCATTTTTCTGATGATGGTTTCGATTGTCTTATTTGCGGCTTCAACTGCTCCATTCGTCTGAGGCCTGTAAGGAGATGACTTGTGCCTTGTGATTTTGTACTCGGTTAGGAGGTGATCAGTTTCCTTCTTGAAGTGCGAGCCATTATCGGATATCATCTCTTGCGGGACCCCGTATCGGCAGATGATGTTGTGTTTGATGAATTCTTCAACCTTTCTGGCATTCAAAACTTTGTAGGAGGCGGCCTCGACCCCTTTAGTGAAATAGTCGATGGCTACTAGGACGAAGCAGTGCCCATTGGCTCCTGTGGGTGTGACCTTTCCAATCACGTCTATCCCCCATGTCAAGAACGGCCAAGAAGAAGTCATAGGGTACAACAAGGAAGGCTGTGCGTGCTGAAGGTTGGCGTGTATCTGACACTTCTGGCATTTCTTGACCATTCTGGTACAGTCGGCTTCCATGGTTAGCCAAAAGTACCCTTGTCTGGTGATCTTTTTGGCGAGCATGTTCCAGTTCATGTGGGTTCCACATATACCTTGATGAACATGGTCCATTGTTTCTCGGGCCTCTTCTTCGGTGGTACAAAGGAGGTTTCCTTGGGAGTGCTTCTTGAATAGACGGCCAGCAATGATGGAGTAATTAGCGGCCAGCCTCTTAAGGGCGATCTGAGTCTTCTGGTCTGTCTCAGGTGGGAAGGTTCCATCTAGGATGAAATGCCAAATATCATGGTAACACGGTTTCTCTTCGGAGTCCTCTACGGTGGCACATTCGGATAACCATTTGTCTTTGCAGTCATGGAGATCTATAACGGCGCAGTAGGCAGGAGTTGAACACCATGTTATTTTGAAGGGTTTGACTGCCTTTCCTTTAGGGATTTTGACCAAGGAAGCGAGTGTGGCCAATGCATCTGCAAACCGGTTTTTGTCTCTAGGAAGATAGTGGAATGAGACATCCTGAAATTGTTGCGCCAACTCTTGGAGGTGGGCACTGTATCTTTGAAGGGTTAGATCTTGGATCCTCCACTTCTTCAGTGTCTGATTGATGATTAGCTGGGAGTCCCCAAATACCTCGAGTTCGGTCACGTTGCGTTCTAGGGCTACCTTAAGCCCCGCTATACAAGCCTCATATTCCGCGGTGTTGTTGGTGGCATCAAAGTCAAGACGTATTGCTAGTGGGGTATAGATGTCGTCAGGGTCTACCAACAACATTCCAATGCCAAACCCTCTCTTGTTGGCTGCGCCATCGAAAAATAATTGCCACTTATTTTCGTCTTCTATGCTCATGATGTCTTCATCAGGGAATCGCGGGTCTTCCCCCTTCGCTTCGTCACAAGGAAATTTGGCCAACTGATCTGCGAATACACTCCCCCTGACGGATTTTTGAGTGACGTAAGTGATATCATATCCCGCGAGCATGAAGTACCATTTAGCCAGTCTCGAAGACAAATTTGATTTGTCTAGGATATACTTCAACGGATCCATTCTTGTAATGAGACGAACCGGGAAGGCTTCCATATAGTGCTTTAGCCTTTGTGATACCCAAACAAGAGCAGCGCAAGATTTATCGAGTGGAGAGTAGTTGATTTAGCTGCCTTGGAATCTGCGGCTGACAAAGTAGATGGCATTCTCTGTGTGTGAGACAGGTTGTTCTTGAGCGAGCATAGCCCCTAGCGCGTTGTCAGTAACCGTGAGGTATAGCTTTAAGGGCTTTTCCTTGTGTGGTGGAACCAGGATGGGTGGGGAAGTTAAGTAATGCTTAACTTCCTCGAATGCTTCTTGACATTCTTCAGTCCACTCTTGAGGTGAGTTTTTCTTAAGTAGCTTGAAGATAGGATCGCACATGGTGATCAGTTGATTGATGAATTGACTGATATATTGGAGTCTGCCCATGAATCCCTTTACTTCTTTCTGCGTTCTGGGTAGAGGCATGTCTATGATGGCTTTTATCTTGGCGAGGTCTGCTTCTATGCCACGCTCGGTGACCATGTACCCTAAGACTTTCCCTTTGACCACTCCGAATGAGCATTTGGCGGGGTTGAGCCTCATCTTGTGTTGACTCAGTCGATTGAAGAATTTTCTGAGATCTCTGAAGTGCTGACCATCTGTCCTTTTTGAGTGGACAATCATGTCGTCCACGTATACCTCTATTTCTTTATGGATCATGTCATGGAATAGTGTCGTGACTGCCCTTTGGTAAGTATCCCCAGCGTTCTTGAGACCAAATGACATGACCGTGTAACAGAACGTCCCCCAAGGTGTGGTAAATGCTGTTTTGTGCTGATCCTACCCTGCCATGAGGATTTGGTTATACCCTGCGAAGCCATCGACGAATGAGCAGACTTCGTATGCGGCTGTGGCGTCAACCAACATGTCTATGTTTGGTAGCGGGAAGTCATCTTTAGGGGATGCCTTGTTCAAGTCTCTGAAATCGACACAGACTCGTATTTTCCCGTTCAACTTGGCTACTTGTACTGTGTTTGCTAGACATTCTGGATACTCGATCACTTTGATAAACCCCATGTTCAAGAGTTTCATGATTTCCTCTTTTACTTGCATTGACCATTCCGGCTTGATTCTGCACAGTTTCTGTTTGACTGGCTTGGCATTGGGTAGCAGTGGTATCTTGTGTTCTACAATCGACTGATTTAACCCAGGCATATCTTTGTAGAACCAAGCGAAGACATCGACATATTCTCTAAGGAGCTGAGTCAGGGTTTCTCTGTCTTCCCCCTTGAAGAAGCTGCTGATCTTTGTTTCTCTGGGGTCTTCTGTTGTCCCGAGATTAACCGTTTGCATTTCCTCGTTGTCAACAGGGCCATTCTTTCCACAACGACCTACTTGCTTAGCTAATTCTTTTAAAATTTGTTCGTTTTCTTGATCTATCTCATCGTATGATTCATTATTAACGTGTTCGTTATATTGATTGTTATTAGTTAATTCATGATTTATGATGTTAGCAATCTCAGGGTACTCGGAAAGATCAAAGTTTTCATCAAGGAAGTAAGGGAATACATGCTCGGCCACCGCCTCGATTTCCTCTTGAGTGAGTTCATCAGAGGTGGAGCCTGATTCCAATGTGAAAGTTACAGGGCCTATCTTCCTGCGGGGATGGGGAGTGCAACCAAGCTCTTTGATCATGAAGTCTTCATCAACAATTGGTCCTCCGGTGATGTGCCAGTTTAGAATTGGCTCATCACATTTCTGTATTAGCCTTGTGTAATCGATAGTTGGAGCGTCCCCCTTGGAGATTGCATGAATCTGGCTGTCTTCTAACCGGCACAGGTCTTCAAACTATCGTAGCATGTCTTCTCCCAACACAAAGTCCCATTTGTTTGTCATTTCTGCCTTCGTGCCCCACAAATCTTTAGAGATTTGCGGGACAGGTTCTGTTTCATCTGGTGAAGCATCGCAGTCGCTGAATATTTCAAAGCCTGGTTGGCGCTTTCCTTTATCGTCAGTCCATGGTTCTGAAAAGATAAAGTAGGGAATGTTTTCCCCTTCCCGGACGAAGTAGCCATTGAGTGTCTTTCGGTATGGCTCGAGGTTGCGATTTTTGACCTTTGGGTCATTGTGGCCTTTGTATGCGGTTCCTTTCCGCTTGACTTGAGTGAAGTCCCACTCTTCTTCATCATCTCCATCGTGGATGGAAATGATGTATCCTAGGCCATGCTTCGTGTGTGGTGAGGGAACCGGTGGCGGTTCCATTACCCCTTGCAAGTGTTTTCCAAGTCCCAAGCCAGGGAAGTATCCTTTTGCTTGCATCATTTTCCAAATAGGAAGGTTTCCAGAAAATCGAAGTGCTTTGGAGTAATCGTTTTCGTTGCAAGTTTCTATGACATTCACGGTGCTTTCTTTCTCGATCTCAAAGCCACTGAACAGGAAATCAGAAGTGCTATGTTATACCTCGAGGATAGGGCTAGCAGTAACCATTTCTCCGTGTATGGTGACTATTGTACTGTTGTGTCTGAACTTGATACATTTGTGAAGGGAGGAGGTTACACCCCCTATGTCGTGTAGCCAAGGGCGGCCAAGCAACAAGTTGAAGGATGTCGGGATGTCAATGACTTGAAATTCGATGCTCATGGTGACTTGTCCCATTTCTACAGGTATCACAACTGACCCCAAAGCGGTTCTAGCAGTACAATCATACCCCCTTACAGCATGCCCAGATGGCTTAAGGTCTTTTTGGTGAGGCCTAATGATGATAAGGCTTTCTTCGGAAGGACATTGATTACAGAACCATTGTCGACCAAAATGCGTGGCATTCGGTATCCATTCACCTTAGCAGTTATGTAGAGGGCCTCATGATGATTGTTCCCATAGGATGGGAGGTCCAAGTCAGTGAAAGTGATAACGTTGCCAAATTGTACTTGACTGATCATTTGAGTAAGCTCTTCGAGTGTTGCTTTTGAGGAAATGGTCATCTGAGCCAATGCCTTTTTCAACATCTCACGGTGCTTGTGAGAAGCCCCTATGAGATCCCAAACCGAGATGTTTGCTTGTGTCTTCTTTAGCTGAGTTAAGAGAGGGTCATCTGGTTCGTTTGATGATGAAGCTTTTGCTTGTTTAGGAGGATTTTCATCCCTTGGATCTTTGTTGATGATCACACGACCGGATCGTGTGAGGAGATTGACTGTTTTAGACCCTTTTTCCTTTTGTTCTAAGATTTCCTCCCAAGACATCATATAACAGAAAGAAGATTTATTAAATTCAAAAGGGCTCTCGTCCACAGTTGTTGCCAGACGAGTAGGGTCCTTGAAGATACTTTCTACTTCTATCAAATTGACTTCATTGTTTGGTAAGGGATTAGTAACAACATTAGGTAGCCCTATCTCTTTATCGTCAAACAAATCTTGGATGACGTCTTTCAAGTGGAAACATGAGTTGGTGTCGTGGCCGATGAAGTTGTGGTACTTGCAGAAGAGATGATGAGCATGATTGGCAGGAAGATCTTTCTTTGGAGGTCCACCTTCTCTTGGTTTGATTTTTCCGTTCTTGATGAGTACTTCGAGAAGTTCTTCTTGAGTGATCCCTTCAAGCTTGTCATAATGTCTATCCCTTTTCTTCTTTTGTGGTGGAGGTATCGCAGAGTACTTACCATTTCCGGGATGATTGAAGACAATAGCATTAACCGAAGTGTCCTTGGGGTTGGAAGAGGAAGAGGAACTTTTGTTGTAATGGAACCCACTTTCTTTCTTGGCTTCCCTTTTCTGTTTGATGAGGTCATCTAACCGTATGCCCGACTTGTGGAGTTCGGCGAAGCTAGGAAAGTAGTTGCCTGCAAGTTTGTCTTGATACTCCTCCCTAAGACATTGTATGAGGATATGGATTTGTTCATCTAGGCTGGGCCTATCAACGATTTCAGTCAGTTTGGCCCTCCACCTTTTGACAAAATCTGTGAAGGATTCATTCGGAAGCTGCTTGGTTTGTTCGAGATCCCTTCTAGTGGTGCGGTAAGTGGAGTTGTCCTCATATTTCTTTTGGAAAGTACAACTAGCGAGTGGCCAATCGAGTCTTGTAGAGAGTGTAAGAGTCATGTACCAATTCCTAGCGGCACCATCGAGAGTTTGTGGAAAGCATTGGGCTAACAGGTTGTCATCAACACCCATAGGTAGCATGGCCCAAGAGTAGGTCTCCAAATGTGATTTGGGACAGGTGGTGCCATTGAATTTTGCAATGTCAGGTGTTTTGTACTTTCTAGGAAGCTTGGACATGGATTGACGAAGGGTGTCATAATCAATAGAGAGCGAGGCTCCCTTACTCACATCGAGGGATGCAAGCTTCTTTTCTAACATGGCCATGGTGAGGGGTTCGTTCTTGATTTCCCCTTTGCTTTCTTTCTTGGATATGTAGCTCTCGTTGTCAGAGGAGGAAGATGACGAGCTAGACTCGTACTTCTTTTTCTTGCTTTTGCTTTGGCGGCGACCCTTGGCCTTTTTGGTGTATGATTCCTCTTCTTCGGAGGAAGAATCATTTTTCTTCTTCTTTTCTTTGTTGGCTAGTGCTGCCCTAAGCTCTTGGATTTCTTCCACAAGAGTGTGGATTTGGGTAGCTTGCACTTCTAGGCGATCATTGGCTTCTTCCAGAAGTTTGTGGTTGTTTTCGGACAAAGTTTCATTACCCGGAATATCGTCGATGCCGGACATTGTGTTGGGAGTCTTGAAGTTGAGTAGCTTCGAAAAACTGACAGAAGAGATGCAGAGATGACGTCAGGATCATATCTAGCCCCAAAGAGTCGGAAGCAGGCTTGAACGGTTCAGGCTCAATCACAGCAAATAGAGGCATTATCTCGCGCCAGACATGTAGTCCCGCACGATACAATCACACGGAAAGTCGATTTTTATTAGACCTAATTTTTGGTCGGAACGGAGAATCCGTTTTGAAGGGTTTCTAAGGCCTTTATCAGAACCTAACGACTAAACAATCAGTCCGATTTTTGTAAAACAAAGCCATGTAAGATTGTTTTTTTAAGGATGTTATTCTTTTTCTTTTTACAGGGACATCCGAAAGGGTCATTCCGAAGGGACTTTTTCCGAAGGGACGTTTCCGAGGGAATTTTTCGAGTTCTTTATTGTCAATTTTACATGGCTTTATTTTGGTCAAAAACAAGAGAAGATCACCAAGTCAAATCGACCGGTCACGGAGTGATCCTAAAAAGACAATATACATGAAAATGTGGCGATGCAGGGCTGGAAGGCTATGCTCCCCGCGATATGACAATCTAGGTGGATTGAATACGCGGAGTGGGATGATCCAACTTCGGAGAGACCGACGACTTGGTGGTTACTGTCATCCGTCCTTAGTGTGGGTCCCGGGTTTATAGAGGGTATGTAGTACAATGACAGATATATCATGAGTGCGCGTGTGTGATAGTCAATCTAGGTGATAGATAAAAAATAGAGATTTTTTTTTTGAAAACAAATAGTGGCCGCACCAAGTGGTTGCCTACGTTTCTCCCAATTTAGGAAGACTCAGGCCGTCGTAGTTCCAAGTAATGAGAGAGAGAGAGAGAGATGAATAAATTAATTACAACTCCCGAATCCCCAATGGATCGGACTTTAATAAAATAAAACCCAATCACACGCAGTTTATAAATAACAATCAATTATTTAACTAAAATGCGGATTCGAGTTCGACATCTTAAGGGAGGCCTTAAGGTGATGGAACTCTGCAGATAATGAATTCTGGGATCCCCCTTGCGTGTTCGACTCTCGTCTTGGACTGTGAGATGAACAGGGAAAACCAGAAGACACCAGATTACCGAAGCGATATCTCGTGCGAGATATGCCTGATCTGGAGCAGAAAAACGAATTTTATTTATTTTTTTTGAAAAACTCTCTTTTAATTTTGGCGCAAGTTTAAACCTCTTAATTTTATTGGATCCCCAGCGGAGTCGCCACTGTAGCGATGTGCGGATTTTAAGCATCCCCTTTTTGTTTATCTTTTGAGTCGCCACCTATATTATTCGTTCGGAAAATATAGAAAAACCATTTTGAAAGAGATTTTGGGTTCGGGGCTTAGGTTATGGAACGCAAAGGTCAAGGAGCACCCATTCCATCCAATCCAGAGATCGGTCTTGCTAAAGAAAAGAGAGGCTTTCAAAAAGAAAAAGATTTTAAATAAGAGGCTTTGACCAATACACCCTTTAGCCAAGTAAATACTACCTTAAAGGACTGACATTTTCAAAACTCGCCAATAAGTCCTTAGGCTATTATAGACCAAATAAATTTGCCAATAAGTCCTTAGGCTATTATTAGACCAACTTTATAACTTTATGATTTGACTAATAGTAATTTTACATTTATAAAAACTAATTATCACATCTTTCAATTTCATATTTTTATGATTTGATTTCACAATAATTTCAAAGTTATAAAAAATGATTTCTTAGGTATTAAAACTTATTTCAAACTGATTTCTCAGTTATAAAAACTGATTTCTCAGTTATAACACTATGAACAACTGAAAAATTGATTTCTCAGTTATAATACTATGAACAACCGAGAAACTGATTTCTCAGTTATATGATTTCTCAGTTATAAAAATTGATTTCTCAGTTATAAAAACTGATTTCTCAGTTATTAAAAATGATTTCTCAGTTATAAAAAATGATTTCTCAGTTATAATACTATGAACAACTGAGAAACTGTTTTCTCAGTTATACCATTATACAACTGAGAAACTGATTTCTCAGTTATAAGAATTGATTTCTAGCGAGCGATTTCTCAGTTATAACACTATGAACAATTGAGGAATTTCTCAGTTATAACACTACGACAACTGAGAAACTGATTTCTCAGTTATAACACTATGAACAACTGAGAAATTTCTCAGTTATAAAATTGATTTCTCAGTTATAACACTATGAACAACTGAGAATTTTCTCACTTATAAAATTGATTTCTCAGTTATAACACTATAACTGAGAAATTTCTCAGTTCAAACAAGCCCCAGACCATTCAATTTCCAACCACCGAATTTTAATATTTTGCCAAGAAACACCCCACACCACACCTCTTTTCTTTCATGAAGATTAGTGGATGGATAAAATAACTCAATACCATATCTAAATCATAAACAAATTTAACAACATCACAATTCAGCAATGGCACAACGATGGCCACCAGACTTGCAGATCTGGAAAGTATTCAGCCATGAGTAGATCTGGCCGGATATTATGGCCGTGGGAGCAAGTAGATCTGCCCGGATATGGTTTGATCTGGTCGGACATTGTGACTGTTGTTGCAAATCTAGAATTTCGTAGGCGGGACAAATGAGGGAGACGACGGTGTTGGCGAGGAGAAAGGAGATGACTATGAGAAAAACGCCACCTGAGTAGATGGAAGATAGCCGGTCATCGTCGGGGGAGTGTAGGGACAAGTCTTGGCGACCGTAATCTAACATTCCAGTGAGTAATGTGATCGGATCTTGCTCAGAATCGTCGGTTATCTGCCGGATTTGGGATGGTATTGTCGGTGGTATTGAGAGAGGGTGTGCAAGGGTTTGATCGTTGGCCTGGAGAGAATCGCGTAGAGAGAGAGAGTAATGTGAACGGATCTTGCTCAGATTCGTCGGTTATCTGCCGGATCTTGCTCAGATTCGCAGAAACCCATATGGATCGTAGAGAGAGAATCGCGTAGAGAGAGAGAGAGAAGCGTATATTGAGAGAAAGGCAGGAAGAGCAATCGGGTATTTGTTATAAGTAGGGATTTTTTGGTTAGTTTTGAAAATGTGTGTTTTTATTGGTAAATTCCATCTTATGTCAAGGATTTATTGGTAAAAATCCCTTTAAATAAAGAGAATAAAATAGAGATCCATTTAATGGGGTTAAACGGAATGTAGGATCGATTGCTTCGAGACCATCCCCATGATTTAGGGAGGCTCTAGGCCGATCCTAGATTCTATGTATTTATACCACTCTAACAATCAATTAGAAAGGAAAATAGAGGTTACCTTGCATGAGGTGATTCGGGCAGAGTTTCGACTCAAGTTTAGAATCGAATCTTGACACGGACAGAGCTTCGCCTCAATCCTTGACTCGGATCTTGATGTTTGTTTATCAAAAAGGTTGACAAACAAACTTTGAGGTGATTTTAGGGGTGATTTACAAGAATCTTTCAGGGAAAGAAACCAGTAAAAGTATGGGAATTCTGTGTACCTCCGAAATACTGAAAGTCATCCAATATTTATAGGTGTTGGAGAGGTAGAGGTGGATAGATAAAACACCTTGAGAAGGTTTCAGACTCCAAAATTCATTGGTTGGCCGGATGGATAAAGTTTTATCCCGAAAAGAGGTTGAAATTGACGAGGAAACTGTCATCTGCATGCTGCAGAACACCAATATCTCGCGCGAGACACGCTATTCCGCGCGAGATATTGCAGTCTGTGGACAATTCTGCCCTTCCCTCGTTATCTCGTATGCAGTTTAGTCCCAAACTAACGGTGGTTAGTCAAAACTTAACGAAACATGAATAAATGGTGGATTTCTACTCCTTGACTCAAAGCGAGACTTAGAGCGGTATAAATGTGATCCGATGGGTTCAGAATGGGGTGTCTACACCAATAACCGTTTTTGGCGCCAATTTACCATTCTGGAACCTTCCAAAGTAATTCCTCTTAGGTCCAAAATGGTTTTATTCCCTATAGGTCCTTCTGTACATAAAAATGTCTTAAAAGCACTTTCTTCGCGGGAAACTTATAAAAAGTTCCCGAAAGTCTCGAAATGGACCGAGAATTTACCAAAATGCCCCTTAGTGCAATTTTATCACATTAAAATGCACCTAAAAGGGTCGCGAATTGGATTGGCGTACTCACAGTATGGGGTCAAAGAAAATGGGTAAGGCGTATTTTCCCTCTCCTCATTTACTGCACGAGAGTGTTCCCAAGGAATGATGGGCGCATCTACCAACATGTAATAATCGGCGGAGAAATGTTTAAAACCTCGAAATTCGAGAAAGTCCCTACGTATTCCTAAAATTTGAGGACGATCTACACTTCCTCCTCGGCAAAGCCGAGCTAGGAAGTAGGGGGCCGCTGAACGGTATAAACCGAGTACGACCATGGGCCATAAAACGGGCAAAGCCCAATGAATTAGGCCCAGAGTAAAATTTATAAAAATCCAAAATACGATACCTATGCTTGTCCTTTCTCCTCGTCATTTCCCACTATTTTGACCTGGACATAGCAGAAAGATTCTATAAGGCAGAAATATTGATAGTGCCGACCAAGGCATACGTAGATGCCGACCATGGCATACCTACATGTCTACCACGGCACACTCAAATGCCAATCAGCGACTATCAGGCTCCCATCATGACAAGGGGAATGGGCTTCCCTACCCTTGATCACCTCTCTTGCTCGATCTATCCGTATGCCGGCCAGCAACCTAGGTTATGGAGCATGCCTCCTAGGCATACGTACATAAGGCTCTTATAATCCTACTACAATAAGGATTGTGGGGAATTAGGATCCGAGTATAACTTGACTCCTAATCTCACCTAACTTTATATCTAAGGCGGGACTCTATATCATACACCTATAAACACAAGCCATAATTCACATAATTCTGGTATACGCATCTTTGACTCTAAACTATTGTCAATTGATTTGCTCTCTACAATACAAACACTTACTCTCACGCCGGAGTGCCTTCGCTGGTGAAGCCACGACTTTGTTTACGTGTTTGTTCATCTTTTTCAGGCTATTCAAACATCCAGGATACAACCTTACCGCTGGATTTGGGTTGATCCGATGTTTTTGACATCATCAGTCTTATTTTTTAAGATAATTTTGATTAAAATTTGACTAATATTTGTAGGTTATTTCATTTATCTAGTGAAAAAACTAAAACTTGTTTTTGGTATCTAGTTATAACAAACCAAATAAGTGGATGATGGTGGTGATTGTGGTACTTATAAATAAATGGGAAGATAGTATGATCCAAATAGCAAATGAATTATATGCTATTTCGGAAATATAGTTATATTTAATTTTTAGATGATTAATATAAGTGGACATTGATATAATATTATATTCAATATAGTTATTCTAGTAAATATTTTAAAAATTGTAATTATTAAATTACTAAGTAATTTAATAATTTTTTAAAATTTTATTTCGATGGTTAAAAATCAAATGAGTATCTTTCCATACGAAGAGAGTAATATTCTCTCTATATAAAAAAAAAGTTTATTTTTTTAGTGGTTTATTTAATTAATTTTAATCTAGTTCTTAAAAATCGTTCAAATGTAATTTTAAAACTTATTATTAATACATTATTAAAATTCTAATAACAATTTTTAAAATTTTATTAAGTAAAGTTTAATTAATTTATTTATTTATATACGATTATCCATATGAAATTAAGTAAATAAAATTACTCTAATTTATTGAGTGAAGTCTAAATTAATTTACTTATTTATTCATATGAGATTATCTTTATGGATGAAAAATGTAGATAGTTGAAAGGGCGTTAATGGATTTTTTTTTGTTTATGATATGAAAATAATAGAAAAATAAAAGAGAGAAATATACATCCATGATGTATATTAACCCAGTCGACCTACGCCTACCATTTTCTTTTCATCCAGCATTGCTTTTTCACTTTCCCAAGAAACGGCTCAAGCTCTCCCTCTCTAAGTTTCATTTATTATTAGCTTTTAATATTGATAGAAATATTTTTGGGTTTAAAATATTTATAGGGACAATTTTGGTAATTGAAATGGGAGATAATAATAAGCATGTCCAACATTGTGTCTATGTGATAGTTTTGGGAGGGAAAAATGACAAAATCACTTCACCCTTTATTTAGTAATATATTTGCATATTCCTTACTTTATAATCATATAATTTCCATGATTATTTATACCATCCCTTTAATCCTTGAATTTTAAAATGGTTAGATATATAGGGTGGTGATCAAGCAAGCCTAAATTAAATGTCTCGACTATTTCTTTTAATGTCATCCCCTTTTATGTCTTTGTTTCCTTGTGTCTTGATCATGATAACCCTCCCATGATTGTTCTTAACTTATAAAGATCAAAAAACATAGGATAAATGATTAGGATTCAATCGGTATTATTTTTAATGTCATCTCTTTACCTTTTCTAGTATTCCCTTTGTAGAATCATGTAATTCTCCCATGATTGCTTAAGTCATCTTCATAAATATTCAAAATTCATAAATGGCTATTAGCATAGGATGATGATTCTAAATTTCTCTTCTTTACTCTTTAAATTTTTTGTTTTAGCATAGATTTGATTCATTTCTGCAAATTTTCAGATCATGTTTGAATCTCTGCAGATTCGGATTAAAAGACTATTAAAGAACAGTAAAATGAATAAGACCCCCCCCCCCTTTTGTAGGCCACACGGCCTCTTTTGCATTTGTGACAGTTTCTGCAGTTTTATCATCTCCGGTCCATTTTTCCAGCTTAGTTATACCCTAAACTGATTTTCAAAAAGTGCACATTTCAATACATTTATTTACTTTGAATTAAAACACACACATGCACACATATTTTCAAAGGTAGGAAGACTTGTTAAGGCGAGGAATCCAAGTGAGCACTAATATTCTCTTTCCAAGATGTAAACTGACCTCTGAACTCGGAATTTCATTAAAATAGTCTTTTTATATGTTTTGGCTTACAAAAATGGCGTGGAAACTCTTTGCAATATTTCATATGTCCCGCTATTGAATGATGTGAAACTTCCCATGCGTTTGCACATGCGGATCGAGCTAATTTCTCCAAAGCAATTGGGCCCGAAGAAAATTTTCCCATCAAAGCATGAAAGACTTCAAAATTGGGAGTTACTTCATTAAAAGAGAAGTTGAAAACATGGGCGTATGTATCCCAAAAATGGCAGCAGCCTAATCATTCCCCAATCAACCTTGATTTTCAGAGACCAAATGCATTCAAAGCCATACCTGCTCTTAAACCAGTTCATATCACATTCAGGCATGTCAGTTATCCAAGCTTGCAAGGTTCGCTTGAAAGTGTCACGCTCGGTGGAATTCATGAAAGGACAGTCAGGAGCAAGAATCACATCTCCCATGGCTTATTAAAGCTTGAAAATATGAAAAGAATGGAGTTTGTGGGAAGAAAATAACCCAAAGATGAAATTTGCGGCTAAATCCCGTCTGATGGGGTTTAAAAATGAGTTTACGTTGATCAAGAAGGGATTCCGCAGAAGAATAGGTCAAATTCCCTGATCAGCCGGCCGGCTACACCGTGTAGAGTCGGACGGCTACATCCCGCAGCCTGGCGGCTACTCCCCTTCTTCTCCAACAATCCGGTCAGATGACTCATAGTTCAAATTTGGGCCCCAAATTGACCCCTTAAGAATGCCTGTGGCACTAAAGAAAATCCCAAGTCTGGGACATCAAACTTTGAACCAGTGAAAGCTAAAGTCAATGAGACTGCAGTATTGTATGTTGATTATCATGTTTGTCGGACTCGCACCCAAAGTTAAAAATTATGTACTAAGCGGGAAGTTATAAATTAGAAGGTTCTCAACCCATAAAACAGGACAAAAAATTAAAAGATTAAAGTAACGATTAAATAAGGAGACTACAGAAAATTGGTCTCGACCTCAAATGGCCCCATAATTAAAGTCGTTTGTGCCCCGTGGCACGAAAATAAGGATTTTTGTACCCCGCGGTAAACCAAAGCAAAAATAAAGTTGTGTGCCTCGTGGCATTTAAATAAATAAATTCAAAGATGTATGTGCCCCGTGGCACGCATAAAGATAAAGAAAATAAAGAGATGTTCATGCCCCGTGGCACTCTAAGCTAAAACAAGAAATAAAGGTGCCCTGCGGCACCCAAAAATAAATACATGTCTACGCCCCAGGGCATGCAAATAAATTAAAAAAATATAGTGTATGTACTCTCTCTCTCTCCAGGAAACACATGCAGGTACCCAAAGAAAATAATGTCTGAACTAGGAGGTCACTCTCTCCTCCTCTTGTGTTGCTCTGCCACATCAGTATGACCACTACCGTTGCACGTCGCCGCTACCATTGCATTTGCCACCATATCACGCGTTCTCTATGCAAAGCACTCTGCTGCCTAAATCAAAGAAGCCCTCATCCCCAGGTTCTGTCGCATCACCCGCTCATAAGTCGCAGGTCCAACCTGGAAAGGGTAGAAAATCATAACAGAAATGATACAAGTGGTAAAAGGTACAATAAAAGATAGTACAGAATAAAGCTAGTTGAAGACATATAAAGAAGGCTAAAGAAAGAAGGCACGTACAGCCTGGGTGCCTGCTGGTAACCTAAAATGTTCAGGAAGATCAGCAAAAAGAATATCCTCCATCTGCAGCTGAAAATGCTCATTGACATAGGTAATCTTGTCAGAGGGGAGTACCTCAGGGGTGAAAGGGGGAACGTGATGAGGACCCGCCTGAGGCAGCTCTGGAGGACCAGTCAGGATGTGACCAAGGAAGCAGTCATACTCCACGTCAGTTGGGTCCACAAAATTAGCACTCGGAATACCATCCTACAGAGGATCATCAGCATCCCAAATACCCGGTGACAACATGTTATACGGGGGATACACTGGAGTAACATAATCATGATCTGGCCCGTGCTAGACAGTAACCCGCTCCCCGAGATATATAGAGTCTGAACGGAGGTCCCTCATCATGCTCATCAAAGCATTATAGTCCAAGATAAGGCTCCATGTCCTGATGGACTACCTGGGACACAGCTCGTTTCCTCATCTCAATCACTGAATATGTCTTGGACCCGCGGCTATGTGGCCGTTTCTGTTGCTTGTTGGTCCACCTAGCCATTCGAGGAAATTGGCCCTCACTCAAGTGGGAGTCAAAGATGCGATCCCAACACCTCATGAGCCCATGTCTGCTCAAAAAATAAAGCAAGTCTATCAGCAAAATGGGTACAGAAAAAAGTAGAAAGTAAAGTAAACATAGCAGTTGAAGCAAATAAAGCAAAGCGGGAATCATACCAGCCACCCGAAGGCAAAACACTCCATGTAGTGATCAAAGTAGTAATATGCACGAGCAAGAGTCGAATGCACATGGACTTGTGTATCAAGACTTTCAACAGTAAACTAATAAGAAAAGACTAGAGTTTGGTTTTGATTTTAATTAACTACTTAAACAATTAAACAACTAAAACAAGGAAATAAACTAAGCAAGAGAAGATTACTGAATTCAAGAAAAGAAAACCTAAGGAATGGATACATATGTAACTCACCAATATGAAAATTAATTATACAATCAATCATTGTTGGGGGTTCATTCTCTTTAGCAAAATTGGGTGTTCACACGTCCACAATTTAGTGTTCTCCAAATATTATATTTTCTGCAAAATTCACATAATGCTCAAGAACTCATTAAAATCTTAGAAATAAAGAACCTACTATTTTGCTTTGCAATCACTTGCCAAAACCTAAATTATATTCATTCAAAAGTTTGACTTTGTATGGATCAAGCAATCACTTGACAATCACCACACACAAATTTAGTTAAAATGTCAATCACATCTACACATGTGATTGTAGCTAGAAAACTTCAATTAAGAATACTTTAGTTTTATGTAAGTTTTTAAATTATATTGTATTTATCTGATTTTTTTATAATACAAACAGCTTTGGGCATGGGAGAGGTTGTTGCCCACACAACCAATAGTGGTTAGAGGAGATCAGGATGTGCAACTGAACTTACCCGATAGTCCATTGGGGTGTAGGTAAACTATAACCACTCTGATTTGTTTAAATTATATTGTATTTATCTGATTTGTTTAAATTATATTGTATTTATCTGATTTGTTTAAATTATATTGTATTTATATGATTTTTTTAAAATTGTACTTTTTTAATATTTTTAGGTGGACTGGGTCCCTATCGTATTTGCATGTTCACGCACAAAACTTACGTGCCTATTGGGATCAACTAGCGTCCCTCACTGAGTATCAAATTATTTCGCAGCCATATAGAGATCGTGATGCTCCAGATTATTGCAGGCAGGGATAGGTCGTATGGAGGACGAAGGTGCCTCTTATCTGCTAGTGGCACCTACCTGATCGAGTTATGAGGCAGTTTGGCATGCTACAGCCGGTCCCCGGTCCATGTGACACAAAGAAAGATTTGCATAGTATTGATCGCCGATGTTGAGGACATGTGGCTTGGGATTCAAAACATGGTGAGTACATAACATTATGGAATGCATGAGCTCAGAGCGTGGTGAAGGGTGTGTTGGGTGAAGAGGTGATGGATTACGCCCATCCATACATGATCTGGTTCAAGAAGATCACATGTTCATAAATTGTGAACCCGGTCCATGTAGAGGATATAGGGTACAGATCACACGCCAGTGTCTTCGAGGGTTTGGTAAGTGAATATAACTTTAAAAACTTCTAATATTAGGGTTTATTGATTGTAATAATAAGTTGGTAACATTTTTGCCCTGTTGATGTTAACAAGTGCAAAACTTACAACGCCTGCATGAAATTAACGAGGGAAGCATCGCCCATAAGATGGAGGTGGATAGCTCTAGGCTTCAAATTAGGCATCTCATTATATCTTCTCTTACGCATATACGACAACAACAGCGGCTTGATGCTCGAGCACCCCCAGCACCAGTTGATCGCTTCCAGGCGGTTCCACACAGACAACCTCGGCCTTAACGTCGTCGCGTGCAGAGAGTGCCACAGATGCAACCTAGTCAACATTTAGTGGATGAGCAAGAGGAGGACCAAAAGCGACAGCCGGAGCAGGACCAGGAAGCTCGGGTAGAGACTCAAACAAATGCACCTCCCGAGACTCCATTACAGACAGATGCACATCTCGAGACTCCGTCAGAGTCACAGATACTTACACATCTCGAGACTCAATCACATCCTGAGACTCAGACAACGATGGAGGTACAAGGTGAGGTTACACATGGAGATCGTACTCATTTATCATTTGCTCAGTCACTTCATAGCACACGGGGCCACGATACTCAGGGTGAGTGTGTTACGCAAGTTGATGGGAAATATGTCGATAAAGAAAAAACATATATGCGTATGAAAAAATGATCCATAAATGAACATTTGAGACATTTCCTTTGTGGCCGGGTTGTGGTCATTTAATGATATTTTGTTCTATTTACGTGTTGTTGAATGTGTTTGTTTGTCAAGGGTGTTGAAATTTGTTTGTTTGTCAAGGGTGTTGAAATTTGTTTGTTTGTCAAAGATGTTGAAATGTGTTTGGTACAGATTAAATGTGTTTGTTTGTCACAGGTTCTGGTATAACTTTGTTACAAAGTTGGGCTGTGAACTGAATTTATTAGACTGGTATAGAGTTACAATAAATTCGCTAATGGGAGTAGTGAATTTAACCTAACTAAATTTGTTATTGTCATTAGCGTGTTTTGGTTAATCTAAAAACAAATCTAATTAATCTAAACTCGCTTTTTCGAGTAGCGAGTTTATAATTTTTAAAATTATAATCAATTTCTCGAACTTATATACGTAAAATAAAAAATAGGAAAATCATGCAAACTTGTTATTCGAAGAAGTAGCGAGTTTAATCGAAACATTTATAAAATCGCTACTTGAAGTGACGAGATTCAAAAAATGAGTCATTTTGATTAATTCTTTCGAAAGATTGTCATTTGGGAATTATAATTTTAAAAATGAATTATTTGAGGAAAAAAATCAATTTTTCCTTTCACAATAAATTAATCATTAATTCCTTTTTTTTTTTTTAATAGAAAGGGGTGGGGTATCACCTCCTTACATGCATGGGATCTTACTCCTCTTATCCAATGCAGATATACATTGGAGGAAGAATATTGATATATTAATATTGTCATTATTGTGAATGAGTGTGGGCACATGGAGCCAAATAAAAAAAAAAAAGTCAAAGCAACTCACAACAGCCAATAGAAAAGGTCAAAACAATCATCCCCAATAATTGCGCAATTATAACTACCATCAACCAACCATTCCCCAAATCATCTTATTACCACAAAACACATTACTAATATTATTTCATTACACCACAAAACAACCTTTCATTTTGTGTCCAAACAAGAACTGCCTGTCTGCTTCTCTTTCTTCTTACAAAAGAAAAATAAAATAAACAGAGAGAAAAGAAAGAGAGGGGATTGCTGATAAATAACCCAATTTACCTCTCTTCTTTTTTTCATCTCTCAACATCTTCAATCTAAGAAGAATTAAAAAAAAATAAATCAAGAAAAAAGGTACCCTTTTCTTTCCATTCCTTCCCCTTTTCCTCTCTCATTGTTGATTGTTTTCCTGAGAGAGGAAAAAGAAAATGAGCGCGACTCGAGCAAGATCATCACCAGATTTAGTCGAGCCTTCCACTCCGACGATGCCAGAACAATACGATGATTCGGCTTTAGAAGGTGAATTTATTCTATCATCATCTTTTTTTGACAGTTCTATATATGCAGCAAGTTGGTAAATTTTTGGTGTTTCAGAATAAATGGTAGTATGTAAAAATAAAAGTTTCCAAATTTTACACCTGGAAATCTTGATCAGATAGATAGATCCCTGTTGAGCAAGAATCCATACAATGGCATAAATGTATATTGATGTATCTTGTTTAACTCTGTTTCTTTCTTTCTTGATTTGTTTTTGTTTTTGTTTTAAGGTGTTGCTGCAAATATTAAGCTACTACTAAAATTGATACAAGATCACAAAGATGCGTGCAATGCGCATAAAAATGATGGACGGAGAATGTTGAGGGTGGCAGGAATGATGACCATTCTTGACATGGTAAGGACCCGAATTCAAAAATGTCAATCTTTTGGTAATAAAAAATCAGCAGCCGAGTTAAGGCGCTGCAACACAGATCTGAGGCCTCATAATGCCCCAAAGGACAAACGGCTGGCTGAACCAGTGGCTGATGAGAAAGAAAGGCTAAGGAAAGAGCTGAATGCTAGCTTGGCTGCAAGAAAGAGCCTAGAAATAATGTGTTCTAGCTTGGGTAAAGAAAAGGAAATAATGGCCGGAGAACTCGCAAAAAAAGCCCATTTAGTGAGTGAGCTTGAAGAACATGTGAATGATCTCAAAACACAAAATGAGTCCTTGTTGGAAAAAGTACGTGAATGTGCGGCAGAGCATAAGGAGAAGACATGTGGTGGTGTACTGGTGGATGGAGGAGATGGAGAGAGAGAGGTGCAGGGGAATAATAATGCAGCCCTACAAGAGCGTAATGTGGAGCTCTCGAAGCAACTGTTGAGATCACTCGATGGGTATCGAGCGATGAAGAGGAAGTTGAGAGATGCTTTGGAGGAAAATATGGCAATGAGGGCAACGATGGAAGAGATGGGAGTGAAAGTTAGTGCAAGTCTAGAGAGGCTACGAAGCTTTAAGCAACAGACGGGCATAAATAATGGAGAATTAGTTGATATTGAAGAGGAGATTTCTGAACTAGAGCATATGTTTGAGTGCTTTGACATGAAGGTACCAAAGAAAGGCGAATGTGGTCAGCCGAATGGTGACCAAATCAGTGGTCGTAAAAACCCTGTTTTCGCTTGAACAAGAAATGAGTAGCTTAGACAGTTTCCAGAAATAACCTGCCTAGAGTTTGGAATACGAAAAGGAAATTTCTACGGGGAAATGTTGAATAAGCAGGAATCTATTTGTAAGGTCAGTTTAGGAATAATTAGTGATGATATACACACCTTTTTTTCGTGCAGTTGACATGATTTGTGCAGTTCCATAGCCTGTGTTATTCCTGAATCTCCGCTTTTCCTTTTTGCAATGTTCTTCCCTTGTGCTGTTGATTGCTGAACAGAGCCAAAAAAAAGAGAGAGAGAGAGAGAAGGTAGCCGTGACAAGAACCTACACAGTAACACATAATAAATTTACAGCAAAATATATGCATCGCCCACCTGTATAAATTTTACCAAAATGTGTCAGACAGACAAAAAATTGCATTTTACCATCATGTAACTTGAAAAAAGATTCATTTAGAATAAGAAATGCAGTTGATATATTTGATATATTAAAGATGTGAATCTTGAAAGAACTTGCATCCAAGTTATAACGATTAAACTGAAAGTTCTATACATATCTACAGGAAAAACAAGAAGCTTTTCCCATCAGGCAACTGGTCTAGTCAGTGAGGTTTTGCAACTTGCAGGCTGCAATGGAGTTCAAGAGCCATTTATTGGAAACTGCTAAGGCTCCAGTGGATCTTGCAAGAGCCTCTACGTCAGATCGTCTGCTCATTAGAATAAGGCTACTCTTTTTTGGGCTACAATTATCAGGTAGCTCAAGGCTGTAGATTAAGAGTGTTTGTGATTTTGTGGGTCCTGACTTTGACTGGGGTTCTTGAGCTAATGATATTGGTTTTCTGTGCAAAATTGTTCCTCCAGCAGCAACTATAAGATCATGCAGGTATCCCTTGTACGAAGGCACAAAGTCGCCTGTGAAATAGAACTTGTATCCACTTAAAAGCTTTGGTTGCTGCAAATAGAAAATCAGAATGTTAATTTCAGTGAAAGTTTGTACACTGGAACAGGTTATCATGTGACAAATTTATGAAATTTAAGCTTAGTGAAAACCTTGTCAAAAATCCGCAAACGTCCAAGTCTAGGGCCATCCCTAACTCCATGAACGTCGAATTCAATTTCGTAATCATGCTCACCAACAGGTTCCTTTACTTTCATGCAAGCCTTAACCCCTGTATTGCCAAACAAAAGAGATTCAGAAATTTCCAAATAAATGCACATCAGAAACCAAAAATATTTAGCAAAGACAATGGCTGATGAAATGCCAACATTTAGAAAAACAACTCAATATTAGAAAGCTCATGCTTACATTCAATACTGACAATCCACTTCCCTTCCAAGATGCCCATCAAAAATTTGAAGGTTCTTCTGCTTGCGCCATTCTTGTCTGTGGATGTAATAACATGGGTGACACTGGAGTCCCAAGCCTTCAAGACTGTAACTCTAGATAATTTCTCAAATTCCAGTAGAATTTCCTGTGACAGTGACACCACAGGAAGTTAATTAGATATATGAATGACCTAACCAATTAAAATACTATCTACGTCCCAAAAATAGTTATTGGTTTGTCCCAAAGAACTGTCCCATTTCTAAAAATGGCAATAATTGTAGTGTAATTTAAACAAGGTACAAACATGTAAAGCATGGTTCCTAAAAACGTTGACTTGTGAATTGGAACAGTTTTGGGGCAGAGGAAGAAATATATAGATATTAGTTACCTTGTCTTCACTGGTGAGAGCAGAACAAGAAATGACCATTTTTTTGAACAATCCCTGAGAGTTCCACTGAGAAGTTGTGCTGGCGCCACAGGAGACAGGAACTTGTGATTGGGGAATATGGGATTGCCTGTATATTCAAATATAACAGATGACCATGATGTTGCCTCAGAATTGCAGATAACTTGAAGAGTCAGCTTTTTATGAAACCGATTGTTTGAGACCAATTATGTACCTTTTCAAAGCACATTTCTTTTTCTGCTTTAGTTCAGATTCAGAAACCTCACTTGGCAGTGGAAGAGATTCATGAAGAGGGCATAGCATAACAAAGTTTTCCTGCATTAAGGGAAAGATGTTAGTTGAGTCTCTTAAATGAAGTTCCAAAGACCAGTTGACGACAACCCAATCAAACCATACATTATCCCATCGGCATTGTGGGGTTAACTTGGCACAAGGAAAATGAAAGCTCCTGCGACAACTCTTTTCGTAACAACCAAGAGCTGCCCCTTTCACACCACAGCAACAGCACTTGATCCTCCGACTTCTTGATAATTCAGCTTCCAAGTTGATTGCAGTATCATCTTCAAAATAAACATTAGGGGCCCTGCATATGAAAAAAAAAATTGAGCTTGCTAGCATATCAAAGTGCAAAATTTGAGTATACAGACCTAAAAATAAAGTTTTACTGATTTATTTGAATGGTATATATGACAATTGCAAAGGAAGAATATCACTAATTTCCGTTTAATTACCACTCTGCACACTCTCTGTGAGCATGTATGATGCCTAATCCTCCTTTATAATCAACTGCCACAGGCTTGCCGTTGAGGTAGTGAACCATGATCCCTGAAACCTGTAATTTTAAATTTCGGGGTAAAAGAAGCGTAATGTTGAACAGATGATTCAAAAATATCTTTAGTAAATAAGCAATAATATCAAGGTATGGTAAAGACTAGAGAAAATGGATATACATTTGAGCCTTCAGTTGACTGACAGAAAGCACACTGGATGAGGGAAGTTGCATCACATTTACGTAGAAACATTGCACTCGGCCTGGCAGGCACTTTCTCCATTCCTGATGAGTCATCCTCAGCTCTCACATTGGAGTTTTCTTCACCTTCTCCTTGAATGGATTTAATCACCTTAACCTTAGAGTTATCATCAGTTGAAACTTTCTCCGTCTTTGAATATTTCTGAGCCTTCAAGTTCTTAACTACATTTTCTTTGGTTTTCGAAGGAACTCTTGATTCATTATCCAAAACCACAGACGTATTGAGTAACTGCAAAATATCACTACTATTACCAAGATTTTGGGCCTTTGATCTTCTACTCTTACCTCTACACTGACGAGCAGAGGTATCTTTCTTGTCAGTTAGATTCTTTTGATGGTTTGAATTCCCACCTTGCTCCGGCTCTAATATTTCTGACTGGTCAATAACCACAGTCTTACCACCCTGATTCAAAGTCTCTTCCTCATTAGATAAAGTGCAAAACTTGACAGTCATTGCTTCAGTAGATGTTGTATTAAAGCTAACCTTCTTGTCTTTTTTACAAGTCGTTTCCTTCAAATTCACTGGCTCACAAATGTTGCCAATTTTTTTCTCCTGCGTATCAAAACCAGCTCTTTTCTGCAAATTATTATGAACTCCAGGCACTTCATCCGTAACTCTCTTAATCCTCTTCCTTTGAGTGCTTCCACTTGTGGTACTAGCTCTCGTCTTAGCTCTTTTAGTTTTACCTTCACTATTTCTTCTGTTTTCTCTACAAGATGATGCAGAGGGCACAGTCACTTCTGCATCATATGAGGTACCTTTGCACGCCATTTCCTGAATCCCATCAAATTTATCAGATTGGTTAACCTGCGTTTCAGTCAAAATATCAAACAAGCAGCAAAATCAAGGAAGCAAAGAAAGATGACAAAAGCATGTATAAAAATTCAAGCATGTGATGCTTTCATAACAGTAAGTATAAAATTACCTGCATTTTCATGGGACTACAATAAAGTTCGGGAGAGCAAGGTCTCTGTGTCCATTCAAACATTTCACTGTCAAAAATATCCGTGTTGTGTGATGGAGAAGGACGCGCACTCTGCACAAATTTGACAGGCATTAGGAAGAAGTTCAAATCATATGGTGAAAGATTTCCTGTACTCATATGTTGAAAATAATAACTATGTAGATTTACTGAGGGTGATTTATTTTGAACTGGATCCAGCACAAGTTGCATGGGTCAGCTTGTTACTTCAGGTAATCAAGATTGTACGTAAAGAGAAGATAAATCATTTTTCAAAGCATAAAAGGTGATAAGCTGGTCTAACTTTTGCCTGATTAAGTTACATTTGAATAGAATTCTTGGGGAGAAAAGCAAGTGATTTGTCCTCTCTCCCTCTCTTCCCCCCCCCCTCTCTCTCTCACACACACAGGAAAAGTTTGATGGTTGAAAGACATTTAGACCAGAGTAGACCCCAATGCAATACAGCTAAACCTAGCTGTTTGTAGATCCAGACAAAATAACTGATAATCTGGGAATGGCCCCATATCTTTATGACAATAGAACATAGATACTTACCACTGGATCGCTCTCATGATCTTTTGCATTCTCTGAGTCCTTCATATCGCTGAAGCACGGAGCATCTAGAGGTGTAGCTGTCATGTGGTCTTCATCTGTCTCCTGAGATGATTTTTCTGGATCCTTTTCATTTCTCAACCAGAAGAATGGAGCAAATGTTGTTTCTTCATTCTCATCTAAATGAGTTCTGTCTTTCGTTGCAGGCAAACTACTATGAGTTCCATCTTTGGTCTGCTCAATCATTCCACTTTCCGGCTTTCCGGGCCTCATCGGTGTCTCTAGTTGAGGATGCTGCGGCACCTGAACCCTTTTCTTTGCAGGAAACGATGGCTTGACAAGATTCGCGCTAGAAATTCTAGAAGTATTCTTTAGGGATCTTTTAGACATTTTCCCTTTTGATGTGCCCTTGCAAGTTTTCTTATTCGTATCCCTTTCACAAATCACATTACCTTCCGATTTGTTCTCTTCACCTGTAACACCAAGAAAATGGTCTTAAGAACAATCTGATAACAGATTGCAGATTAAAGTTGACATGATAACTGCACTACTCATAAGCCATAAAACTACCCACGGGGTACATGCCCGGAAGCTAGAAATATGTTTTTCCTCAAGCAGAGTATGTCTAGCAGCATAAGGAAGCTATAAGAAGCAAGATACTACAACATGCTAATAAATGCAAATAGAAAGGTTACATCCAACAGAATGACCCTTGAGCGTTTAATGTTGTTGCCAGAAAATGATGAGTTTCAAAATTATCACGATCAAGACTGATATTCACTTTTAACTTCCAGCTAAATTTCAGAAGAAATGAAGAAGAATTCTTTACAATGCCAAATACCCAGGAAGATGTATGTGGTGGTCAGAAACACAAGCTTGCATATGATCATACAAGTCTTTCTGAAGTCAATAATTATTTATATTTCAGACTCGTGCTCCATCTCTCACATATATACACTAAGGATTACCTGGCAATTCGGTCAATGGACCTGTTTGGGTGACAAATATATTGACTCCTGAAGCAACTTCCATGCTCTTGTAAATGCTCACCAGGTTATCCATATGAGGAGCAGGACGGATCTCTGAGAAGAAATCATTTACTAAGCTTGTAAATATATAAAACACAGTACCGCCTCTGCTCAGATAGTAAGTTTGTTTTATACCGAGTAGAATTTCATGTTTAGTGTACTACTTTGCATAGTAGAGTAATACGCTGAGCAATCAAGCCAGTTGAAAAGGAAAGCAATTAAAATTTGTTCTGTCCCTAGCTGAATGTCCAAATCCAAGAAATTTTTGTCCCAAAATGAATGTTTTTTTTTGTAAAAAACTTTGTCCCTAAACGTTTTTTACCAAAAGTTTTTTGCTATTCATTTTATCATAAAACTAAATGTTTAGAAAGTGGATAACAAGAATATTTATGCATCTTTGCCATTAAAATCCATAAAAAGCACACATTTTCAGAGTGTCCGTTAAAATGAAATTTGGACATTCATTTAGGGACGGAGGGAGTAATTAAAGACCTACAGAACAGGCTTTATGCATCAAATAATTGAGCATGCTATGGTATGATGCAAGCCATCCACTGTAACAGTATACGGAGCTGAAAGGACACGGAAGTTACAGGATTAACGATTGAGAGGGGGCCTACTGCAGCAATTCTACATCCTAGTAATAAAACTTGCGATCATTCTCTGTCATAATTATAACAGAGCATTCAAATATAATCATTTCTACTTGGAACTGACCTCTTCTTTATTAAGAGGCTACAAATTCATTTCATCTTATGTATTAAAGCAGAAGATGGAGGCTCAAGTGCCTTGAGATGCTTTGTGGACTTGGAAGGATGAAGTTGAGGGACTTGATTAGGCACTCTATAAAAGTTACAGACTGAACCAAACAGAAACTACAAATTTTGTCATGATAATTATTCAAACAAACTAAGAACATTTATGAACAACAAAATAGAACTTAAAATTGACTTTTAAGAAATTTAGTAGCAAAGATACATAAATACCTTTACTATTCATCTTATAAACCTTTATAGTTTTGTGCATACACACATTGGAAGATGAAATTTTTATATGTGAAATTCGTTTAGGAACAAAAAGTTTAGAAGAAATATTCACTTAAGGAGAAAATCTCTTTGAAAATTAAAAATCGTTTAGGGACGAAGGGAGTAATAATAAGGCCCTGTTATTCTTCTCCATGCTATAAATCTGAATACTCAATGATTAGTGTTGATGAACTACTATCCCTCCTCGGAGTGCAGCCAAT
This sequence comes from Adenophora triphylla var. japonica, assembly GCA_022495995.1. Taxonomy (NCBI): domain Eukaryota; kingdom Viridiplantae; phylum Streptophyta; class Magnoliopsida; order Asterales; family Campanulaceae; genus Adenophora; species Adenophora triphylla. The sequence continues at coordinate 551,538 of JAFEMH010000876.1, read as the reverse complement.
CAATGTGGTTTTCTTATAATACATTGGCTAGTATTATTTTAAGAAACTAGCAAATCTTTTTTCGAGTATAATCTTCCACCACATACACATCATCCACATTAGAATCTCCATTGTTTTAGCGAAGTTAAGAGATAACGGATAAACAACGCACAGGGTGAGCCAACTTTGAATATGGAAGATGTTATTTCCACTAACCAAGCATGTAATGCATAAAATTTGAGTACTACTAAAGTCACAAAAAAAACTCACAAACATTGTTGTCAATAAATGGTTGGATGTTGTGTTTGTAAACCCCACTACTCATTAATTCAGCATCCAATCAAGTTTTGCCAACTCTATTTGTGGCTACGATTTTGTGATAGTTTTGTTTGCCCCTAGCTCTTAAAATTTCGGAGGAACAAAATAAACAAAAATCTCAGACTGATAATAGTGGACTTCCCAATCATCAAGCCTTACTTTACAAGATCGTACATATGTTGTTGTTTCCCTAAATTGAAGCCACTCCATTTGTTAGGCTTGGTGCCATTTAAATTGGGGACACCTAAATTAGGGAATTAAACAAGCAAAATTCGGAATTCTTGTGACACATCAAGGGAGCGATCGCGCCAAGGGGAGAGCGAGACCGAACCAAGTTTAACTGAGCGATCGCGCCCATATTGGGGAGACCGCACGCTACCTATTTCTGGAGATGGGGCGATCGCGCCCTACCTAGGGGCGATCGTGCCCTAGTCCGAAAAAGACCTGTTCAGCGGCAGACTTGGCTCAGGGTTCTAAAACCCTGCAGAGTTTGAGTATAAATAGAGCCTACCCCTAACCATATTGATAGTTCTTTTGCTCATCTGTTTTCTAGATATAGGGTTTGCACAGACAAGAATTCTTGTGCCTAATAATTCGTGCACTAGATTAGAGATTGTAATCTGTGATTTCCGGTTGATAATAATATTCTCTCCCTCTGCCCGTGTACGTAGCCAAGTTGGTGAACCACGTATATCTGTGTGTTGTGTGATTATTGTTTGTTTTCTATCTTCAACATAAACTCTGTTCTAACAAACTGGTATCAGAGTTGGTCAGGTTGAGTAAGGTCTAGGGTTTTCCGTTGCAGAAGAAGATGGGATCAGGAATTGAATCGTCGATCGACAAATTTAAAGGGAAGAATAGTTTTTCTCTTTGGGCAAATCAAGATGAAAGCCTTGTTGAGGGACAAGGGTTTGTGGGCTCCATTGACTGCTGTAATCAGGAATCGTCAGGTTTCAAAGGGCAAAGCAGAAGTCGTTCCCACCGGTGTTGTCGCGGCTGCAACAGCAGAAGGTTCGGAGAAAGCGAAAAAGGTAGCAGAGAAGGAAAAGGCAGATCTGATATATCTAGATGAGAGGGCCCACTCTAAAATCTTAAGGTTTCTAGATGATGATGTTATAGCGGATATAGCAGATATTGAAGTGTTATTAGCAATGGTGGCACATCAGGATTTGGAGCTCAAGCAACTAGATGTGAAAACAGTTTTTCGGCATGGAGAGTTGGAGGAGGAGATTTATATGACACAACCAGATGGGTTTCAGGTTCCGGGGAAAGAAAGACTATGTGTGTAAGTTGAAGAAGTCCTTGTATGGGCCAAGCAATCGCCTGGGCAGTGGTATAAACGGTTTGACAGCTATATGACAGAGATTGGTTACACAAGGAGCCCGTATGACTGTTATGTGTATCACAATAGGTTGGTGGATGGTTCAATCATCTATTTGGTTCTTTATTTTGACGATATGTTGATAGCTGCTGTCAAGAAGTTGGATATTTAGAAGTTGAAGGGTCTACTATCTGCAGAGTTTGAGATGAAGGATTTGGGTACAGCAAAGAAAATTCTGGGCGTAGAGATCTATAGGGATAGAAGCTAATGAAAATTGTTCTTATCCCAGAATGGTTACATCAAAAAAGTTTTAGATAGGTTTGACATGTATACAATTACAGCAAAGCCTTTAGATTCTCCGAGTGCAGCGAATACACGTCTGTTTGTTGCTTTTGCACCTAAATCGGATGAAGAGAAAGAGTATATGGCTCGAGTACCTTATGCTAGTGCAGTTGGTTGTTTGATGTATGTTATGGTTTGCACTAGGCCGGATCTTGCTCATGTTGTTAGTGTTGTTAGTAGGTTCATCGGGAATCCTGATAAGGAACATTGGCAGGCAGTGAAGAGGATCTTCAGGTACCTTATGGGTACATCAGATGTTGGGCTCATTTAGGGAGGTGGTACAGAATGTGCAGTTGAGGGTTATTGTGATTCGTACTACTCTGGGGATGTTGACACGAGGTGATCTATGACCGGGTATGTGTTCACTCTTTGTTGGAAGGCTACTCTACAATCTACAGTGACAGTGTCTACTACGGAGGCGGAGGACATGGCATTGACAGAAGCTGCTAATGAGGGAATATGGCTAAAGGGTTTGATCAACGACCTTAGGTTACATCAGGATCAGGCTACAATATTTTGTGACAGCTTGAGTGCAATTTGTTTGGCCAAGGATCAAGTTAATCATGAGAGTACCAAGCACATAAATGTGAGGTATCATTTTCTGAGGAGTGAGAAACGGATCAAGATGAAGAAAGTGGGTAATGCGGACAATACTGCTGACATGTTCACGAAGTCGGTTCCAACTAGCAATTTACAACACTGCTTAGACTTGTTGAATGTTCACAGCTGTTAGACAACATCTGAGGCAGAGGGGGAGTTTTGGTTATGATCTGGAGGTTAGATGTCAAGGTGGAATTTGTTGGGTTTGGTACCATCTAAGTTGGGGACGCATAAATTAGAGAATTAAACAAGCAAAATTCGGAATTCTTGTGACACAGCAAGGGAGCGACTGCGCCAAGGGGAGAGCGCGACCGCGTCAATTTTCTGTCTTGACTGAGCGATCGCGCCTATATTGGGGCGACCGCGCGCTACCTATTTCTGGAAATGGGGTGATCGCGCCCTAGTCTGAAAAAGGCATGTTTAGAGGCAGACTTGGCTTAGGGTTCTAAAACCCAGCAGGGTTTTTGGAGTAGGCAGTATAAATAGATCCTACCCCTAGCCATATTGATAGTTCTTTTGCGCATCTGTTTTCTAGATTTAGGGTTTGCACAGACAGGAATTCTTGTGACTAAGAATTCGTGTATTAGATTAGAGATTGTAATCAGTGATTTCCAGTTGATAATAATATTATCTCCCTCTGCCCGTGCACGTAATCAAGTTGGTAAACCACGTATATCTGTGTGTTATGTGATTATTGCTTGTTTTATATTTTTTACATGGACTATGTTCTAACACCATTTTATCTAACCTTATCAGTGTGAACAGAAGGGTAGCTATATCTTCTATTGAGAATTATTTGGGTTCTGTACTACCACAAATTTCAGAAAAAAACAAGGCAATTTCCGTAACTCAAGCAAGATTAAAAAGCTTCTTGAGCGTACCTCTACGCTGGAAAGGAACTTTACATACTGGACAATTGGAAGCTGATTTCATTGATTTCCCGATGCATGAACTGAAATTAAACAATCAAGTAAGAGTTCTTTCAGAAACCCTCGTTTAGAACAGTATCATCAAAAGGAGTTAATAATCAACAAATTAAATTAAAATTATGAAAAGAGCGAAGAGCTTACGTGCAAAATACATGGTTACATGTAAGTGAAACAGCAGAATTCAGTAGACTTATGCTGCAAAAAGAAAAAATCAGGCATTACAGTTAAATTAACTCCAACAAAACGATTTAATTTAATCTAAATTTCAATACCCATTTCATATATTTAGGTCTACAGATCACTTTAGATCTTGAATTATAAAAGCATAAGAGGATTTAGAGAATCTTACCAGATTGGGCACTTGAGTTCTCGGCCCATTCGTTCAAGATGCGCAACGTCTGCCATTTCCGGTTGTTGCTGATGAGTTTCTCTGTGAGTGTGTGAGAGAGAGAGAAAGGGATGGAGAGCAGATGTGTGAATTTGAATTGAACAATGGAGTTGTGAACAGTGGTGAGAATTTCTTTGGCGTACGGAGGAAGGAGGTTTTGAAAGAAAAATATTTTGAAATTTTGACTTTGGCGCAAAGGTTCTTGTAACTTTTCCCGCTGCTGACGATTTAAGTTGTTTTGCGCCATCTCTTTCGAGAGACTTTCTTATTTTTCTTTGCTCGTAAGGTCCCTTGTCCTAAAACTTATTCTCTATGAGACATGATGTTTTAAATTCCCATAGAGAAAATAAGATTAGTTTGTGCTCCCATCCCGATCCCTCATTAATTCACGCTTCAGAGCGCGCGCTTGAATTGTGTTGAGGACAAATAGTACACTCGCTTAGGAATTTAACTCTCAAACTAAGATTACTTTGAGATTTGAACTCTCAAGATCAAATTTCAAATTCAAAAAATCATAAGATTGAAAGGACAATTCTCATGCATACCGATCAGACTCACAACAACCCCACCTGTCCTTCGACCGCCCCTATACCTCCCTTGGGAAAACCTATTTATATATTAATGTCTTTGGTAGGAGTTGAACACTTGACTTCCCGACAAGAGACTTAAAGTGTTCTCTTAAACCACCGTGTCAAGCCATTTTATTGTTAACTTTCTACGCATATATTATAATAACACAAAACTCACATACTTTTCAATTGGAAGGGATAAATGATTTTTCCAATTAAATAAGTTCTCAATTGTAAATAACTAGAGCAAGCCCGTGTCCAAGGACACATGTGTTGTTGTTTTTTTTTTTTTTTAAATTAAATTTTTTTTAATTTAAAAAAAAAATTTTAAGGCAAAATGGGAAAGGGACAACTTAGTGAGGGCAAAATGGGAAATTTGGCATATGACAATATTCATTCAACTGTTCACATGGTGAGGTGGACAACCCTCATTTATACTATAGATTTTAAAAATTAGATAAATTGATTTATCATTTTCAAGGGTATATGAAAAAATGTTCATATTTATTTTTAAATAATCAAGAAATTTAGTTATCAAATGTACATAGAAGATGTGGTAACACATTTATTTAATTCTCAATTGATCACCGGTGAGAAATAAGTGATAAATTGAGTTTTCTATGGATATGTGATATTTATTTATTAACTAAATATTTAGCTTTAAAGAACAAGAAAATTGATTTCTCAACTGTTTAAATGGAAAATGACAGTACACAATTGTGAAATCAATTTATCTCTGCTATTTCTAAGGGTAAGTGATATCACATTCATCTTTAGATTAAAACAACTAATAATTTGAGTCCTCAACGAATTTATAATTTTTAGTTGTTTAAATGGTATGTGACAACACACTCGTCTTTATTTTAAATAAATGATAAATTTATTTCTCCATTGTTTAACAAGTATGTGATAGCACATTCATATTTAGTTTAAACATTTGAAAATTTGCTTTCTTAATTATAAATATTGAGAGATAAATTTGTCAAGTTTTCTATAATCAAACGTGAACAACTGCTCAATTTTATAAGTGAAAAATAAACATTTTAATTTCTAAATTTTGAATTATGTAATGTGTGTATTTGTTTGACTCCTCTAGATGTTACAATTAAAACAATAGTTTCAGATTATTTTTTCAATATCTAGATTTTGAGATATTCTATTTTAAAATTTTGAGAAAAAAAAGAGGGGGAGAATGTGATTGCTGGGAATGTGATGCGCACAAGTGACGTGCACGTGTGGTGAGGTGAGGTGAGAGAGAGAGAGAGAGAGAGAATTTGGTCCGGTACTAATAAACCTTCAACTTTTTGATAGTTTTCAAAATATATGTTCTTATTAATAGCTTTGATTTGAGAAAGAGACTTATCGATAAAAACCACTTTTAGAAATTGTTTTGGTCAAATTTATGCAATTCAACTTCAAGGAATGAAATTGGGCACAATGAAATATAACACTTCAAGATTCAAGATTCGATAGACAAAGTATTTAACGAGGAAACCCCTTGAACTACTTGTTCGCCGGCACAAAACCTTGAAAGATGGTATTTTATTGATATTGTGGTATGATCGTGTGTGTGATTACAGAGAGTATAACGATGTGTGCGTGTGTCTTCATACATGTGTTTTCTATCTTTAAATATGAAAAAATAAAAAGAGATAACAACTCCAAGTATCCCTAGAATCTCGAATCAGTTTGTTGAGGGAGATAACGATCATCTCTTTTGAAAAGCTGTTGGACGTGTATTGTTGAAGTAGGACTCGTGTCATTGACTTGGTCTTGGAGTCTCCGTTGTTTGTTTTAAAGTTCATAAAAAAATAGGGTAAACACAATGGTCATGCAAGTTGCGAGCAGTTAAGATGTGAACTTCAAGATGTTACTCCAGGATGAGATGCCAAGTTGCAGTATGTTGCTATAAATTTTCTACCCAAACAATTGCCCCTAAAATTTTGAATTTTCAAGGAAGTTAAAAGGTCAAAATTTTTACTTTAACCGCTGGTGCCCACGTTCAATACATTCAGGTGGTTAGGACGTGACAGTTTCCAGGCGTCTAAGGTCTAGGCATTTGAGTTCTACTAGGGGTCTCTTAAACCGTCACATCCTATTCCTTTTAAAGCGCTGCCTGAGCTCTTCCTCCTTCCTCCAACATTTGGCAGTTAAGAAAAAGGGATTTTGATTTCTTACCTTGGTGAGTTTCTTTTCTTAATCTTCTTCTTGCTTCTTTCTGTCTAAAATGGGTAAATCAAAACAAATTGCTAGTAGTCCACAGTTACCCCTTGGTTTCACGTATCTAGGCGTCATAGATCATCCTGATGATGAGAGGTGTATACTATCCATAGCCAGCATTGAAACCATAAGAAAGAATTCTGCCTTTCCTAAAGGTGTTGATTTCATGGATCCTAACCCTAGCCTTACTACCGACTGCGTTTCGAGTGAATGGATGTGTTTTCTTGAGTATCCCTTCACTATGGGTCTAGAATTTCCCTTTTCTCCTTTAATTACACGCTTTTTCGAAGCCATCGACCTTGCTTATAGTCAACTCATGCCAGTAGGTTGGAGATCTTTGGTTACTCTAGATAGATTGAGTATTGAGTCTGGGTTGAGGGTCGAATTGGAGGAGTTTGCGTGTTGCTACGATACTAGTGCTCACGGAAATTTTAGGTTTGGTTTCAGAGTGAAGAGTAAGGCTCATAGTTTGGTTGTGGAATCTTTGGATTCTTATAGAGGTTGGAAAAATAGGTTTTTCTTTGTGAAAAGGAGTACTGTAGAGTGTGGTGAGAATATGGCTTGTGAATGTGTAAGTACCCAAATCTGGCTCATGCCTTCCGGTTAAGTTCCCGGCAATTCCCCGGACTTTCCTAGAGTTCAGGGGCAATTTGGGAACTTTCCCAAACCTTTCGAGGGGCGAAGGACTTGTTAGGAATTAAAATTCCACGTAGTCCCTCGCTGGAAAAGAGCTTCTAGAATGCCACCTTGCATGGTTCTAGAAACAGGCTGAGTCACTAATGGATAAGACCGCACGGCTTCATTAGCCAAAGGTTACAGCCGCACGGCTTCATTAGGAAGCAAAAATCTGCCTATAAATAGAGGCCTCCTCTATTCATTTTGATATACAATTTTGAGCACTGTTACTCTGCCAAAATACAAACACGAATTTCCAGAGAGCTGAAACTTCTCAAAATCACCTCCCTCCTCTCCAAAGCCCCTCTAAAGTTGCTTCTTCCTTAGGAAATCTTCAAGGGAGATAGAGGAACACCACTATTGGTAACCTCTCCTCCTCTTTTCTTTAAAATAAACTTGTCATACTTGCTATATTGCTCTTTGCTATTTATATTGCCATTTACTTGCTTTATATTTGATTTATTGCTATAAAAATCAAGTCTTTAGCTATGTAGATCATAATACCCCCATTCCCCTATCACATGGGATTCATGGAGGATCCATCCCAAGGATGGACAATAAGACCTCAAATGGCTTGTTCTAGGGTGGATCTCTCACATGATGATGTGAAAATAGCATCTTTTCATATAAAAATGCCATCTTTTCATTAAAAATGTCATCTTTATTCATGAATGTCATCCCCCTTCCCATAGACCTTGCTTCCAAGGATTGTCCAACTAAATGGTTCTTAAAGGACATAGGAAAGCCATAAAGGTTCTCCCTTTACATTCCTAGTCCTATCTTGCATCATGTTCATTACATATGTTAGCATAAAAATGTCATCTTTACTTTAAAATGCATTCCCCATGTTCCTCATGGTTGGATCACTCTCCAAGGATTGCCTAGTGACCTTCTTAAAGCACAAAAAGGCATAGGATGAGTATAAAGATCCAATCTTTATACCCCTCCCCTTAGTCCCTTTGGTATTTGAATCATCTCTTGGAGCGTAATGGTGTAAAGGTCCTATCTTTACATCATTTCCTCCACATAAAGATGCCATAGCAAGATATTCCTTTAGAAAAGGATGAACTTGAGCCCCTACATCTCCGATCATCACTTGAAACGAGCACAAATGTCCCTATCAAGCTCCAATCGTCTCAATATGTAGGATTGATGGGCAAAGGTCCTTCCTTTCTAAAGAGTCACATCCTTGGACTATAAAAAAGGTGTCCCTAATCCGATCACATGTGACCCAAGGTCTCATAATGACGATCATAAGTCCAATATGAGAACGGGATCAAAGTCTCGAACATATCAAAATCCAAGGAATCCCGAGCGATAACCAACTCATGGTTTATACGTCCGGAAGACCACTTGGCACATTCCCCCTTTTATCAAAATCAAATCTCACACACGAAAGCATAAAAGGCAAGCATGAAAGTCGGATCTTGGAAGACTTGCTTCGGCAAGGCTCCTTGGGTGAACGCCAAACGTTCTTCCCAAGGGGTAACTTAACCTCCGGACTCAAATTCCTTTTTTTCAAAGTTTTGAGGAAATCAAAATGGCGTGGCGATTCCGTTTTTCAATTTAAACTGGATGTCTTCAAACCGATGTGAGGCGGTGACCCCCTTACACGAGAAAGCGGTTCCAACAATAAAAAATAAGGAAAAGAGAGCCGCGATCTTGGGCACCACATTCACAGGATGGAAGAAAGAAGGTAGCTTGAATATTCTTACCAAAATATATGTATGTCTTGAATTTGATGATTTTTGTCTTGCTAACTTCTATTTGTTTTGCAGTGTCTAAGTTAAGCGATCTGTTTCCAAGACGTGAGGATTCTTTGGAAATTGTTCAGAAGGTGAAGGCCCTGGCAGAGGAGGCTCATAAGTTTATTCCGCTTCCAGTTGCATTTGTTTCTGAGAGTGCTGGTGTAGAGGTCGGTTCTTGCAAATTGCCGGAGGAGTGCTCTCACAAGATGTCTTCAGGTATTCTTTACCACAACTTGACTACCTGCATCTTGACTTTGTCTAACTGTTTGTCTTGTGCAGTGTCCCGTTCTCAGGTTGGTTTTGATGTGAAGGACATTATGTCAGGAATTAGAGTGAAAGTTGGGGTAAAAATAGAGGGTAGTAAGCCTCCTCTCCCAAAGGGGGAAAGTTCCAAGAGTGAAAGGATAAGAAAGTTCGAAGAAGTGGAGATCGTGAAAGTGTTGAAAAAAGATGACTGGCCTACTGATAATGCACTGGCTAACATGAAGGTAATATTATTTCTCCTGTTTGCTCGAAAAGTTTATAACATGTAGAATTTTAACATGAGAATTTTTTTAAATGCAGTCAATGGATCTGGTGGTTAGTTTGGTCAAGGATATGGAGATTAAAGACAATAAGATCAAGGCCCTTAATCAGAAGGTCAAGTTTGAAGCTTTTAGAGCCACGTAGGCTGAGAATCAGGTGGAGGTCTATGCTAGTGAAATCTCCAAGTAAAAGAAGGATGCTGAAAATTTGAGCAGCAAGCTGTCAACAATTGTTAAGGAGCATGTGAAAGAACTGGATGCTGCCAAGGAGAAGTTCATGTTTGACGCCAGCAAGTCAGTGATAGAAAGTAGAATCGAGATGATGAAAGAATTTGACATGGGACAACATGTCAACTGGCGAATTGCAGATGAGGTTGCCATGCTGAACGCATTTTTAGGTGAAGGCATTGAGGTTGGAGAAGTAAACTCAAAGTGCAAGATGTTGATAAAAGTGAGCAGGTTGAAGACAATCAAGAGGAGAAGAAAGATGAAGTTTGAGGTAAATTTCTGCTGGTTTGGAAAAAAACAATTTTAATTTGTCTGGGTGTTTAAAAACAATTCACTTTATGTTTTATTGTTTTAAATTTCAAACTGAGGGGGGTGTCCTCATAAACAATTTTATGGTTTGTAATTTGATATTTTTGTCGAGGGGTTTGTCCTCGTTTAGATAATGAATTCCTTAGGATGTAAAGATTTTGTATGTCTGTTTGGATATGCTTTTGGTGCACTTGTTGTTTCCCCATGACTTGTGATAGCATGGTGGAAACTTTTGGATGTTTTAGTGTTCTAATTGTAAGGAATAGGATCAGACTATTTGGTATTTTGGTTGTAAGACACAGTTGGATTTCTAGGTGTAACATGTTGATGTTATAAGTTAGAAATATTTTGGGAATGTAATAGGTAAAAATGTGTAGCAAGTTGAAGCTACGAGATGGAATGAATGGAAAGATGTTTTTGATTTATAAACATTGTGTTCATTAGGTAACATGTTGATGTTACAACCTGTGATTTCAACTTGAGTTCATAATTTTAGTTAAGTGCAAGAAGGTAATCAATATGTACTTGACACATTGGCCCACCTATAACCTAACTAAAACATGAAAAACGTGCGCCCAGGCGAAGGTGTAAATAACCTTAATAACTTAAGAAAGATGCAAAATCTCTAAACCTTAGAAAGGTGTGTACCTTACGTCTTGAATGTAAACTTGAACTTTTTGTGTGAATCTGACTCAGCATGCGGCAACTTGAAAACTAATTGCAAAATGCTTAATCAACTTGGTCTTTCAGCAACCTGAAGTATTACCTAGTTTATCCTGAGTTTCTTAACAACTTGAATTGAGCATGTTGGTCATGTTATCTTGAGTACAAACCTTAAGTTACCTTGCAAAATAGGAACATTTTAGGGGTGGGTGTTAGCTTGGCTAACACCCCAAGCTAACGCCCCTCTGATGCTTAAGTCAGTAAGAGTTTGAAAAAGTATAAATCGAAATGAAATAACACAAATTGAAATAAACTAAAGTAGATTATACCTGAGTTTCAGAATTGAATGGACAAACTACAACTTACATGAAGTACAAGTTGAGATGGATCGCATTCCATCTTCTTGGGATCCTCGTGTCATTTAAGGTTGATAGGCTATATGCCCCCTTTCCAGCTTCTGCATTAACCAGATAGGGGCCTTCTCACTTGGCTGCAAGCTTACCCGCATTTACTTCCTTTGTGTTCTGAAATACTTTCCTCAGGACCATGTCTCCAACTTGAAATCTTCTAACACAGACATTCTTGTTGTAAGACTTAGCAATCCTTTGCTGGTAGGACACCATCCTGATCTTAGCCATGTCTCTAAGTTCATCAATGGTATCCATGTATTCAGCAAGAATAAGTTGGTTGTCTTCTGGAGTTGTTAGACCATATCTGGCTGTTGCGAATTCTACAGGGATAACAGCCTCAGCACTGAACACCAAGGAGTAAGGGGTCTGTCCAGTTGCATTCTTTGGAATAACATTACTTCTTTGTCTCTAATTTGCACAAAAGCTTCAGCTTCAATCCATTTTGAAAAATAATTTGTCAAAACCAACATGAATACTTTGCCTCCGGGTGCTTTTGGTAGCTTGCCAACTATATCCATCCCCCACTGCATAAAGGGCCAAGGTGATAGAATAAGATGTAGTGGTTCAGCCGGTTGGTGTAAGATGTTACTGTGTCTTTGGCATGCATCACACTTCTGAACATACTTTACTGCATCTTGACGCATGGTTGGCCAATAATAACATGTTCTCAATGCTTTAGATGACAGTGATTTGCCCCTAGCATGGTTGTCGCATTCACCATCATGTAATTCCCTTAGGACTTCTTCAACTTGTTCTGGTTCTAAGCATCTCATGTATAGACCTACAAAAGACTTTCTAAACAGAATATTATCTATTAAAATAAATCTTGATACCTTTATCCTTAATGACCTTGGATTTTTCACATTTGTTGGCACTGTCCCATCCTGCAAGAATTTAATTATAGGCAGTGTCCAAGATCTGGAATTATTAATTGGGCTGGTAGTTATTGTATCAGGATGGTCATCAACTTGGTATACTTCAGGTTGATCTATGGCTGGATGCAAGATATGAATGATTGGGATGGTATTGTTCAACATGCTTTTGCAACTTGAACCCAGGTTGGCTAAGGCATCTGCTTCAAAATTTTCTTCTCGTGGGATCTGTTCGAAGGTGAAATCTGCAAATCGTCCTGCCAACATCTTAAAATGTTCGAGATAACTTGTCATTCTGGCATGCTTAGCTGTATAAGATCCATTAAAGTGGTTAACCAGCAACAAGGAATCACTAAACGCATTAATATGCTTAACATTTAAATCTAAAGCAATGGTTAAACCCATGATGAGGGCCTCATACTCAGCCTCATTATTTGTCTCCTTAAACTCACAAGCCACAACTTGAGGGATTAGGCCTCCTTAGGGTGACTTCAGGACAATTCCCAAACCTGTGCCCCTGGTATTTGAAGCTCCATCTGTGTATAGCATCCAATACATAGGAGAGCCAATGCCTTCAAGTTGTTGGACTTCAAGTTCAACCTCAGGCTGCAAGTTGGGACTGAAATCTGCCACAAAGTCTGCCAAAGCTTGTGACTTGATTGCAGTCCTTGCTTCATATTGTATGTCATAAGTACTGAGTTGTACTGACCATTTGGCCATCCTACCTGACATCTCAGGTTTTCTCATCACATTCCTGATAGGATAGTTAGTCTTGACAGTAATAGCATGAGCCTCAAAATAATGGCGTAATTTAGTAGAAGAAGTAATTAAAGCAAGTATTAACTTCTCAACATGGGAGTACCTGGTTTCCGCATCAAGTAGAGACATACTTATATAGTAGACAGGATGTTGCGTAGCATCTTGTTCCCTGGCCAAGACTGCACTGACTGTATTTTTGGATACCGCAAGATATAAGAATAAAGGTTCACCTTGTTCTGGTTTGGACAACAATGGTGGAGATGTGAGGTACTCTTCAAGGTTGATGAAGGCTGCTTCATGTTCATCTGTCCACTGGAACAACTTGTTCTTTCTGAGTACATCATAGAACAACCTGCACCTGTCAGACGACTTGGAGATAAACTTTTTAAGAGTTACAACTCTGCCCGTAAGACTTTGCACATCCTTTATTGTTCTGGGTGACTCCAAGATGATGATGGCCTTGATCTGTTCATGACTTGCTTCAATGCCCCTCTTGGTCACCATGTAGCCAAGGAACTTTCCAGCTCTAACTCCAAAATTGCATTTCGATGGATTAAGCTTCATGTTGAAGGCTTCTAAGATGTCGAACGCCTCTTTAAGATGCTCAACATGATCTTAAATGTTCTTCGATTTCACTACCATTTCGTCGATGTAGACCTCCATAGTTTCTCCAAGCTGATCTTTGAACATCTTGTGTTACCAGTCTTTGATAAGTTACACCTGCATTTTTCAACCCAAATGGCATCGCGATGTAACAATAAATTTCCTCTAGTGTGATAAAGGCGGTATCTTCTTGATCTGAGGGTTCCATTTGTATTTGCTGAAATCCTGAAAAAGCGTCCATAAAGGTCAGGATGTCGAGGCCGGCTGTTGTATCTACCAAAGAATCAATATGGGGTAGAGGAAACGGATCTTTAGGGCACGTCTTGTTCAAATCTGTAAAATCCACGCATACACGCCATTTGCCATTCTTCTTTTCCACGACGACTACGTTAGCCAACTACCTTGGGTAATCAACTTCTCTGATCATCTTGGACTTAAGTAATCTCTTAACCTCTTTCCTTATGATCTTGTTGCGCTCATGTGCACACTTCCTTCTCTTCTGATGGACAGGCTTTATGCTAGGGTCAATGTTCAGCTTGTGAGTAATGATGTCCTTACTAATTCCAGTCATGTCTTCATGCTTCCAAGCAAAACATTTGGCTCTATTCTTCAAGAATTCTACTATGTCCCCCTCAATTTCGGGAGGAATATCTGCTCCAACTAGAACCTTGACATCGGGATTGGAGGGGTCAAGTTGAATTTCCTTCACATCATGCTCAGCTACTTCCAGAACATCTCGTGCCTTCTTCTTTAATTTCTATGCTTGCCTAGGGGTGCTTGTGACCTTCATGGACACCTTATAACACTCCTTTGCCGTTTGTTGGTCCCCCTTTACCTTGACAACTCCCCAACGTGTTAGCAACTTGATACATGATGATAGGTTGACGGAATCACCTTCATGTTATGAATCCAGGGTCTCCCTAGAATGATGTTGTAAGATGATTTGCACTCTATAACATAGAACTTCTCCATAGAATTTACCCCTTCAATATAGACTGGCAACTTGATCTCTCCATAAGTGTGCTTGGTTTCTCCATTGAATCCAACTAGAACAGATGAACTTCTAGTAACATGTTCGAGTGGAATCTCTATGCATGCCAAGCTGTCAGTCGTTACTATATTGACAGAACTCCCGTTATCAATTAGAATATGCTTCACCAAGCAGTTGGCCACTTGTAAAGTCACAACTAGAGCTTCATGCTGAGGATCCAAGATGTCACCCTTGTCATCTTCATCAAATGTTATCTCCTGACCGCTAACTTTCACTGAGGGTCTTGCTGGCAAGTTCAACCTGCCCTCCTTTGAGTCTGAAGCATGGTGCTTGGCAGCTGAGTAGGATGTACCACAGATATCTGACCCTCCACTGATCATATTGACTACCTTGGATGGAACTGGAGGAGGTAGTGGATTCTTAGCTTGTTCTTCTGGTTGTCAGCTCGCCCACGTCATTTGCCTAGTAGATCTTTGAGAAGTCCCTTAGATAGAAGATGACTGATTTCTTTTCTTAGGGCAATGCAGTTCTCAGTAGTATGTCCAAAATCTTCATGATATGCACACCATTTAGATTTGTCCTTCCAAACAGACGGCTTGTCACACTTCTTGGGCCATCTTGCTTTCTCACCCAAGTTGTCCATAGCGTGTATCACTCCGCAATGTCAACAGAAAAATAGTAGTCATCAATTCTTAGATATTGTGATTCATCATCATCATCATTATCATTGACAATATTAATGCTAGAGTGGTCAAGTTTATAGTAGGGTTTGCCCCTATTTGATCTAGAATGAAATGTTTCTATCTTTCCACCAGAATGCTCAGGAGTAGCACTCTTCTTGTTTACTTTCTCCTGTATCAATTTGTCCTCTTCCAACCTGATGAATTTTATTGCCCTTGTTCTGACTTCTTCCAGTTTCCTGCAAGGAGTCATTACCAAATTCTTTATAGTAAGGGGAATCCTTCTTGAGTCCCATCCTAAAGGCTTCAGTTGTTGTGTACATGTCCAAGTTGGGGATGTCAACAACTTCCTTGTTGAATCTGCTCAGATAGTCTTTCAACGATTCATCAGGTTGTTGAACTACCCTGTAGAGATCACTGGTTAGTTTCTCAAAGACCCTGTTGCAAGAAAATTGGTTAGTAAACATATTAATAAGTTGAGCATAAGATCCAATAGAGCCTAAAGGTTGGTTGATGAGCCATCTCAAGGCTGCACCCGTCAAGGTGGAATCGAAGCCCCTGCAAAGGCAAGCTTCCTTGAACTGAAGAGGAATGTAAATCACATCCATCTTCTCTTGGTACAAGGCAATGTGATCCAATGGATCGGTTGTCCCATCATATTGCTTCATGTGAGGAACATTGAATTTCTTCGGTATTACTATAGCTAGGGCAAAGCAGGATTCATGCCTTTCGATAAAGTTTCCCGGTAATTCCCCGGACTTTCCTAGAGTTTCGGAATTGTTCCGGAACTGTTCCAAAACATTTAAGGGCTGAAGGGAATGCTTGGTAATTAAGAAACACGTTTTTCTTAATCCCAAAGACCTTCTAGAATTGCCACCTTGCATGATTCTAGAAATATGCTGAGTCACACAGGATAATGCCGCACGGCTGCATTAGCCAAGGACCTCTAGCCGCACGGCTTCATTAGCCTTATCCAGACTGCCTATAAATAGAGCCCTCCTCTTCCCATTTTAGACACCAACAACAACACAATCAGAGAATTACCAGCATAAAAACTCTCTCCACGAAGATCAGGAAGTTGAAGGTGCCAAGAAGCCACCCCCTCCTCCTTGAAGCCTCCAAAAGTTGGTCCCTCCGCTAGGCAAAACCCCAAGAAGAGAAGGTCACCACCATTGGTAACCTCTCACTCCCTTACCTTGCATGATGCTTGTCTATGTGATTTAATTGCTCATTGCATTCATATATTATCATTATCTTGCTTGGGACTTGGCATTTATCATTAAAGATCCTATCTTTATCATATCCCCCTCCCCCTTTTGCATCCTTTGCATGAAATAGGCATCATTTGCTCATAAAAATGTGATCTTTAGCATCCTTTGCTCATAAAAAATGTAATCTTTATGTTAAAGGTGCATCCTTTGCACCTAAAAGTCCCCCATTTTACATCAAAAATGCATCTTTTGCACATAAAAATCATGTCTTTATCATAAAGGTTCATCCTTTGCATCTAAAACCCATCTTCATGCATCCTTTGCATCAAAGATCACCTTTTTATCATCAAATTAGCATCCCTTGCTTTCAAAAATGAAATCTTTGTGCATCCTTTGCATAGTAAATACTATTTTCCCCATAAAAATGCATCCTTTGCATAAAAATTATGTCTTTATATAAAAATGCATCCTTTGCAAATTAAATGCATCCTTTGCAACCCAAAAATGTCATATTTTCACTAAAAATGTCATTTTTACATGCATTCCCCCATGTCCCCATTAGCAACCTTGGAACGGACCGGTGTAAAGATCCTATCTTTACATCGTTTTTTCCATTAAAGGTGCCACAATCTCTTTAGAAAGGGATAAACCTTGAACCTATATCTCCGATTATCACTTAAGACGAGCATGAAGCACATATATAAGCTCAATCGTCTTAAGGTGTAGGATTGATGGGCTAAGGTCACTCCTTTCCTAAAGAACCTCATTTTGGACTATAAAAGAGAGTCTTTCTCTCGATCACGCAAGTCCCGAGGTTAAAAAAGCGATGATCACAAGTCCAAGATGAGGACGGGATCAAAATCCCGAATACATAAAATCCAAGAAATCCCGAGCGACAACCAATAAATGGTTTGTACGTTCGGAAGACAACTTGGGACATTCCCTCCCCTTTTATTCAAACACATGCACACAAGAAAGCACGCAAGCAAGCACGATAAACGAAATCTAGGGAGACTTGCTACGGCAAGGCACCTTGGGTGAACGACGATCCGTTCTTCCCAAGGGCTAACTTAACCTCCGAACCCATAAAAAACCTTTTTTTCAAAGTTTTGAGGAAATCAAAATGACGTGGCGACTCCATTTTTCAAATTAAACCGGATGTTTTCAAACTCGCGTGAATCCGATCTAAAAAACACAAAATTTAGAATTTGGGCACACATTCACAGTTTGGCGACTCTGCTGGGGAAAATCCCAAAGGAGAAAAGCTTTCATTTTTAAAATAAATGATACCCGGTATATAGGTGGAAACCATTTAACCTTCCTGTATCGCTACCTAACTCGGGGCTTGGGATAAACGGTGGTTTAACAATCCCACGTACCGGTATCACTTTTCGAAAAAAAAAAGTAAAAGAAAGCTTTTCCCTTTGAGCGGGTTAGACTCCCATCGCGGATTCCGTTTATCTTGCTTGCTTTCTTTGCCTTGCATTGCATCATTTGCATCTTGGGATTTGTGCATACTTTGAATTAGAAGCCTTCTCAAGGCTAAAAGGTGCCTAAAATATTCGGGAAACAACCTGAAATAGCAAAGGAGTGGAACCTGGAAAATTGATCCATGCAGTCGTACGGCTCAATCCTCCTTGGATTCTGACCGGACGGTCTCAGTGGCAATTCCACCAGGAAAAATTGAGGTTAATCTGGCAGCCTTGGCAGCTTAGGGCTACTCAGTTCCAAGACTGACTGGGGCTCCCAGAAAATTTACGTGCCTTATCTGTTGCATTTTCCCCCGTCCCGAAAAATCATTCCTTTAAAACACATTTATGAAAATCTTTGTTTTAACTCAAAAAGGAACATTTTTAGGAGACCGCACACTACGCGCACCTTATATATCCTGTACACTTTGCACGCACGTCCCTTTAAACCCGGGGTGGTTTTTCAGCTGCAGTCACGGACAGCCTTACGATGCTCCCGGGCGCGCACGGAATCACCCCAAACTCCCCATGGCAGCCAGTGTCGACCAATGCACAGTCCGTATCACACGTTTCAAAAAACCGTGACTTTTGGTTGGTTTTTGGTCTAGTCCGTGTCATATAGCCCAGTTGCATATCCCCGTAAAGGTCAAGCCTTAGTTCATAACAGAAGTCAAGATCTTTCGCTCAAGCGAAACTCTGCCGAAACTCCGACAAGGAAAAAATCGGTAGAATCTTGACTCCGACATTGACCTTGACCCGCACGGAATGCGTAAGATTTGAGACCGAGTCCTTGCCGAAAATCCAAAATATCTTTCGCTCAAGCGAAGCTCTGCCAAAATTCCGACAAGGAAAAATTGGCAAGATCTTGACCCGACATTGACTTCGATTTTGACTCACGCACGGCGTATGCAACGAAGTTCAATGTGATACTGTGTCATCCGGCTTTTACCGCCCGACCCATGCCTATTATCTTCTCGGACATTACCGAAAAGTCAAAACGTCAATTGCGCAAGCGAAATTCTGTCGAAATTCTGTTAAGGCTGAAAGACGAGACTTTCCCAGTATTGCCTTGACTATAATTCGCATCGCTCGTGCGTTAAAAGTTCCTATGACCCGCTAGACCCATTGGGAGCGTTCTTCTCTCTTGGTCGGTGGGATCCGCGTGCCCTATAGGACCCTCGCCGGGGCATCCCACCTGGGAGGTCGAAATACTGGTGGAATACGAGGGGCTTATAGACGTAGTGACGGAACCCACTGATCCAGGATCTAGAGTAGTTGCGAAAAAGAAGGGCAGAACCCCTTTTCCAACCAAATAGAAATTAATAAAAGACACTGTTTTAAGTAAACTGGAAGATTCCTAATTTGCATATTGCTTGAGCCTTCAGCCTAAACACCTACCCTGAGTCTAAACCTTTCCTATCCCTTTCCCGCAGCGAGAAAGAAGTGGGTGAGAACACCGGGTCAGCGACTTGTTAGCGCATAATTCTCAGACAGTTTGCCAGAATCCTCAGTTTTGTCAGTGCAGAGTGTCAGAATGGCCGATTTGACAGAGAACGGTACTGGTTTGGGTAACCAGATGACTAGGGAAGAAGACCTAGCCTATGACCAATGCCCTCCTCCATCCACATATGATCCATTGCCGAAGATTGTCCCTTTTCAGTCCTTCCCAATGTCTCAAGCCATCAGGGTCCCGACACCCTCTCCTCCTCAGATAAGACCCAGCTTTGTTCCCTACCAACAGAGAACAAACGCTACCACTATCCCCGTAACGCAGCCTCTGCATTACCCCATGGGACTCTTTCCTTCCCCTCAACCTGAGCCAAATTTCCCTACCTTGGAATTCCAGTACCAGCTTGACCTTTCTAACTTTGTCAACGCCTGTGAATTTGCCTATCTCCCAGACAGCGGCAGTGAAGAGTCAGTCGGAAATGAGAACAGGAACGGGTGGATTTACAGTGATGACGACAGTTCAGTAGAAGGAATGAACCTGGAGTCGACGGAAGTGAAACCCAGAGGGCAAGATGAAGTAGAAAACCATAGACCTGGAATAGGAGATGGAATCACTTCAAAGTGTATCTGTAGCCTGTGTGAAGGTTCGAAAGAGGAAAAGGATGAGGCAGTGTATGAATTCTACATCCTAGAATTCAATACCCCCTACAAAGACTTGGTCGGTGAATGGAGGAACTTGATTGAAGCTTTAGCTGAAAGAGGGAAGTGGGCTCCGCCCGCCGATCTAGAACATGTAAGCGTCGTTGAAGCTAAACCCCCGTCGGGAAGAGTAGACTCCATTGCAGTGCTGAGAATCACCCCTGAGACCTTGTTTAAAGAAGAGTGTATGGATGCCCTGGAAAGAGTCCTAAAGTTTGAAGCGACCCGATCCCCTTTATATCCTATGAGGACAACGATGTTTTCTTGGTAATTCCTAAGTCAGAGGAAGAATCCAAGATACCTCTTATATGGCATCAAGTATCCCGACCTGCTTTTGCCCTCATTGGTCATCAGAGTCAAGATGAGAGTTCTCACGAGAGTTACTGTAGTGATACCGAGGAAGACACAGTCGAAGTGCCAGAAGGAACAGTAGAGGAGTGGTTAGTCCAAAAGCCGAAAAGCCCAGAAAACCTTCCCAACAGTAAAGAACATGAATCCGCCATGAGGTTTGACCCCGCAGAAATCCTTCTCGATGATGGAATTTCTCACTTCAGAAAATGCTTGGCCAATGTCAAAGATGCCATCAGAAAACTAACCCCTAGAGAAAGGAGGGACATGCTCGACAGTGATGAGGAATGTGATCCCACTCTGTTGAAAAAGTTGCTAGGTCCGGATGAGGAAGCCATTCACCAGACTCCAAACTCTGAAAGTGATAATTCCTGTTGCATGCTGACCTTGAAAAGCTTGAACGAGACTGTGAAGGCTTTAAATGAGGAAGGTGAAGTTGAAACCAGCCGACTTTTGAGCCAATTAAGGAGTCAGAACTTAGAAAAAGTCAGAAAGCTAATAACCTGGAATCAGATTCGGGAAGCTGCCTATGCCTCCAGTAGTGCGTTTAATCAGATTAATCAGCAGAGTTGGCCATACGCCAGCAAGAGCCCGCCTCTCACTTTGAAAGATCTGACAGAATCCTCCAGTAGGAATGATGATCCAGAGAAATCTAAAGTCTATGTGGTGACTCGGTCCGGACAGATGAGTGTTGAACAGCCTAAGGGTGATAAAAGAAATGCCGTCTACGAGCCGAAAACAGACAAAAGACCCTATAAACCAGAAGCGAAAAGCCGGACTCGACAAGGAGGATCCAAAGGTCTTGACTCGGTTGAAGTGTACTCGGGCCAATATCTCCTTGTGGTCCTTATTAACCTCTTCATACCCTCATAAGCTGAAGCTAGAAGAAAGTTTGGCCAAGACCATGGTGCCCATAGATGTCACCCCAGATGAGGTCGTCCAGATGATTGGAAGTATCCACTACGGAAACATCATTACCTTTACCGACTTGGACCTGCGAAAGTATGGGGCTAGTCATAACGAACCCCTTTACATCACAGTCCAGTTGGAAGAACGTCGGTTGCCACGGGTACTAGTTGATGGAGGGTCCGCAATGAACGTCCTGTCAGCAAAAATGATGGACTTATTGGATCTGAAGCCAACGGATTTGAAGCCTTCTAGTCAGACTATTAAGGCCTACGACTCCACTGCACGATCAGTTTTGGGGATTGCTACTCTCAAGTTGTGGTTCGGGAAAAAGGTCATGGACGTTGACTTTCAAGTAATTGACATTCCGATCTCGTTTACTGCTCTGCTGGGATGCCCTTGGATTCAACAGATAAACGGGGTAGCCTCTACTCTGCACCAATGCATCAAATTTCAATCTAGTGATTGTACTATCACCACTATTTACGGAGACAGTGTCACGGTGGAAGGAACCAGCACTGGAGGTATCCCGATATTGGAAATTAAGCATGATGATGAAGGGATTGCCTTGACCGGATTCTCTGTAGCTTCTTCCAAAGCACAATTGTGTTACACTGACCTCACTACTACCTCCGATAAAATTCCTCCGACCATGAGAATGATGAGAAAAATGGGTTATCTTTCGGGGCTTGGATTGGGCAAAAGACTGCAGGGTCGCAATACCATCATTGATGTAAAGGAACAGACTACCAGATATGGCTTGGGATACAAACCGAACTCTCGGGATGGCAGAAAAGCTAAAGGGGTCCAGCTCTATCCCTACAGTTTATCCCTGACCCATTACTTCACAAAGGGCGGGACACAATATAGTGAGAGCGATCACCAGATCTCCTTGAAGAAAACCCTTCTGGAAAACCTTGAGAAGGTTAGGGGAAAACCAGTAAGTCCTGTTCGAAGGATGTTCCTTGACTTGCCAGACATTCCTGGGGCTACCACTACCGTTCAGAACGAGTATGTCTTCAAAGAAAATTCAGACAGTGTCAAAGAGTCAGCATCCGGGGTAATGGACCTCTCCACCTTCAAATTAGCTCTTAGAAGATCGACGGTTAGAAGCTGCCAGTAGTGAAGACAGTGAGTGGGGCTTGCAGAAGTTGTTTGATGAAGAAGCACAGATCCCAGATTTGATTGACTTCAGCTCAGATGATGAGGTAGTTACCGTAGTTGGAGATGGTGGTGAAGATCCTTTTAATCCCCGCACTTTGGTGACTAAGACAGAGATGCCGTTGAAGAATTGGGAGACATTCTCTGGACCGATAGCCAGCCGACAACAAATGATCACCGAGCTTGGATTGGTACCACGTCCTTCTCAGCCCAGTCGTGTCAAACACCCTGTTGTCCATACAGTTGAGTCAGGAATCTTTGAATTCCAGTCCTCTGAGTCATCCTCAGGCCTCACGCCTGAGGATTATGAATATGTAATCGATGTCATCTTTCCTCTTGCTTTGAATGAAATGACAGATCTTTCTGATTATCCCCTTATTGCCAACTTAACAAATGATAAATTAACTCAAAACTCAACAACAGTTAATAATGAATCATTTGAACAAGATGCAAACACACTAAACATTACACTTGAATATAACTCGAAGCACGGAGCTCATTACTACGATGCTTTCTTGTTTAAAGAAGTGTATTGATTATTTATAACAAGCAATGTACTTAAAAAGAATATAGGCTTATAATGTCTAAAGTACATGAAAAATGCTCAGCTTGTTATGCCTGAAGTGCTTGAAAAAGGCTAAGCTTGTTATGCCTCAAGTGTTTGAAACTGAAAAATATTTATCAAGGGGATTTATATCACATGTGTTATCCTACGTGTTACCATCATTGCCTTAACACATTAGTGTGTGCTATATTAGTTTTTTATTTCTTATTTTCGAAATATTGTTGAATAATTTTTCAAAATCTGAAAGTCTTTTTAACTAAAGAGTTTACGATTTTGAAAAACGTCTTCAACAAGTTTCCTTTATTTTTGGTAAACTTTGTTGAGTAACTAACCCATATTTATTTTGATTTGTGCATATAATGTTTTGGGCTTAGTTGCAAAATATTTGATTTACTTAATTTTTATTTTTATTTTTTCGTGTTACTTAAAAAAAATATTTTTTTTAATTTTTGTTTCAACCGTGTTTTATCCTTAAGTTTGTTGGGGATTTATAAAAGGTGTGGTTAGGGTTAATTTTAAAATGTGTGGATAGGGTTAAAGGAGAGAAATAATAGGGATTTGTTTTAGATAGGTTTTAGTAGTCAAATCAATTTAATTCTTTTGTTCCCTATCTAATCACTCTTCTATTTTCACTCTACCTCTCCCTTTTCTCTCTCTAACTGTTACCCTCTCTCTCCTTTCTTAAACCCTCGTTCCAGCGTCTTCTTTTTCTCCCTCAACCTAGGTCAAAATTCATTCCAAAAATTCCAAAAAAATCTCCATGGCTTCTCCATCCAATGCCAATACCGAACCATCTCACACGGACCAAATGGACATTTCACCAAGCATTGTCCCCTCCGTTGCTTCTCGTGTGGCCATGAAAACTTCTCCAATGATCACTCCAAGTTCCTCTCCACCTACAATGGCTATTGTTCCATCCACTGCCCCCATGGCCTCTTTCGAACATGGCATTCCCAAGGTGACTCTCATTCCGGCCTAATCAAAAGAAAAGAGGAAGAGGAAAGCCCCAACTTCCAAGCTATCTCCTCAAGTGGCAAAGAGGAGGTCTTCCAACCGCATTAGGTCAATCAGGTCCAAGGCAACTTCAAATACCACCTCTGATCCTGTTGAAGTCTCAGAAAGCTCCCTAGATGTGTCCTCACCCCATGTGAGTGATGAGAATTTTGATGCCAAAAAGGAGAAGGAGCCTTCTGTGGATTCTTTTGATGCTTGGGTGGATGCTGAAGAGGAAGAAACTCTCTCTGATTTTCAGAAGAAGAAGGACAAGGGCAAATCTTCAGTGAGTGCTACCAAAGGTGCTACCAAGAAGAAGATATCATCTGAGGTAACACCTGCCCCCTCCTCTGTTCCTACTCGTTCCTCTAGTGATAGTTCTGGTGATGAGATTATTCGAAATGAAGAGGATAAGGCTTTTCCAAAACCTTTTCTTACTTTGGAATTTTATAAGAAAGAAAATATGAAATTTTGGTTGAATAATTCGAGTAAGAGATTGTTAAAAGAAAAGCACATTGATGAGGGTCAGTTGGAAAAGGAAGGAATGGTTCAGTTTTTGAAGGACAGGAATTTTCTTAAGGCTAATAATCATGCTTCTGTGTTTGTTGAAAGTGTGGTGAGAAATTTCTTTGCTAACCTACATGCTCATTTGGATGATGAAAGTTCTGAAAAATTTGGGAAGGTATTTGTTAGGGGAAAAGTTTATTTATTTACTCCAGCCCTAATTAACAAGGTTTTAGGCCTCCCAAATTTAGATGATGAGAGCATTAGGGTTAATAGGGATGAAATCTGATGAAACAACCCCTGTTCTTCCCAGTGCTATCTCACGTGATATCCCAAGTGCTTCCCCAGGTGCTGCCCCTAATACTTTTGCAAGAACTGATGCTGCAAGTATTCTGAACAACATGATAAATCTTCTGGGCAACTCTGGTCCATCAATCCCAAAGGCTTTAACAGTGATTAACTTCTTGCACAAAAAGTCAAGTGCAATTGGAGAACTTGCTGAGGGATGGGCTAAGCTAAAGCAGGTTACTGATGCTTTCATTGATGAAATTTCTTCCCAAACAGGGGGAGGATCTGCTGTTGTTGCAACTACTGGAGCTGGTGCTACTTCAGGTGCTACCACCAGTGCTGGCCCAAGTGATGGTGGAAGTGATAGGGAAGGAGATCAGGAGGAAGATGAAGAAGAAGAGGAGTTTGAAGAAGAAGAAAGCTAAAACTGAAGGTTGATAAACCTGAAGGTTAATGTTGCCACTATCTTACTGGTGGCTGGTTTTGTGGTGGTCCTAAAACAATTTCTTTTATTTTGGTGATGTGATGTGGTTCTCTAAACAATTTTTCTTTTATTTTGTTTATATTTGCTAAACACTTTAGTTGGTTTGTTTAAAACTTTAACTGCTAGGATGTTTTGCTAGTTTTGGATGATATTTTGCTACAATGGTTTATGGTGTTTTATGTTAACTTAGTTTATTTCGAAAACTTTTTAAAAAGTTTGAAATAAATTATTTTATTATAAATCATTGTTTAGGATTAGCTCCTTGATTAAGGGGGAGTTAATTTTCTTGGAGATATTATACTGTGTTTCTATGCTCTGTATATTTGTTCATAGACTAACCTTGCAGGACAGCAGCACATTAGGTTTGGAAAGAAATATCCAACTAAGGGGGAGATTGTTAGTGTAAACTGCAGGTGATATCGTAGATGATTTCCCAAATTCCAGGTGATATCATAGATGATTTCCTGAACTGGAATTTATATAGTTGCATATTTCTTGTTTATTATTTAATGGACTAATGTGCTAATATAATTTGTATAGTCTATGATTTATGTTTATATTTCAGAGTGCAATAGCATCAAAGGAAGAGCTAGACACGTGTGGAATTTGGAAGAAAATGATTTATGCATTTTATGCATAAAACCGTAACTTTGGCAACAACAATTAAAACATGTGGAGACTTGGTCAAGGAGTTGTTGCTGAGTTATAGAAGAGTACAAGGTTGATAAAGCTTGGGAGTACAAGGCGTGGAAGCTTGACTTGGAGATAAATCAACTTGGTTGCTACAATTTAGGAAGTGGGAGCTAAAATTGAGGAACAATCTCAACCACTCTCCCTACACTTTCTCAACGTGCAAATACAGCCCCAAGGATGTTAATTGAGTAGCCTTCAAGTATTTGAAGACTATAAAAAATCTTGAAAGGTTTCATTTGAAGATATGCCAAGAAAAGTCATTTTATACACACCTTCGAAAGCTTAGAGATAGAGTTCTTTGTTTGGTTCTTTTAATCCTTCCTCCCTTGTAATTTCGCACTTGATTACATTGGTATCAAGTTGTGTGAAGGCTAGGATATGATTCCGTTCTTTATCTCTTGTTCCATAGAGCACAAAATTGTTATAGCTATAGGGAACATTTTCGGCTTTGTAAATTCATTTATAGTGATTATAAAGTCTTGCCTAAGAGGCACTCTCAAGTTATATTTATATAACTTGAGAAAAACAATTTTGGTGTTTTTATTCCGCTGCAAACTCTTTTACAAAATTGTTTTATTTTTGAAGTGTGTGTGTGCTATCACAAGTGCTATCGTTGGTGCTGTTATCACCTTGGATATCACTTGTGATTCTGGCCGTGACAATTTCAGGTTTGTTGTTGCTGAAGATCCCAGAGATTTGATTGACTTTTCCTCTGATAACGAGGTAGTGGCCATATTGGAATTTGAGAAGGGGCCAGTTGTGGATCTAAACAGTTTGGAGACCGTTGCAGAGAGGCCATTGCAGAACTGGACTTCATTTCAAGGACCGGTCGCTGACAGGGAGACTATGATCAAAAAGCTTGGGCTCAAGCCTCGTCCCAGTCCCTCTGCGTCGAAGTTTATTCCCCGTGTCCTGAGTCATTCCCCTGAATCCCTTGTAATTGAGTTTGAGTCCTCCGATCGGTCTGACGTCCTCACGATAGAAGACCGTCGTTGCATTGTAGACACTGTTTTCCCCTTCGCTCTGAATAAAATGGTCGATCTTTCTGAGTATCCCGTGATTACAAATCTAACAATTGAACGCTTAACAAAAAATGATCATCAAGATTTAAAAATAATTAAGCCAAATTCAATTGAAGATAATGCAGACTTAATAGATGAACAAATTTTAGAACATAATTCAAAGCAGGTTTGCGAGCAAAAGGAAAGTTGGGCCCAAGCTGCCGATGAGGTAATGACAACGGTGAACCTGGGAACAGCTGAGGAACCCAAAGAAATGCAAATTGGTAGCTTCTTCTCTGGAGTTGAGCGGGATGCCCTAATCGAGCTACTCAAAGAGTTTGTAGACGTCTTTGCCTGGTCCTACAAAGACATGCCCGGGTTGGACACATCTATCGTGGAACACCGGATACCCCTGGATCCAGAGATTAAGCCAATTAAGCAGAAACTGAGGCGGATCAAGCCCAAGTGGTCCTTACAAGTCAAGGAAGAGATTGAGAAACTCCTACGGGTGGGCTTTATCAAAGTGATCGAATATCCGACTTGGCTGGCAAACATCCTAACGATCACAAAAGCAAATGGAAAGGTTCGGGTTTGCATAGACTTCTGATATCTCAACAAGGCTAGTCCCAAGGACGACTTCCCCTGTCGAACATCGATATGCTGGTGGATGCAACTGCGAACTATGAGGTCAAATCCTTCGTCGACGGTTTTGCAGGCTACAATTAGATTAAAATGGCCGAGGAAGATCAGGACAAGACAGCATTTACCACTCCTTGGGGCACTTACTACTACACTGTGATTCCGTTCGGGTTGAAGAATGCTGGGGCTACCTACCAGAGGGCCGTCACTACCCTGTTCCACGACATGATCCACAAGGAGATTGAAGTGTATGTGGATGATATGATTATTCACTCGAAAGGGTTAGATGGACAGCATTTCACCGATCTAAGAAAGTTCTTCAACAGACTTCGGGAGCACTCCATGAGACTAAATCCAGCCAAGTGCACCTTTGGGGTTATCCGCGGCAAGGTCTTGGGGTATATGGTCATAGAGGGAGGCATCGAGGTGGATCCCAGAAAGGTCAAGGCAATTGTTGAGATGAATCCGCCCAGAACTGTCTCCGAGGTAAAGGGTTTCATGGGCCATCTACAGTACATCAGCCGATTCATCAACCAGCTGACCTCCATGTGTGAGCCAATCTTTAAGCTACTGAAGAAGAATCAGGAAGTGATTTGGAACGAAGAATGCCAGCTAGCTTTCGAGAAAATCAAAGCTTACCTCGTTAATCCTCCCATTCTTTGTCCACCTCATGGGAGCACACCCCTACTTCTATACTTGATAGTCACAGACACAGCCATCGGGGCCATTCTAGCACAAGAGAAGAAGGATTCCAAGATTGAGAATGCATTTATTTTGTCAGCCGCAAATTCCAAGGTAGCAAGTTGAATTACTCCACCCTAGAGAAGACATGTGCAGCTCTGGTTTGGGTGGTTGGAAAGCTAAAGCACTATATGCTATCCAACATAGTACATCTGGTCTCCAAAATGGACCCGATCAGATACCTGTTTCAGGGTGACAGAGGCAACATTTCCACCAGGTTGGCAAAATGGACCTTCTTCCTAGCTGAATTTGATATTAAATATGTGATCCGGAAATCAATCAAGGGACAGGCTTTGGCAGATCAGTTGGCTGACTCCCCCAGCACAGAAGCCCGAGGACCAGATCTCCAGTTTCCAGATGAAGGGATTTTTGTCGTAGAAAATGGCAACCGATGGCAGCTATTCTTTGACGGTGCAGCGAACAAAAGAGGTAACGGCATCGGGATGGTATTAGTAGACCCGAATGACATGCATACCCCCATAGCTATCAAGCTAAACTTCTCGGTTACCAACAACGCAGCCGAATACGAAGCTTGCATAGCCGGTCTTGAGGCTGCCCTTGAACGACATGTGGATGAGTTGGAAGTGTTTGGTGATTCCCAACTAATAATCAATCAAGCCGCCAACAGATGGAAAACTACAGACCCGTGTCTCCAGAGGTATCATGCTTACATTGCAGAGCTCGTCGGCCAGTTCAAGGAAGTGTCATTCCAGTTCCTGCCGCGAGATAAGAACAGATTTGTCGATGTACAAGCTACTCTGGCCTCCCTGGTGGAAATACCCGAAGGAAAGTCAATCAAACTGTTCAGGGTCGGTAGGCGAGAAAATCCTGCTTATTGTTGTGAAATAGAGATCGAAACCGTCAATGAGCCGTGGTACAACCAGATTTTCCAATATCTCAAGCATGGTGAAGCATCCTTCCCCGTTGATAAAGAAGGAGACCTAAAAGGCATTCATGCCGAAAGTTTGCAAGCTCTGAAAAGGCTATCAGCTCAGTACGTCATACTTGGCAATGAGTTATGGAAGAAAAGGGAAGGTTGCCCACTCCTGCTCTGTATCAGCAAAGAAAAAGCTCAGAGAGTAATGGAAGATGTTCACAACGGCGCCTGCGAACCTCACATGAATGCTCGATCCCTTATGCACAGCATTATCAGACTGGGCTACTTCTGGATCACTATAGAGCGGTTGTATCCAGTTTGTGCGGACTTGTGACAAATGCCAGCGGTTCTCCAACCTAAACCACATCCCTCCTCATGATCTATACTGTATGACAACTCCTTGGCCCTTTGCAACATGGGGAATCGATGTCATCGGGAAGATAACTCCGTCGAGGAGCAATGGACATTCATTTGTTTTGGTCGCGGTAGATTACTTCACAAAGTGGGTGGAAGCCGCGTCCTACAAAGTGCTCACAGCTAATAAAGTTGCTCGCTTTATAAAGGAGCAAATCTTTTGCCGCTACGGAGTCCCGAATGAGATCATTTCTGACAATGGAACCCATTTTGAAGGAGAAACCGATCGGCTGCTCACCGAATACAGGGTCAAACGCCATAAGTCTTCACCATACAGACCGCAGACAAATGGTGCTGTTGAGTCTGCTAATAAGAACCTTGAGAGGATCATAAAAAAGATGGCCGAGCGAGGACGGGACTGGCCGGAGAAATTGCATCTAGCATTTTGGGGCTACCGCACTTCAATTCGGACTGCGACAGGTGCAACTCCATATGCTTTGACTTACGGAATGGAGGCTGTCATGCCCATCGAGCTAGAGATTCCATCCCTCAGGGTTTTGCTCGAAAATGAAATAAATGAGATTGAATGGCTCCAAAGTCGATACAACGAGCTGGCACTGTTAGATGAACGCAGATTAAAGGCCATGGAGCATAACCGGGCATATCAGAAGAGAATGGCCCGTGCTTTTGACAAAAGAGTGAAGCCCAGAGATATCAAGGTTGGTGATCTGGTCCTCAAGATGAAACCCTCAAATCAGAATAGTGCATTGGGCAAATGGGCACCTGTCTGGGTCGGACCTTTTCTAGTGAAGAAGATATTCTTCGGAGGAGTGATGCAGCTGACAGATTTGGACGGCAACCCATTCCTGCACCCCGTCAACGGCGACAAGTTGCGGCGGTAATATGTTTGATCGAGTCCTCCCCTCTGTACATAAAATAAAAATAAAAGAAAAAAGAAATGAAAATAAAGCCGCAATAAAATTGTCCAGATGAGACTGAAAACCTCTCAAAAGGCAGTCCATGCAAAAATAAAGGACGCGCCCGGTGCTAAAAGAATATACCCAGCTAGGCTGAAAACCCTAAAAGGGGCAGCCTAGGTAAAAAACAGGGTTGCACCATGTCCCCCTTCTGTCTTCCCCTTCTTTAAACACAAAAGTTGGTTGAGTCGAACTAGGGAGACCTGAGCCCCTTAGTTCTCTTTGTAAAAGGGGAACCACTCGTGGTTCGGTCTAAAATGCTGCAAAATCTCATATCTTGTCAAAATGTGTTTTGATTACAGTTCCAAGGCTTTTCAAAGGTTCATTTTAAGTTAATATTCTTTTTGATGAGTTCAAGCACGGCCTGCTTTTGACTCATAGAACTTGCTGCG
The DNA here is from genome assembly GCA_022495995.1 of Adenophora triphylla var. japonica. Taxonomy (NCBI): domain Eukaryota; kingdom Viridiplantae; phylum Streptophyta; class Magnoliopsida; order Asterales; family Campanulaceae; genus Adenophora; species Adenophora triphylla. The sequence goes on along the minus strand of JAFEMH010000876.1, from coordinate 520,659 downwards.
AATAAAAAAAATATATAAACTTTCAAGATGCTAACATCTATTTTGTCTGCATTAAGTAATCAAGGGATACTCATGTTCCATACAAATAAATCTCTCCCCTCAAAAGACAAACAAAAAAAGAGTCTCCTATCTCTCAGAAAAGTGTCTAGAAGCTCGTTCCCGCTCCCGAACTCGCTCCTCTGTCTTTCCTTTTCCTCGGTCCCCGGGAGGTCCTTGGCCTAGGAATGTCAAATAAGTCGGTTTGAGCCCATCCCAGCTCAGGTATAATGCATGCCGGTGGTCCGATCAGACCAGTCTCTCTCAAAGCGGCCCTGGCAGCCCTCTCTTATCACAAGGCCTCTCTGCGAGCTATCACCTCCGGATCATCCCTCATAGCAGCTCTCCGGATCTCTTGCCTCCGATAGTCCTCAGCAACATCGCCGGTAACATTATCTGGGTTCCCCTGGGCCTCTGTATCTCTGAAAGACCGACTGGTTGGGTAGTTTGCTCCCAAGTATTCCCGACGGCGAGCCTCTATCGCCAGTGCACGGAGACCTGTTGCTCCTCATACCAAATCAGATACTACGTGGTTAAGAATGTAATCCCTCTGCGGCACGATGAAGGAGCGTCCGTGCTGGAAGAAAACCCTCCAAGAAAGATCTACTAAAGAATTGCACGACCGGGGCTCGGTCATGCCATCGGAACAACATCGCCGTCGGCTTCTCTCTCGAAAGCAGGACAATCCCCGCTGAGGGTACCCATCTTGCCTGCTCACCAATGACGACGGACACAAAATGAAGACACATGCAAGCACAGCGACGACTACCACTAACCCATCCTGAATGTCTCTCATGGTCTATAGCCCCCATGGTGGAATCCAGCTCGGATCGGCGAGTCCGTGCGTGTCAACCTCATCGCCCGGTAAGTCGGCGGCCGCGTCTCTCAGTAGCCTACGTGGCCTGGTCACCCAAGGCATCGCCGTCCGACCCTCTGGTAATGGCCCGATCAAGCGCAATCGCTCAGAAAGCCACAAAGATAATAAAGTGGGGCTGCCTGCACCCATGAAATCTGATCCTCCTACTAGCCTGTCAATATCGTGGTAGGTCTCAGCCAGTAACATTAGTACAATGTCCATCTCCCCCTGCCCAGAATGGATTTGACGAAGGTCCACACCTCGGTCGCCCCTGAGTTGCCTGACAACCTCTAACAGTGTGCCCGGACAGACTTCGATGTACCCACAGAAAAAGTGAGCTGACAAGCTAAACAGCATAAACATGTCCAGGGATGTGGAAAGATCGAACAGCTCAGGACTGGACAAGCGCAGCCTAGCCATCCGAGTCAAGTCCATGGACCCATCATCCAGAATCATAGATGACACCTGTCTCGGTGAAGCACGGAAATCGACAACTACTCCGCAACCGACCGTCTGTCCCATGGGAATGCTACAGTCGTCGACTCACTCAAACCAGTCAATGCTCTAAAATCCTCTATGGTCGGCGTCAGATCATTGTACGACAAAATAAAAACATGCCTCTCCAAATCCCAAAAGCAGGATGCAGCCCGGAGCAAATCCCAGTCAACCCTCCAATCTTTTAATGACCAAAGACACGGCATACTATACCTCCCATCAATGAGCTCCCTATGATGCTTCCGGTGATGATGCAAAACTTCAAGGAAGTCTTGACGAAATTGATGCTCCCGAGAAGCTATTTCCCTGTTATAGTGCTCCATGGTGATTGAAAGTTCCAACCTTAGTCACAGAAATCGCTTGCCTGTCAAGCTGGGGCTGCTGGGTTTCTCCTGCTGAATGGGCAATGTCTGCAAATGAATCCTGAGTTGGTTAAAAAAGAGGCCTGCTAGGAGCTTCGTCCAGTCGTGCGACACAATATGCACAACAGACACGTCATGTCGGGCAACACACCTGGTCAGCATCAGACAACAACAGGGTCTTGCAAGTCTTTTCCCCGTGGCACTCTCTGACGCGCCGTTGCTGCAATACTGAAATTACCCGGATCCGAGAGGCTCGCGCCCCGGCATCTGGCATCTTTCGCGTTGGAGCGGTTTAGTCTCGCCGTTTGTTTTCGCATTTGTAGAGTCGCCACGCCGTTTTTATTAAGCCCAAAACATTGAAAAAGGGCATCAGTTTAAAGATAATTTTAAAACTGTTTTTGTGTGATGAGATTTTGAGTTCGGAGGTCAGATGACTCCTCGGAAAGAGAATATTAGAATCTTAGAGCTCACCCGAGTAGCCTCGTAAAAACGAGTCTTTCGGATACCCCTAACATTCTTTAAGCGCATTGTGTGTGTGCGTGCTTTTAAAAATGCATGTTGTATCGGATGTCTACATTGTACACGCTTTATTGAAATGTATTGAAATAGTGTAGGAAGGAAAGCCTTACCAATGTTGGTTCGTGTCACGTCTTCCGCCGGGGAATAGTGCTTGAGGATGGAATAGTGTTCCGGTACGGATCGGGATTGCTTCGGGAGATGCCCCGGTTGTACGCGGACGAGTTTTCGGCGTGAGTTGAGGTTGCAGGCTGCGTTCGGGCAGAGGTTCGGCGTGCGTGGGGATCGTCGGGATCACTCGGGCAGAGGTTCGGCGTGCGTTGTGGTGGCAGGAGTCACTCGGGCAGAGTTTCGGCGTGGTTTGGGATTGTCGGTTTGACTCGGAAAGAGCCGGGACACCGTGGAAAGACAGGCAAGGCCTCGGAGTACCACGAGGGGCCTCAGTGAGTACCTCGAGAGTGCCTCGGGGCAGCGCGGAGCGTCGCAGAGCGCTGGGGAGGCTTCGGAGCACCACGAGGGGGCTCGGAAGGCCTCGAAAGGATCCGAAAGGGGCCGGGAATGCCTCGGAAGGACTTAGAGGGGAAGCCAGAAGGCCTAGGGAGGAAGAGAGAAGTGGGAGGTGTGAAAAATGAGGGAGGGGGAGCCCTCTATTTATAGTGTAGGAAAAGTTGCAAAGAGGTCCGTACGGACCTCCCTGGTAATCCAAACTTTTGGTTTTCCTCGATTTGAGGGAATCTGTGATGATGGTGAATATTCTGAAATCATGATGTTCCCTGTGCAATAAGGTCCGTACGGACCATCTTGCATGCAAAGAGGTCCGCACGGACCAACTAAGCAAGAGGGTAATCATTTTCTCCGGGATTTGAGGGAATATTGTGGACTTTAAGGGGATTCAGTAATTATGATTACAAAGAGGTCCGTACGGACCATTATTGCTTTTCCAATTTCCTGAAAATTCCCGAAAGGTCCTTTTGTCCCTTTTTATCCCAGGAAGGCTCCTCCCTTGGTTTGGCTGGGGGTTTAGAGAGGGTTTTGAGTGAGAGGGGTCGTCGAGACTGCGTTGATGAGTCTGCGGTGCTTCCCGTGTGTTTGAAAGGGTGTGATCCAGATTGGGGTACTTACAAATACACCTCACACATTCACATGTAAATGCACGGGAGAGGGTCCCCCCACCATATGTATCACTATACACACTCACCCGATACAGTTCCATAATCTCATGTACAAACCCGGCAAGGCCGACCTGTCAATACAATAATCGCATTTCTTTCATCTCATTCCCAGAATGGACAGATTCGTGCAAACAAGCTAACATAGTATAACCTTTGCTAACAGAATAGCATAGTTAGATATATTGCTTGGAGTGTTGTTTTCCCCCGCAGGTACAACAATCAACTGAGCATTACCCAAATCTCAAGGATTGCCCCTCAAAGTAAAATCAAGACAAAGAATCCCAAATCTATCAGTCCCCCCAGCAATGTGCATCAAGATCATTGGCCCCGCCACCAAAAGCATCAACAAAAATCTGTTCCCTAGCAAACAGAATCCACTTCACATCAAGCAAGGTTCATGATTCCTAAGTCAACCAATAGTCAACAAAGACCGCCCCGCACTCGGCAATCGTCAACAACAAGCTTGTATCGTCCCTCCGGCACGGCAACTCTTCCACCAATCGTCAACAGCAGAAGCATCGGGCCCCTCCCATAGCCTACAACCTTCCACAATCATCAGTAGTAGCATCAGTCCCTCTGACAGCTACAGGTAAGCACAACATAGGTATGAAACCATATCTCGTCCAAACTGTCAAATCATCATGTCTGGTATTCTCAAAAAATCATCTTCTTCAGGTCATCTCCTATAACTGGGTTCAGACGCCTCCCAATAGTCTTCCACCGGGTTCAGACACCTCCCAATAGTCTTCCATCGGGTTTAGACGCCTCCTAACAGTCTTCCACCGGGTTCAGACGCCTCCTAACAGTCTTCCACCGGGTTCAGACACCTCCCAACAGCTCTTCCATCGGGTTCGGGGATGCCTCCTACAGTCTTTCCACCGGTTCCGACGCTTCCTAACAGCTCTTCCACCGGTTCGTATGCCTCCCAGCCTTTCCACCGGTTCGGGACGCCTCTAATAGTCTTCCATCTGCTCGATGCCTCCTATCAGCTTTTCCACCGGGTCCTCGAGATGCCTCCCCAACAGCTCTTCCATCGGTTCGTGACGCTCCTATCAGCTCTTCCACCTGTGCCCGTACGCCTCCCAACAATCTTCCATCGGGTTCAGACGCCTCCTAACAATCTTCCACCGGGTTCAGATGCCTCCTAAATGTCTTCCACCGGGTTCGGATGCCTCCTAACAGTCTTCCACCGGGTTCAGACGCCTCCTAACAGTCTTCCACCGGGTTCAGACGTCTCCTAATAGTCTCTTTGGGTCAGACACCTCCGAATAGTCTGAACTACGACCGACTTGATTCCCTCCTAGGGATACGTAGGAATCCTTTCTCCAAAAGTCCAGCCATCCGATCTCCCAGATCATCGTCCAGCCATCCGCCTTATCCCCCAGCCGCTCATTGGGATTGGGTCTTATTTTATCGACAACCTCACTTCTTTCATAAGTAACGTTGCCGAGGGGCTCTGTAAGTACGCCAATCCAATTCGCAACCTTTTTAGATGCATTTTAATGTAATAAAATTGCATTAAGGGGCGTTTTGGTAAATTCCTGGTCTATTCCGAGACTTCCGAAAACATCCCATAAGTTTCTCGCGAAGGAAGTACTTTTTAGTACTTTGCTCATGCCAAAGGACCTAAAGGGAATAAATCTATTTTGGACCTTTTGGGTATTATCCCAAAATGTTCCAGAACCAGATTTGGCGCCAAAAACGGTTGGTGACATCTTGTGTCACGCGACAACTCGAGGCCTTGGAAAGTGGTTACAGAGTGCCGTGCGACACAATGTGACCATGATCAGCAGCTATAAATAAGACCCTACCCCTCTCAGAAATGGATCCTTTTTCAACCTCCCAAAGTCACTTTACCAAAATTCACTCACAAATGTACCTCTCTCCTCCTTCCCTCCTAACATACACCAATTCCCTTCCAATTTAACCCTTCTCACCCAATTCACCTCTCTCTCTCACAAGCATCCACATACCAACTGAAGATCCAAGCTCAGAGGTTCCTCCTACACACCAATCCACGTACTGTAACTGAATTGAAGGCCATTGCACCTGACTTGGTGTAGTGGTGGTGGATCTACAAGGGTAACACCTCCTTCCCTCTCTCTCTACCATAATTTGTCAATTCTCATAATTCCTTCTCTTCCACTTGATAATTAATCTCCATCTGCACTGATTATCAAGTGGCAACTGCCATCTCTCTGTTTAAATCATTTTTACTTGATCCAATTGCATGTTCATGATGTGATTTACTTGTAATTACAATTTAGATGTCAAGGGAGTGTGGATCTCCCATATCAACACTCCTTTGGTTGATCTGTCTTTGATTCATGTTGTTCTGAATTGCCTTGGTATAATTGCTTGATCTGGTTTGGCATCTGTTAAATCTGTCTCTCAGTTGTAAGGTTCCTGCAGATGGTAAACATGTGTCACGCGACACACTTGGACATGAGGAGTCCTGTGTCACGCGACACATCGTGCCCATCTGCAGGGATCATCCTTCAGTTGTAAGTTGTGTTATCTAGTTCGATTGTCACCTAGTAGAGGTGACTGTGTTGCTTTTAATGTTCAAATCTATTTTGTAATCTTGCTTTGTGTTCATGGGATTGCTGTAATCTGGGTGTTGTAAGGTCTCTGCAAAGTGATCATTGGTGTCACACGACACATCCTACCCCCTTGGTCTTGTGTCACGCGACATGAGTGGTCCTTTGCAGAAGATTTGGTTTCAATTGTAATCTGTTCTCCTTGCTGTAATGGGATGTGGCCTCCCTGATCAATTGGTCTACAAGTTGTAATAATCTCATTCGTTTAATAAAATTCATGTTTTATCGCACTTGTCTATTATCATTGTTTGCACATGTTTTGACTTATTTGGATGTCTAATTAGAAAGACTCGTCTACGGACGAGGCGTGTTGGGTGAACTCTCGGTTCTTCCCAACACGTAACCTGACCCTCGGACCCATTCTCTTCCAAAAGGTTTTTCAAAGTGTACCTTTAAACATGGCGTGGCGACTCCTAATTTTTTTCATTTGAAAACCGAATTTTTTTCGGGCAAGCGCACATTCACTACTACTTATGAAAATAGTTTTTTGGTCCTTCATATGGCTCCTGCCACTGGTGTTGCTGGGGTTCCATCTCCTTCATCCTTCTTCTCCTCTTTTGCTGGCTCCTCAGGGGTAGATGACACTTCACCTTCTTCAGCTACTTCACCGTCAGCTTCTTGAGATTGGCGTATTCTTTGTAGAGGTCCCAATGCTGAGTTTGCCCGACAAGATGCTCCTTCATCATCTTGATTTTTAGCTGCACTATTGTCTTCACGGTGGCCATCTTACAAGAAGTCCTCACCTTTTCAGTCTCAATGAAATGGTCTTCTTCAACCCTAGCCAAATTATCCAACAAGTCCTTCACTTGCTTCTCCTTATCTTCACAATTCTCCCTTTGTTCATTGAACTTCTTCTCCTACTCCTTCTTGGTCCGCTCTGGCCTTCTTCTTCATCTGTTCATGAACTTTTTTCAAATCTTCCAACTGAGTCTCCAGACATTCCATTGCCTGTTGAGAAAACACCAGTAAAATTCCAGTCAGGCAATAATAAAAACTATGAAATAATCAAATAGTAGAGTGACATCTTACACTAGTTGCTATTCCCAGAAACTCCTTCTTTACCTCTCCCACTGTCAAACCTTCAAACATATCAACAATCTCAATAACATCATCCATCGCAACCTTCCTCCTCTTCACCCTAGAACCAATACCTATACTCTCCTCCTTTACAGCACCCTTTCTCATAACCACTGGAGGCCTTGACTCTATCTTAAGAGGTGAACCTCCAATCAGGGCATTGATATCATCCAATTCAAAGTCAGAGCCCGAAGCGACAGGTTTAGAAACTGAACAGAAAAGCAAAAATTTCAGAAAGGAGCATGCATAAACCAAAGACAGAGTAAAACATCAATACATGTTGACATCTTAAAGGACCGCAACACCCGATCGTCCTCTTGTTAACCGAAAGGTAATGTAGTCAGAACTTTGGGAGATCTTTTGTCCGGGGACAATTGAAAGAATTCTTCAAGCTTGCTCAAAGTATCCACAGCCGGTGGGAAGAGTACACCCCAATCAATATCTGAGACAAGAAAGGAAAAATTACATTTTAGTCAAGGTTAGAACAAGAAAAGTTTGCAAATGATAGATCAGAATACCTCCCCTGTTCCATCTAACAGGCATGTCATCTCCTCCTCCGATAGAATCCATTTCAACAAAGAAAAATCTTCCTTTCCACCCTCTGTCATTAGAAGATGTTGTCATCATCAAATGGGCTCTCCCAGATCTCTTCTTAAGAAGGTACCTTTTTGACCCAAAAGCTTGAAAGTCATAGGAATATGATATTTTACTTAGACCTAAATCCAAATCGTTTTCACGGTTCACTTTCAACACAAGGCAAAGATCCCCCACACCATTGGCATTAATTGAATGTATGCCAGCCTAGTCTTTTGGAAAAACTCAGAAACAAGAGAAGGGGAATGGAAGCTAAACCTTAGAAGGAAAGGGTATTCTAAAAAACAAATCCAATTGGGGGAATAATGGTCCGACCTTAGATTGACCAGGAAGGGATGGAAAGTAGCCTCCTCCGGGAAGCAATACTGCTGTCTTAGGGCTTCAATTTAGGAATCGTTGAAGACGCAGATTTCTTCATCAGGTTTGACAAGGAGATTTTCAGACTCAAAGCTGTCGATGCTGACATCTACGGAATCCCTAGAAGTTACTGTGGCTTTCGAATTTGTAACAGACCACCTAGTTTTACCCATGGCTAAAGGAAATTGAAAAGAGCGAAGATGGAGAGAGAGAGAGAATGAAAATTACCTTCAGTAAGACGTCGTTTTGAAGAGAAAAGCAAGAAGGGCCTGGAGGTTTTTAATATGACAAGACGGTTATTTGACAAAGAACCCCTCTTTTCTTTAAACCTCCTTTTCAAATTAAACTCCTCAACCGTCCGTAACTCTCAATTCAATGCGGTTGTCAAATTGTGTGCCAGGCGCCAATTACCTTTTTGAAAATATTTACCTCTTCGTATTCCGTGAAGTGATAAATATTTTGGGGACAATTGTTATGGGCACATTTTCAGCATGTTGACATCTTCAAACATTCCTGCATGTTGACATCTTAACCCACTATAAGTGTTGCATAAATATTTATTGTTTTTACTTAATTGTTTTCATGTTTACAAGTGAAACGTGGAGATAATCCCGAAAGCACTATAACTACCACGAGGACTCTCTCATCAAACGCCAAAGACTAAGTCAAGAGACTTTGATAAAGGATTAGGTCGGATTTATAGGGATAGTTATCTTGTTTTAGACTTCTATTTATTCTAGGAGACTTGGAGAAACATGCACGCATACATACCACGCTCACTTTATAATCTCCATAGCTCTCAATCCTCTTGTAACCGAAACTATACTTAGTGAATTCTTTGGTAAGGAAGGTGACTTAACCTCCCGAGGTTTTATGCCGGCGAGATAATTTTTCTCAAGGGCTTTCCTCGTTAAATAGTTGTGTTCTCGTTTGCATTTCTTAGTTTAGCATCCATTTATATCAAATTCCAAAGCTCCCTCCTAAAGATATATAATCCACACACTATTTAGTCAAGATTCTACATTGATTGTTTTTTCTACCAAAACAGTAACAACTATTATCAGACGGAAAGAGTATATCTTTAATTTAATTAAAAGACAACTTTTGCTAAAGGCCATCAATGTTGCAGTTAACTAATTAATTTCTTTAAATAATGTGTTTTACTTATTTATATATTGCTTGTACAATAATAAAAACCTTTGATAACCAACACTCATAGGCAAAAAAAAAACTCTCAGAGTTGGTTTTAAAATTAAAATGTGAGAGAATAAATAAAAAAGTAGACCAAATATATCTTAAAGTTATCCGTCTAACAAATATTAAGTCTTTAGGTTACAACGTGAAGTCTCTACCCTCTAGGCTGGTTCTTTTGGAATACGTCAAAATGTATCACCTAGTGTTTTTCAGGCTGTAAATCATAACACAGGATCCAACATGTTCTCCCCATTCATACCAAGGAGACTTAGTTTTGATGTGGACACAGGGGTGATGACTAATAACGTGGGGTTCATACCAATGACCAATGCAGCTACATACAGTGTAGTGACCAATCCTAAAACCATCCAGACAACTTCAGCAACACTTATGATTCCTACTCAAAGACCAACATGGAGTGTTAACCGACACTTTGATTTTAATGCTTATTATGTTACTGCTAACCATGATGTAGGAAACTCGGTGAACAGGTAGGTGCAGGAGTTGAGAGAAATGGTGATGAATGTACCTGGAGTAACATTGCCATACCTGTGAATGTGTGCCCAAATTCTAAATTTTGTGTTTTTTAGATCGGATTCACGCGAGTTTGAAAACATCCGGTTTAATTTGAAAAACGGAGTCGCCACGTCATTTTGATTTCCTCAAAACTTTGAAAAAAAGGTTTTTTATGGGTTCGGAGGTTAAGTTAGCCCTTGGGAAGAACGGATCGTCGTTCACCCAAGGTGCCTTGCCGTAGCAAGTCTCCCTAGATTCCGTTTATCGTGCTTGCTTGCGTGCTTTCTTGTGTGCATGTGTTTGAATAAAAGGGGAGGGAATGTCCCAAGTTGTCTTCCGGACGTACAAACCATTTATTGGTTGTCGCTCGGGATTTCTTGGATTTTATGTATTCGGGATTTTGATCCCGTCCTCATCTTGGACTTGTGATCATCGCTTTTTTAACCTCGGGACTTGCGTGATCGAGAGAAAGACTCTCTTTTATATTCCAAAATGAGGTTCTTTAGGAAAGGAGTGACCTTAGTCCATCAATCCTACACCTTAAGACGATTGAGCTTATATATGTGCTTCATGCTCGTCTTAAGTGATAATCGGAGATATAGGTTCAAGGTTTATCCCTTTCTAAAGAGATTGTGGCACCTTTAATGGAAGAAACGATGTAAAGATAGGATCTTTACACCGGTCCGTTCCAAGGTTGCTAATGGGGACATGGGGGAATGCATGTAAAAATGACATTTTTAGTGAAAAAATGACATTTTTGGGTTGCAAAGGATGCATTTAATTTGCAAAGGATGCATTTTTATATAAAAACATAATTTTTATGCAAATGATGCATTTTTATGGGGAAAATAGTATTTACTATGCAAAGGATGCACAAAGATTTCATTTTTGAAATCAAGGGATGCTAATTTGATGATAAAAAGGTGATCTTTGATGCAAAGGATGCATGAAGATGGGTTTTAGATGCAAGGATGCACCTTTATGATAAAGACATGATTTTTATGTGCAAAAGATGCATTTTTGATGTAAAATGGGGGACTTTTAGGTGCAAAGGATGCACCTTTAACATAAAGATTACATTTTTTATGAGCAAAGGATGCTAAAGATCACATTTTTATGAGCAAATGATGCCTATTTCATGCAAAGGATGCAAAAGGGGGAGGGGGAAATGATAAAGATAGGATCTTTAATGATAAATGCCAAGTCCCAAGCAAGATAATGATAATATATGAATGCAATGAGCAATTAAATCACATAGACAAGCATCATGCAAGGTAAGGGAGTGAGAGGTTACCAATGGTGGTGACCTTCTCTTCTTGGGGTTTTGCCTAGCAGAGGGACCAACTTTTGGAGGCTTCAAGGAGGAGGGGGTGGCTTCTTGGCATCTTCAACTTCCTGATCTTCGTGGAGAGAGTTTTTATGCTGGTAATTCTCTGATTGTGTTGTTGTTGGTGTCTAAAATGGGAAGAGGAGGGCTCTATTTATAGGCAGTCTGGATAAGGCTAATGAAGCCGTGCGGCTAGAGGTCCTTGGCTAATGCAGCCGTGCGACATTATCCTGTGTGACTCATCATGTTTCTAGAATCATGCAAGGTGGCAATTCTAGAAGGTCTTTGGGATTAAGAAAAACGTGTTTCTTAATTACCAAGCATTCCCTTCAGCCCTTAAATGTTTTGGAACAGTTCCGGAACAATTCCGGAACTCTAGGAAAGTCCGGGGAATTACTGGGAAACTTTATCGAAAGGCATGAGCCAGATTTGGGTACTTACAGAAGCCCCTCGGCAACGTCACTTGCAGGGCAAGTGGGGTTATTGATAGAAAAGGATCCAATCTGGCGAATGCCGAGACGAATTAGGTGACCAAAGTGGTCGAGTGGCTGAACCTTTGGAAGGCTACCTACGTATCCCGGAGGAATCAAGCCAGGCCGTAGTTCAGAAAAGATCCGTAGGGGAATAGCAGAGAGAAGCTGGTCTCTTGCCGGGGAAAATAGAAGAGAAAGTGACCTAAGAGGTCAAGCAATTGATCCTGCTGGGGATATGCTAGAGGTGACCGATGTGGTCGGATATCTGGACTTCTATGAGGGGCTATTTCACCAATGAGGAGTGATGAAGGAACAGGGTGACCACTGCGGTCGGATGGCTGGACCTTTTATGAAAGGCTACCTCACCACTGAGGAGCGATGATGGAAAAAGGGTGACCACTGCGGTCGGATGGCTGGACCTTTTATGAAAGGCTACCTACGTATCCCGGAGGAATCAAGCCTTGATCGTAGTTCAAGCATCACTAGATAGGTTAGGAACGATGTCTAGGATCCTTGAAGTTCTGACAATTAATGGAGGTTGTCACCTGATTGGATACTTGAGTGTACTTCTCTATTCGTGATAGAGGTAGCTAAAGTTTGGAGAACTTGAGCGTACTTCACTATCTGTGATAGAGGTAGCTAAAGTTAGGAGAACTTGAGCGTACTTCACTATCTGTGATAGAGGTAGCTAAAGTTAGGGGAACTTGAACGTACTTCACTATCTGTGATAGAGGTAGCTTAAGTTTGGAGAACTTGAGCGTACTTCACTATCTGTGAGATAGAGGTAGCTAAAGTTAGGAGAACTTGAGCGTACTTCTCTATTCGTGATAGAGGTAGCTAAAGTTAGGAGAACTTATGCGTACTTCTCTATTCATGATAGAGGTAGCTTAAGTTTAGAGTTCTGACAATTCGGAGGTTGTCACCTAGCGTTATCCCGTTATAACGGAGGTAACGGAGGCGACTGGGAAGAAAGTCTATTTGCATAAGGAGATAAAGGATATCTTCTGAAAACGACGTTATCCTAGTTAAAGGATAACAGGAATTATATGCCCAAGTGGAAAGTCCAGGGGTAAAGAGGTAATTTCTGCTCATAGCGAAAGAAGCCGCCCGGCATGAGAGGGAGGCAAAAGAAGCCGTACGGCTAGAAGCCTGATTTTTCCAGATTATTTAAAACAGAATTTGAACGGGGACTGGGCATTATTGCCGCCCAAGACTGCCGAGGAAGAGAGAGGAGGGAGAGAATTTTTCCAAAATCCTTCAATTCCCTTTGCCTCTACTGATTTGGAATGGATTCGGAGGGGAATCCGATACCAAGGCAAGCGAGGAGGAACATCTCCGAGGCCGCTCGGAGGAGGAGGAAGGAGCTTGTCCGTACGGAGAGGAAGTATGACTTCCTTACACCTCCATCGGAGCTTTACCCGGGTAGGAGGGAGCACAAATCCACGAATCCTCAATCGGTTGGGGTAAGCATTCTTAATTTGCTCAATTTCGTCGATTTTGATTGGTTCTAGGGCTTGACTCGAGTTTTAGGAATTTCTTGAATTTTCCTAGGATTTTTGATGATGATTTTGAAATCTTAATGACTAACCTATGAGGCTAAGAAGATGAAAGAACATGCATGTGCAATTTATTTGACAAAAATAATGAGAATGACTCACTTTTTTTTTTGCGAAAATAAAAGTAAGAGGGATAACTGTCTAAGAGGTGACGGAGTTCTTGCATGTGCTAGAACTAGGTCATAGATGAGAAAACGGGATTTTGGACGATGAAAAGGATTCATGAATGCCATTTTTGAGAAAAAATTAATGCTTATGTGCAAATAATTTTGAAAATTGTGATTTTGTGCTTAGGAGAACAATGTGCTTGACACGATGTGTTTCAAGTGATGAAAGACACGTTTTTCATGCAAAGGCTGTTAGAAAAATTTTATGAATGCTTTTCTTTTTTTTTTTGAAAGTATGTGCACTTTTGAATATATGCATGCTTTTTTGAAAAAGACTGACACATTTCTTTTGTTGTGCTTGTCTACAGGAGAACAAGTCTAGGGGGCCTTCCGAGATTGCAGTCAGGCTATGGCAGAGGATGCCTGATTTTGAGAAGAATGGGGCGAACCCTAAGCAGCTGGTGAGGGCTACTGGCTTGGATCTGTTCATTGAGGCTATCGGCAGAGGTATTCACATTACCTCCAAGAGCAAGGGCTTGGTCCAGGCCCTATCTGAGTTCTGGTGGGACACCACCCACAGCTTTCACCTTAGCTGGGGGGAGCTTACGGTGACTCCGGCCGATTTCACTGCTATCACGGGCTTACAGTTCACCGGGAGGCCTGTGACTTGGAGGGACCATATCACGGCGGAGGAGTTCAGGGCTTTGGTCGGGTTTGAGCTTATTCCCAAGGGGCTCGGAATGGAGACGAGGAACGTCGAGGTGGCAGTCCAGAACTGCATGCGGGATTTTGCTGCTAGTGAGGTGACTGCCCACCAGCTTGCTAGAGCCTTTGTGTGGTTGATGCTGTCAGTCACCATCTTAGATAATTCTGGGACTCTGGCTATGACTTACCTCCTCGACTCTCTGGAGGATGTTGATGGGATTGGGACGTTCTGATGGGGTGAGGCCGGATTGGCGGAGCTATACTTCTCCCTGGATCTGTACAGCCGGAATAAGGCTGCCTCCATGGATTGTTTCTCCTTTGCTCTTGAGGTAGTCTCGCTTTCCTTTCTCTCTTTTTACTTTCTGTCTTTGAGACTTTTTATGAGAGAAAATAACCTTTTTGATGTTTTGAACATGCAGGTCTGGTTTTGTGAGGTGATCAGGTTCTTTCCGTGGAACCAACAGAGCGATGCTACCATCTTTCCCGCTATGGTCCGCTGGAGGGGAGATGCGAGAGATAAGTTCACTGGGAAGACCCGGATCACCTTTGATTACAAGATGGTGAGGCCAGTTATCAACAGAGATGGGCACGATGGGGTGGACTTTTATCCTTGGGGGAGGTACCCAGAGATTCTGCTAGGAGAGGCCGTGGAGGTGACGAGGCAGAGGCGGTGGTTGACCGGACTGACATGCGATGTCATCTATCTGGGGGATCAATTTTCTAGGCAGCATGGCCATGTCCCTCCACTGGATGCCATTACCCCTCATGATCCTCCAAAGACGGATGCCGCAGCCTGTGGGATTGGCCTGGCGACGATATAGCGAGATATCGTGTGCGTGGCCGCCAAGGAGTATTTTGATCTGGATACCCCATATGCGGTGTTTGTGGAGCAGCCGACCGAGGACACTGGGCGTAAGCTAGTGAAGCGGCTTAGCCGTCACTGTGGATATGGGGAGGCCGAGCCTTCGATCCGCCGATGCCTCCCGCTCACCTTTCTTACGTGGTGAACGGGTACCGAGGAGGTTTAGGATACCCGTCCCCGATACTAGGGAGCCCCAAGTATACTCGCCGCTGCATAGCACTGTAAGTACACTTTTAGGGACTTTTCCCTTCTCTTTCAGATTTCTTTGCTTTTTTGTAATTCTGAGATTTTTCTGAGATTTTCTTTTCTTTTTTCTCAGGTTCCAGCTCGGACTTATGACAGCTTGGTCAGGCAGAATAGGGGCTGGAAGGACGTGTGCCGGTCCCTTCTGAGGAAGTTGGCCTGCACTTCAAAGGCGGCAGCGAACGTGCAAGAGCCCAGGCGCAAGAGAAGGCACGTCGGGAGCACGGCATCCACCTCTTTAGCCTCAAAGTACTCTTCTAGTGCCATTCCTTGGGGGCAAGGACCCAATGCTGGCATCCTGGAGCAGCTGGCTGAGTACGAGCACGAGAATGTCCATCTATCTGACGTGAGTGACACGGAGGACTTGATGAGGGAGGCTAGCGTCTATTAGCTGAGTAGCGATGAGGAAGGATCGGAGGCCTAGGAGGTCTCTAGAGTTGATTTAGGAAGAAAAACAAACAATGAACAATTTTATGCACATTTTGTCTATTTTTTGCTTTATTTGGGCGCCGATGGGGCGAAAACAATGTAATACTGCTTTATTTACTTTTCTATTTTATGCTTTTATTAATTTGCATATTACTTGAGCCTCGGGGCAGTTTTTTGCTTGGAATCGGGGCTGAAACTGGGCCAAAATGATTTATGATGGTATATAACTGATTGGATGGACTTTGGACATGTTTTTGTACAGGTTTTGGTTGGAAAAGTGGGGTGAAAACTCCCTTTGGGCAGCAACTTGGTTGCTGCAGATTTGCTTTCCACATCAGGCAAATGAGGCCGTGCGGTCTGGTCTCTGTAGCAAATGAAGCCGTGCGGCTCACAATTCTGTTTCGACTGGTTATTTTTAGAATAAAACCAAGGCTTGGCCATTTCATTTTATTTTCAACTTAGACTTGTCCCAACTGTTCCCAGAGCACATATTGGACCTAAAGACACCACCTTTGATCATCTTGCAATGGAGAAGCCCGCTAGATTGTAAAGGGGGAAGAGAGACCGTTTTCTGTCCGATCTTCAGTCTTGGGTGAGATACAACTTTCAATCTCACAAGGGATTGTTTGATTCTTCATTCAAGATCAAGTCTTTATGGCATTTGAGGGATCTCCCGCCCGATTGGGACCTTTTGAGAGCAGCAGCAAGGTTTTGGGACGTCCGGAGACACGTTTACTGCTTTTCTTACAATGAGATTGTCCCAACGCATGAAGACTTCCGAGCCTTGATTGGGGGTCCCGAAATTGAGGCTATATCGATTCCTCTAATCGAAGATGTGCCGGTGGCGGCAAAGCTTGCATCTTTTCTGCAGATTTCTCTGGGAGAGGCTGAGAGGATGATGATTGCTCCGAACAGGATTGACCTTTCTGACATCCCGGGCAGGTTTGGGTCTCCGAATATGGATACGACCATGGTGGCTATGGATGCCTTTATCCTCTGTGTATTTATGGCTCTGTTCACTGCTGAGTCTGTGGGGATCTGTCATGGCGATCTCTTGGACATGGTCAGAGATTGCAGGGCTGGGAAGGACATTGTCCCACTGGTTTTGGGTATTACTCTTTTGCACTAAGATTTTTTTTTTATTTTCTTTTATATATATATATTTTTTTATATATATTTTTTTAGACATAGTACCTTCGGAGTTTATCACCGTTGACTGGGTGGACAAAGGGATTGCCGTCCAGGTCTGCAAGTTTCATGGCTCCTCCCGATAGTATCTTCTGCACCACATACGGGCCGATCCAAACGGGTTCCCATTTTCCTGTGGGGTTGCCTCTCGGTAGGGGGCTTCACTTTCAGCACTAAGTTACCCTCTTTGATGTCCCTGGCCTTGACCTTTTTGTCAAATGCTCTGGCCATTCGCCTCTGGTAGGCTCGGGTGTGTTCCATGGCCTTTAGTCTTCTTTCATCGAGCAGGGCCAACTCATCATGCCGGCTACGTAGCCATTCTACTTCGTTTACACTATTTTCCAGGAGGACCCTTAATGACGGGATTTCCAACTCCACTGGTAACACTGCTTCCATCCCGTAGGTTAGGGCAAAAGGAGTTTCTCCCGCGTGGCTATTCCGACAGACGTCCCGTAGCCCTGCAGTGCTAGGTGTAGCTGGCCGGCCACGACCACGGGTGGCCATTTTCCTGATGATCCGTTCGAGCGTCTTATTAGCAGCTTTCCACGACTCCGTTAGTCCGAGGTCCGTATGGGGATGACTTATGGCGAGTGACTCGACTCGACAAGAACCTATCGCAGCCTTCCTTCAAAGTGCGACCCATTATCGAAATGATCTCATTGGGCACCCCATATCTACACATTATGTTTTCCTTGATAAACCGGGCCACCCTCTCGAAGTGAGGACCTTGTAGGACTTGGCCTCTACCCACTGGTGAAGTAGTCGACAGCCTACCAACACAAATTCATGCCCATTGCTTCGCCGGGCTATCTTCCCTATCACATCAATACCCCAAGTTGCAAAAGGCCAAGGAGTCGTCATGCAAGACATGTGTCATGAGGCGGAGATGGTTCGAGGTTGGCAAACCGTTGGCATTTGTCGCACGCCGACATGCCGGACACACCGTCTCCATGGAAATCTAAAGTGGTAACCCATTCCGAGGATCACTTGCATTAGGGCTCGCATTCATATGAGGACCGCAGGGACCATTGTGGACTTCGCCATCAACTCTTTGGCCCTTTCTTGAGTGACGCATAAGAGGAGTGGTCCTCGTACCGCTTTCTTATACAGGTTGCCTCCTAGAATGACATAATGGGAGGCCAACCTTTTCGTGGCTTGCAAGCTCTTGGCTTTGACACCTTCTTTCGGGCCTCGCCTTTCTTCATCTTTGAAAGATGACTCTCCATCTTTGAGGATCTGGTAAATTTGATTGTACCAGGGTTCCTTGATAGGCTCGGGTCCCAAGTCTACTTCACAATAGAAGGCCGGGGCTTCTCTTCTACCCACTCTGAAGGGTTTTATGGCTTTTCCCTCGGGGATCTCTACCAGTGAGGCTAGAGTAGCTAGGGCATCCGCGAACTGTTCTTTCCTCGCAAGTAGTGGAAAGTCACTTCTCCGAACTATCCAAATAACTCCTCCATATGGGCATGATACCGCTGAAGATTAGGGTCGACAGTCTTCCATTTGTTGGAGACCTGGTTGATAATCAGGGCTGAGTCTCCTTAAACTTCGAGCTCCTTGAAATTCCTCTCTAGGGCAGCTTCTAAACTAGCAATGCAGGTTTCATACTCGGCAACATTGTTCGTGGCAGGGAAGTTCAACTTAAGGGCTATGGGAGTGTGCTCATCTTTCGGATTGACCAGTAGCATCCCTACGCCATTTCCTCTTTTGTTAGCAGCTCCATCAAAGAATAGCTGCCATTGGCTTTCGGGCTCGGCTGCGAAGATCCCTTCATCTGGGAATTGGGGTTCAGGCCCGCGGTCCTCATTACTTGGGGAAGTTCGCTGTGTGGTCTCGACAATGCTTGACCCTTGATGGCCTTTCCGGTCACATAGTTGATGTCGTACCCCGCTAAGAAGAAGGACCACTTTGCTAGACGCATCGAAAGGGAAGGTTTATCGAAGATGTACTTGATGGGGTCCATTTTGAGACCAAATTCACAGGGTGGGCTTGCATATAATGCTTCAACTTGCCGACTACCCGTACTAGTCCCGCACAAGTCTTTTCACATGCCGAGTAATTGAGCTCACTTCCCGTAGCTTCCTACCGACAAAGTAAATGGCATTTTCTACCCGAGAGTCTTTCTTCTCCCGAGCAAGCATAGCCCCAACCGCCGTATCACTGACGGTGAGATAGAAAGAAGAGGTTTCTGTCTACGCTGGGGGCATAAGTCGGAGGATGTACTAAGTATGCTTTGATCTGGTCAAAGGCATCCCGGCATTCTTCGGTCCACTCAGTATCTACATTCTTCTTCATGAAGCTTGAAGATGGGCTCGCACATAGTGGTCAACCGGTTGATGAAACGGTTGATGTACCGCAGCTTTGCCCATAAAGCTTTTGACTTCGTCCTGGCCTGAGGTGGCCTCATGTCCATAATGGCTTTGATCTTTCTGGGGGTCGACTTCGATACCTCGCTCCGTGACCATATACCCAAGCACTTTTCCCTTGTCACTCCGAAGGTGCATTTAGCAGGGTTTAGTCTCATGGAATGTTGTCTCAGCCTTTCAAAGAACTTTCACAGGTCAACAAAGTGCTGCCCATTCTCGCCTTTGGAGTGGATTATCATGTCGTCTACGTAGACCTCAATCTCCTTGTGGATCATGTCATGAAAAAGCGTGGTCGCTGCCCTTTGATAAGTAGCCCCGGCGTTCTTGAGCCCAAATGGCATTACTGTATAGCAGCAAGTTCCCACAAAGTGTGGTGAAGGCTGTCTTTTCTTGGTCTTCTTCGGCCATCTTGATCTGGTTGTAGCCTGCAAAGCCATCAACGAAGGATTTGACTTCGTAGTTGGCAGTGGAGTCCACCAGGATGTCTATGTTTGGCAAGGGGTAATCGTCTTTGGGGCTGGCCTTGTTCAGATCCCGGAAATCTACACAGCAGCGCACCTTCATTTCGAATAATCTCATCACCAGAATTATCACTAGAGGAACGAGTAGGAACAGAGGAGGGGGCAGGTGTTACCTCAGATGATATCTTCTTCTTGGTAGCACCTTTGGTAGCACTCACTGAAGATTTGCCCTTGTCCTTCTTCTTCAGAAAATTAGAGAGAGTTTCTTCCTCTTCAGCATCCACCCAAGCATCAAAAGAATCCACAGAAGGCTCATTCTCCTTGTTGGCATCAAAATTCTCGTCACTCACATGGGGTGAGGACACATCTAGGGAGCTTTCTGAGACTTTAACAGGATCAGAGGTGGTATTTGAAGTTGCCTTGGACCTGATTGACCTAATGCGGTTGGAAGACCTCCTCTTTGCCACTTGAGGAGATAGCTTGGAAGTTGGGGCTTTCCTCTTCCTCTTTTCTTTTGATTAGGCCGGAATGAGAGTCACCTTGGGAATGCCATGTTCGAAAGAGGCCATGGGGGCAGTGGATGGAATAATAGCCATTGTAGGTGGAGAGGAACTTGGAGTGATCATTGGAGAAGTTTTCATGGCCACACGAGAAGCAACGGAGGGGGCAATGCTTGGTGAAATGTCCATTTGGTCCGTGTGAGATGGTTCGGTATTGGCATTGGATGGAGAAGCCATGGAGATTTTTTTGGAATTTTTGGAATGAATTTTGACCTAGGTTGAGGGAGAAAAAGAAGACGCTGGAACGAGGGTTTAAGAAAGGAGAGAGAGAGGGTAACAGTTAGAGAGAGAAAAGGGAGAGGTAGAGTGAAAATAGGAGAGTGATTAGATAGGGAACAAAAGAATTAAATTGATTTGACTACTAAAACCTATCTAAAACAAATCCCTATTATTTCTCTCCTTTAACCCTATCCACACATTTTAAAATTAACCCTAACCACACCTTTTATAAATCCCCAACAAACTTAAGGATAAAACACTGTTGAAACAAAAATTAAAAAAATATTTTTTTTAAGTAACACGAAAAAATAAAAATAAAAATTAAGTAAATCAAATATTTTGCAACTAAGCCCAAAACATTATATGCACAAATCAAAATAAATATGGGTTAGTTACTCAACAAAGTTTACCAAAAATAAAGGAAACTTGTTGAAGACGTTTTTCAAAATCGTAAACTCTTTAGTTAAAAAGACTTTCAGATTTTGAAAAATTATTCAACAATATTTCGAAAATAAGAAATAAAAAACTAATATAGCACACACTAATGTGTTAAGGCAATGATGGTAACACGTAGGATAACACATGTGATATAAATCCCCTAGATAAATATTTTTCAGTTTCAAACACTTGAGGCATAACAAGCTTAGCCTTTTTCAAGTACTTCAGGCATAACAAGCTGAGCATTTTTCATGTACTTTAGACATTATAAGCCTATATTCTTTTTAAGTACATTGCTTGTTATAAATAATCAATACACTTCTTTAAACAAGAAAGCATCGTAGTAATGAGCTCCGTGCTTCGAGTTATATTCAAGTGTAATGATAAAGTGAGTTTATGCCTTTCAAGTAGGGTACGTTGTAGTAGCGAACTCCATGTCCCTAATACTTAGTATAAACCACCTCATACATTCTCATTGGCAAGAGTACATCGTTGCAACGAACACCGTGCCCCGAGCTCGAGAGAATAGTATGGATAAAATGCATTTGCCTTTTATTTATCAAAAAGAAAAGATTAGTGACTTTGTCACTTTAAGCATATGAAGGGGAGTGATATCACACATGATAACCTAAGTAATAACCTACCATAACAAAAAGGTCAGTATGTGCCACGGTTAGAACTAAGCTAACCAGATCAAAAGAGAATGAAATCAATTTTTTTTTTAAATAAACAGAAAAAATTACACTAATATACAAGTGTTACCCTGAGTGATAACATCACCTGGGGTAGCACAGACGAACAGACTCAGAGATTACAAAGACCAAGAGATCTTTTCAAACTAGAAAATCTCTCATGGTCTAAGGCCTTGGTAAATATATCAGCCAGTTGATACTTAGTATCAATATGATCAATGTTAATTAGGCTTTATCTACCATATCTCTAAGAAAATGATGACGTATATCTATGTGCTTAGTACGGGAATGTTGAACAGGGTTTTTTGAAATGTTGATAGCACTCAGGTTATCACAGTACATAGTCAAAGAATTACTCTCTAGACCATAGTCATCTAGCATATGTTTTAGCCAAATAAGTTGTGAGCAACAACTACCACTGCAAACATACTGCACTCAGCTGTGGAAAGAGAGACACAATTTTGTTTACGACTATACCATGAAACTAAATTGTTACCCAAGTAAAAACACCCCCCACTAGTACTCTTCCTATCATCCATATCTCCCGCCCAATCCGAGTCACTAAAGCCTACCAATTTGGTATTAGTATCCTTACTAAACCAAATCCCTAATTCACTTGTTCCTGAAACATATTTAATTATCTTTTTGACAGAATTAAGGTGTGAGACTTTAGGATTGGCTTGATAACGTGCACAAACACACACGCTGAACATGATATCAGGACGACTAGAAGTGAGATAGAGAAGGCTACCTATCATAGAACGATATAGAGTGGGATCAACATCCTCACCTACTTGGTCTCTACCAAGTTTAAGAGAAGAACACATAGGGATTTTTGAACTTTTTGCTCCTTCCAACCCAAACCGTTTCACTAGGATTTTTGCATACTTGCTTTGTGAAATGAATATTCCTTCATTTGATTGTTTCACCTGCAAGCCTAGAAAAAATGTTAACTCACCAATCATGCTCATTCCAAATGTTGATGTCATAGCCTCTACAAAATCTATTAAACATGTTTGAGAAGTAGAGCCATAGACTATGTCATCAACATAGATTTGAACAATGACTGTTTCTTTTCCATGCCTTAGGATAAATAAGGTCCTATCTGCTTCACCTCTTGTAAAACCATATTCAAGTAAGAAAGAGGTTAAGCGACCATACCATGCACGTGGAGCTTGTTTCAAGCCATATAAGGCTTTATCAAGTCTATACACATGGTTTGGTAGATGAGGATCTTCAAATCCTTTTGGTTGTTCAACAAAAACTTCTTCTTTAAATAACCATTTAAAAAGGCAGCTTTAACATCCATTTGAAACAAGGTAATTTTTAGAAAACAAGCTATAGCCAAGAGGAGTCTTATGGATTCTATTCTAGCAACAGGAGCAAAGGTCTCATCAAAGTCAACACCTTCAATTTGGGTGTAACCTTGAGCTACGAGACGAGCTTTGTTCCTAACAATATTTCCTTGCTCATCTGATTTATTCTTGAAAATCCATTTTGTACCAATTACATTTGTATTAATGGGACGTGGTACTAAACACCAAACTTCATTACAAGCAAATTGTTCAAGTTCCTCTTGCATGGCATGTATCCAAAAATTATCTTTTAAAGCTTCAGAAATATTTTTGGGTTCTAAAGAAGAAACAAAACAGGAATATTTTACCTTGTGGTATGTGGTGGACATGCACACATACCTTGCCATTTCATGGTTACTAAAATGTCCTTTGTTCCTTGTTCGTACCCCTTCACTTGCTTCTCCAATAATTTGAGAGGAAGGATGATCTCTTCTGATCCTAGCTGGTGGATCCCTTCTCAAATCTTCATGCACATGAGCATCATCATCTGACTGTTCATCCTTTTCGATTCTTTGGGCTGGTCTTGGGTGATACCGGAGATGCTATCCCTTCAGTGGCAACACTTGGGCCAGCACCTGGGGTATCACTTACTTGATTTTGATCCTCCAGTTCTTCCAGCAATATCAATGGAGATTCCTGTACTCCATCACCTGTAACACTTGCTAAATCATAAAAAACAACGTTAATTGATTCCTGAATGGTTTTTAACCTAAGGTTATAAACCCTATATGCTCGACTGTCCTGAGCATACCCAAGAAATATAGCCTTATCACTTTTAGAGTCAAATTTAGCTAAGTAATCCCGATCATTTAGAACATAACACACACACCCAAATATATGAAAATAGTGAACCTTTGGTATCATACCATTCAAAATTTCATAAGGTGTCATTCTAGTACCAGGTCTTAGAAAAACTCTATTGGCCGTGTGACAAGCTGTGTTTAAGGCCTCAGCCCAAAATCTTTTTGAATTTTTTTTTGAAAACAACATCACACGTGCCATCTCAAGTAAGGTCCTATTTTTCCTTTCAGCCACCCCATTTTGTTGAGGTGTTTTAGGAGCAGAAAATTCATGTTTAATTTCTTTTAATTCACAAAAAGTAAAGAACAATGAATTATCAAACTCCGTTCCATGATCAGACCTTATTCTCATGATAAGAGCACAAAACATGTTTTTGATTTTAGCATGTAAGATCTTAAACTTTTCAAAAGTTTCTGATTTTTCTTTCAAAAAATATACCCAAGTAAATCTAGAAAAATCATCAACTATTACAAAAGTATATCTCTTACCTCCTAAACTGTCTACCTCCACTGGACCCATTAAATCCATATGCATCAATTGAAAACAGTGAGTTGTCCCAGAATACTCCTCATTATGTTGGGTAGCACTATGGGTAGCACGTGTTTGTTTACCCTTGAGACAATCTTCACATATGATTTTCGTACTTATGTCCAGACTAGGTATACCTCTTATAGCTTCAGCATTAATGAGTTTCACAATGTTTCGAAAATGGACATGACCCAACTTTTGATGCCATAAGGTAGCATCATCAACCCTCACAGAATGACACACTTGTTTATCCTCAACAAGATAACAGTTATTACTTGACCTAGTACCAGTCATAACACAGTTATTGGTACAATCAAAAACTTCACAAGTGTTTTTATTGAATTTCACTTCAAGGTTGTCATCACAAAGTTGGCTAATACTAATTAAATTAGTTACAAGTCCATCAACATGCAAAACATTTTTCAAAGCAGGAAATCCAGGTACATTTAAAATCCCTTTTCCTACTATATTACTCTTGCCACCACCACCATACGTTACACTACCACCTTGAATAGGTTCATATTCTTTTAAAAACATTTTTGTTCCTGTCATGTGACGTGAACAACCACTATCAAAATACCATGAACCTTCAACATTAGTTTTTAAGGCAGTGCACACAACATCACATATCAGGTTAGACTTAGGTTTCCATACTTTCCTACCTTGATAATTTTTCTTCTGACTGCCAGTGATATCTGATATGCTAGGTAGCACTTCAGGTATCACACAGGAACTAGACTATTTTTTTAAAAGTGTTTTACAATCATTTTTCAAATGTCCAGTAGAGTAACAGTAGTTACATGTTTTTACCTTGTCAGAAGACTTATCAGAAGATATTAGTTCAACGTTGTCTCTTTCTTTAACAAAAACTACCTTATCTTCCTTATTAGCCAAAGTAGATGTAATAGCATTTAAAGACTCTTGAAAACCCATACCTCCCTTGAGTGGTTTTCTCAACCCAAGAATTGCATCTAACTTGGAAGAACTCGTGTTGAGTTTCTTAAATGTGGCCTCGGCTAGAGTAAGCTTGGCCTTGACTTTGTCCAGCTCCACATCCTTCTTTGTGAGTTGAACTTTCAATCTAGTCAAGCCATCAGTCAGGTCTTGAACCTCTTTGGACAGAGAAATCACCTTCTTGTTCTCTTTCTTCCATTCGTCCACCAATTCTTTGCAAAGGTTCTTAAGACCACAAATGAGTTCATCCTTGTTGAACTCCTTACTTTGTTCACCCTCTTGTGAACTACCTGCATCCATGTTAACAGAACCCACAAAACAAACAGCATTTATCAAATTAAAATCTGTATACCTGTTGGATGATATCTCAGGTGCTATCCCACTTTGGATATCACATGGGATATCACTGACAGAATCCGAGTCACAATTTGTGATCACCATTGCTGTTTGATCTGAATCTTCAGATTGATTGGTCTCCTCATCCTCATTGTTACTGAGTGAAACCCATAGGTTCTTTCCCATCTTCCTTAGAGTGTTAGCACACTCGTTTGAGTAATGACCCCATCCAGAGCAAGCATGACATTGGATTGATTCAAGGTATTTTGGATCAGATCTGGATTGATCTGATGATGCTCTCCTTATGGGACCACCTTTCTGAGTAGATGGAAATGTCCTCTTTGTCATTGAATTGTACACCTTGGTTTGTTGCTCTTTACCCTTCACCTGCACATTTTCTTTGTTAAATTTTCTCACCATTGAGTTATATTTCCTAGCAAGTAAGGCAACACTGGCATCTTCACCTAATTCCTCAAAAATTTCGTCATCCTCATTAGTTGAACCACTAGAGGATTGAACTTTTAAAGCAACACTCTTGCCTTTAGAAGCTTCACTTTGCTCAGCAAGGTTTGACTCAAAATTTTTTAAAATGCTCATTAAGGAATTGATGTCCATAGTAGAAAGATTGTGAGCCACTTATATAGATGAAACATTTATATTAAAACGCTCAGGGAGAGTTCTAATAGCCTTTGAAACCAATTGTTTGTTTGTAAAAGGTTCACCTAAAAGTTGACACTCATTAGCAATGTCAAACAATTTTTCAAAATAAGAGGAAATGGTATCATTTTCACCCATTCTCAATCTTTCAAATTTGCCAGTAAGACCTCTAAGTTTGTTTTCACGCACACTAGAATCACCTTCACAAAACCTTTGTAAAATATTCCAAGCTTCTTGAGCTATGGAACTATTTTGAATAAGTTTAAAAATATGCATGTCAACCCACTCAAAGATAGCATTAAGAGCTTTTTCATTATAGTTAGCTAGGGTGATCTCTTCATTAGTCCACTCGCCTTCAGGTTTAACCTAAATATCACCATCCTCATCAGGAGGTAAAAGTGGAAGAGAGTACCCATTAACTATAGATCGCCACACTTGAAGATCAATTGATTTGATATGCGAGCGAAGACGAATTTTCCAATATGCATAATTCGAACTATCTAAAACAGGAAGACGTTTTTGGTTTGGATTTGCAGGATCAAAAGCCATGACACCTAGACCAAGCACTTAGTATCGTCAAGTGACCTGCTCTGATACCAATTGAAATTGTCATGGCCAGAATCACAAGTGATATCCAAGGTGATAACAGCACCAACGATAGCACTTGGGATAGCACACACACACTTAGAAAATAAAACAATTTTGTAAAAGAGTTTGCAGCGGAATAAAAACACCAAAATTGTTTTTCTCAAGTTATATAAATATAACTTGAGAGTGCCTCTTAGGCAAGACTTTATAATCACTATAAATGAATTTACAAAGCCGAAAATGTTCCCTATAGCTATAACAATTTTGTGCTCTATGGAACAAGAGATAAAGAATGGAATCCTATCCTAGCCTTCACACAACTTGATACCAATGTAATAAAGTGCGAAATTACAAGGGAGGAAGGATTAAAAGAACCAAATAAAGAACTCTATCTCTAAGCTTTCGAAGGTGTGTATAAAATGACTTTTCTTGGCATATCTTCAAATGAAACCTTTCAAGCTTTTTTATAGTCTTCAAATACTTGAAGGCTACTCAATTAACAGCCTTGGGGCTATATTTGCACGTTGAGAAAGTGTAGGGAGAGTGGTTGAGACTGTTCCTCAATTTTAGCTCCCACTTCCTAAATTGTAGCAACCAAGTTGATTTATCTCCAAGTCAAGCTTCCACGCCTTGTACTCCCAAGCTTTATCAACCTTGTACTCTTCTATAACTCAGCAACAACTCCTTGACCAAGTCTCCACATGTTTTTGTTGTTGCCAAAGTTACGGTTTTATGCATAAAATGCACAAATCATTTTCTTTCAAATTCCACACGTGTCTAGCTCTTCCTTTGATGCTATTGCACTCTGAAATATAAACATAAATCATAGACTATAAAGATTATATTAGCACATTAGTCCATTAAATAATAAACAAGAAATATGCAACTATATAAATTCCAGTTCAGGAAATCATCTATGATATCACCTGAAATTTGGGAAATCATCTACTATATCACCTGCAGTTTACACTAACAAAACCCTTCTGCAGGTATTTCTACCGAATGCCTACCACTCTCAGGCTCTGACAGCCCCTGATCTTCGAACAGATTTATCAAGTCACCATCCACGTCTACAGGGTCAGCACCACGGATCTTGTGTATCACCGGCTCATCTAGAACAAGCTTCTCAAACTGATTGACATAATCAGGCCCCCAAAAATGGTAGTTGTTCTCATATGTGGCGGTAATGCCTGGTCTTCTGGGCATACTGACGAGCATTTCTTTTATCGGGTTCTGGCTGTTGGCCAATCTTCGAATTGTTCTCACCCTTTCTTCCACTTGGCTCAGCTTCGGTTCCGGGCAAATGAACATTTCCCCATCCTCCTTAACAAAGTGCTTGTTCAAATACCAGCTGTACGGGTGCACCTCAGGCCTTTTGTATCTCTTGTCGGCAGCTAGGGTCATCCTTTCTTTGAGCGCTTCGGCCTTATCATACACTTTGTCTTCCCCAGTTACAACATATCCCAGGCCTCGTCTGTTTCTCTTAGGTTCTGGCATCTCAAGCTTACATGGTCCTTATAGTCATTTTCCTAGCCCCAGACCAGGAATGTAGTTCATGCCTCTCATCATTTTCAACACAGGGGGAATCTTGTTCGAGGAAGTTATCAAATCTATAGTGCAGACCTGCCCTTTAGGCTTTTCGATCATGAATCCACTGAGCATCAGGTTCTCCTGGTCAAGTTTGATTTCCATCACTGGCAGGGTATTGGTGCTGGTCTCCCCAAGAGTGACGCTGTCCCCGTAAATGGTTGTCAAAACTCCATCTTGCACAAACTTCAAACACTGGTGGAGGGTGGATGCTACTGCTCCGATTTCATGAATCCACGGTCTGCCTAATAATGCCGAAAACTTGACAGGAATGTCGATAACTTGGAACTCTACTGCCATCTCCTTACTCCCAAATAATAGATTCAAAGAGACTATCCCCAACACTGCTCTGGATGTCGAATCGTAGGCCTTTATGGTCTGGTTGGATGGTTTAAGGTTCTGTGCGTCAATGTCTAGCATGCTCATCATTTTGGCAGGAAGCACGTTCATGGCCGACCCATTGTCCACCAACACATGGGGAATCCGATGCCCCTCCAAGGGCACAGTGATGTGTAGAGACTCATTATGCTTCGAACCGTAAGTAGGCAAATCAAGGTCTGTAAAAGTAATAATGTTTCCATACTGGGCCGTTTCGATTAGTTGGCAGGCTTCATCTGGAGTGGCGTTGACAGACACTTTGGTTTTGGACAGAGCCTCTTCCAATTTTAGCTTGTGGGGGTAGGAGGATGTGAGCAGGGACCACAAGGAGATATCAGCCTGGGTTCTCTTTAACTGCGTCAAGATCGGGTCCTCTTGGATTTCTTCATTTCCTGCTGATCTGTAGGGATCTTGAGAGGCCTGGGGATTCGAAACCGCAACTCCTTTGCCTTTCCCGGATGGATCAGCGCTATCCATTCCCAACATTCTTCCTGATCTTGTCAACAAATTAACCTCTTGATGATCTTCAACCACAAAATTTTTGCTAGCCTCTTTGAGTTCAGCTAGTGTAAGTGGAGCGGAGCGGGTGCTGTATGGCCACGCTGCTTGTCTTATCTCATTCACGGACAATGGCGCCTCCAAATTAGCTGCTATCCTGAGTTCCTCCAAAGAGATTGGGGACTCTCTAGGAACCATAGAGGATATAGCGTTGACAACCAAACGCTCTTCATAATCATCGTACTCAACAACATTATTCAAATCATACAAATCATCAAGATACAAGAAGTAGAAAAATTTGTCTTTCATTTCATTGGAACAAGGAATTACATCAGTCATGAGTTCATTACAATCACCACTAACATTTCCATTTACAGACTCTCCAAACTCTATTACATTGACGAAGTAATCTTGACCAAAGTCGATGAGATTCACGTTGTTGCTGGGCAGAGGGTTGTTGAAGACGTTAGGACGAGGGGACTTTTCAATCTTCTTTTCATCCACAAGGCCTTGGATAATCCTCTTGAGGGTGAAGCAAGTATTGGTGGTGTGCCCCGGATACTGATGGAACCGACAATATTTGCTTGTGTCAAGATTGGGATTGGGATTACCAGAACTGTAGTTGTCCAAGGGCTTGATCATCCCAGTTCTGAGCAGTCCATTGTAAATCTCTTCCGTAGTCATTCCCAAGTCATCAAACCTTCGTTGCTGCTTCGGCGGGAATCTCCCATTATTAGGCCCATTATTACCTCCTCCTTGCAGATTATTGACGATGTTGTCCTTAACCACTTCTCTTCCTTTCGGTGCCATGGCAGAGACTGGATTAGTTGTCCGATACCTGAATCCTCTACTTCCGCCACTACCGCTAGTATTCACACCCGGAGTTTGGTTAAAAAGCCTGTTCTCACTGTGAGCGCCCATTCTGACCATTTCTCTGAGATCTGGGTACCAACCCTTTTCGATGGCCTCCCTTAGCACCGGTTTCACGCATGACAAGAAAATGTCTTTCTGATCTTGAAGGGGGATTGGCTCCGATAGCTCGTTAAGTTTGGCATTCCACCGCTTATAGAATTCTGTGATCGACTCGTCATTTTTCTGAATGGTCCCCACTAAGTCATCTCAAGTAGTACGCCACTCTAGATTGCCTCTATAATTCACCAAGAAAGTTTCGGTGATCTGGCTCCAGGTGGAGCGGCATTCTTGCTTGAGAGCCAAAAACCAAGTGAGCGCTGGTCCTTTCAAAGTCAGATGAAAATGAGAAGTCATAAACTCGGGCGTGCAGCCCATCGCCCCCATTGTCATGACGTAAGTATCCACATGAGTCTTTGGGCAGGCCGTACCATCAAAATCAATCTTTGGCATCTTGAACTCATGGGGCAGAGGCGTTACTTGAGCCGGGTCCACCACCTTGAGACCACTAGAACCCACTGTCAATCTATCGATTTGCTGTTGCATTTGTCTTAGTAAAGCTGTCACTTCCGGGGTCATTCCCGGGATTTGGGGAATTGCAGGAGCCACAGTTGAAGACGACACTGGGAACTCTGGAGCAGATCTAATGGGTAAGGCAACCGAGGGAAGACCAAAAGTACTGGGGATACTGATATTGCTATCCAACAAACTGACTGAGCTGGGAATCCTGTTCCCGTACATGTCATAACCATTAAACTGAACACTGGGATTCTGGGGACCGAACTGCATTGACTGACCTCCGAACTGACCATGATAGAAAATCCGGTACTAATGCAAGGAGCTGAATACGGGGTGGAACCATACAGGTGCTGGGTGAGAGGAGAACAAACTGCGGGCTGAGGGAAGTTGTCTTGGAGCTGAGACTGCGGATACTGCGGAATACTGTCCTGACAAATCTGATTTCCTGAAAGACGATAGTGACCATTCTGCTGCAGATTAGACTGACCATACTGATAATTGTCGGGTTAAATGCTGAACTGGGGTTGGGAGTAGTTTCCTTGGGATTGGAATCTGTACTGAGCCTGCGGCATTGGGGCGTTGGGAGCTGGAGAGGAAGTGAGATCGAAGAAGTTCGATGGTTGGCCACCACTCTTGCTGAGACCCTACTGAGCAACTTGGTTATGCACTTGAGAGGATGGGGGAGGAAACTTTCCTTGGGCATTCACAATCATTCCCGGAGATGGCATTTGATCAGGGCGCAGGGCATAACTCACGGGAGGAGGCATAGCATGGTAGCTGGGCTGAGCAGGCTGGGCAGGAGAAGCAGATCCAATCCCGTTGTTACCCTCTTCGGTGATTTCTTCGTAAGAACCATCCTCTCGGCGGAAGACTGCGATTCCCCGGGCTCTCATAGCCTCAACAAAGCGGTTATGAGCTTCTTCCTCTCGGGCCTTGGCATTCTGAGCCAACAAGCGGGATTCACGTTCCCTGGCCAAAGCGGCTTCCAAAGTTATTCTCAACTCTTCTGCAGACATGTCGTTCAAACCCGGTTGACCCATCAAAACCGAACCTCCAGCAGACTGAGCAGCAAACACATCACCATTCCCGGCCATATCTGATTCTGCACTGACTAAAACCTCGGAAACTGTTTGAACTTCTTTGACAACCTGAACCAAACGAGCTCCCGGAACAGATGAGCGGATCCAACTCGCCGTAGCTGCAGGGGTAGATACGGGTTTATAAGGTAGTGGAAGGAAGAAGACTTTTGAGGAAATACGGGAGAGGGAAAGGAAAAGAGGGACAGACTCGCGCAAACAATTTATTTATCTTCAAGTATAAATCGGTGATTTAAATCCTAAGTACGGTTGGGAAAGGAGAAGCCTTTATTTACGCAAACTACACCTTGGGGGAAGCCTAGGGACGCAACATTCAAATCACACTAAATGCTTTGTATTTGAGATTAATAATAGGTAATGATACCTAAACAAGACCTAAACGATGTGAGACGGACGAGTGGTCCAAATTTCTGGGGAAATTTGGGCAGCATAACTGGTATTCTCAAAGAATTTCCAAGAAAAATCCGGCATGACCTCTCGTCGGTGCACGGTGACAATGCGGCATGATCTCTCGTTAGAACATGCCACGAGAGTGACATGTCCCCACGTGAAACCATGTTGCATTGGCAACATGCCCACAAGGTGCAAGGTTTTGGGAAAGGTATAAGGACCTATTGTAAATTTCAAAAAACAATTCATTTTGGTGTGATTAAAACGTTGTATCAAAAATCAACCGTGGGTAAGGTTTAAGTGTGGCGCCACCTATAACGCGCTAGGGGGATGGGTTTGACATTAGGCGCTCAAGCGTAGGCGAAATTCATGGCCGTCCACGATGCCGTCAATCGCACCCGAAGGTTCTAAATCTATGTGGTGTAATGTGCGGATGACTATATTTTTTTTTTATTTACGAAAAGCAAAATTTTTTTATTTTATTATTTTTCTTTTAAAAAGAACAAGATAAAACACACACTCACACAGGGAACAAAGGGTACAACAATCAACTGAGCCAAGTTTTGATTCAAGGGACTGCCCTCAAACCAACATCTGAGACATGTTTAGTGACCATTCCTGTCGCGTGACACAGGACATCAAAGAACAAAGCTATCGCACGACTAGGACTGTCACTGAACCTGAATCCCTGCAAAATGAAATCAGCTCCTGCCTCTCCTCGTCAAGGAACAAAGCAACACAAACAGAGCACAACAACAATAGCCACAAGAAGCACACAATGGACACACAAGTCATAAAATCTCATAAAAATGCATGTACCGCACAAGATCATCAAGGATGCACATAAAATGAATACATTGGATGTCTAAGTGAACAAAAGCATAACCCTCTTAGTTTTGAAAAATAGGTTTTCAAAAGTGCATCCCCAGCAGAGTCGCCACTGAATGTGCGCTCGCTCGAAAAAAATTTGGTTTTCAAATGAAAAAAATTAGGAGTCGCCACGCCATGTTTAAAGGTACACTGTACACTTTGAAAAACCTTTTGGAAGAGAATGGGTCCGGGGGTCAGGTTACGTGTTGGGAAGAACCGAGAGTTCACCCAACACGCCTCGTCCGTAGACGAGTCTTTCTAATTAGACATCCAAATAAGTCAAAACATGTACAAACAAAGATAATAGACAAGTGCGATAAAACATGAATTTTATTAAAAGAATGAGATTATTACAACTTGTAGACCAATTGATCAGGGATGCCACATCCCGTTACAGCAAGGAGAACAGATTACAATTGAAACCAAATATTCTGCAAAGGACCACTCATGTCGCATGACACAGGACCTAGGGGGTAGGTTGTGTCGCGTGACACCAATGATCACTTTGCAGAGACCTTACAACACCCAGATTACAGCAATCACATGAACACAAAGCAAGATTACAAAATAGATTTGAACATTAAAAGCAACACAGTCACCTCAACTAGGTGACAATCGAACTAGATAACACAACTTACAACTGAAGGATGATCCCTGCAGATGGGTACGATGTGTCGCGTGACACAGGACTCCTTATGTCCAAGTGTGTCGCGTGACACATGTTTACCATCTGCAGGAACCTTACAACTGAGAGACAGATTCAACAGATGCCAAACCAGATCAAGCAATTATACCAAGGCAATTCAGAACAACACAAATCAAAGACAGATCAACCAAAGGAGTGTGGATATGGGAGATCCACACTCCCTTGACATCCAAATTGCAATTACAAGTAAATCACATCATGAACATGCAATTGGATCAAGTAAAAACGATTTAAACAGAGAGATGGCAGTTGCCACTTGATAATCAGTGCAGATGGAGATTAATTATCAAGTGGAAGAGAAGGAATTATGAGAATTGACAAATTATGGTAGATAGAGAGGGAAGGAGGTGTTACCCTTGTAGATCCACCACCACTACACCAAGTCAGGTGCAATGGCCTTCAATTCAGTTACAGTACGTGGATTGGTGTGTAGGAGGAACCTCTGAGCTTGGATCTTCAGTTGGTATGTGGATGCTTGTGAGAGAGAGAGGTGAATTGGGTGAGAAGGGTTGAATTGGAAGGGAATTGGTGTATGTTTGGAGGGAAGGAGGAGAGAGGTACGTTTTTGAGTGAATTTTGGCAGAGTGACTTTGGGAGGTTGAAAAAGGATCCATTTCTAAGAGGGGGAGGGTCATATTTATAGCTGCTGATCATGGTCACATTATGTCGCACGACACTCTGTAACCACTTTCCAAGGCCTTGAGTTGTCGCGTGACACAAGATGTCACCAACCGTTTTTGGCGGCAAATCTGGTTCTGGAACATTCTGGGATAATACCCAAAATGTCCAAAATAGATTTATTCCCTTTAGGTCCTTTGGCATGAGCAAAGTACTAAAAAGTACTTCATTCGCGAGAAACTTATGGGATGTTTTCGGAAGTCTCGGAATAGACCGGGAATTTACCAAAATGCCCCTTAATGCAATTTTATTACATTAAAATGCATCTAAAAAAGGTTGCGAATTGGATTGGCGTACTTACAAGTAGGAATCACGGGAAGGATCCCAAAAACAATTTTTGTTTATGTCGGTATGTAATAGGTCCATAAGGGCCGAAAACAATTTGTTTCAAGTGTTGGGTAGGTTCAACACTTAGCTTTTGGTTTTGAAATTGGTTGGCGTGGGCCAACTAAACTTTGAAAATGTTTTGAAAAACTTTGAATGCAGTGAACGTTGCTAAGTATGCTGACATGATGAGATGTCAACCTTTGTTTTTGTAGGATGATATGAAAATATCATAATCAGATGTACATAAGATGACATGATGATGCCATAACCAATTGGAAATAACTTAAGATCAATATTTAGTTAAGTGGAAATGGGTAAGCTATACAATTTTAGTCATATAGGCCCATCTGTAACTACCCAAATCTGGCTCATGCCTTCCGGTTAAGTTTCCCGGCAATTCCCCGGACTTTCCTAAAGTTCAGGGGCAATTTGGGAACTTTCCCAAACCTTCCAAGGGGTGAAGGACTTGTTAGGAATTAAAATTCCACGTAGTCCCTCGCTGGAAAAGAGCTTCTAGAATGCCACCTTGCATGATTCTAGAAACAGGCTGAATCACTAATGGATAAGACCGCACGACTTCATTAGCCAAAGGTTACAGCCGCACGGCTTCATTAGGAAACACAAATCTGCCTATAAATAGAGGCCTCCTCTATTCATTTTGATTTACAATTTTGAGCACTGTTACTCTACCAAATTCAAACCACGAATTTCTAGAAATCTGAAACCACTCAAAATCACCTTCCTCCTTTCCAAAATCCCTCCAAGGTTGCTCCTTCCTTAGGAAATCTTCAAAGGAGATAGAGGAACACCACCATTGGTAACCTCTCCTCCTTTTCTCTTTAAAATATACTTGTCATACTTGTTATATTGCTCCTTGCTATTTATATTGCTATCTACTTGCTTTATATTTGATTTATTGCTATAAAAATCAAGTCTTTATCCATGTAGATCATAATACCCCCATTCCCCTATCACATGGGATTCATGAAGGATCCATCCCAATTGTTGTGGGTATTTTTCAGCATGGTGACATCTTCAGTTGCTCCTGCATGTCAAGATGTTATTCCGCAGTAAGTATTGTTTAATATTTACTTATCTGAATTTTATTAATATCTTTATTATTATTTTCCAGTAAATAAGGGAGAAGAACGCGGGATATTTCCAAACCACGTTCAACACATCTTCAACGGCGAAGAAGACTTGGTCTCATGGACGTTGAGAAGATAAGCTTGGATCCCGAGATTGTAGGAACAACTTTTACCCGTTCATGCTTACTTTTATTTAAGGGGAGATGGAGACGGAAAAACACGCTCTCACTCTCACACACTCTATGCACACTTTACTTGTAATCCTCTCCATCATCCTCCACAGTTGTATTCACAGTTATCATAGTGGAACCTTTAAGGTTGGAGACCTAACTCCCGGGGTTTTTTCCAAAGAGGTTATCACCTCTATGGTTTTCCTCGTTAACAAATCATTGTGTCATTCTCTCTTTTCATGTATTTATTCCATTTAGTCGAATTCCACAGTCCCCTCCTTATTATTTAAATCCACACACTTGTCAAAGTTAAGATTCTGTACTATTGTTTTTTCTACCAAAACAATTTGGCGCCCACCGAGGGGCCTCGTGGTTTATCGGTTATTTGGATCATTTCCTAAGCGAATTCATTATGTCTGCACCTCCCAATGTGTCCGCCGCCGGCAAGGGTCCCGCCGTCACTCCAGCATCAGGAGGTAGAACCAGCTTGTTGCAGCCACCTCCTCAGACCGGACTTCAGCAAACTCAACCTACAAAGACTCCACAAAAGGAAGCGACCTCTTCCAATGTAGATTCTGACATCCGGACTATCCTAACCAGGTTGAATCAGAGGTTGGATCAACAAGATAGCAATTCCAAGGTGTTGGCCAATTCCATGATCAAGATGCAGAGGGATCAACAGCTCATTGCTTCGCGGCTTGAAAACGTCTCGCCATTGCGTGCAAGGAACCTCAACTTCAACAACACCGAAGGATCTACGCTTCAGAATGAATTTATCCCAATGGGTAGTCCACCTCAAACTCCTCAGCTGACATCCTTAATGATGTCGACATCCTTGCCCGAGGACACCCTAATGATGCCACCTTCAGCAGGATTCACCCCGTTCATTCCATTCATTGACAACACCACTGTCACAACTACCACGGATAACTCTGGTTTGCTGAATAATCTTTTAAATAATCATAATTTCAATCGTATTCCTATGGCTGACCCTTTTGCAGGAAACTCACTAGCCAAATAGATGCAGGATCTCAGGGAGCTGGTAATGAACGTGCCAGACATAACTCCTCCAATCCAACCAGTGACTCAGAACTGCTACAATCAATCCCGGTTTGTCCCAGCAATTGCAAATGTCGACATCCCGAAGCGTTTCAATGTTCCATCTATGAAGTTGTATGACGGCACCATTGCACCGCAGGAGCATGTTGCTCACTATCAAGAAAAGATGGACGTAATCCATATTCCGCTTCAATTCTGGGAGGCTTGCTTATGTAGAGGATTTGGATCGACCTTGGTTGGACCAGCTCTCAAATGGCTGATTAGGCAGCCCCTAGGTTCAATTGGTTCATACGCCCAGCTTATCAACATGTTCTATAACCAATTCTCGTGCATTCGACAATTTGAGAAGCTGACAAGTGACCTCTACAATGTGACCCAGCAGCCTAATGAAACTATGAAAGACTATGTCCACCTGTTCAATAAGGAAGTACTAGAAATTCCCAACCTTGACATGTCGACAGCCACATAAGCATTCAAAATGGGACTGAAGAAAGATTCACAGTATTACCAAGATTTGGTGATGACTCCTTGTAAGCGGTTGGAAGAAGTCAGGAGCAGGGCATTGAGATTCATAAGATTGGAGGAAGATGAGCTGCGAAGATCGAAGTCCTCATCCAAGTTGTCGACATATGACAACCCTGACAGAAAGACTGAATCATCCCATCACAGGAACAACCGTTCCAATCCTTATCCAAGATTGATACTAGCAAAATTAATTCAATAGACGGTGAGAATGAAGATAGTGATAATGTGCCTAACATTTCTGATTATTGTTTTTCTGTTGACATTTCAGGTGTACTCTGTGCAATGGGCAACCTGGGGGACAAAGCCAGATGGCCAAAGAAGACGGATAAGACCACGGGATGGCGTGACAAATCAAAATGGTGCGCTTACCATGAAGACTTTGGGCATGTTACTGAAGATTGCATCGCACTAAGAAAGGAGATCAGTTACTTGCTCTCGAAGGGACATCTTAAGGAGTTGTTGGGATCCAGAAAGAAGAAGGCTGAAAATGCGGAAGCTCCTCATGAAGTCGAAAGACCAGTTTCTCCCCCAGCATCAACAAAGGTGATCAATTTCATTAGTGGAGGTTCAGAAATATGTGGCACATCCTATTCTGCCGCAAAACGACATGCTAAGGAGTCAAAAGAGGAGAAGCCAGAGAGACAACCCAGGATGTCGACACCCTGCTAGGATCCAATCACCTTTGATGAAAGTGATCGAAATAACTTGCTGGAACCCCATCACGATGGCCTAGTTATTTCCTTGCAGATCGCCAATTGTACAATCCGACGCATCCTGGTTGATGGGGGTAGCTCTGTCAATCTCATTATGTTAAGTACCCTCAAGGAAATGAACATCCCAGAATCAGAGATCGTCAAGAAATCCTCAATATTGGTAGGCTTCAGTGGTGAAGTCAAAGAAACGATGGGGGAAATAAAGCTTCCAATATACTCAAAGGGCCTCAACACCATGGAGCGGTTCTGTGTAATTGATTGTGCAACATCCTACAATGTCATTCTTGGAAGACCGTGGATTCATGGGATGAAGGTTGTACCCTCCACTTACCATCAGTGTGTGAAGTTCCCAACACCTTGGGGTGTCGCTAAAATATACAGTGATCAACAGGTGGCCAAGGAATGTTATAAGACTTCAATGAAGGCGTCGACATCCTCAAAACAAGCATAGCAATTACAGAGGAAAGTACGTGAAGTCCTGGAAGCTAGGGAGAACGATGTGAAAGAAGTATTGCTAGACCCTTCCAACCCGGACATCAAGGTACTTATTGGCAGTGACATCCCATCAGATATAGAAGAAAAGCTTGTGGACCTATTAAAAAGCAGAGTAAAGAGTTTTTCTTGGAGGCATGATGACATGACCGGCATCAGCAAAGATGTCATCACTCACAAACTTAACATTGATCCTAGTTTTAAACCAGTGCACCAGAAATGTATAAAATTTGCAGAAACAAGAAACCAGATCATCAAGGAAGAAGTAGAGCGCTTACTCAAAGCCAACATGATCCGAGAGGTAGATTATCCAAGATGGTTAGCAAACGTGGTTGTGGTTGAGAAGAAGAATGGGAAATGGCGAGTCTGTGTTGACTTCACCGACTTGAATAAAGCCTGTCCAAAAGATACTTTCCCTTTGCCTCACATAGATTCGTTAGTTGATGCCACCTCCGGACATAAGCTCCTCACCTTCATGGACGCATCCTCAGGATTCCAACAAATCCAGATGGAACTATATGACCAGGAGGACACCGCCTTCATAACGCCCACAGGTATTTATTGTTATATTGCTATGCCCTTTGGACTAAAAAAATACAGGTGCAACATATCAGAGGCTCGTCAACAAAATGTTCAAAGATAAGATTAGGGACACGATGGAAGTATATATTGACGACATGGTAGTAAAATCCAAGAAAGCCGAAGATCACATAAGCAACCTATCTCAAGCCTTCGACATCTTGGATTGTTTCAATATGAAACTTAATCCAGCTAAATGCAACTTTGGTATGAAGGCAGGGAAGTTTTTGGGTTATATGGTTACTAAAAGAGGCATTGAAGCCGCCCTGCAACGTATACGTGCTATTATTAACCTGTCGTCACCTCAATCTGTCAAGGACGTCCAAAGATTGACAGGAAAGATTGCTGCACTCACCAGGTTCATTTCAAAATCCTCAGATCGATGCAAACCTTTCTATGACATCCTAAGGAAGAACAAGAAGTTTCAGTGGGAGAACCAGCATGAAGAAGCCTTTCAGGAGCTCAAAAGTTACCTGTCGACACCTCCATTATTGGCCAAGCCTCAGGAGGGTGAACATCTTTACATCTACCTAGCCGTATCAGAAAGAGCTGTAAGTACAGTCTTGGTGACAGAACGAGATGGTAGTCAGCAACCCATCTACTATATAAGTAAGACACTTTTAGATGCAGAGACCAGGTATTCTCATTTATAGAAGTTAACTTTAGCTTTGATAACTGCTTCTATTAAATTAAGGCATTATTTTGAAACACATACTATAATTGTACGCACTAACTATCCTATTAAGAATGTTATGAGAAAACCAGAGATGTCAGGTCGAATGGCTAAATGGTCCGTACAATTGAGCACTTATGATATCAAATATGAGCCCAGAACAACAATAAAATCTCAAGCTCTAGCTGATTTTGTGGCTGACTTTAGTCCAACCCTGCAACAAGAAGTGGAATTGGAGGTTCAGCAACTTCAAGATGATGACATCCTAAAGATTTGGACGCTCTACACAGATGGTGCTTCTAACATGAGAGGTACAGGTCTTGGAGTTGTACTAAAATCGCCACAAGGGGACATAATACCACAATCCATCAGTTGCAGTTTTAAGGCCACTAATAATGAAGCAGAATATGAGGCAGCGGCCCAGGACCTGGATGTCAAGCATATTCGGGTGTTTATGGATTATTTGCTAATTGTTAACCATTACAATGGATCCTACATAGCAAAAAATGCAAAGATGATGACATATTTGGAAATTGTAAAAATTCTGGCAGCCAAATTCAAAACATTTACTTTGGAGCAGATTCCACGAGAAGAAAATTCTCAAGCAGATGCTCTGGTAAACTTAGGTTCAGCCTTCAAAAGCATTTCACAGACAAGTATCCCAATTGTGCATGTTGACATCCCAGCAATTGATCTTCTTGAGTTGTTTGTTCTAGATGTCGGCATACCTTCCCCTCCAGCAGCAACTTCTTGGACAGCTCCCATTATCAAGTATCTCTTAGATGATACGATCCCAGCCGAGGAGAAAAATGCTAGAGCCTTCAGGGTAAGAGTATCTAAGTATTTACTTATTGATAACCTTTTGTTTAGAAAATCTGCTGCAGGTCACTACTTAATATGTCTAGAAGCAGATCGAGCCCATCAGGTTCTCAAGGAGCTGCATGAAGGACAGTGTGGAAATCATACTGGGGGCAGAAGTATGCATACCAAGGCTCTTAGTATTAGCTATTTTTGGCCCACAATGAGAAGAGACGCCGCAGACTATGCAAAGAAATGTGACTCATGTCAACGACATGGTGACATCCTGCATCAGCCAGCTGAACTACTGCATCCTATACTGTCGCCATGGCCGTTTATGGTTTGGGGAATGGACATCATAGGAAAATTACCCAGGGCACCAGGAGGAAGAGTATTTCTACTAGCCATGACAGACTATTTTTCTAAATGGGTAGAAGCTGAGGCGTACGTACAAGTCCGAGATAGAGAAGTTATCTCTTTTATCAAAAGAAATATATTCAGCAGATTTGGGATACCTTCAGAGATTATTTGTAATAACGGCTCCCAGTTTATTAGTAGAAAAACCCAGAATTTCTTGAATAGTTGGGGAGTCAAGATGGTGACATCTTCACCTGTTCACCCTCAAGCAAATGGACAAGCAGAGTCAAGCAACAAGATTATCATAAGCAACTTAAAAAAGAGACTGGACCAAAAGAAAGGAAGATAGGCAGAAGAGTTGCCAATGGTTTTATGGGCTGACAGGACGACATCTAAGAATGCTACTGGACAGACTCCCTATTCACTTGTATTTGGGACAGAATCAGTTATTCCCGCAGAAGTACTTGTGCCTACGGCCAGATACAGTTTGTTGACATCTGAACATAAGAAAGACATCTTGGCATATGACTTGGATACCATAGACGAACTAAGGGACATGGCCAAAATTCGGATGGCAGCATATCAACAAAGGGTAGCCAAATCTTACAACAAAAATGTAAGAGTTAGAAGATTTCAAGCGGGAGATTTAGTCCTACGAAAGGCATTCCAAAATACAAAGGAACTCAATGCAGGCAAGCTCGCCCCAAAATGGGAAGGACCCTATCTAATAGATGCACAGGCCGGCAAAGGAGCATATCGTCTGTCAACCTTGGATGGCCAAATAATACCACAAAGTTGGAACGCCATTCACCTTAAAAGGTATTACATCTAAACAATACCCCTTAAACTCATCTCATCCCAGGTATGGACAATCCTTTATTTATTTGTAACTTTTCATTTCCCTATTTACTTTTTTCTTACTTTACTGCAAATCAAGATGTCACTAACACAACTTGTGGAGGGGCGTCAACGTAATTGACGTCCATTTTTAACATGTCTCTGTCTTATGAGGTGTTGACATAAGAAAATGGGGACATGTCGAAAGTACGCAAAGTCAGAAGGACAACGAATTCTCCTCCGTCAGAGACTGGCCATCTCTTCTCAAGTAAAGGTACACAATCCCTTCTAAGGTT
This sequence comes from Adenophora triphylla var. japonica, assembly GCA_022495995.1. Taxonomy (NCBI): domain Eukaryota; kingdom Viridiplantae; phylum Streptophyta; class Magnoliopsida; order Asterales; family Campanulaceae; genus Adenophora; species Adenophora triphylla. The sequence continues at coordinate 478,493 of JAFEMH010000876.1, read as the reverse complement.
TAAAGAGTTAATTACCTCTTTCTTAAGATGTTAGGTTACCACACCTTCTCCTGGAGTGCAAGTTATCTCTTTAATTGAGGTGTGGGGTGGGCCTATATGGGTAAACTCATATATCTTATCCATTCCCACTCAGTTAAATGATTGATCTCATGTTTTATTCTTATGGTTATGACATGTACGTGTCATCTTAAGTATCTCACTACAAGAATCAGGGTTTTTAGCCACGGTCGTCGGACCGTGGTAAATAGAGATAAAACCGTGGCTAATAGTATTTACCACGGTTTTGTCACGTTTTTACGTCCGAGGCTTTTGTGAGCGTCGCTTATACTGTTCTACGGTTTCTAAACCGTGACAAATAGTATTTGCTACAGTTATGGTCACGGTTAAAAACCGTAGCACAATAAGTGTGATATATGTTATTTTTTATTTGTCATGGTTGTTGTGACATTTTCCAAACCGTGACAAATAGTATTTTTTTATTTGTCACGATTGTTGTGACATTTTAAAAACGTTGCAATTTGTAATACTTGTGACAATTTGGAACCGTCACAAAAGTTACGTGCGACATATAAATCATTATTTGTATTGGTAATTAACGTGACAAATGATACCATAATGTGTGTTTTTCATATTTGTAACACAATTCAAAACTGTGATATATAGATTTTTTTTTTAATTATAAAACCTAATATACTATATATTCATTGTAATACATTTAGTAGCTATAAAAGAGTTAAATGACCATTTTAACCGTAATGCATAAATTTCCATAAAAATCCAAAAACGGTGATACAAGTGCTTAAACAAAAATCCTAAATAATTCATTCTAGTAAGTCAAATCTAACAACTATTTATAAAGCATTTGCTACTATTAAGCATTTGTATGAAGTAAAACATGTACAAAAGTGTAATCATGGCCATAATCTAGTCTAAAACATCAAAGTTTTGAAGTTGAAGTTGAAGATCAAAGAGACATCATCAAGGCTCCAATCATGTCATGCGTATACAGAAAAGCAAATCTTCATAAATAAGTGAATGCTTGCTGTTGACTAGCACCATCGGTGGACTTCATTTCAGATTCCTCAAGATCATTCAATTTACCATTCCCAAGTCCGCATCACCAGTCTTCATCTTCAGATGCTGAATTTGGAGAGCCACCTTCTTCCTCAGAGTTATCACCATCGATGCTCGGCATCATTGAGAACAACTACGCCGACACTGTATGTTTTATCTCGCTCCAGTTTCGAGTTATTTTCTGCCTCTTCCACAATATCTTCAAAATGCTCAATCTCTTCATCATCAGCTGACTCATTCTGGAGCACCATGTTCCTGCAGAATAAGAGTTGAAAAAGGAGGTGAATCTCTTGATATCATCAATCACATATGAAATGCCATATAAGCAACGGAGAACAGCCTTACCACAGAGGTGGCCTTGCTTTAAGGACTTCAGAGGGAAGGAAAATACATCCGCAAGCATATTGAGGTGGGCCGCTTTGGAGGAAACTGTCCAAGTACTAGAGCAGTCAAGGTTTGATAATAAATGAAAAATCAATCTGAACAAGCTCTTCTTCATTATCACTGGCACAGTGTTTGTACTTTTTACGTGAACTAATTATTACTTTATGAATCTTTCTTTAAACTATATTGCTCCAATATAAAGGATCATTCCCTAACTTTGAGTAAGACTCCTCTAGATATGTAGAGTGCTTTTTGTAGCGATTTGTTAAGCAACTGATCAAGATGAGGACCCATTAGAATATACCAGAACTTCTGAAATTGGTAATTGGTTAAAGATATAGAGCTGTCAAAATTACGGATTTGGTGAAGCTTGAGTCAAGACTCATTTTCTTTTTCACTTGGTCCATGATATATCAAATAAGGGAGAGGGAGAGGGAGAGAGAGAGAGAGAGAGAGAGAGAGAGAGTAAACACTTTTAACACTGACCTGCAACAAACGCTTCGCAAAGGCACACACTCTCTTCAGGTTTATATCATTTTTCATAGCTCTCAAAAGTAGCCCAATAAACATTTCTTCCTGAAAATAAATCACATCACACAAATTTAGAGAGAACCAAATTACACAAAACAGATTGTATAGGGAGAAAAAAGTGCATGTTTAAATATGATTATGCTCGTGTTCAATGAAATACAAAAAAAAGGTCTACGGGATGAGTAGTAACAATTGATTCTCTTAAAATCTCATCTTCTTCGTCAAATCATAGTTGAGAAAGTAGTGATCGTAATGCTCGAGAAGTTCAATAAGACAGTCCAAGTTAGCAGATCACCTCATAAAGAGAAGCAAAAGAACTCAAAAGAACTGATAGAACACAACCCATCGATGTCTCACATTTTGTAAAGAGATGAGTTTTGCCTCATGTGTTCAATGCATAGATGACTCTATCCGATCATCACAATTTGGTTATGTCAAAAGCATAATCTACTTGAGGCTATGCTGGAATCACCACAAAAGGCAACAGATTGGAGCTATGGAAGTAACTACTTGATGGATAAAACATAATAATGGGAGAAATTGGACAGCTTGCCAGTTCCATACCCTCACTCAACTGATCACATGGGAGCAATTTGTTTGGCAACTATACGTCTATACCCCAAGACAGAAAAGACACTGAATGGGCAAAACCAATAGACGTCACTATGGTAATAACTCAATTGGACCACTGGAATTTAACAAATTCTGCAGAAAAACCATGTCAATCAACCAAAACATGAATTAACAATCTCGACATTGATTAGAAGAATAAAAGCACAGAAAGCAAGCGATAAGTAAAATAGTGTGAAAGTTTGCTTAAAACCAGAAAAGTGCTTCTTTAATAATAGAAAAATGGGATAGAGAGAGAGCGAGACTCACAAACAGTTTCTTGAGTTGGAGCTTTGCACTAGCAAGCATGTCCAAATTGACAGTTGATACTTTACCAGTAATAGAAACACCCTCCAACACAGAAAGTACTACACACTAAAAAAGCGAAATAGAGGGAACATAAAATTAGGCTAAGCAGATAAACACGCTAACGTAGAAACCATTAAACACCACCCATATCTGTAAACATAATGTTAGAACCAATAAATAATCCACCCAAAAGAGCTAAATGAAATGAGTTGCATCATATACCTCATATTTGGAAGCAACTTCATAAACACGCATGCGATGAAGTACATAAGTTGTGAGAGAAGCAACATCATGACCTTGTTTTTGCATTAGCAACTTCAACAACTGATTATCGAGTTCACTAACACCAATAGGGATCTGTTCATCCTCTCGAGGCCACCAACCTAGAAATCCTTCACAGCCAATAGAATGCCTAGGCGCCTGCTCTACAACTCCAAGTAGCATTAATGTAATAGCAGGAGTATGCGCACGGTTACGAAAAATATACTCTAGCTGCTTCATGCCCCCACCATTAACGAAGTGATAGCAACTCTCTTTACACTAGCACAAGAAAAGGGCCATACTCAACCACATTGGACATTTTGAGTGGGAACTAAAGCCTACAGAGAGTGGTAAAAGGAAAGATTACTTTTATTAAACTTTAGATTATTATCATTCTAATCATCAATACCCAATTCAGCTTTATATCAAAGAGTACATATTTGATCTCTTAAATTAAATTTGTCTATGCTCCATCTCTGACAGTAAGAAGAGGTCTAGGTGTTTTCCGATATTCAAATGAATCAAAAACATTAAGTGTTGCATTCAGGAAAGGGAGTTAGAGTAGACAGATCCTCTCTTACTAAGAATACTCAATTCTGAGGCTTAGCTCAATAAGCTAAGGCCTCCTTTCACATTGACCTCATCATAGACCCAGTCCCAAACTGATACAACCTAAACTAACTTTAGTCTGGGGTGCACAGTGATCCACTGCCATGTGCTATTCATTTTGATTTTGAAAATATGTGTTGAGGGCGCGAACATCCTTTTGCAGGGCCTCTTCTCGGTTATTATTCCAACTCTCTTCAGTTCATCCTTCCCCCTGCTTCTGTTTTTCTAGTTATGGGGGGTGGCTCTAGTTTTTGGGACTTCAATTTCTATCATGATAGGTGGTTGAGGCTTCTATTTTCTTGGTACATTCTCCAGACTCTAATGTGTCATCCAAATAGAATTCAGCTCAGTATTTTGATGGGCAAATTGATTCCATGCTTACGTAACTCATAATGTCTACTAAAGGCTCAGCGGTATCGGCGAACCAACGGTTCGGTTCTTGGCGATCTCTTTAGGTCAAAAGGGATGATATTGTAGATTTTGGTTCAATCAAATGTTTCACTCTGCCCTGAATTCAATAAGCTATGATGGTGCTTATTTAAACCAGAAAATTTGTTTTATAGCCTGTAAAATTGTCCCAGTAAGAGGGCGTGATAGATGGTGGGGAAATTACCATTAAAAGATGGTATTCCTTAAAAAAAATTAATGCAGATCATTATTAACACCATAGCAATTTATGACTCACAGTCAATTTTTTTTAATGCAGATCATAAAAGAACCACTTGTTATCGGACTTTTTATCCGGTATGCCAACAAAAAAGCCAGAGAAGAACAACCACCTCTCGAAATTAGCTTCCATCCCTACAATTTTATCCTTGTCATAAGGTATACGGCATGCAGGACATCGCCCCGCTGTCGCATCTTTCTCTGCCATGTCCATTATTTGATGCCAACACCAAACACAGACCTGCAGTCACATACAGATTAGAGCAATTCTCAGTTCTTGCATTCAAATATATACAAAAATCATAATCTAGCCATATCATATATTCTAAGAGATGTAACAGACATAAAGCACTTCTCAATGCCTTCGCCAATGAAGCACATGGCAGCACAAATTTAACACAACCAGCAACCAACACCTGCTTGAACACCATCATCCACTCTTCAAAAATGCATTCTAATTGGGGGAGGGGTGAACTTGCCAAGTTAAAAACACATGCTATAGCTACATGAATAGCAGACTGCAGAAAATTGTTTCGGGTGTAACAACGGCAAAAGCACAAAAATTTAAGTTAGTTGCCAAAAAATATCTCACTTTCCTTCTTAAATAGTGTTCATGTTTCAGTTCAATCTCTATGTAAACAAATAAAGAAATCATTCAAGATTTCTTTAACTAGTATCATTCACTCTCGCATATTCTTCTAAGCATCATGATGTATGTGTACAATTAATCATCAACACTTTTGGTTAGCAATTGATAAACTCAAGACAAAAACTTTCTTTACTACAACTCACTTGAAAATATATAGTCATCAGATTAAACATAAGCCTCATATATTTCGGTTGAAATACACTCACAAGAAATAATGCTACCTTGATGAGATCACTGCAAAACCAATGGGTTCCCTTACACAGCCTAAGCTTCTCGTTGTAGACTTCACCAAACTAGAAACCCTAGAGCCTGGTACATTTTCACCTGGAATTGACCTGGGAAAAAAAGTTTATGCGCTGAGAATATTTATAATTGAACATGAGAGGGAGGATTTTGCAAGCTATCGATTACCTTTGCGTTGAAGGTTTGCGTTGAAGTAACTGCGCCAATACGAAGTGGCCGAAATCCAAATTAGTTTAGAATTCAAGGAGGAATCAGAAATCAGAAACCGATTTGGATGTGATTTACGTATGAAGAATTCTAGGGTTTGTGGTTTGCGTTGAAGGTAAGAGGTTTGCTATTTGCGTTGAAGGTTGAAGTAACTGCGCCTGGCCGAAATCCTAATTAGGTTAGATTTCTAAGAGAGGAATGGAAATCAGAAATAAATTTGGATTTGATTTAAGATTTGGATTGAGAGGGAATTTGAAATTTGGAATTTGTGGAGGGAATTTTGGGAGGGGAATTTGGGGAAGCTGAAGAAAAATGAAAGAAGAAAGAATACCCCTTGGTTTTGGACGTAAAAAAAAATTAATGGGTAAATCACGGTCATCCATTAAACCGGTACAAAAAAAAATTAATTGCCCCAGTTAAAAAAATCGTGGCTTATAGTAAATTATTTGTCACGGTTAACGGACCGTGACAAATAATATGTGACAAAAACACCTTTTTCTTGTAGTGTCTACCGCTTTGACATACTAACATGTCACCTTACGAGCATAACAAATGACCATCCAAAGAAAAATTTCATCCAAAAGGAAACAAGCCTTGACATGCTTGAAAATTACTAAACCATAATTAAACTAAAGTTACCATAAGAGCATCCCTAAAAAGTTAAACATCCAAACTGCTAAAAGTTAAAACGCAAAATTGTTGGACCAACCCAACACATAAAAGAAATTGTCTTCGGTCCTTATGGACCTATTACATAACCAAACAAAATTAAAATTGTCTTTGGGATTCCACCCCAGTAAAACCAGCAAAAAACCAGAACAAACTTATTTTACCTTTTTCAGGTGGCATCCGCCTCAGGTGTTGCTTTGGGAGTAACTTCTCCAACCTCTGCTGCATCCTTCATAATCACTTCAAGTGGGCTTGATGACACCTCACCCTCATCTACTGGCTCACCTGTCAGCTTGGAGAAGTAGGCATATTCCTTATTGATATCCCGATTCTGAGCCTTTCCTTCCTGGAACTCCTTCATCATCTTGATCTTACACTGGGAAACAGTTTTAGCAGCAGCCAATTTGCAGGAACCTTTCACTTCTGTAATCTCCTTAAGGTGATCCTCCTCACTTTTTGCCAAATTGTTCAATAGGTCCTTTACCGTCTGCTCCTGCTCTTCCAATGACTTAGCTTGTTGCTCCAAGGTCTTTTCATGCCCCTTCACCTTGTTCTCTAACATTATCTTCTCCTTCTTAACCAAAGCAATACCAACTTTAGACTTCTTCTTCAGCATCTCCATTTCTTTTACCAGATCTTCCAAATACCCTACAGCCTGTAAAATAATATCTTGACATCAAAAGGTGTTATTAAAAATTTTTGAAACAGTCAAAACCCAGTTAGTAACATCTTACCCCAGCTGCAAAACTCATACATTTCTTCTTGAACTCTCCTACTGGCATTCCTTCAAAAGTATCTCCAACATCAATCACCTCCTCTTGAATAGCCTTTCTCTTTCTCACCCTGGAGCCAATACCTGCACTCTCATCTAAAACAGGGATCTTCTTAGGAACAGGCAGAGGTTTGATATCAATCTTAAGAGCAGACTCATCAAACATGGCTTCAATGTCATCAAGATCGAAATCTGATCCTGAAACAACTGGTTTGGAGACTGCATTGACATATGAATATTGTCAAGAAGTGTAATGCATTAGATTGATAAACTATAGTAAAAAGACAACATGCTTACCTGTAGACATAATGACGCAAGTTGACGCTTTTTGATCTTCCGGAACAACCAGAGGTGATTCCAGTAGTCCCCTAGGAGATCTCTTGTCCAAGGGAAGCCGGAAAAAATCGTCAATTTTTGCCAAGGTGTCTTCAGCCGGTGGGAGTAGTTCTCCCCAGTCGATATCTGAAAAGAGGTAAGAACAATTACGATTTCAGTTTGTTTCAAGAACAGAAAGTCACAAAGTTAGGAATTCAAGTACCTCCCTTGTTCCATTTGCTTGATATCTCATTCCCTTCTCCAATGGATGCCCTATCAACAAAGAAAAACCTATTTTTTCATCCCCTATCACTAGAAGAAGTGGTGCTCATTAAGGAGTTCCTACCTGACCTTTTCTTAAAAAGATATCTTTTTGAACCGAAAGGTTGAAGATCGTACGAATAGGCTATCTCATGAAGCCCTAGGTTTAACCCATTCTCCCTGTTCACTTTGATAATAAAAGCAAAAATTCTCCAAGCCATGGGTATCAGTTGAGGATAAGCAAGTTGGGTCTTTTGAAAGAACTCAGAAACCAACGATGGGAAGGGGTAGCTAAACCCTAGAAGAAAGGGATACTCAAGAAAGCAAATCCATTTGGCGAAAACAAAGTCGGACCTAAGATTTACAGAAAAAGGGTGAAAAATCGCACCTTTAGGGAAGTAACATTGTTGTTTTAGTGATTCTATTTGGGTATCACTAAACAAACAAGTCTCCTCATCCGGTTTCGCAAGGAGATTTTCACAGACAAAATCATTAAGACTAATCTCTATGGGACCTTGTGGGGATGGGGCACTCTTAGTTTTGGACGAACTCCACCTAGTCCTACCCATGGTTGACAGACAAAAGAGAGAAGTAAACAATGGATGAAAATAAGAAACAGAGAAATTTTTACCTTGCAGAAGAACAGCGCCGTAGCAAGCAGGAATGAAATGGAAGGTTTGAGAAGCTTATTAAGGAGCCTTCCAAGCGGTTATTTAAATTAAAAAGAACTCTATTTCCAAAAAACCACTTTTTCCTAAGCATTACTCCCCAACCGTCCATTATCTCCACGTTTCACTATACCCGTCCCATCATGCAAGCTGGCAGTTGAGTATTTATTGGGAGAAAAACATTTGCCTCTTCAATTGCTGAGTTAGCCAAATGTTTTTGGGGACAAATTGTTGTGGGTATTTTTCAGCATGGTGACATCTTCAGTTGCTCCTGCATGTCAAGATGTTATTCCGCAGTAAGTATTGTTTAATATTTACTTATCTGAATTTTATTAATATCTTTATTATTATTTTCCAGTAAATAAGGGAGAAGAACGCGGGATATTTCCAAACCACGTTCAACACATCTTCAACGGCGAAGAAGACTTGGTCTCACGGACGTTGAGAAGATAAGCTTGGATCCCGAGATTGTAGGAACAACTTTTACCCGTTCATGCTTACTTTTATTTAAGGGGAGATGGAGATGGAAAAACACGCTCTCACTCTCACACACTCTACGCACACTTTACTTGTAATCCTCTCCATCATCCTCCGCAGTTGTATTCACAGTTATCATAGTGGAACCTTTAAGGTTGGAGACCTAACTCCCGGGGTTTTTTCCAAAGAGGTTATCACCTCTAAGGTTTTCCTCGTTAACAAATCATCGTGTCATTCTCTCTTTTCATGTCTTTATTCCATTTAGTCGAATTCCATAGTCCCCTCCTTATTATTTAAATCCACACACTTGTCAAAGTTAAGATTCTGTACTATTGTTTTTTCTACCAAAACACCAAGGATGAACAATAAGACAATAAATGGCTTGTTCTAGGGTGGATCTCTCACATGATGATGTGAAAATGTCATATTTTTCATTAAAAATGTCATCTTTATTCATAAATGACATCCCCCTTCCCATAGACCTTGCTTCCAAAGATTGTCCACCTAAATGGTTCTTAAAGGACATAGGAAAGCCATAAAGGTCCTCCCTTTACATTCCTAGTCCTAGCTTGCATAATGTTCATTACATATGTTTGCATAAAAATGTCATCTTTACTTTAAAAATGCATTCCCCATGTCCCTCATGGTTGGATCACTCTCCAAGGATTGCCTAGTGACCTTTATAAGGCACAAAAAGGCATAGGATGAGTATAAAGATCCAATCTTTATACCCCTCCCCTTAGTCCCCTTTTGGTACTTGAAGCATCTCTTGGGGCGTAATGGTGTAAAGGTCCTATCTTTACATCATTTCCTCCACATATAGATGCCATAGTCGGATATTCCTTTAGAAAAGGATGAACTTGAGCCCCTATATCTTCGATCATCACTTGAGACGAGCACAAATGTCCCTATCAAGCTCCAATCGTCTCAAGATGTAGGATTGATGGGCAAAGGTCCTTCCTTTCTAAAGAGTCTCACTCTTGGACTATAAAAGAGGCATCCCTATATCGATCACATGTGACTCAAGGTCTCATAATGACGATCGTAAGTCCAAGATGAGCACGGGCTCAAAGTCCCGAACATATCAAAATCCAAGGAATCCCGAGCGATAACCAACTCATGGTTTATACGTCCGGAAGACCACTTGGCACATTCTCCCCCTTTTATCAAAACACATCCCACACACGAAAGCACAAAGGCAAGCACAAAAGTCGGATCTTGGAAGACTTGCTTCGGCAAGGCTCCTTGGGTAAACGCTAAACGTTCTTCCCAAGGGGTAACTTAACCTCCGGACCCAAATCTTTTTTTCAAAGTTTTGAGGAAATCAAAATGGCGTGGCGACTCCGTTTTTCAATTTAAACCGGATGTCTTCAAACCGATGTGAGGCAGTGACACCCTTACATGAGAAAGCGGTTCAATTTCTCAAACGAAAAAGCGTCGCGATCTTGGGCACCACATTCACAGTTTGGCGACTCCGCTGGGGTCTAAACAAAAAAAAAAGCTTTCATTTTAAAATAAAAAAATGATACTTGTTATATAGGTGGAAACCATTAAACTTCCCGTTATCGCCTCCTAACACAAGTCTGGGATAAACTATGGTTCAACAATGCCACGTACCAGTATCCCTTTTGAAAAAGAAAGAAAAGCTTTTTTGAGTGGGTTAGCCTTCCGCCGCGGATCCGATTCTCATGCTTGCCTTCTTTTCCTTGCATTGCATGCATTGTTGGTTCTTGGGATTGTGCATATTCTGGATACTGAACAGGAAGCTTTCTGGAGCTGAAAAGGTGCCAAAACATTTGGGGAAACAACCTGCAAATGAAAAAAAATGGAACCTGAAAAATTGATTGATGCAGCCGTACGGCTTGATTCTCCTTGGATCCTAGTCGGGCGGCTTCATTGGCAATTCCACCAGGATAAAATCTGAGGCTAATCTGGTAGCTTAGGCAGCTTGGGGCTATTCAATTCCCTGATTGACCGGGCTCCAGAAAATTTACGTGCTTACTTGCTGCATTTCCCCCGTCCCGAAAATCATTCCTTTAAAACACATTTCTGAAAATTTCTGTTTTAACTCAAAAAGGAATATTTTTAGGAGGCCGCACACTACGCGCACCTTATATATCCTGTAAACTTTGCACGCACGTCCCTTTAACCCGGGGTGGTTGTTCAGCTGCAGTCACGGACAGCATTACAATGCTCCCGGGCGCGCACGGAATCATCACAAACTCCCCATGGCAGCCAGTGTCGACCAATGCACAGTCCGTGTCACACTTCTTAAAATCGTGACTTTTGGTTGGTTTTTGGTCTAGACCGTGTCATATAGCCTAGTTGCATACCCCCGTAAAGGTCAAACCTTAGCCCATGACGGAAGTCAGGATCCTTCGCGCAAGCGAAACTCTGCCGAAATTCTGCCAAGGAAAAATTGGCAGAATCTTGACTCCGGCATTGACATTGACTTTGACCCACACGGGATACGTAAGAGTCGAGCCCGAGTTCGTGCCAAAAATCCAAAGATCTTTCGCGCAAGCGAAGCTCTGCCGAAATTCCGACAAGGAAAAATTGGCAAGATCTTGACCCGGCATTGACTTTGACTTTGACTCGCACAGCGTATGTAACAAAGTTCAATGTGACACTATGTCATCCGGCTTTTACCGCCTGACGCATGCCTATTATCTTCTTGGACAATGCCAAAAAGTCAAAACGTCAATCGTGCAAGCGAAACTCTGCCGAAATTCCGTTAAGGTTGAAAGACGAGACTTTCCTGACATTGCCTTGACTATAATCTGCATCGAGCGTGCGTTAAAAGTTCCTATGACCCACTAGACCCATTAGGAGCGTTCTTCTCTCTCGAACGGTGGGATCCGCGTGCCCATAGGACCCTCGCCCGGGGCTGTCCACCCTGGGAGGTCAAAATACAGGTGGAATACGAGGGGCTTATAGACGTAGTGACGGAACTCACTGATCCAGGATCTAGAGTAGTTGCGAAAAAGAAGGGCAACCCCTTTTCCAACCAAATAGAAATTAATAAAAGACACTGTTTTAAGTAAACTGAAAGATTCTTAATTTGCATATTGCTTGAGCCTTCAACCTAAACACCTACCCCAGAGTCTAAACCTTGCCTATCCCTTTCCCGCAGTGAAAAAGAATCGGGTGAGAATACCGGGTCAGCAGTTTGTCGGTGCAAGGGTCTCAGATAATCCACCAAAATTTTCAGTCTCAACATCCCAGTGTCAAGAATGGCCAATGTGGTAATCAATAATGGTGATAACCAAGTAATTGGAGGGGTCGTCCCAGCTCAACCCAGGCCCCACATTTGGTATGATATGTGTGATTGTGATGGCTGCTTAGAAGACGCTTACCAAGACTGGATTAACGAGGATGCTCCCTCAAGGAAGAGGAAGAAGAAGAACATGCAACAAAAATTGAAGGAAAGGTACGAAGCAGGAGACAAGAGTGTGGGAACCCTAGGAGAGCCCTGGCAAATTCGACTATTATGTCAGTTACGCCAAAGAGCCCATCAAGGAACCAGTTAGCCAAAACAAAGTCCAGCCCGACACTCCCGTTGTCATTGATCCTCTTGAAGCAGAGAACTCTGAGTTTGTTGCCATTGTGAAGTTCAACGAAAAGCTAGCAGACTTGGAAGCAGAATATAAGACTCCCATAGAATACATGGTTAACCAAGGCAGAATCAAAGTCTCACCCGAAGAAGACTTCATCAGCATCATCCAGGCCAACCCTCCTGTTGGCTACGCAGACAAGGTTGTGATATCAAAGATCGGCAGAGAGAAGATGACTTATCAGCAGTGTATTGACAAGATGAGCCAGACCCTTCAGTCAATGAGTCCGGTTGTCACATATGAGCTCGCTGAGAAATTGCATCAGGCTTCTCTAGCTCCCCGCACCATCTTTCTAAGGTACCAACCTACGAATGATTTTCGACAAGCTTTCGATTAGTTTGAAGTTTCCAGCTTTTTGAAGAATGCCGACAAGACTGCTACTCCCCAGGGCAATAGCAGTAAAGAGTAAACCCAGTCAAACCAGTGTCAAACACTTTGAGTCAATAAGTAGTGTAGGGTCCAGAGTCGTTAGGGTTAAGAGTCATGTGAGTCAAGAGTCTTCGAATTCCAGTCCTCCGAGTCATCTGAAGGCCTCACGCCTGAAGATTATGAATATGTAGCCAATGTCATCTTTCCTTTCGCTTTGAATGAAATGACAGATCTTTCTGAGTATCCCCTTATTGCCAACTTAACAAATGATAAATTAACTAATAACTTAACAACAGTTAATAATGAATCATTTGAACAAGATGCAAACACACTAAACGAACAATACATTAAAGAAATCTTTAAGCAGGTTACAGACAAAGAGGAAAACCGGGCCCAAGCTGCCGAGGAGGTTTTGACAAGTGTTAACTTGGGTACTGTCGAGGAACCTAAAGAGACACAGATTGGGAACTTCTTCCAGGGGGTTGAACGGGACAGACTGGTCAATCTGCTCAGAGAATACATGGACGTGTTTGCATGGTCATACAGGGATATGCCGGGGCTAGACAGTTCGATTGTGGAGCACAGAATCCCTCTAGCACCAGATGCCAAGCCAGTAAAGCAGAAACTGAGAAAAATCAAGCCAGAGTGGTCTCTACAGGTCAAAGAAGAGATTGAGAAGCTACTGTGGGTAGGATTCATCAGGGTCATCGAATATCCGACATGGTTATCCAATATCGTGACTGTGACTAAGGCCAATGGGAAGGTGCGCTGTTGTGTAGATTTCCGGGATCTGAACAAGGCCAGCCCCAAAGATGACTATCCCTTGCCGAACATAGACATTCTGGTGGACGCCACTGCTAACTACGAAGTCAAATCCTTCGTTGATGGCTTTGCTGGCTACAACCAGATCAAGATGGCCGAGGAGGACCAAGAAAAGATAGCCTTCACCACGCCGTGGGGAACGTACTGCTATACTGTTATGCCTTTTGGGCTTAAGAATGCCGGGGCTACATATCAGAGGGCAGCGACTGCACTCTTTCACGACATGATCCACAAGGAAATTGAGGTCTATGTCGATGACATGATAATCCATTCCAAAGGTGAGGATGGACAGCACTTTGTCGACCTGCGAAAGTTCTTTCAGAGGTTGAGACAGCATTCCATGTGACTGAACCCTGCCAAATGCTCCTTTGGAGTTACAAGGGGAAAATTGCTTGGGTATATGGTCACAGAGCGAGGTATTGAAGTCGATCCCCGAAAGATCAAGGACATTATGGACATGAGGCCACCTCGAACCCAGACAGAGGTCAAAAGCATTATGGGTAAATTACAGTACATCAGCCATTTTGTCAACCAGCTGACTACTATGTGCGAGCCCATCTTCAAGCTCATGAAGAAGAATGCAGACACAGAATGGACTGAGGAATGCCAGGATGCCTTTAACCAAATCAAGGCTTACCTAGTACATCCTCCAGTGCTATGCCCCCCCACATGGATAGAAACCTCTTCTGCTCTATCTCACTATCACTGACACGGCAGTTGGGGCTATGCTTGCTCAGGAAAAGAAAGACTCTCGGGTAGAAAATGCCATTTACTTTGTCAGCCGGAAGCTGCAAGGGAGTGAGCTCAATTACTCAGCATGCGAAAAGACTTGTGCAAGACTGATCTGGGTAGTCGGTAAGCTGAAGCATTACATGCAAGCCCACTCTGTGAACTTGGTCTCAAAAATGGACCCCATCAAGTATATCTTCGATAATCCTTCCCTTTCGATGCGTCTAGCAAAGTGGTCGTTCTTCTTAGCTGAGTATAACATCAACTATGTGACGAGAAAGGCAATCAAGGGTCAAGCGCTGTCAGACCATCTGGCAAACTTCCCTAGTAATGAGGACCGCGGGCCTGAACCGCAATTCCCAGATGAAGGAATCTTTGTAGTTGAGCCTGAGAACCGATGGCAGCTTTTCTTTGACGGAGCTTCTAACAAAAGAGGAAATGGCGTAGGAATGCTACTGGTCGATCCGAAAGATGAGCACACGCCAATAGCCATTAAGTTGATCTTCCCTGTCACGAATAATGCCGCAGAGTATGAAGCTTGCATTGCTGGTTTAGAGGCTACCTTAGAAAGGAATGTCAAAGAGCTCAAGGTCTATGGAGACTCGGCCCTGATCATCAACCAGGTCTCCAACAAGTGGAAGACTGTGGATCCTAACCTTCAGAGGTATCATGCCTACATGGAAGAGTTGACTGAGCAGTTCAGAGAAGTAACTTTCCATTACCTGCCAAGGGATAAGAACAGATTCACGGATGCCTTAGCTACTCTAGCCTCATTGGTAGTGATCCCCGAGGGAAAGGCCATAAAACCATTCAGAGTGGGTAGAAGAGAAGCCCCGACTTTCTGTTGTGAAATAGACTTGGGACCCAAGCCTGTCAAAGAACCCTGGTACAGTCAGAATTACTAGTTCCTCAAAGATGGGGAGTCAGTTTTCGGAGATGAAGAAGGTAGACCAAGGGAAGGCATTAAAGCCAAGAGCTTGCAAGCCCTGAAACGGTTGGCCTCCCACTATGTCATCTTAGGGGGCGACCTGTACCAGAAACGATACCAGGGACCACTCCTCCTGTGTGTCACCCAAGAAAGGGCTAGAGAATTAATGACCAAAGTTCACAATGGTCCCTGCGGTCCTAATATGAATGTCAGAGCATTGATGCAAGTGATCCTCAGAATGGGCTACTACTGGATTTCCATGGAAACAGACTATGTTCAGCACGTCCGAGAGTGTGACAAATGCCAACGGTTTGCCAACCTCAATCATCTTATGCCTCATGACTTGTACTACATGACGACTCCTTGGCCGTTTGCAACTTGAGGTATTGACGTGATAGGGAAGATAGCCCCGACAGGAAGCAATGGGCTTGAATTTGTGTTAGTGGCAGTTGACTACTTTATAAAGTGGGTAGAGGCCAAGTCCTGCAAGGTCCTCACTTCCAGAAAGGTGGCCCAGTTTGTCAAAGAAAACATTATGTGCAGATATGGGGTACCCAATGAGGTCATTTCAGACAACGGGTCACACTTTGAAGGGGACTGCGATAGATTGCTGTCAAAATTGAGAATCACTCGCCATAAATCGTCCCCGTACAGACCTCAGACCAATGGAGCCATAGAAGCTGCCAATAAGACGCTCGAGCGGATTATCCGGAAAATGGCCACCCGTGGTCGTGACTGGCCTGAGAAGCTGCATCTGGCACTCTGGGGCTACAGAACGTCTGTCAGAATAGCCACGGGAGAAACTCCCTTTGCCCTAACTTACGGGATGGAAGCAGTGTTGCCAGTGGAGTTGGAAATCCCGTCACTAAGGGTCCTACTGGAAAACAGTGTTAATGAAGTAGAGTGGCTGCGCAGCCGGCACGATGAATTGGCCCTGCTTGATGAAAGAAGGCTAAAAGCTATGGAGCACACCCGAGCCTAACAGAGGCGAATGGCCATGGCATTCGACAAAAAGGTCAAGGCCAGGGACATCAAAGAGGGTGACCTAGTGCTGAAAGTGAAGCCCCCCACCAGAGACAACCCCCTGGGAAAATGGGAACCCGTTTGGATTGGCCCGTATGTGGTGCAGAAAATACTTTCGGGAGGGGCGATGAAGCTTGCGGACCTGGATGGCAATCCATTTGTCCACCCAGTCAACGGTGATAAGCTCCACAGGTATTATGTCTAAAAAAAAAGAAAAAAAATTAATTAAATAAAAAATAATAATTACAAAAAAAAGAAAAAAAATTTTAGTGCAAAAAGAGTAATGCCCAGCTAGGCTGAAAACCCCAAAAAAGGGCGTCTAGGCAAAAGACAGGGTTGCACATAAAAAAAAGCACCAACAATCGAAAAATTTTAGTGCAAAATGAGTAATGCCCAGCTAGGCTGAAAACCCCAAAAAAGGGTGGTCTAGGCAAAAGACAGGGTTGCACAAAAAAAAAAGAATCAAAAACAAAAATCCCGATAGTTCACCAGAATGAACTACGAAGACCTGAGCCCCTTAGTCTTTCTTGTAAAAGGGGAACGTAGGCAGCCAGAAATGGTTCGGTCTAAACGATAAATAAGACATCTAAGTTTCCATGAAATATCTGTCTTATAAATTCTAAGATAAATATCTTTGTTAATTACAAGTTAAAAACTCCTTGATGAGTTCAAGCACGGTCTACTCTTAAATCTGCTAACTTGCTACAAAGATCTAATACACAATAAAAGACCTAATAATCTATTGTGTTTGCAAAATGGCAATAAGGAAATCCTAGGAATAGATCTATCAGTCGTCATTCACTGAGTCTTCCTTGTTCTTCTTCCCTTTACCTCGACCCCGTCGAGTGTTCTTCCTCTTCTTCTCAATGATGTCGGTCTCCCTCATCCCAATCTCAGGTATCCTCACTGGAGCCTCCACCAAACCCGTGTCAATAAGTGCCTTCTCTGCCCTGGCACGAGCACGTATCTCCTCCCTTTGAGCCTCAGTAAGGGGATCGAACTTCGATAACCTCTCATATCGAGCCTCCATATCCCTGATAAGGTCACCCGACTGGTTATGGCAGCTAGCCTTGGCCTCAGTCTCCCTCAGAGCCCTGCTCGAGTCACAGTCAGCCCCCAATAAAGCCTGACGTCTCTCTCCTAAAATGACCTGAGTCATCCCCATCTCCCTCTCATACCAGTCCAAGTAGGCCGTGGTCAGTATGGTACTCTTCCTGCTCTTGAGAATAGCCCTGGGAGGAAAAGCAGTGTATGTCCAAGCCCTCGAGAAAAATGAGAAGTTGGCTGGATCCCTCATGTCAAAAGGCACTACCTCTACGGTACTGATGTCCTTCCAATCATCCAGAGGCTTCTGCAAGATCCCAAACTGCCTGGAAACCAAGCAAGGGATATAGAAAGATGACCAAGAGAACCCCGAAACCCTCACTATGTAGGACTCCTGAAATGTCCTCTGGGTCTGCAACCTCCAATGAGGCACCCACCAGTGAATGTCCGAGGTGGACAACCTAGCCATCATCAACTCCCAGCTACCCTGGTCCTGTTGCCTAGGTGCACCCCTCCGAGAAATCACCCAAGGGCACTGAGTAGGCAAAGCCCCAGGCAAAGCCCCAAGCCTCTCTTGTAACCATAAAGTCAGCACCGCTGGGCTCCCAGACCTCATAAAACGGTCTCCCCTAGCCATCCTGTTGATGCCATGCAAAGTCTCACCCAAAACCAGTGGGACAATGTCTTTCCCAGCCCTGCAATCCCTGACCATGTCCAAAAGGCCACCATGGCAGACCCCTAAGGACTCAGCAGTGAATAGAAATGAGAACACACAGAGGATAAAGGCATCCATAGCCACCGGGGTCGCAGCCGTATCCGGAAACCCAAACCTGCCCGGGATATCAGAAAGGTCAATCCTATCAGGGGCTACCATCATCCCCTCGGCCTCTTCCAGAGAGACTTGCAGAAAAGAAGCCAGCTTTACCGTCACCGGCACGTCTCCGGTCAAAGAAATCGAAACGACCTCAATTTCTGGACCCCCAATCAATGCCCGGAAGTCTTCAAAGGTTGGGACGAGTTCATTGTAAGAAAAGCAGTAAACGTGTCTCCGGACGTCCCAAAACCTCGCTGCGGCTCTCAAAAGGTCCCAATCGGGCGGGAGATCCTTCAAATGCCATAAAGACTTGATCTTGAAGGTGGTATCGAACAGCCCCTTGTTAGATTGGAAGTTGTGTCTCATCCAAGATTGAAGATCGGATAGAAAACGGTCTCTTTTTCCCTTTTGCAATCTGATTGGTTTCTCCATTGGCCGTGATCAAAGTTGATGATTTTTGGTCAAAAATGTGCTCTGGGATCAGTTGGGACAAGTCTAGGGTGAAAATGAAATGAAAAGGCCATCCCTTGATTTTATTTGAAAAAAACCAGTTCAGACAAAACTTCCAGCCGCACGGCTACATTTGCCCAAAGACCTGGCCGGACGGCGTCTTTTGCTTCTGCAGAAAAAAAATCTGCAGCAGCTCTTGCTGCTGCCCAAGTGGAATTCTCACCCCACTTTCTCAATGAAACCTGCATAAAAATATGCCCAAACACTATTCATGCAGTCATATATCATCACAAACCATTTTGGCCCAGTTTCAACCCCATTTCCAAGCAAAAAAGCTACCCCGAGGCTCAAGTAATATGCAAACTCATAAAGCATAAATAAGAAAAGCAAATAAAATATTAATACATTGTCTTCGCCTCCTTGGAGCCTAAATAAAATGAAAAATAAACAAAATGTGCATAAAATTGTTCATTGTTTGTTTCTCTCCTCTCATAGATCAAACTAAGGAATCTTAAGCCTCCGACTCCTCATCGTCGCTGCTTAGCTCATAGAAGCTAGGATCCCTCATCAAGTCCTCATCATCACTCACGTCAGAAAGATTGACATTCACGTGCTCATACTCCGCCAGCTGCTCCAGAATGCTCGTGTTGGGCCCCTGTCCCCGAGGCATAGCGCTGGTAGAGGAGGTCTGATACTCTGAGGTCGACGAGGTAGAGGCGGTGCTCCCAACGTGCCTTCTCTTGTGCACGGGCTCCTGCACATTCGCCCCAGCCCTGGAAGCACAACCAACTTCCTCAGAAGGGACCGGCATACATCCTTCCAACCTCTGTTCTACCGTACCAAACCATCATAGGAACGAGAAGGGACCTGCGAGAAAAGAGAAGAAAATCTCAGAAAATCTCAAGAAAAGTTCAAAATCGCAGAAAGCAAAGAAATCCAAAAAGGGAAAAGACCCTAAAGATACTTACAGTGCTGTCAGGTGGCAAAGTATACTGGGGCTCCCTCGTGTCTGGGATAGGCACCATGAACCTCCTCGGTACCCCGTTTACCATGTAGGAGAGATGAGCAGGAGGCATAGGCGGATCAGTCGGCTCTGCTTCCCCATACCCCTGAGTGACAGCCATCTTCACTAGCTTCTGCGGCGTCCTCAACCGCTGCTCCACAAAGATGGAATACGGGGTAGCAAAATCGAAATACTCCTCAGTCGCCACACCAGCCTGATACCTCGCTATCTCATCCGCTGACCAGTTCCTGGGCTGCAGCATAAGCGGTGGAGGATCGTGAGGAGTGATAGCATCCAAAGGAGGGATCAAGCCATGCTGCCTGGAGAAGCGATCCCCCAAGTAAATGACATCACAAGTCAGCCCCGTCAGCCACCTCCTCTGCCTGGTTGCCTCCAAGGCATCCCCTAGCAAAACCTCCGGGTACCTCCCCCAAGGATAGAAATCCACCCCATCGTGACCATCCCTGTTGATGACCGGTCTCACCATCTTATAATCAAAAGTGATCCGGGTCTTCCCGGTGAACTTATCTCTAGCCTCTCCCCTCCAACGAATCATGGCCGGGAAGATCTCCGGATCACTCTGTTGGTTCCAAGGAAAGAACCCAATCACCTCACAAAACCAGACCTGCATGTTCAAAACAAAAGGGTCATTTCTCTCATAAAAATCTCAAGACAGAAAAGTAAAAGAGAGAAAAGAAAGTGAGAAATACCTCAAGAGCAAAAGAAAAGCAATCCATCGAAGCAGCCTTGTTGCGGCTATACAAGTCCAAAGAGAAATAAAGCTTAGCCAATCCAGCCTCACCCCAAAAGACCGCCCCAACCTCATCCAAATTCTCCAAAGAGTAAAGCAGGCAAAGCATTGCCAGTGTCCCAAAATTTGCAAAAATGGTGACTGACAGCATCAACCACAGAAAAGCTCTCGCAAGCTGGTGAGCAGTCACCTCATTGGCGGTAAACCCCTGCATGCACTCCAGAACCGCCACCTCAACATACCTCGTCTCCATCCCAAGCCCCTTAGGACGGAGGTCAAATCCCACCAGAGCTCTAAACTCTTCCGCAGTAATGTGATCTCTCCAGGTCACAGGCCTCCCAGTGAACTGCAAGCCAGTGATAGCAGTAAAGTCGGCTGGAGTCACCGTGATCTCTCCCCAGCTAAGATGAAAGCTGTGAGTGGTGTCCCACCAGAACTCTGAAAGGGCCTGAACCAGCCCCTTGCTCTTAGAGGTCACATGGATACCTCTACTGATAGAATCAATGAAAAGATCAAGGCAGGTAGCCATCACCAGCTGCTTGGGATTCACCCCATCCTTCTCGAAGTTGGGCATCTTATCCCATAACTTCACAACCACCTCAGAAGGTCCCCTCAACTTGTTTTCCTGTAGGAAAACACAACAAAAAAATGTGTCAGCCCTTCATTTCATCTCAAAAGCATGCATTTATTCAAAAGTGCACATATTTTTCAAAAAAAAAAGAAGCATTCATAAGAGATTTCTAGCATCCTTTGTCTAGAAAACGTGTCCTTCATCATTTGAAGCACGTCATCCCAAGCACATTGCTCTCCTAAGTACAAAAGTCCAATTTTCACAAAATTCTTTGCACATAAGAACTAATTTTTCAAAAAATGGCATGCATGAATCCTTTTCATCGTCCAAAGTCTTGTTTTCCCATCCATGAGAAGAAATTGACCTAGTTCTAGCACATGCAAGGACTCCGTCACATTTTAGACATCATTTTTCTTACTTTATTTTCAAAAATGAGTCATTCTCATATTTCTCTCAAATAAATTGCGCATGCATGTTCATCTATGTCCTTAGCCTCATAGGTTAATCATCAAATTCCCTAAATCATCAACAAAAATCATAGGAAAATTCGAAAAATTCCTAAAAATCGGGTCAAGCCCTAGATCAATCAAAATTCAATCAAAATTGACAAAATCAAGCATATCAAGAATGCTTACCCCAATAGATTGAGGTTTCGTAGATTTGTGCTCCCTCCTACAGGGATAGAGCTCGGACGGAGGCGTGTTGAAGTCATACTTTCGCTCGGTTCGAACGAGCCCTCCTCCTCCTCCTAGCGGCTTCCGACAAGGTCCTTCGTGCTTTCCTAGGCACAATGTTCCCCTCCGGATCCATATTAAGCTAAAGAAGCAAGAGAATTGAAGAATTTTGAAATTTTCTCTCTCTCCTCTCTCCCTCTTCCTCGACAGAAACAAGCAGCAATGACTGTTTGCCCGTTTCAAATTCTGTTTAAATAATCTGGTGAAAATAAATGCAAATCCGTACGGCTTCTTTTTCTCCACCTCATACCGGGCGGCCTCATTCGCTCTGAGCTGAATTTACACTTTTGCCCCTGGACTTTCCACTTAGGCATACAATCCCCGTTATCTCTTAACCAGAGTAACGTTGTTTCCCAAAGATATCCGTTATCTCTAAAGAAAATAAACCTTCCTCTCGAAGCGCCCCCGTTACTTCTGTTATAACGGAATAACGCTAGGTGACATCCTCCAAATTGTTAAAACTCTAAACTTTAGCTACCTCTATCTCATAGATAGTGAAGTATGCTCAAGTTTCTCTAAACTTTAGCTACCTCTATCCCATAGATAGTGAAGTACGCTTCAGTTTCTCTAAACTTTAGCTACCTCTATCTCATAGATAGTGAAGTACGCTTCAGTTTTCCTAATGCTTCAGCTACCTCTATCTCCTAGATAGTGAAGTACGCTTCAGTTTTCCCAATGCTTCAGCTACCTCTATCTCCTAGATAGTGAAATACGCTTCAGTTTTCCCAATGCTTCAACTACCTCTATCTCCTAGATAGTGAAGTACGCTCAAGTTTTTCCAACTTTAGCTACCTCCATCTCCTCGATAGCAACGTAAGCTTTAGTTTCATCAGGTGACAACCTCCATTAATTTTCAACCAGGTGACAACCTCCATTAATTGTCAATCAGGTGACAACCTCCATTAATTGCCAATCAGGTGACAACCTCCATTCATTGCCAATCAGGTGACAACCTCCATTAATTGTCAATCAGGTGACAACCTCCATTAATTGTCAATCAGGTGACAACCTCCATTAATTGTCAATCAGGTGACAACCTCCATTAATTGTCAATCAGGTGACAACCTCCATTAATTGTCAATCAGGCGACAACCTCCATTAATTGTCAATCAGGTGACAACCTCCATTAATTGTCAATCAGGTGACTCCTCCATTAATCGTCAAAGTCTCAAGGATCCTAGACATGTTCTTCCTCCATTAATCGTCAAAGTCTCAAGGATCCTAGACATGTTCCTAACTATCTAGTGAGACTTGAACTACGACCAAGGCTTGATTCCTCCGGGATACGTATGTAGCCTTTCATAAAGGTCCAGCCATCTGACCATATTGGTCACCCTCTTCCTTCATCACTCCTCAGGGTGAAGTAGCCTTTCATAAAGGTCCAGCCATCTGACCACATTGGTCACCCTCTTCCTTCATCACTCCTCAGTGGTGAAGAAGCCTTTCATAAAGGTCCAGCCATCCGACCACATTGGTCACCCTGTTCATTCATCACTCCTCAGTGGTGAAGTAGCCCCTCATAAAGGTCCAGATATCCGACCATATTGGTCACTTCCTTCATCTAGCATATCCCCAGCAGGATCAGCCACTTGACCTCCTAGGCCACCTTCCTTCCGTCTTCCTAGAAAGGGACCAGTTTCTCTTCGCCATTCCCCAGTGGATCCCAAACTATGACCTGGCTTGATTCCTCCGGGATATGTAGGTAGCCTACTTTAGGTTTAGCCAATTCGTCACATATGACACCCCTTTCCCCAGCGGATCTTTTCTGAACTACGATCATGGCTTGATTCCTCCAGGATACGTAAGTAGCCTTCCAAAGGTTCAGCCACTCGACCACCTTGGTCACCCAATCTGGCTCGACAGTTCGCCAGAATGAATCCTTTTTTATCGACAACCCCACTCGCCCTACAAGTAACGTTGCCGAGGGGCTTCTGTAAGTACCCAAATCTGGCTCATGCCTTCCGGTTAAGTTTCTCGGCAATTCCCCAGACTTTTCTAAAGTTCAGGGGCAATTTGGGAACTTTCCCAAACCTTCCAAGGGGTGAAGGACTTGTTAGGAATTAAAATTCCACATAGTCCCTCGCTAGAAAAGAGCTTCTATAGAATGCCACCTTGCATGATTCTAGAAATAGGCTGAGTCACTAATGGATAAGACCGCACGGCTTCATTAGCCAAAGGTTACAGCCGCACGACTTCATTAGGAAACACAAATCTGCCTATAAATAGAGGCCTCCTCTATTCATTTTGATATACAATTTTGAGCACTGTTACTCTGCCAAATTCAAACCACGAATTTCCAAAAATCTGAAACCACTCAAAATCACCTCCCTCCTTTTCAAAATCCCTCCAAGGTTGCTCCTTCCTTAGGAAATCTTCAAAGGAGATAGAGGAACACCACCATTGGTAACCTCTCCTCCTTTTCTCTTTAAATATACTTGTCATACTTGTTATATTGCTCCTTGCTATTTATATTGCTATCTACTTGCTTTATATTTGATTTATTGCTATAAAAATCAAGTCTTTATCCATGTAGATCATAATACCCCCATTCCCCTATCACATGGGATTCATGGAGGATCCATCCCAAGGATGAACAATAAGACCATAAATGGCTTGTTCTAGGGTGGATCTCTCACATGATGATGTGAAAATGTCATCTTTTTCATTAAAAATGTCATCTTTATTCATAAATGTCATCCCCCTTCCCATAGACCTTGCTTCCAAGGATTGTCCACCTAAATGGTTCTTAAAGGACATAGGAAAGCCATAAAGGTCCTCCCTTTACATTCCTAGTCCTAGCTTGCATAATGTTCATTACATATGTTTGCATAAAAATGTCATCTTTACTTTAAAAATGCATTCCCCATGTCCCTCATGGTTGGATCACTCTCCAAGGATTGCCTAGTGACCTTTATAAGGCACAAAAAGGCATAGGATGAGTATAAAGATCCAATCTTTATACCCCTCCCCTTAGTCCCCTTTTGGTACTTGAAGCATCTCTTGGGGCGTAATGGTGTAAAGGTCCTATCTTTACATCATTTCCTCCACATATAGATGCCATAGTCCGATATTCCTTTTAGAAAAGGATGAACTTGAGCCCCTATATCTCCGATCATCACTTGAGACGAGCACAAATGTCCCTATCAAGCTCCAATCGTCTCAAGATGTAGGATTGATGGGCAAAGGTCCTTCCTTTCTAAAGAGTCTCACTCTTGGACTATAAAAGAGGCGTCCCTATATCGATCACATGTGACTCAAGGTCTCATAATGATGATCGTAAGTCCAAGATGAGCACGGGCTCAAAGTACCGAACATATCAAAATCCAAGAAATCCCGAGCGATAACCAACTCATGGTTTATACGTCCGGAAGACCACTTGGCACATTCCCCCCCCCCTTTTATCAAAACACATCCCACACACGAAAGCACAAAGGCAAGCACGAAATTCGTATCTTGGAAGACTTGATTCGGCAAGGCTCCTTGGGTGAACGCCAAACGTTCATCCCAAGGGGTAACTTAACCTCCGGACCCAAATCCTTTTTTTCAAAGTTTTGAGGAAATCAAAATGGCATGGCGACTCCGTTTTTCAATTTAAACCAGATGTCTTCAAATCGATGTGAGGCGGTGACCCCCTTACACGAGAAAGCGGTTCAATTTCTCAAATGAAAAAGCGCCGCGATCTTGGGCACCACATTCACACCATCCCACACCTTAACCAAAGAGATAACATGCGCTCCAGGCGAAGGTGTAAAAACCTAACTATTCAAAGAAAGAGGTAATTAACTCTTTAAACCTTAGAAGGGATTGTGTACCTTAACTTTAGAAGAGATGGAAAGTCTCTAACGGAGGAGAGTTCATCGTCTCTTTACTTGAGTACTTTGATATGTCCCCATTTTGATATGTCATCATCTTGCAAGACAGAGACATGTTAGAGATGGGCGTCAACTCTATTGATGCCCCTCCGCAGGTCGTGTTAGTGATATTTTGTTTTTAAATAATAATAAAAGAAAGCAAGAAGAATGAAAAGACAACAAAAAAGGAATATTCATACCTGGTTTGTGAGGATATTAGGAGAAGGATATGGTCTATATGAAGTATCTTTTGAGGTGAATGGCATTCCAGCTTCTTTGGATCATTTGGCCATCCAAGGTTGATAATCGATATGCCCCCTTTCCGGCCTCTACATCTATCAAATAGTGGCCTTCCGACTTTGGGGCTAGCTTGCATGCATTAAGCTCCTTTGTATTTTGGAATGCTTTTCGTAGGACTAGGTCACCTACTTGGAACCTTCTGACCCTCACATTCTTATTGTAGGACCTGGCCACTCTTTGCTGATATGCTGCCATCCTTATTTTGGCCATATCCCTTAACTCGTCCACAGTATCCAAATCATGTGATAAGATGTCGCCATTATGCTCAGGTGTCGACAAACTATATCTAGCCGTAGGCACTAGAACCTCCGTAGGGATGACTGCTTCTGTCCCAAATACCAAGGAATAGGGTGTTTGACCCATTGCATTCTTGGATGTTGTCCTATCATCCCATAAAAATAATGGCAACTCTTCTGCCCATCTTCCTTTCTTTTGGTCCAATCTTTTTTCAGGTTGTTTATGATGATCTTACTGCTGGATTCTGCTTGTCCATTTACCTGGGGATGAACTGGTGAAGATGTCACCATCTTAACTCCCTATCTTGTCAGGAAATCTTGTGTTTTTCTACATATAAATTGTGACCTGTTATCACATATAATTTCTGAAGGTCTCCCAAATCTGCTAAACATGTTCCTCTTTATAAAGGAGACAACTTCTCTGTCGTGAACCTGCACGTATGTCTCAGCTTCTACCCACTTTAAAAAGTAGTCCGTCATGGCTAGTAGAAATACCTTTCCTCCTGGAGTCCTTGGCAACTTTCCCACAATGTCCGTTCCCCAAATCATGAATGGCCATGGAGACAGGATAGGATATAACAATTTCGCTGGCTGATGTAGGATGTCGCCATGCCTCTGACAGGAGTCACACTTCTTGGCATAATCCGCAGCATCTCTTCGCATAGTAGGCCAGAAATAACCCATATTCAGAGCCTTGGTGTACAGGCTTCTACCCCCGGTGTGATTGCCACATTGCCCTTCATGTAGCTCTCTCAGAACTTCTTGTGCTAAGTCTGCTTCTAGACATCTTAAGTAGTGACCTGCAGCAGATTTTCTAAACAAGAAGTTATTAATAAGAAATATTTTGATGATCTTACCCTGAATGCTCGAGCATTCTTCTCTTCCGGTGGAATTGTGTCATCTTAAAGGTATTTGATAATAGGAGCTGTCCAAGATGTCGCCTCTGTGCTAGAAGGGATGTCATCATCTATGCTGAATAGCTCGAGACGGTCAAATGCTGGGATGTCGACATGCACAATTGGGATATTGGTCTGTGAAATACTTTTGAAGTCCGAAACCAGATTTTCTAGGGCATCTGCTTGTGAGTTTTCTTCTCGTGGGACCTGCTCCAACGTGAAAGTTTTGAATTTGGCTGCCAGAATTTTCACAATCCCCAAGTATGTCATCATCTTTGCATTCTTTGCTGCATAGGAACCGTTGTAGTGGTTGACAATTAGCAATGAATCAGTGAACACCTGGATGTGCTTGATGTCAAGATCTTGTGCCACTATTAAGCCTGTGATCAATGCTTTGTACTCTACCTCGTTGTTAGTGGCCTTGAAACTGCAACTGATGGATTGTGGTATTATGTCCCCTTGTGGCAATTTTAGTACAACTCCGAGTCATGTACCTCTCATGTTGGAAGCACCATCTGTATAAAGCGTCCACACCTTCAAGGTGTCATCAACCTGCAACTGTTGCACCTCCAATTCAACTTCTAGTTGCATGCTTGGACTAAAGTCAGCCACAAAATCAGCTAGATCCTGGGATTTGATTGTTGTCCTTGGTTCATATTTGATATCATAGGTGCTCAACTGTACGGACCATTTTGCCATCCTACCTGACATTTCTGGTTTCCTCATAACATTCTTAGTAGGTTAGTTAGTTCAAACAATGATAACACGAGTTTTCAAAATAATGCCTTAACTTAATAGAAGCAGTTATCAAAGCAAAAATTAACTTCTGTAAATGTGAATACCTGGTCTCTGCGCTTAAAAATGTCTTACTTACGTAGTAGATTGGTTGTTGGACACCATCACGTTCTGTCACCAGGACTGCACTTACAACGCTTTCTGAGACTGCTAGGTAGATGAATAGGGGTTCACCTTCCTAAGGATTGGCCAATAATAGAGGTGTCGACAGGTAGCTTTTGAGATCTTGAAAAGCTTGCTCATGTTGATCTTCCCATTGAAACTTCTTATTCTTTCTTAGGATATCATAGAAGGGCTTGCATCGATGTAAGTACCCCAATCTGGATCACCCTCTTCCGAGCACATGGGAAACACCGCAGACTCACAAACGCAGTCTCGAAGACCTTTGACACTCAAAACCCCAAAAACCCCCAACCAAACCAAGGGAGGAACCTTTCTGGGATAAAAAGGGACAAAAGGACCTTTTGGGAATTTTTCAGAAATCAGAAAAGCATAAATGGTCCGTACGGACCTCTTTGCTGCAATGATGACTGAATCCCCTTAAAGTCCACAATATTCCCTCAAATCCCGGAGAACATCATTACTGGAATGCATGGTTGGTCCGTACGGACCTCTTTGCATGCTGAGATGGTCCGTACGGACCTTATTGCAACCAGACATAATGATGTCAAAATCTTCGTAATTACACAGATTCCCTCAAATCGAGGAATACCAAAAATTTGGATTACCTGCAAGGTCCGTACGGACCTCTTTGCAGTTTTCCTACACTATAAATAGAGGGCTCCCCCTCCCTCATTTTCACACAATCCCCTCTTCTCTCCTCTCCCCCAGCCTTCAGGCTCCCCTCTAAGACCCTTCGGGGCAATTCCGGCCCCTTTCGGATCCTTCTGAGGCCTTCCGAGCCCCCTTGTGGTGCTCCGAAGCCTCTCCGAGTGCTCCCGCAATGCTCCCGCACTACCCCGAGGCACTCTCGAGGTACTCTGAGGCCCCTCGTGGTACTCCGAGGCCTTGATTGGTCTTTCCCGAGGCGTCCCGGCTCTTTTCGAGTCAAACCGGCAATCCCGGCCCACGCCGAACCACTGCCCAAATCCAACCAACGATTCCAACGCACGTCGAACCTCTGCCCGAATCCAACCAACGATTCCAACACACGTCGAACCTCTGTCCGAGTGATCCCTGCGATCCCAACGCACGCCGAAACTCTGTCCGCAGATAACCGGCCCCTCCTTCCGAAGTAACCCCGGTCCGTACCGGAATACTATTTCATCCTCAGACACTATTCCCCAGCGGAAGACAGACACGAACCAACATTGGTAAGGCTTCCTTCCTACACTATTTCAATACATTTCAATAAAGCAGTGTACAATGTAGACATCCGATACAACATGCATTTTTAAAAGCACATACACACACACATAACAGTTAAAGAATATTAGGGGTATCCGAAAGACTCGTTTTACGAGGCGACTCGGGTGAGATCTAAGATTCTAATATTCTCTTCTCGATGAGTCATCTGACCTCCGAACTCAAAATCTCATCACACAACAAAAATAGTTTATTTTTAAACTGATGCCCTTTTTCAATATTTTGGGCTTAATAAAAACGGCGTGGCGACTCTACAAAGCGAAAACACGGCGAGACACCTCCCAACTAACACAAAAGCGGAATAAGCCAGATGCCGGGGCGCGAACGTGCTGCCTCTCGGATCCGGGTGACTTTCCCGAACTCGACGCAACAAAATGCGAGATGCCGGGGACCCCCGCGCGCGAGCCGGATCCCGGGTAATTTCAGTTGGCGACTCCGCTGGGGATATTTTGTTTTAAAATCTTTTTAAACAAAAACAAAAGACTTTTAAAACAATGATGAGGGTCAAACTTTCATTTTACCCCTTTTCTTTAACTGTTGTGTGTGTATGCACGTGCTTTACTTTTTATTTTACAAAAAAAAATGCATCAATATACATCTGTGCATACATTTAAAATTCTTCGAAAAATTTCTGTTTTACTCAGAAAAAAGAATTTTAGAGACCGCACACTACGCGCACTGCTGCCTCGATTACACCGCACACTACTCACACTGCTGCCTCGGTTAGACCGCATACTACTCACACTGCTGCCTCGGTTACACCGCACGCTAATCGCACTGCTGCCTCGAATACACTTCACACTACAACCCTTAACCCGGATTGCTCTCAGTTGCAGTCCGTTTGGTCTTCCTAGGCCTCTTGAACGCGCACGGGATCATTCCAAACATCCCATCCTAGCCAAGTGTCAACCCTGCACGTTTGAGTCTTGAGTCACACTCTGTCCAGACTCGGTTGGTTTTTACCTTGTCCGTGTCATGCAGCCTGGATACATATCCCATGCCGGCCATTTTCTGAGTCGAAGCTCGAAACTCAAGATCCCTTGTGCAAGCAAAGCGATGAAAGGTCATGCTAAAATCTTGACCCGATCTTGATTTCCGAAGCTACACCCAAACGATGTTCCGTCCCGGATAAACATCCATGCCCACATGACACCATGTCATCAAGCCTTTAATACATCAGCCATGACAATATGACCCAGGCAACGCCTAACGTCACAGATCCCTTCTGCAAGCAAGGTAAAGAGAGGTCATGCCGAACTCTTGACCCGATCTTGACTCAATGGCCGGCTCGGTTCACTATTCACATGGCTAACGCATTAAAACGAACATGACAGGCTCGGTCCTTAGGTTCGATTTTTCTTTTAGGCCGGTGGAAACCGCTTGCCCTATAAGACCCTCGCCCGGGGCTGTCCACCCTGGGATGTCGAAATGCAGGTGCAAAACGAGGGGCTTATAGCCGCACAGATGGTCTCCACTGACCCAGGATCTAGCATAGTTGCGAAAAAGAAGAGCAATCTTTTCCAACCTACCTAGGACTCTGAGAAAACACGTTTTAAGTAAATTAAAACAACAAAAAAAAAAAAAACGGAAATCGCATTGTCACGTGAGCTTTCCCCCCCTTTTATCCCAAAAGGCCTTCCCGTGTCTAAACCTTGCCCGTCACCCCCTCCAGTGAACCGAGAGTGGTTGAGAATACCCGGGAGCCGCCTTTTCAGTATCGAGGTCACAAGGTCCGACAGCCCTTCCAGTTCAACGGTCCGCACCGTCCGCTACTCCCCCATGATGGGATCCACAGATAACAGTGAGGGAAAAGGAATCCCGCCACTACGGAACCTCCAGACAATGGAGGAGGTGCTGCGAGCCTTCGAAACTATCAAGAAGCGCCAAGAAGAGTAGCAAGCCTGGATCATAGACACCCTGCGTCTTCGAGGAACCGTTGCAGTACCCCAACCTGATGGAACCTTCGTTCTCATAGAAGACGAAGAAATACCGGCTCCCCCAGTTTCTCAAAGCTATCAGCAGGTCCCGCCTCCGCCAAGCTACGAGATCCCAGCAACGCAAAGCAGCTCTCGCTCAAAGCTCCCCTCAGGCGTCAGTCAGCGGCTCAGACATGCCCGCCTCGGCACGGTCGGTTTCCGGCTCTCGCACATCAAGCTCGGTACCAACAGCACACATACGTGCCTGCTCTGCCAGATCCCAATGCATCTCGGTATCCCCCAGGATTCAATCCTCTGCCTCTATACGAGCCTCGCAGCCATAATCAAAGGTCCCCTGGGACAGGCATCCCGAGCGGATATCCCGACATCTCAAGCTTGCCACCTGCTAGTCTGCCACTTGGGGCTAATGAAGCATTCCCTCAATTCCCAAACACAACCCTTAGCGGACCTGGCAATCACGCCCCTAACTTCAGCGCTCCAGGGTATGGGTTGGTATACACACAACTACCTCCTCAAGACTCCCGAATGGCAATCCCATCAGCCAATCCACCTCCATCTTCGGTTTCTATCCCCGAAAACGGCAACCCGCCTCAACATGCCGATCCCCACATGGCTTGGCTAATCGAGCAAATGAAGGACATGCAAGGCAAGCTAGCCAGTTCTCGGAAGGACTCCCTCTTGCCTACTGATCCAAGCAAAGTGGTCCCGCTCCCTCCGAAATTCAGGATGCCAGAAATGGAAAAGTTTGACGGGACAGAATGCCCAAAAACTCACATCGACACCTATGTCCTGGGTATGAGAGCCAAAGGAGCAACCCCTCAACAGATGGCGGACCACTTTCAGCATTCTCTCAAATCCACAGCGCTAAGGTGGTTCCTCAACGTAAAGGCAGAAAACCGCTCCACGTGGGACCAAATCAGCGAGATCTTCCTAGAGAAGTACCGCGCCAACCTTGAGTGGGAAACAAACTGCCACGATCTGCAAGCCATCGAGCAAAAGGATGACGAACCAGTAGGTGAGTTCTACAAAAGATGGAACTGGAAGCTTAGCGAGATAATGGATCCGCTTTCCAAAGAAGAGCAAATGGACATCTTCCATTCCTGCCTCAAGCCATCTTTGAGAACCTTGATCAGCCATCACTTCTATCCAGATCTCCGTGCCATGGTCAATGCCGGAACAAAGTTTGAGAAGACTCTGAGCCTTCAGAAGACAACAGCAACCCCTGCTTCATCTTACCGCTATCGAACAAACCTGTCAGCTTCAGCACCTGTCCCGAACAAAGGAAAAGAAGCGGCCAGAACGGTACACTACATCCAGAACGGAGCTCAAGTAAACCGCGATCAAGCAGCCCCAAGGAATAACAATCCCCCTCGCTTCCCACAGTTCCAGCATTTCGACAATCTCGAAATGCCTCTGGGCCAAGTATTTGAAGCTTTGGTGAAGCGAAATCTTTTCAAGCCTCTCGAGAACTTCCAGCCAAAGACTCCCAAGCCCAACATGGATATGAGCAAACACTGTGCCTTCCACAACTACCCCGGCCACACCACCGACAATTGCTTCGTACTAAAACAGGTGGTCCAGGGGCTAATCGAAGAAGGAAAGTTGGAACGCCCTCGAGGCCCCAATACCATCGGAAATCCATTCCCCTGAAACGACAGGGTGAACTAAATAGCCTTTGACGAAACTCCAAGCGAGAGCAGACCCCCTTCAATTTCTGAAACCGTCAGCATGCTGTCTCGCTATGACTGGGAACGTGAAACCAGATTCAAAAGGTCTCGTGACCGGGAATCCAGACAAGAATGCCCAAGGGCAACTGTCTCCCTACGATCTTTGCCCCGACCAAGGCATACCAATGGATGGATCGAACGCTCCCCAGAGGAGACTGAGTCAAATGGCAGCACGAGAAGCGGTCTAGCCTTCACAGACGATGACTTGCCGATATGTGAGAATCGACACAACGAAGCCCTACTCATCCTCATAAAAATAGAGATGTTCTTCCTCCCGAACGTCTTGATTGATAACGGCTCCGCAGTCAACATCATCGCATTGAGCACACTGAAGCGACTCCGTATCGACCGCTCCCTGATAAGGCCTTCACCCCGGGTAATCCGAGCCTACGACTCCACTGCATGACCAATCGTAGGAGTCATCAATCTGAGGATTCAATTCGATGCACAACTGGAGTCGGTAGAGTTCCAAGTCGTGGAAATCAAACCAACCTTCTCTGCCTTGCTGGGATGACCTTGGATACATCAGATGAAAGTGGTATCATCTACCCTTCACCAATGCGTGAAATTCATCAATGCCAATGGAATGATCGAGGTGATCCGCGGAAGCAGTACAATGGCAAGCGCTTGGCCAGCAAGCTATGACCCAGAAGAAGGTCCCGACATGACCGAATATTCTTCTCCAGATGAGTCTCCAATCCTATCCCACTACGAAGTGGATCCCTACATCCACGCTCTAAGCCGTGACGAACTGGAAATCGAAGAGCTCATGGGTCAAGATGACAACTCTGACATATGCGACTGCGAGGAATGCTTAAGAGAGGATCAAGAGATGGACGCCCAAATGGAGATTGACCGAGGAGTAGACCATTACTTTGTCGAAAATCCTCTTGCAAACTGGCTCATCACCGATCCACTGGTACAGGACAACCCTCTGGCCGACACTCTCGGATCTCACGGGGACAGCCATCACAGCATAGTCCAATTCAACATCCCGGTGTCAGACCTAGATGAACAGTGGCGCAACCTCCTCCAAGGCCTAATCAGGGAAGGAGATATAGCATGCCCTCTCGAAACAGACATTGTAAATGTCGTCCAAGCAAAGATCCCAGATAAAGAGGCGGATTCTATGAAAATGATCAACATCAGTAAGAATCAACTCCGAATCAGCGAATGTTTCGCCCTCCTGGAAGTAGCTCTCAATGACTTCTACTGTTCAGGACCCCCAAAATCTGGTAGCAACACCAATGGAGGGACATCATCAGAGGAGCAACCAAAGACCTCCACGATTTGGTTTGAAATCGAACCACATGCAAGCTATTTTCCGGGAATCGTGCCAACTGAAGGTTGGCCACCAGAGCCCTCGCCACTCCCTCTAGAGCTACAGCCTGCCAAGTGTAATGAAGCCTGGTCCAATCCCTCGTCGCCCATAGTCTAGCTTCGAGTCATGTTGTCTGTGAATTCATGTCTTTCGAGTCATCTGATGGCTCTACGCCGGAAGATCGTAAGTCCATAATCCACAATGTACAGTCTTTAACGCTTTCAATAAAAGGTCCGACCTTTCTAAAATATCCTTTCATTGCATCTTTAAACAAATGATGAATTAACTAACACACAACCGTTAATCACAATTCATCTAAACAAAGAAGCAAACACATTAATTGAATAAATGCATCAAGCAAACATTTAAGCATGTTGTCAAACGAGAGAAAAACCGGGCCCAAGCTGCCAAGGAGGTTTTAATCACATCGATTTGCGAAATTGATGAAGAGCCAAAGAGACGCCAGTCCAAAGCCATTTCCAGCACAGTTCAGATCTTCCAATACCTCAAGAATGGGGAAACTGCCTTCATGAACGAAGAAGGCCAACACAGGGAAGGAGTCAAAGCCAAGAGCATCATGGCCCTAAAACGCCTCGCCTCTCACTTTATATTTCTTGGGGACATGCTTTACAAGAAACGCTACCAAGGACCCCTCCTACGCTGCATCAGCCAGGAAGAAGCAAACAAGCTCATGAATGAAGTCCACAATGGGGCTTGCGGTCCCCACATGAACGCCAGAGCCCTGATACAAATCATTCTCAGGATGGGCTACTACTGGATCTCTATGGAGGCAGACTGCATCCACTTTGTCCGAAGCTGCGACAAGTGTCAACGGTTCTCCAACCTCAATCATCTACCTCCCCACGATCTCTACTGCATGACTATACCCTGGCCCTTTGCCACTTGGGGAATTGACGTCATCGGGAAAATTGCTCCGCCAGGCAGCAATAGTCACGAGTTCATCTTAGTAGCCATCGACTACTTCACCAAATGGGTCGAAGCCAAGTCTTACAAGGTGCTTACCTCCAAGAAAGTCGCGCATTTCCTCAGGGAAAACATCATCTGCCGATACGGCATCCCGAATGAGGTCATATCAGGCAACGGCTCACACTTCGAAGGGGAATGCGACAGACTGCTGGCCGAGTTCAAGATCACACGCCACAAGTCTTCTCCCTACCGGCCACAAACAAATGGCGCCGTAGAAGCAGCAAACAAGACTCTCGAACGGATCATCCGAAAAATGACCACCCGAGGACGTGATTGGCCCGAGAAGCTGCACCTTGCACTTTGGGGCTACCGAACATAAGTCAGAACGGCCACGGGAGAAACTCCATTTTCCCTGACATACGGGATGGAAGCAGTCCTCCCCATCGAATTGGAAATTCCCTCACTCCGAGTGCTGCTGGAAAATGACATCCACGAAGTCGAATGGCTCCGAAGCCGACACGACGAACTGGCTCTGCTAGACGAGCGACGACTAAAGGCCATGGAACACGTCCGAGCCTACCAAAGCAGGATGGCTAGAGCTTTCGACAAGAAAGTCAAGTCCCGAGACATCAGGGAAGGCGATCTGGTACTCAAAGAAAAGCCTCCCACTCGAACCAACCCACTGGGAAAATGGGAACCAACATGGATCGTCCCTTTCGTGGTTCAAAAGATCTTCTCCGGAGGTGCCATGAAGCTGACAGACCTAGACGACAATCCCTTCATGAATCCAGTCAACGGAAGCAAACTTCGCAGATACTTCACCTAAAGAAGAATAATTGTGCATCTCTTGGCACTCCATGTAGTGTCGAACTACGCAGACCTGCGCCCTCTAGTCCGGGGGAACGTAGGCAACCTTAATTGGTCCGGTCTAAAAACACACAAAAAAGTCAAAAGTTTGAATGTCAATCAAGACCTCCATCAAACTACACACTTTCCAAGAGCATGCCACCACCATCACTTTGACCAAGTCAAACAACGGCGGCAACATCAAAGGACATCAAAAGGTCACTCAGCATCAAACGACTGACCCATGTCTGCTTCCAAGCCAGGGGCTTATCTTCGCCCTCACGCGCTTCAAAAAAAAAAAAAAGAGCTCGAGCAATGGCTCTCAAAAAAAAAAAGAAAAGAAGAAGCTAAAGCAGAAGCTGCGAAAATGAGGTCAAGAGCCCAACGCCAACAAGAGGCAAGGAAGCTACGGAAAAGACCGTCAAAACGACTTGTCAAGGGATCATCCCACCTCTCAGCCAAACACAAAGCCCAAGCAAAAGGGATTTCCGTCAGGGCCCGGGCCGCTCCAGTCCGCAAATGCAACAGAAAAGTCCAAAGATGGACGCCGCCAATATTCACAAAAGAAACAAAAGCGAACAAGAGATCTTGCGTCTCGACAAAGCTTTAAAAGTAAATCACAAATCACTAACGATTACAACATTTCTTGATGAGGGGTCTACTCTCAAGTTCACAACATGCTAAAAGACAGCTTAATACATTTAACAAATAATGTGTTTGCAATGCAATGAATGGATATCTAGGAGGTCATTCCGCGCCATCTGCGCTTGTCCCCTCGCCATTCTTCCCTTTCTTCCCTCGTCCCCGGCGAGTCTTCTTTCGCTCCACGTGAGCTAGCTCTGCGTCTCTCAGTCCGAGATCAGGGGTCCTCCCAGTAGAGTCAAACAATCCCGCAGCTCTCAGGGCTTCATTCGCCCGTGCTTCAGCTCAGATCTCCTCCCTGCGAGTCTGCAAAAGAGGACCTCTCCCCGTCAGTCGGTCAACTCTAGTCTTGTAGTCAAACAAAGTGTCTCCCGTGACATCCTGAGGGTCAGACCAGGCTTCGGCACTCCTAAGGCAATAGCTACTACGGCAATTGGGCCCCAGAATCGCTCCATGCTCCCCCAAGCCACTTGGGACTGCCCAGGCACGCTCGTACCGGGCCAGTCTTGGGTTGTCAATACGACACTCTCCCGACGTCTAAGGAGCACCGCGGGAGGGAAAGTGGAATACTTCCATACCCTCGGAAAATACGAAGAGCACACTGGAGCGGCCATACAAAGAGGAGCTACCTCCGCGATCGCAAGGTCATCCCGGCCACAAAGGCTCTGCTTCATCCCAAGCTAGCAGGAAACAAGCGACGGAATATAGAAGGAGGACCAAGACAAACCTGGAACTCGACAACATAGGACCCTTCTGCTGAGGCCCTCCTAGTCTCGATCCCCGGTGCGGAACCCACCACCGGATCGATGAGTATCAAGCCGTGCCATCCATCTCTCCCAGGCAGACTGATCCATATCCAACACAAGAGGTCGCTGAGCAAATGACCATGGGCTAAACGACGTCGGAGCCTCGGGCATGGCCTGAAGTCTCTCTTGCAGCCACAAGGTGAGCAGAGCGGGGCTTCCCCCTCTCATGAACCGATCCCCAGTTGCCAGACGGTCAATACCATGAAGAGTCTCACCCAGCACCAACGGGACAATATCCTCTCCAGCTCTGCAGTGCCCAACCACGTCTAGCAAAGCGCCATCGCAAACCCCAAGGGAGCTGACCAGGAAGAGCGATGCTATCACGCACAAAGCAAACGCATCCCAAGAGACATCACTCTCATCATCAACGATGAACCGCTCCGGCAGCGCAGAAATGTCAATATGACCCGAATCAAGGATCATGCCCTGCACTTTTCCCAATGAAGTACGAAGAAAGCCTGCAAGCTTCACGCTCACGGCAGCACTACCAATCAAAGGAAGCGAGATGGCCTCCACCTCCGGTCCTCCAATCAAAGCCCAAAAATCCTCGAAGGTGGGCACCATTTCATTGTAGGAGAAGCAATACACATGCCTCCTGACATCCCAGAACTTCGCGGCAGCCCGCAACAACTCCCAATCAGGAACCAACTCCTTAAAGGACCAAACCGAGCAAAGTCGAAACCTTACCTCGAAAACCCGCCTCTGATGCCTCAAACGGCGTCGCATCCACATTTTCAGCTGCTCAAGGAAGTGTGCTTGCCGCTCCTGCGAAATCCTTGGCAAATTTCTTGGAACGTACGAAGAATCCATGGCAAAAATGGAGGTTCCTAGAGAAAATGGGGAAGAAAGCTCGAAAATGGCTGCAAATGGGGAGTGAGGAAAGTCCAGACATCCGGAGAACATTTATTTCCTCCAAAAAATCAAAGCTAGTCCGTACGGACCTCTTTGCATGATAGGTCTGTCCGTACGGACCTCTTTGCATCCTGGCCCCACTTTCCCAGCAAACAGTACAACAACCACTGTTCCCAGCAGGACCTTGCTCCAAACTGCCCAAACTCTGGCCAAAGCCATTCCCGGCAAGCATACACTACCCACAAACGCACTCCCAGCTCACGTGGCATGCACAAAAAAAAATATAATAGCAACAATTCCTAGGACAATTCCCGGGAATCACAAAGACACATTACATCTTAGAATAAAATACTTTGCAATACAAATGCGAATGTTTTATTACAGGTACATAAATGTCTGTTGCTAAACAAAAAAAAGGGGATATGGAAAGAGGGAAAGCAAATGAACCCTAGTCCGACTCCTCAGCATCATCATCATCATCAACGTCCTCAAGCGAGAAGTCGGGCATCCCGAAAAACTCGCCAGTCACACCCTCGTCGTCGGAATACTGGACCCCCTCCTGGGGTAGGTACTCGAGATACTTGGAAGGATCGAACCCGACAAAAGGATCGAAGTAGGCATGCTCTGACGAACCCTCACCCTGTGCCTCCGGTGGAGGAAAGAACTGATGAAGGGTCTGCGGCCTCTGAGCTCCCGAGGATGTCCCGACATCCATGCTATGCCGCCCCCGCGAAGGTCCCTCCTGCTGTGGCTCCAACTCGGCTCTCGGTGGAGGAACGTCCACAGAATGCCTCGAAGGCATCGGCTCGTACACCGGCACATGTCGCGAAGACCGGCAAGACAGCTTCGACGCCATCTTCTTCGCGAAGGACCGCATCGCCACATAACGGCGGGTCAGCATGTCATAGGCTCTCCCCGGGACCTGCACAAGCAAGCAGCCAAAGAAACGCTCATCAATACAGTCATACTCAACAAAAAGAGAAAAATACAGAAAAGATGCCAAGATGGAAAAGAGTAAGCACACTCACTGGCATGTCAGGATCCACTCGGTAGGCAGCAGGAGCCTGCTCAGGGACGGGTACAGACACCCTCCTCCTCGAGGAATCCCCAGGGACATATGTAAAATCCGGCCCAGGC
This sequence comes from Adenophora triphylla var. japonica, assembly GCA_022495995.1. Taxonomy (NCBI): domain Eukaryota; kingdom Viridiplantae; phylum Streptophyta; class Magnoliopsida; order Asterales; family Campanulaceae; genus Adenophora; species Adenophora triphylla. Next base: position 439,299 of record JAFEMH010000876.1, on the reverse strand, counting down.
ACCGGAACCTCTGGGGGACCCGGCGGACCAGCCTCCCTCTTCCTCGCCAACACCTGTGGCCTCCTCAACTTCCTCCTCACGAAAGCCCCATACTCCTCTCGATACAAAACAAACTCATAGGCACTCACGCCGCCCAAATACCTCTCAAACTCCAGTACGTCCATATCACGAGAATCCATCATCCCGAAAGGTGGGTACCTCGGAGCCAAGGGGAGCATACTCGGGCCATGCTGCCAGAAGACCCTCTCTCCCAAGTACATGACGTCGCAGGTCAGGCCCCGCAGCATCTTCCACTGCGCCGTCACCACGGGAGCACCCTCGAAATCGTCAGCCTCATATCGAGCCCAGGGGTACAGAATGAACGCCTCCGGGCTATCTCTCCCCAGATGTGCCTGCACCTCCCCATAGGTAATGGTGAGCTTCCCCCTGCTGGTCCTCCTCCTCCTTGCCGGGCGGGCCCAGCCTAACATAGCAGGATAGGCCGCTATGGCCCCAGTATCTCTATCCCACGGGAAGCACTGGAAGACCTCATAGAACCACACCTGTGACAAAAGCAGAAAAGGTTCAGTGCAAAAGAAAACGGAGAAATGACAGGTTGCTAATCAAAAACAGCAATAAGCTCATACCTCCAAAGCAAAATCAAAACAGGCCAAGGAACTGGCCACGCCCCGGCTAAACCGGTCCAAGGAGAAGTAAAGCTCGGCCAGGCCCGCCTTGCCCCAAGCTATATCACAGACCCTCTCCAAATCAATCAAGCTCTCCAGCAGAGCAAAAGGAGCCGTGGTCGCGTGGTTCGAGAACAAAGTCTCAGAAAGGGCAAACCACAGAAAGGAGCGCGCCAGCTGCTCCGTCGTCACCTGGCCGGTACCCCGACAATAGGCCCCAATACTGGCCGTAATCCTCATCTCCACATTGCTGTACAGCATCCCCAGGCCCCTGCGAGGAAGAGGCACAAAGCCCAGCAGCTCAGCCAGCACGTCCTCAGCTATCCTATCCCTCCACCGCACTGGCCCTCCTTTGAAGGAAAGCCCAGTGATAGCAGCAAAATCGGTGGGCGTCACCTCGCCCCAGCTCAGATGGAAGGTGTGGGTGGTATCCCACCAATACTCAGATAAGCCTAGGAAGATACTCTTGTTCTTCCTTGTGTCGGAGACCCCGGCCAAGTTCTCCACGAACACGCCCAGGCCAGAAGCATAGACCAGCCTCCTAGGGCTCGGCCCGCCATCCACAGAGATATCTAGCATCTGCTGCCACAACTCAACTACAGCCTCGAGCGATCCCCAAGTCTTCATCTTTTTGGCTTTCACAGCCAAAAGCCCCTCATCCTGCAGGTAAACACAGCAAAGGTACATCAGTCACAGTACTTAATACCAAAGCATATAATAAAAAAAAGGTGTCCGTCACAAAACACGGCATGCATTACATATACTTTTCACATGTAACCCGTCACAAAACACGGCATGCATTACACATAACCTTCACATATAACCCTTCACAAAACACGACATGCATTGCACATAATTTTCCCCATGCAGTCCATCACAAAACATGGCACACACTGTACAAATTTTCTCAACAGAGGGATTAAGCACTACACGACACATTTTCAAAAGACCCGTCACAAAACACGGCACACATTTTCCCCACAAAGTCCGTCACCAAAAACACGGCACACACTGCATAACACATTTTCAAACAGAAAAGTCCGTCCCTACACGGCACATACTTTTAGACAAAACCCGTCACAAAACACGGCACATGTCACATTTTTCACAAGACTTGTCCCTACATGACAATTTTTCTCACAATGTACATACAAAATAGCATAAGGTACAAAACAACAAAGCATGCATTTTCAAAGAGAGGCACTTTATTTTACAAATAAGAGCTAATCTACACATTTTTGCACAAAAATCACATACCCACAATTTTTACATGCTCAATTTCAACAATTCATCAAGAATTTCACAAAAAAGCATGGCAAATGACAAAAGCCCCAAATATGCGAAAAACTAAAACCTAGTTTTAGCATTCAAAAATTCAAGCAAGAAATCAAGACTAAATTGATTTCTTACCTCCCCGACGTTCCTGACTCGCCGGTTATGCACCTACGGATTCGGGTATAACACATCCGGATTCTTCGAAGAAGGCACAAAGGAGATCCAATTTCTTTGAAGCTCCATCCTTTGCTCGATCACATCTCGACTCCGTTGACGACGTCCCCTCCTTGATCCTTCCGCCATTGCAAGCAATTCAAGCTAAGAAAATGAGGAAATTTGGACAACAATGGAGTTTTTCTCCTTCTCTCTCTCTCTGGTTCACGCACGGGAAGAAGAAGAAATGGGAAAAGCCTCGGCATTTAAACCCAGTCAAAATCTGGGAACTGTAAAATTCAACACTGGTCCGTACGGACCTCTTTACATCCCAGGTTGGTCCGTACGGACCTCTTTGCAACGAAGGGCCAAATTACTTTTCTGCCCTTATAACCTTTGCCCCTGGCTGTCCAAAGGCCTATTTCAGCAGATTCAATGCAGTTTGGTCCTTAACCCATCAACGCAATCACCGGCCATCAGTGTAAGTCCGGATTTCGCCCACTAAACGGCAACACAAGCACCGGCCATCAGTGTAAGTCCGGATTTCGCCCACTAAACGGCAACGCAAGCACCAGCCGTCAGCGTAAGCCCGGATTTCACCCACTAAACGGCAACGCAATCACCGGCCATCAGTGTAAGTCGAGATTTCGCCCACTAAACGGCAACGCAAGCACCGGCCATCAGTGTAAGCCCGGACTTCGCCCACTAAACGGCAACACAAGTACCGACCATCAGTGTAAGTCCGGATTTCACCCACTAAACGGCAACGCAACCACCGATCGTCATCGTAAGCCCGGACCTCGCCCACTAAACGGTGAAACAAGTGCAAGAATGAGCCCGCACCTCCAAGCACAAATATCAAGGCACAAAACGCCTCCAAAACGCTCAACGGCAACTCAAGCACCGGCCATCAAAGTAAGCCCGAGCTCCTTCCCCAGCACGTCAAAAAGGGAATTCTTGCAAACCCGTACGAGACCGCATATCCCCAGCACTGGCCGCCATCGTAAGCCCGGACTCTGCCCACTAAACGACAACTCAAGCACCGACCATCAAAGTAAGCCCGAAGTCACCTTCTCAACAGAAAAAGCCCCTACAAGGCCACAATAATCCCCAACGGATGAACACCGGCAGTCATCGTAAGACCAACCTTTTCCCCAACAGACAAAATGCAAGTCGTTCACGCCTCTCACAGTCAAAGCTCAAGGCAGCCATGCCTCCGCCAACCGCAGCCAGAAGACGATTCAAGTCCTCACGCATGGCATAACCGCAGCCAGAAGATGATTCAAGTCCTCACGCATGGTACAACCGCAGCCAGAAGACGATTCAAGTCCTCACGCATGACACAGCCGCAGCCAGAAGACGAATCAAGTCTTCCCAGATCACTATCTCCAGCCCGGAAGGCTTTAAACCACTCGGTCCGGAAGACCGTATAAACCTCCCAAATCACTATCTCCGGCCCAGAAGGCCTTAAACCACCTGATTCGGAAGATCGTAAAATTTCCATCCCAGGACACCACCACGTCCTCACAATCGACCTCGGCGGTCACCACACCCTGGACGCCACCACATCCTCACAATCGACCTCAACGGTCACCACATCTCAGGACACCACCATGTCCTCACAATCGACCTCGGCGGTCACCACACCCTGGATGCCACCATGTCCTCACAGTCGACCTCGGCGGTCACACCACAAACCATCTTCTCGTAAGATTAACCATCTTCTTGTAAGATTACCCATCTTCTAGTAAGGTTGCACATCTCAGGATGCCACCACGTCCTCACAATCGACCTCGGCGGTCACACGACACTTTAGGGCACCACCACGCTTGCATACACTCACAATTTCACGACCTCTGAACTACGACCAGGCTTGATTCCCGCCAGGGATACATAGAAATCCTATCACAGGGTCCAGCCACCGACCTATACGATCACCCAGGACGCCACCACGTCCTTACTATCGACCTATGCGGTCACCCAGGACGCCACCACGTCCTCACAATCGACCTCTGCGGTCATCCAGGACGCCACCACGTCCTTACCATCGACCTATGCGGTCACCCAGGATGCCACCACGTCCTTACCATCGACCTATGCGGTCACATAGGATGCCCCCACGTCCTTACCACCAACCTATACGGCCACCCAGGATGCCTCCACGTCCTTATCACCAACCTATGCGGTCACCCACAGGATGCCATCACATCAACACACAGAGTTTCAGTCAGAGGACATCTCACGTCCTCGTACACAACAACACTCACCCCACACACGAACTACGATCAGGCTTGATTCCCGCCAGGGATACGTAGGAATCCTATCACAGGGTCCAGCCAACTGACCTAAATGGTCACATAGCAGGACACCGCCACGTCCTCACACACCGACCTACCCGGTCACTTCCTCTCCCAGCACGCGATCCAGATTAGGAAACACCGCCACGTCCTCACACACCGACCTACCCGGTCACTTCAGTAAGTACCCCAATCTAGATCACCCTCTTCCGAGCACATGGGAAACACCGCAGACTCACAAACGTAGTCTCGAAGACCTTTGACACTTAAAACCCTCAAAAACCCCCAACCAAACCAAGGGAGGAACCTTTCTGGGATAAAAAGGGACAAAAGGACCTTTTGGGAATTATTCAGAAATCAGAAAAGCATAAATGGTCCGTACGGACCTCTTTGCTGCAATGATAACTGAATTCCCTTAAAGTCCACAATATTCCCTCAAATCCCGGAGAACATCATTACTGGAATGCATGGTTGGTCCGTACGGACCTCTTTGCATGCTGAGATGGTCCGTACGGACCTTATTGCAACCTGACATAATGATGTCAAAATCTTCGTAATTATCACAGATTCCCTCAAATCGAGGAATACCAAAAATTTGGATTACCTGCAAGGTCCGTACGGACCTCTTTGCAGTTTTCCTACACTATAAATAGAGGGCTCCCCCTCCCTCATTTTCACACAATCCCCTCTTCTCTCCTCTCCTCTCCCCCCATCCTTCAGGCTCCCCTCTATGACCCTTCGGGGCAATTCGGGCCCCTTTCGGATCCTTCCGAGGCCTTCCGAGCCCCCTTGTGGTGCTCCGAAGCCTCTCTGAGCGCTCCTGCGATGCTCCCGCGCTGCCCCGAGGCACTCTCGAGGTACTCTGAGGCCCCTCGTGGTACTCCGAGGCCTTGCCTGGTCTTTCCCGAGGCATCCCGGCTCTTTCCGAGTCAAACCGGCAATCCCGGACCACGCCGAACCTCTGCTCGAATCCAACCAACGATTCCAACGCACGCCAAACCTCTGCTCGAATCCAACCAACGATTCCAACAAATGCCGAACCTCTGCCCGAGTGATCCCTGCGATCCCAACGCACGCCGAAACTCTGTCCGCAGATAACCGGCCCCTCCTTCCGAAGTAACCCCGGTCCGTACCGGAATACTATTTCATCCTCAGACACTATTCCCCAGCGGAAGACAGACATGAACCAACATTGGTAAGACTTCCTTCCCACACTATTTCAATACATTTTAATAAAGCAGTGTACAATATAGACATCCAATACATCATGCATTTTTAAAAGCACATACACACACACACATAATAGTTAAAGAATATTAGGGGTATCCGAAAGACTCGTTTTATGAGGTGACTCGGGTGAGCTCTAAGATTCTAATATTCTCTTCCTAAGGAGTCATCTGACCTCCGAACTCAAAATCTCATCACACAATAAAAACAGTTTATTTTTAAACTGATGCCCTTTTTCAATGTTTTGGGCTTAATAAAAACGGCGTGGCGACTCTACAAAGCGAAAACACGGCGAGACACCTCCCAACTAATGCAAAAGCAGAATAAGCCAGATGCCGGGGCGCGAACGCGCTGCCTCTCGGATCCGGGCGACTTTCCCGAACGCGACGCAACAAAATGCGAGATGCCGGGGACCCCCGCGCGCGAGCCGGATCTCGGGTAATTTCAATTGATCAGAACATTTATAAATGAATCTGGTAAGTGCTGCAATCTTCCCTATTAACCTCTGGACATCTTTGACGGATTGAGGTGACGACAGGTTGATGATGGCACGAATCTCCTCTGGTCTGGCTTTAATTAGAGCCGTCAAGTTGGGACTGTTCCGTCGGAACGTCCCATCCCAACCTACAAATGGGATAGGATGGGACGGCATTTTTTCATCCCATTTGAAAAAGGGACTATTAGGGACGTCCCGTTTGGGACGCGGAACGAACACGGGATGGGACGGGACGTCCCGTTCCCATTTCTTAAAAAAAAACACACAAAAAACAAGTCAAAAACAAAATAAACCTAACCCTAATCCATTCTGTTCTTTTCTTTTCTCTTTCTCTCTTCTGCAGACCGCAGCGCAGCCACAACAGAGCCCGACAATTCGGCGATCAGTGAGGCGACGAGCACTTTCCACCTCTCCCCGCCGTTCCTTCTTCTCCTCTTCTCTCGAATCTCGAGCTCAGTCACCGTGATTCAGCGGCACCGCAGCTCAGGTACCCTCTTTCTCTTAGATCTGATTCATGTGAATAAATCAACAACCTTATGCTTTGTGATGATTTGTTAATGAATGAAACGCCATTTGTGGCCATAGCACATATAAGCAATTTGCATCCACGACTCTGTTGCACACCTTTCTGGTTTTGGTGCCTGTGTGTACAATGTAATATTACTAAATGTTTCTGTCTTCTAAGGTGCATATTGGTTTAGGCTATTCATTAACTTCTAATCTGTTTTAGGTTCATCATAATGCACCCTGAACTGAGGGCCATGTGTTTTAAGAGTGTCAGGGTAGGTTTGTTGCTAGATTATTTGTAGAACTGCTCTTGTTGCATTTTCAAACAACTCGAAGGTCCTAGGGATTATATTTTATTTTTATTGTTTGTTTGGGCAGAATTACATGCTCAAATTTTGGTATGCACTCAAAGTGATTGTCATTTTGCCTGACTGACTGAGCCTCAGATTATTAGTTCTATTCCTTTTTTATTCTTAAACTCATATGAATGTGTTATTATTGTTACTTTTACTTAATATTTGTGTTTTTATTTAAATGTAGAAATTGATGATAATGAAGATGAAGCGGATGCTGTTATCAAAACATCTTTACCAAGTGAAGGGTCCAATAATGTGCAAGTTATTGAAGATTGATAGGTAACATTTTCATTCCTCTTGCACATTACAGCTACCATTTTGTGATCATTCTCTTAATATCCATCACTACCCCTTACTGCTGTGTTGATTACTGCCTATGGTTCCATGCAAGTGAAGTGCTACTCATGATATCAACTATCCAGGAAAATTTACTATAGTTGCTTAAGATGTTAGTTGAGCCTGTTGTCTGTACAACTCAACTCAACCATTGCCCAACCTTTCTATCATTAAGTTTCAAAGTTTTTCAGTCTGAACTTCTGAATATGGATGGTTGAATTTATTGCTCAGAATTGTAGTTACTGTGGTCACTTATCAATTAGGTTGATTAATGTGGTTTCAGTTTCATCATGGGGATGGGTGTCCATTACCTTGTTGTATCATTGAATCAATTTGATGGTAATTGGTACTTGAGGTTCTTGCTTGTCTTCTTTTGCATTGATTATTCTTTTAATATGTTTGTTGTTGAAATCTCCTGAAACAAGCCTTAAACGTGTCATTAACTGTTGTGAAGTCCTCAGATTAAGGCCTCCAACTCTATCTATTAACTAGGGATCCTACAAGAAACATGAATCAATATAAACCGGAATATGTTTGTTGCTTGACTGATACATTTCAAAGTGTTGTTACATTTCTCCTCAGCACATGTAATCTTCAGCTTGACTTCATATTTGACCCTTCAATGTTTACTTCTTCTAAACTCCAGGTTTTTGCTGTTACATTTCTCCTCAGCACATGTAATCTTCAGCTTGAAAAGATCAGTAGAGTGAATGCGCTTTATGGGAAATGGATTTTAGTCTTTCATCAGTGACTGAAACTGGAATATGAGTTAGATTTTGTAATTTGTTATTAACTTATTTTGTTATTAACTAAGTTGTAACTTGTAACTTGTAATACACTTGCTATATCATCTGTAAGTTAGGATTTTTTCCATGGCTTAGTGTTTGATGAGCCTGAATGCTTGCTGAATGCTGAAGCCTGAATGCTGAGTTCTGCTGAAGAATGCAATCCTGTGTGTTTTGACAGTTTTGTAACTCATGTTATGTTTTATAAATATATAGTTTGGATTTAGGAGTTTCTTGTTGATATTATATTTATGGATATTGATTTTGGCGCCTAGTCAACGTTTATTTCTCCTAGTCAACGGGTCCCGTATGGGTCCCGCGGGATCCCGCATCCCGCAAATGGGATGGGATGGGACGGAGTATTTTAGTCCCATCCCATTTTGTCCCGTCCCGTTTCGTCCCGTTCCCATCGTGGGATAACGTAATTTCGTCCCGTCCCGTCCCGTATTCCCGTATTGACGGCTCTAGCTTTAATTCCCCTCTATGTCACCATATACCCCAAGAATTTTCCAGCCTTTATTCCAAAGTTGCACTTTGCTGGATTAAGTTTCATGTTGAAGCAGTCTAGGATGTCAAAGGCTTGAGATCGATGCATTATATGATCTTCTGCTTTTTTGGATTTCACTACCATATCATCAATATACACCTCCACGGTGTCCCCAATCTGATCTTTGAACATTTTATTGACGAGCCTCTGGTATGTTGCACCTGCATTTTTAAGTCTAAAAGGCATAGCAATATAGCAATATATACCTGTGGGTGTTATGAAGGCGGTGTCTTCTTGGTCAGATGGCTCCATCTGGATCTGTTGAAATCCTGAAGATGCGTCCATGAAGGTAAGAAGCTCGTGGCCCGAAGTTGCATCCACCAATGAGTCAATGTGCGGCAACGGGAAATGATCCTTGGGACATGCTTTATTCAAGTCAGTGAAGTCGACACAAACTCGCCACTTCCCATTCTTCTTTTCGACCACTACCACGTTTGCTAATCATTTGGGATATTCAACCTCCCGGATCATGATGACCTTGAGTAAGCGTTCCACTTCTTCCTTGATTATCTTGTTTCTTTCCTCGGCAAACTTTCTCCGCTTCTGGTGTACTGGCTTGAAACTGAGATCAACATTGAGCTTGTGGGTGATGATATCTTTGTTGATGCCAGTCATGTCGTCATGCTTCCGTGCGAAACTCTTCGTTCTGCTCTTCAAGAGGTCAACAAGTTTCTCTTCTAACTCTGCTGATATATTACTGCCAATAAGCACTTTGAGTTCTGGATTGGAAGGATCAAGCATTATTTCTTTCACATCATTCTCCTTTGCTTCCAGGACCTCGCGTGCTTTCCTCTGTAATTGCTATGCTTGCCTTGGAGATGTTGACGCCTTCATGGATGTCTTGTAGCACTCCTTTGCAACTTGCTGGTCATTATATATCTTGGCAACTCCCTAAGGTGTAGGGAACTTCACACACTTATGGTAAGTTGAAGGTACAACTTTCATTCCATGAATCCATGGCCTACTAATAATCACATTATAAGATGTCGCACAGTCGATCACACAAAACCGATCCATTGTGTTGAGGCCCTTGGAGTAAATTGGAAGCTTGATCTCTCCAATTGTTTCCTTGATTTCACCACTGAAGCCTACTAGCACTGACGACTTCTTGACAATCTCTCATTCTAGGATGTTCATCTCTTTTAGGATGCCCAACATGATGAGATTGACCGAGATGCCCCCATCTACCAAGATGCGCCTAATAGTACAGTTGGCAATCTGTAGAGAAATTACCAGGCCATCATGGTGTGGTTCCAATAAGTTGTCACTTTCATCCTTCGATTCTTTTGCATGTCTTTTCCCAGCAGAGTAGGAAATACCGCAAATCTCCGACCCACCACTATGAAATTGATGACTTTAGTTGATGCTGGTGGAGAGATTGGTCGTTCAACTTCTGGTGGTGCCTCCGTATTCTTGATCTTCTTCTTTCTAGAACCAAGCAACTCCTTAAGGTGTCCCTTTGAGAGCAGGTAACTGATTTCCTTCCTCAGAGCAATACAATCCTCTTTGACATGCCCGAAATCTTTGAGGTAGGTACACCACTTGGATTTATCACGCCATCCCGTAGACCTTTCTGTCTTCTTCGACCACCTTGCTTTATCTCCCAGGTTGTTCATCGCACAATGTACACCTGAAATATAAACAGAAAAGCAGTAATCAGATATATTAGGCACATTATCATTATCTCCGTCCTCACCCTCAACTGAATTGATTTTGTTGTTATCGTTTCTTGGGTAAGGATTGGATCGGTTGTTTTTGTGGTGAGATGACTCTGTCTTCCTGTTCGAGTTGTCATATGCCGACATCTTCCTTGCCGACTTGGACTACCACAACTCATCTTCCTCCAATCTTATGAACCTTAAGGCCCTACTTCTGACCTCGTCCAACCGCTTACAAGGGGTCATCACTAAATCTTGATAATTGTGAGAATCTTTCTTCAGCCCCATCTTGAATGCTTTTGTGGCTGTCGACATGTCAAGATTGGGAATTTCCAGGACTTCTCTATTGAATCGGTGGACATAGTCCTTTAGGGTCTCTGTAGGTTGCTGGGTCAAGTTATAGAGGTCACTTGTCAACTTCTCGAATTGTCGACTGCATGAGAACTGGTTGTAGAACATATTGTTGAGTTGGGCAAAGGAACCAATTGAGCCTAGGGGCTGCCTAATCAACCACTTGAGAGCTGGTCCAACCAATGTCGACCCGAATCCTCTGCATAAGCAAGCCTCTCTGAACTACAACGGGATATGCACTATGTCCATCTTCTCTTGATAATGGGCAACATGCACCTCTGGATCTGTGCTACCGTCGTACAATTTCATGGATGGAACATTGAAACACTTCGGGATGTCGACATTTGCAATGGTTGGGACAAACCGAGAATGATTATAGCAATTTGGCAACACTTGCTGGATTGGAGGGGTGATGCCTGGTACATTCATTATCAGCTCTCTAAGATCCTGCATCTGCTTGGCTAACAGATTACCTGCAAAAGGGTTAGCCACATGAATATGATTTGAAAGCATTATCATTGACAAGGTTACCAATCAAACTAGTGTTATCTGCAGCTGGGGTGACAATGATGTTGTCAAGGAATGGCATGTAAGAGGTGAATCCTGCTGGGGGTGGTGTCAACAAAGTGTCATTGGAGAAAGATGGTGACATCATCGAAGATGTCGTCTGATGAGTCAGAGATGGGCTACCCATCGAAATGAATTCATTCTGAAATGGAGATCCCTCACCGGTTTCAAAGCTTATGTTCCTTGGGCGCAATGGTGAGATGTTACTGAGCTAGGATGCAATGAACTTCTGGTCCTGCTGCATCTTGATCATAGCATTGGCCAACAACTTTGAGTTACTATCCTGGTTATCCAGCCTCTGATTCAACATAGTCAAGGTACTTCGGATGTCAGCATCCATAATAGAAGATCCTTCCTTTTGGGATGATGGCAAAGGCTGTGTCATCTGAGGCTTTGATTGAGGAGGTGGCGGCAACAGGGCTGTCTTGTCCCCAGACGACGGAGTAACGGCGCTGGTCTTGCCGGCGATGGAAACCTTCGGGTTAGTTGACATGTTGAGTTCAGGAAATGATCCAAATAATCAATAGACTAAGGGCCCCGCGGTGGGTGCCAAACTATTTTGATTGAAAAAACAATCAATGTAGAATATTGACTAAATAGTGTGTGGATTATATATCTTTAGGAGGGAGCTTTGGAATTTGATATAAATGGATGCTAAACTAAGAAATGCAAACAATAACACAACGATGTAACGAGGAAAGCCCTTCTAAAAAAATAATCTCGCCGGCATAAAACCTCAGGAGGTTAGGCCACCTTCCTTACCAAAGAATTCACTAAGTATAGTTTCGGTTACAAGAGGATTGAGAGCTATGGAGATTACAGAGTGAGCATGGTATGTGTGCGTGCGTGTTTCTCCAAGTCTCCTAGAATAAATAGAAGTCTAAAACAAGATAACAAACTATCCCTATATATACGGCCTAATCCTTTATCAACGTCTCTTGACTTAGTCTTTGGCATTTGATGAGAGAGTCCTCGTGGTAGTTATAGTGCTTTCAGGATTATCTCCACGTTTCACTGTAACAACGGCCTAAGTAAAAACAGTAAATATTTTTGCAACACTTACAGTGGGTTAAGATGTTAACATGCAGGAATGTTTGAAGATGTCAACATGCTGAAAATGTGCCCATAACAGTTACTAAAATGGGTTCACGAGAATTAAAGAAAAATTAAGAGTTATTGGTATGTTAATGGTATAAACCGAGTATGCCCATTGGCCATAAAAAATCAGCCCTATGTTTAGGACGACCACGAGGCAAATCAAGGTCAACCAAGGCCAAATAAACCATGTTCCAAGCCCACCAATGTTATATAAAAGATGACAAAGGAAGTGGGCCTTCCCTACCTTTGAGGACATCACATACCCGATATAGCTGCTATGTCGACCAGAGCATGAACAATTACAGGGACGAGAAGAAAGTCTCCTCGACATACGTCCAGTATCACACTTATAATCCTAGTCTAATAAGGACATCAAAGAATTAGGATCTAAGTAGGATTGAACTCCTTATCTCTCCTAACTTCCTATCCAAAGCAGGATACTATCTCCTACACTTATAATTACAAGCCATAAATCACAATTTTTTGGTAACGCATTCTTTGACTCTTAACTATTGTCAATTGATTTGCTCTCATCAATATAAATACTTACTCTCACGCCGGAGGGTCTTTGCCGGTGAAGCTCTGGCTTAGTTTACGTATTTTTTCATCTTTTTCAATCTATTCAAGCATCCAAGATATATCTGAACCACTAGATTTGGGCTGATCCGACATTTTTGGCATCATCAGTTTGGTTCCATTGCCGGGAAATGATCGTTTTTATCCCTTAAATAGCCAAAAATCTGCTCTGATAGATCGGATGGAAGATGGACATACTGCTAGCATAACACCAGATCCGGATAATCAGCCGACAGATCGGATGGAAGATGAACATACTGCTAGCATAACACCAAATCCACCACAGATTAATGGTGGATTGCCACCTCCTCCACTTCTGGGCTACCGCCACCACCGTCGCTAGGTATGAACCCACGAGTGGGTTGCTTTGGGTGAAGATCCCCCAAGACCCCAACCGCCGTCGACAACTGGTAGGACGACCAACAGCTAGTCAGGCGAGGCGGAACACAACCTAAGGGGGTGTAGACTCATCTCTTCCACTGATTGATCGTAGAACTCTGTTGCACCGTCAGATAGATACCCTGCAACACATTTATGAAACACAAAGTGCCCTGTTGGAGTGGATCCGAATCATTCTTTGTCTGAATTTATTCGATGTACCAGGTCTAGAATTTCACACGGAGGGGAAAGTCGCGCTGATAGGTGAGGTAGTCATGGGAATAGAGAAAACCTCCCCTGGACAAAATCTCCCACATCACGACGTTGCTGGCAGATCCAAGCAGCTCCCCATCCAGGGCATTCGTCCCCATAATAGGCACCTGGATATGGGAGTGCCCGTTAAGGAGGAGACCTAAGATACCAATTAAATAATCAAAGGGAACACTAGGTCGATTCGGCTGATCTAAGAGCCAGACTTAACCATGCAAGGAAAAAACCTCCTCCTCGTCAGGACCCTTTTCCTCGACATAGGAGCCCTCCTTGTCATAGGAGTCCCCTTAGCCAGAGATAGCTCCCAGAATAAAACTCCACCCCGTTATTCCATGCCATTAAATGGCAGAGCACCATCTGTACATGGAGATAATCATGTCAATAACCAGCAACGGGAGGAACAAAGTCGGGTGAATGTTCACAGGGACAAGGAAAGAACCCGTCCCAGTTCTCACTGCAATACATAAATAGATTCGAGAGAGCTCCTCCTCTTGAAAAAGAGAATTGATGAAATGGAGATGGGGAGGAAGGATGTCGAGGACAAGGACACTAGTTCCACTTATCCCTTCTCCCAGTGGATTGTTGACCAACCTCCCAATTCGGCTCTTCAAATCCCCAATTTTGAGAAGTATAGAGGTATCATGGATGTGCGAGATCATGTGCAAGGCTTTGAGTCAACCATTGCACTCCTCTATAAGACAGATGATATACTTTGCAAGGCTTTCACCAACACTTTCTCGGGGACAACCCTATCATGGTTCCGTGAGTAGAAAAGGGGAGCATAGATAGCTGGAAAGTTATGAGGATGAGATTCCTCGATCATTTTTCAACTGTCGGAAAGCGAAAAAAGAGATTGTATGACTTGGCTAACATTGAGCAAGGCAAAAATGAGTCAACTCTAAGTTATTATAACCGGTTCAAAGCTATGTCTGACTAGGTAGAAGAAAGCCTGACTGACCCAGAGGTGATTGTCTATTTCAACTCTGGACTTGTAAGTACCCAAATCCGAATCGTCAAAATCCGTCAGAAAGTTAACCGAAATCCGTTAACTGGCCCGCTCCAGGTTAACCGGAACTCGTTAAGCTCCTCGTTGCCATGCCAACGAGACGTCCCGGGACTGCCCCGTGCATCCCGACGTCAAAGCGTACTTGACACGCGTCATCACACGTAAAAGTACGGCTTTCCCTGAAAAACGCACTTTCCGGGGGCGTTTCGGACATTTTTCGGACTGTTATTTAAAAAATGGACAAAACTGGGACCCGGGAACCAACTCCCATGCAAATGGTGAGTCATGGGACATGTGGCAGCCATGCCACCTCCCTCCCATCACCCTTCAATCAGAAATCAAAGGGAAAAGACTAAAATACCCCTGGTGTTCAGTCTAAGTCCATCCGGACTCCCTCTGCAGTCTTCATAAATTGCCAGCAAGTCCCTCAAATTCCCAAAGTTTCACAAAACCCCCTGGATTTCAGCCTAAGTCCGGCCGGACTCCTACTGAAATTTCACCTATAAATAGAAGTTGCTGTCAAAGCCAAAACATAACAAATTTTTACTCCAAAACTCACAAACCCCACGGCCCAACTGAGTTTCACCCCTCCCGAGCTCCCGTTCGTCTCGATTCGCGTGAAACTTCCATATTTCGATCAAATACGCCCCTCACCACTCCGAAACACCATTCCAAACCGCTTTCCGTATCCCGTATACACCCCCTCGAGCCAAAGGAGTCGACCCTAGCCATAGGTACAACTCCCTCTCTCTAATCTCTCATTTCGTCTCGGTTTACGCGCCAGTCGCTACAACCGTTTCGAACCACGTTCTTGAAATGTAGACGCCTCCGTCTAACGGGGTCCGATACGTTTTAGCCCCTCGATCCTCTTCTCTTCTCGTAAGAGAAGTAATCACGGGTTAAAACGGCGTTCAAACCCCGTTTCGTTTTACTTTTATGTTATTTACCATTCCGGATCGATCGATCCGTCGATCGTCATTTCAATTTCTGTCATTTACAATTCCGAGCCGTTTTGGCTCGTTGGTCGTCATTTACGATTCCGGATCGTTTGATTCCGTCGATACCGCTTTAAATACTGTCATTTACAAGTCCGACCCGTTTGGATCGTGATAGTATTTACTTTTCAAAGTCCGAGTCGCAACCCGATTCGTTGATCATAAATCATTTAATACGCTTTTTCCCGTAAAAATCGTTAACAATGTAATGCCCGGTTCAAAACCGGAATTCGTCCTTCGAACTCTCTTTCAAAACGCGCGAAATGACGTTTGGCATCCAAACGCTGATCTTCAAACTAAAAGCCGCCATTTGACATTCAAAATCATTTAATACGCTTTTTCCCGTAAAAATCGTTAACAATGACTCGCCCGGTTCAAAACCGGAGTTCGACCTTCGAACTCCATTTCAAACTCAAAATCGATGTTTGCCACACAAACGCTCATTTCAAACTCAAAACTGACGTTTGTCATTCAAACGCTCGTCTTTTCAAACAAGTCACCTAATCAACGTTTGACATTCAAACCAAGATTAATCTTTTCATTCAAGCCCCCATTTCAAAAAATGCAAACACACACACACACACGCGATTTCGAGAAAGGTAGAAAGACTCGTCATACGAGGCATTTCGGGTGATCTCGTAATACTCTTCCCAAAACGTAACGTGACCTCCAAACCTAACAATCTCTGGTACTAAAAGCTTTTTAATCGTTTTTGCTACCAATAAAAATGATCCCCTGTTTTCAAAGTCTTTTCCTAAGTTTTTGCTACCAATAAAAATGACACAATTTTCACTAAAGCCGTTTCTCAACGTTTGGGCTCAAAATACAAAACCGCGTGGCGACTCCTCATTTTCCTTCCCATGAAGCGAGGTCTCAGACACCAACACCCCGCGAAAGACAACCGCCTTCGCTCGCGTGAATCCGGGTAATTTCAGCTGGCGACTCCGCTGGGGATAAAGGATACTTTTTTCAAAACTGCCGTTGTTTTCTAAAAAGCCTTCCGTGGGTCAAACTTTCGTTTACCCTTCCTCGTTTTCGTGTGCGTGTGTTACTTTAAACCTCGAACGGTTTTTTCAAAGGCATTACATTGTCAACTTTTCAAAAATCATACCATATTTGTGCATCCCCATTCATGTTTGATTTTCATTGCTGTCTTTTGAACTGCGCATCATAATGCTTTAAGACACATTCTGAAAAATCTCTGTTTTATTCAGAAAAAGAATTTTAGTGACCGCACACTACTCGCACTTGCTGCCTCGGTACACCGTACTTCACGAGCACTTGCTGCCTCGGTACACTGCACACTACAACCCGTAACCCGGGATGGCCTTATCAGTTGCACCCCGATTGGTCTGCCAGACACCTTTCGGGGGCGCACGGGGTCGTCCCAAACAGTCCATCCTAGCCCGTGTAAGCCATGCACTCTTTGTGTCACACTTTGTCCAAGACCCCGGTTGGTTTTTGGCTTAGCTCGTGTCATAAAGCCTAAGTATATGTTTTTTACGCCGGGTTCCGCCCCGAGTCAAGCTCGAGAGTTTGAGACCGAAGGTCGTTCCCGACCCGAAGTCTTGAGCTTTTCAGCCTTGACTTTGACGCGGAGCTCTGCCGAAAAATATACCCGAAGGTTCAATGTGACGCCGTGGCACCAAACCTCACCGTATGTACCGTGTCAGCCACAACTTGGCCAACGCCAAAAGCTAAGGTCTCTCGCACAAGCGAGTCGGGAGAGGTCATGCCGAAATTTTGGCACGATCCCAGCCTTAACTTAAGGATGTTGACTTTGACTGTGGCCCTTGCGTCACATACGTTGGAAGTTTGCGTGATCAGCTAGCCTTAAGTTCACTTTTTCCTTTGTCGGTGGAACTCGCTTGCCTTATAGGACCTCGCTCGGGATAGTCCATCCCGAGAAAGATGATCTACAATGGAAACGAGGGGCTTATAAGCGTAGTGACGAGATTCACTAATTAGAGCTCTAGGATTAGTTGTGAAAAAGAAGACACGCTCTTTTCCAACCAATTAGGACTCTGAGAAAACGCGCTTTAAGTAAACATTAATCGGTAACTGCACATTGCACAAGCCCGAAACCTTGAGCCAAATACCCCTTTCCAAAGCCTAAACCCTTCCTTTCGTTCCCTGCAGCGAGCAAAAAGTGGTTCAGATTTCCGGGTCAGTGCCACGCTAGAATCACCGTTACGGCAGCGTCAGACAGTTCTTCGGTTCCCTCAGTTCCCTCAGCCAGAATTTCCGACATGTCTAGCTCACCGAGAAATCGTGACGGGGAAGGACCCCCGCCACCGGTAACAGATATGACTTTGGAAGAAGTCATCCGGGCTTGTGAGGTTTACAAGAGGCAGAAAGAAGATCAGCAGAATTTCATGGTACAGCTTCTGAATGAGCAAGGTATAGCAGCTATCCCCCAGTCAGACGGTACTTTTGTCCTAGGCTTCACATTGCCACCTCTCAGGGCAACCCTGTCATATTTGGCCAGCCCAGTGCTACTCCTATCACTCAATACCACCCGGCGCACCATTGGACCATCTCGAGCAGATGCCAATTTCATTCAATACCCCCCTAGGTTCATCCCATTGCCTATACACGAATCCCAAAACACCGGGGACAAACCCCGATACAGTTCAGAAAAGGCCCCCATATATCCACATATATCAAGCCTTCCACCTCCAATCACTACCGCTCACGTGGTAGCACCTGGAGCCGAGCCTCACAGTCCACCACTGGACCCAACCTTAGCCTGGATGGTCAAACAGATGAAAGACCTGAAAGCCACCATGAGCAGCTCAAAGCAGGAAACGCTCAAATCCACAGATCCGGGAATGGTCACTCCTCTCCCTGCCAAGTTCCGAATGCCGAAGATGGACCAATTCGACGGAACCGAATGTCCTCAAACGCATGTAGACACCTACGTTCTCGGTATGAGAGCGAAAGGAGCAACCCTCCAGCAAATGGCCGACCACTTCCAGCATACGCTCAAAAGTTCAGCGTTACGATGGTTTCTGAGGGTCAAGCCTGCGGATCGCCACACACAGTATCGGATCGGTAACATCTTCTGGAAGGCAGTACCGATCCAACTTAGAGTGGGAAACAAGTCGCGAGGACTTAATCACAACTGAGCAGAAAGCGGATGAAAGCGTCGGAGAATTCTACAAGAGGTGGAGTTGGAAACTCTCCGAGATCATGGAGCTACTCTCCAAGGATGAACAGATGCGGATCTTCAAGTCCTGCTTAAGACCGTCCATCAGAACTCTCATCAGTCATCATTTCTTCCCAGATCTCCGGGCCATGGTCAATGCCGGCTCACAGTTCGATAAGGATCTCAAGGAAAAGTTAGCTACTGCACAGCCATACGGATACCGCTCGGTAGTTGCATTCAATCCCGCACCGGCCCCCGGCAAAGGGAAAGATACGTCTGTCAACTACATCCATAAGGGACAACAGTCGGGCAATAGAAACCCAGTCCCGCAAAGCAACAACTCCGCTTCGAAGCAGTCTGCCGTGCACTTCGACAAGTTGGACATGCCCTTTGAGCAAGAATCTTTGGAAGGGTTAATCAAGGAAGGTCTCCTTAAACCCGTTGCAAATTACAAACCCAAGAATCCCGTAGTCAACGCCGACAAGAGCAAGTCTTTGCGCCTTCCATCGATATCACGGCCATACCACCGACAAGCTGGCATTGGGGTTACGATACGAAATTCAGAACTTGATAGAGGAAGGAAAGTTGGAGCGCCCCTGTGGGCCCAATACAGTCGAAAACCCTTTTTCGAACAACAACAACAGTGTGAATTTCATTGAGTGGGTGCCCAAGAAGATTGCCGCAGAGCCAGTCCCTCCGCCTTTTCCAGCCGGGTCCTCATCAAGTGTCCACATCAGCTACGATGTTTGTGGCCCCCTCACTTTGCTGGAGTACGAGTCCCAAACATGGTCCGGAGCAATCCTCCGAGAAAACGAAGAAGAAGAAGTCCTCTCAACAGATGCTGAGAGAAAGGTACGAAGCTGGAGACACCAGTGTGGGTACACTCAGAGAGCCATCCGGGAAGTTCGAATACTACGTACTCTACTCCAGCCAGTCCTCTCTTCCTCCAGGCCATGCAGCTTTAGAGCAGACAGGGGTGGGAAAGCAGAAAATTCCCGTTGACACTAGAGTTCAGACCTTGGGACACCGGAATACCTCAGAGCTTGGTAATCTCACTACCAGTCAGAAGCCTAACCCCCCGCGGGATCAGCTAAGGTTCAATTTGTCCAGCTTCCGAGCCCGGACCGGCAAAGGAAGATCAAAATTAGCTTGGCACTCGCACTCAATCAACGTGCTAACCAAGGGCAGCAACCGCCACAAACAGCCTCAACACAATCCCGAGGCTCCAGCAAAGGCTTTACCTCGCAAGAGGAAGACAGGAAACGGATGGCTTGATGACTCTCCTTCTCCGGATAGAGATCAGATCTACGATTCCCGACTGTATGGTAGTATGATCACGTTCTGTGATGAAGACCTACCGAGAGATGCCTCGGGGCACAACGAAGCTCTGTACATTACTCTCAAGCTCAACACCATATCACTCTCCAGAGTATTGGTAGACAACGGGTCAGCCGTTAACGTTCTCCCTCTCAGCATGATGTGAGCCCTCCGTATCAACGAAAGCCATCTGATTCCGTCTACTCGGACTATCAAGGCCTACGAAAGCACGTCTCGTCCCATCCTGGGGATGGTGACTCTGGAACTTTGGTTCGAAACCCAAATGGTGCCATCAAGATTCCACGTGATGGACATTCCATCCGAATTCACGGCTCTGTTAGGACGCCCTTGGCTGCATCACATGAAAGCCATAGCTTCCACTCTCCATCAGTGCGTCAAGTTCATTAACCGCCAGGGAGATCTTGAAGTCATCAGAGGGGACAGTTTCCTCACAGGAAATGAAGCCGAGACAGTAGCCAAGCGTGCCGCGATCGAGGCACGGGGCTACCTCCTTTAAACCGACCGAGGGGACTATCGGGGCAAATCTCATCAGAATCCCTCGAGTCCGGAGATGCCAACTATGTAAACGTACTCGAGCGAGCGAGACCACAGACGAGTCCGATACATCAAGTTCAACTGTCGTTTCCAACATTTGGAGGCAGATTGGAAAGAAACACTGAGCATCGCCATGATGCGGACACATAAACCCCCTGTCTCCAATCGGAGATTCGTTAGCATTCTTCAAGCCAACTCTCTGGCCCCGCCAGGCGAAGAGATCTTCGTGATAAAGGTCAACAAGCACCGTCACACTCGTGATGAATGCATGGAAGTCGTATGGGATGTCCTCTACGAGGAACTACCCGCTGCACCCCTCTTCTCCAGCGAAGGGCATGATGTTTTTCTAGCAGCTCCAGCAACGCACCCGGACGCAATACGTCCCTACGTTTGGGTTGAACCGTCAGACGACGACGAATCAGGACTCTCCGGAGTCGAGGACGCGGCAGACCTCTGCATTCACATGCTCAGTTTTGAGGACGGCACCCGTTCCGATCAGGTCACCTATGACCAAGGCTCCAACACCATGGAGATTGTCATGCTCAACGTCCAGTACAGGCAGCTATCCGACAATTGGAAGTTACTGGTTGACACGACGAAGAATCCCTTTGATCAAGTGACTGACGACAACTTCGTCAACATCATCTATTCCAGATATCCTGATGATGCCAAGGATCCGGTCCTTATCGTCAGATTCTGCAACGCCAAAGTTACCCTCGACGACTGCCTGCTCATGGTTAACGAGGCCCTGGCTAACCGAGCTCAGAGCTCATCATCACTTTCGACTACCAGCCCCAGTGGCAACCGACCCGTGCCGACAGTCAAGCTTATACCCTCGAGCGCCGTCAAGGCCAAGGGCAACAGCGAAGGAGACCAAGCTCCTCACCCTGTCACGAATCAGATCAACCTCGGGAACGCTTCGGCGGCCACCCCGAAAACATACGTGAAGGTCTTCCCGCAAGACGAGTCGGCTTAGACGTGGGAAATGACCACCTCGGCATTAACATGCTCCGGTTCGATTCTGCTCCCGGTCGTCACGGTCATGGATTCGACATCACGCCGGCGAGACTACTAGCTCGATAGACTTAGCGATCGAGCGAGATCACGAGGCTGTCAACATTGCGAGAATTCAACACTCCCGGGTGTTCAATCAAGCAGATATGGGCGAATTTCTTGGTAACCGAGATCAAGGAAGGCCGCATGGAATGTCCCAGTCCGACTTCCTTCGTCAACATCATCCAAGTGTTTCCGCCATTCGGAGATTTGAATGTAATCACAGTTCTGGACACTAGTCAGACGGTGCGTACCTACGAAGACTGTTTGGCTCTCGCAAAGAAGGCCCTCATGGAACTAGCCTCTCAGGAGAACCGTCTCTGGGATGAAAACCAAGCTCAGAAGACCGACAGGGACCGAGCCCTTAAAGTGTCACAGGCAGCTTCAAACAGAAAGCTAGAGGCCACTCTAGATCAGTTCGACCTCAGGGGTTTTGCTCACGGCAACTTCATTGACTACCGTCTGTTCTCATCCAACCCCCTCTGCCAAACGAGGGTGGTCAACAGTCCCGTTGACCTAGGAGATGGAACAGCACAGCAAAACCAATACCAGCACTTACCTCCCCGGGGAAAGCAAGTTCTCCATGAAAGCGACGACGAAGACGATGAAACCATTCTCTTCCAAGCCGGTCATGAAGTCAACAAAACCGGAATCCCAAGGGTCCTGGGAGGATGGAAACGGATCATTTCCGCACTCAAATTGAAAGGCCAACTCAGGGAGGAAGGTCTATTTAAAAACAAGAGGAAGATGTAAATTCGTCTCGAGCAACTACTCAGGGAAATTCCACAGACTGCGGCATTCGTTTACATAAACGATCAACTGGGACAGCAACCAGTCACATGGGCCGATGTTCGGGAAGCCGTGTACTCACCTTCCGACATACCCGCTACTCAGATAAAGCAGAAGGGAAAACTCTCCTCGATGGAGGTTTACCTAAACTGCCACACGCAGTTCAAAGAAGCACTGGCTATTCTCACATGGGAAGAAACGCAGGCCCTAACTCTCGACGCAGGCTCCGCTGCAAGAAAGTTGATTTGGGCCAAGAGCGGAGGAAAATTAGCAAACCATGAATATCGCCAGACCCAACTCCAGAATGCCTTGAGTATGCTCAGCAAGAAGGAAAGGAGTGTGGTATATCGTGAAGAGATCAAGGAGACTGTTCGCTTGAGCCAGGAACTCTCCAAACTCCCTCGGAGGGTCAGCAACGCACAGTTCGATTCGAGGCAACCAGCATTGTGCAGCGATGTTCGAGCAGTGCGGCAATCCGTAAACTACCTCCCCGAGAGGCACCCGAGCCGGTATCACGGGACGAGAATCCGTCAAGGCTGCCGAAGCTCCTAGGAATATATCTACGATCAATGAGTTGAGGGAAGACATATGGCCCTATGCTACGAGGAATCCTCCTCTAACTATGGCTCAACTCGGAGCGGCTGTTCGAAGGGACCAAACCTGATGTCAGCGTTCTAACCCGATCGAGTCAAATCCATGCATTACCACCTAAGGCCACAAAAAAGCCTGCGGAGCCAGAACCGCAACCCAGTCTGCCCGAAGACACAAGTTCCGTGAAAGAGGACCCGATCCTCACTCAGCTCAAGCGAGACCCGGAGTGAACATTTCCCTTTGGTCCCTGCTCACATCCTCTTATCCTCACAAGCTCAAGCTAGAGGAAAGCACGGCCCGTACCATGGTCCCGTGGGCCCTTGACCCAGCACGAAGTCATTCGGATGATCGAAAACATCCACTACGGCAACATTATCACCTTCACGAGATTTGGACCTTCCAAAATTTGGGGCTGATCACAATGAGCCACTCTACATCACGATCCGGTGGACGAGCGTCGCCTTCTCCAGCGTGTTGGTAGACGGAGGTTCCGGAATGAATGTCTTGCCCGCCAAGATGATGGACTGCTTGACATCAAGCCATGAGATCTGAAGCCTTCGGTCCACCTTTGTCGAGGCCTATGACTCTACTTCCCGTACGAGTTCTCGGGGTTGCTACTCTTAACATGCGGTTCGGCAAGCGGATGATCCCCACCGAATTCCAAGTGTTGGACATTCCAATCACCTTCACGGCCATCTTGGGCGTCCTGGCTACATCAAATCAATGGCGTGGCATCCACCCTGCATCGGTGCCTCAAGTTCATGCAAGGCAATGAGGCTAACCACAGTCTACGGTGACGGCGTCACCACGAGGGGACCGGCACCAACGACATTCCGGTGTTAGAAATCAAGCATAATGACGACATGGCATTAGCTGGATTCACTGCACGGAGACCTCCAAAATCCAAATGCAACGTGGACCTTCCCTTTGTCTCACGACAAGATTCCTCTGCCATGAAGATGATGAAACTCATGAACTTCATCCCGGGGCCGGGGCTTGGCAAAAGGTTACAAGGCCAACACCAAGTCATCGAAGTCGAGGACCACACCACGGTCCGGGGGCTTGGCTACGTGCCAACACCGGCTAACATCAAGGAAAGCAAAGGCTCGCCGCACCAAGGCGGCACACCCCGCAAAGGGGAACCTCCAACGGCACACCCAATCTCCGACCTTACGGTTTTGACCTCGCTCATTACTTCACCGGGGAACCAACGCGGGCGAGGGGACCAGAACGGCGGAACCAACATCATAGCGAGGGGACCGACGGGCGGAATCGGCCAGGGCCCGAGGGGCCAGAACGGTGGAACTATGAAGATGAGAAAGAAGCGAGGGATAGTCGGCACCGAGACTACGAAAGGATGGAACGGCTAGCATGGGACCTCAGCGTTTCGAGAGGACTCAAGGCTAATTCGATAAGGGGAGCGTTCCTCGACGTCACGGCTCTACTGGACCAAGCTTGCCACCACAGTCCGGCCACGAGTACACATTGAGGAATCCCGGACTTGGAGGAGCGGCTCAAGGTACTCTCCATGGGAAAGCAGTGTTTGGATCGGCCAGAGGCCACATTCGAGACGGTAACTCCAAAGCGAAGGAACCGGGAATTCATAGAAGACGCTCTCGGTGGACCAACTCTACGAGTCTTTTTGAAGAAGTCATGGAGGTGCCAAACACGATTGACACAGGCTCAGAAAATAGCATGATTGCCATGATTGGGACGGCGAAGTCAAGCCTCTCGATCCCCGCACCCTCATCGAAGCATCCGGCAATGCCCTTTGAAGAATTGGGTAACTTTCACCGGACCAAGGGCAAGCCGGACGAGAACTAGAAGACAAGGCTGGGCCCGCACCCACATCTCCACTAAACCCGGTCTCGAAACCCTGCGAGTCAGTCCTTGTAAAAGTCCAGTCCTCTGAGTCGTCCAACGGCCTTACGCCGGAAGACTATGATAATGTAGCCAATCATGTATTTCCTTTCTCGTTCAATGAAAAGTATGACCTTTCGGAGTATCCTCTCATTGCCACTTTAACAATTGATAAGTTAACAAACAACTTAAAAGACGTTAATAACTCAATTGATAAAGAAGCGAGACACATTAAGCGAACAATACATTAGAGAAGTTCTCGAGCGTGTAGTTGACCAAGAGGACAACCGAGGCCCAAAGTTTGCCGAAGAGTTATGACCAAAGTGAACACGGGGTCGGTGCAAGAGCCTAAAGAGACACAAGTGGGCGGTTTCTTCACCGATGCGAAAAAGAAGCCACGATAAGCCTCCTCGGGAGTATGTTGACGTGTTCGCTGGTCATACCGGGACATGCCGAGAGTCGATCCTCGATCGTGGAGCACGAGAATTCCCTGGATCCGAATCCAAGCACATCAAGCGAAGTGCACAAGATCAAGCGAGTGGTCCTTGCAAGTTAAAGAAGAGATTGAGAAAATGCTCGGGTTGGTTTCATCGAGTGATTGAGTACCCGACTTGGCTTTCCAACATCGTGACGGTCACCAAGGCCAATGGAAAGGTCGGATCTTTGTGTGGATTTTCGGGATCTCAACAAGGCCGACCCTAAAGATGATTTCCCCTTTGCCTAACATCGATATCTTTGAGTCGACACCACGGCAAATTTCGAAGTAAAGTCCTTCGTGGACGGAGTTATTTGGATACAACCGAGATCAAGATGTCCGAGGAGGATCAAGCCAAGAGCTTGCCTTCACCACTCAGGTGGGGACGTGCTTGCTACACGGTCATGCCGTTCGGTGCGAAGAACGCTGGGGCTACTTACCGGCGAGGTGCCGCGGACCCTCTTCCACGACATGATTCACAAGGAAATTGAAGTATATGTCGACGACATGATCATCCACTCCGAGAGGATCGGACATGCGGCATATGACGGATACGAGAAAGTTCTTCAACGGACTCGAAAACACTCCATGAGATTGAACCTGCCAAGTGCACCTTCGGCATCAAGCGCGGCAAGGTGCGGGGTACATGGTTACGAAAGAGGTATCGAAGCCGATCCCAAGAAAATCAAGGCCATCATCGACATGAAGCCGCCTCGGACCACGACGAAGTGAAGAGCTTTATGGGAAGACTTCGGTACATCGGTCGCTTCATCAACCGGTTGACATCTCTCTGCGAGCCTATGTTCAAGCGATGAAGAAGAATGCCGACATCAAGCCCCAGGGGCGCCAGAGTGCCGGACGGCTTTCGAGAAAATCAAGACCTACTTGGTAAATCCCCCAGTGCATTGCCCGCCACATGAAGACAAGCCACTACTCCTATATCTCGACAAGTGAACACGTCAATCGGAGCAATGCGCACAAGAACGAGAAAGATTCCAAGGTTGAGCATGCAATCTACTTCGTGGCCGAAAGCTTCAAGGAAGTGAACTCGGCTACTCGGCGTTAGAGAAAACTTGTACCGCTTTGGTATGGGTAGTCGGGAAAGCGAAACACTACATGCGGTCCACATTCGGTGATCTGGTCTCCAAAATGGACCCCATCCGATATCTCTTTGACAAGCCATCCCTGTCAATGCGACTAGCCAAGTGGTCATTCTTCCTGGCTGAGTTCGACATCAAGTACACGGTCAGAAAATCAACAAAGGGCAGAGTAATGGCAGATCAGCTGGCCGACTTCCCGAGCAGTGAACCTAAGGGTCCTGATCTGCAATTTCCGGATGACGGAATCTTATCACTTGACAGCGCAAACTGCTGGAAACTCTTCTTCGATAGGGCAGCCAATAAGAAGGGGAATGGTATTGGAATGCTCCTTGTCGATCCCAAGGATGAGCATACTCCCATAGCCATCAAACTGAATTTTGAAACAACCAACAATGCGGCGAGAATCTGGCTTTGTGCAAGCGAGTCCGGAAGCATCCCTCGAGCGCAACATCTCAGAACTGGATGTATACGGAGACTCAACATTGATCATCAATCAAGTGTCCAACAAATGGAAGACGGTAGATTCTGGCCTCCAGAAGTACCACACGTACATGGAAGAGCGCATTGCTCAGTTCAAGGACATCTCTTTTCATTATTTGCCAAGACACAGGAACCGCTTCGCAGACGCCCTGGCAACCCTCGCCTCTCTTGTCGAAATTCCCGATGGGAAAGCAGTAAAACCCCTCAGAATAGGCAGACGGGAAACACCCGCCTATTGCTGTGAGATCGAAACAAAAAAAGAAATGATCGACGAACCCTGGTACAATCAGATTTACCAGTACCTCCAAAGTGGAGAAGCTTCCTTCGCAAATGAAGATGGAAAATACAAAGAAGGGATCAAAGCCAAAAACATGATGGCATTAAAACGCCTGGCATCCCATTTCGTCATCCTGGGGGGTATGTTGTACAAGAAGCGCCACCAAGGGCCACTCCTTCGGTGTGTAAACAAAGAAAAAGCTAGCGAGCTAATGAACGAAGTTCACAACGGAACCTGCGGTCTGCACATGAACGCCCGAGCATTGACACAGATCATTCTCCGTATAGGATACTATTGGATATCGTTGGAAACAGACTGCATCCAGTTCGTCCGAAGCTGCGACAAATGTCAACGGTTCTCCAACCTCAATCACATCCCTCCTCATGAACTCTATTGCATGACTACGCCATGGCCTTTCGCCACATGGGGAATCAACATCATTTGAAAGATCACTCCACCAGGGAGCAATGGTCACGAGTTCATTTTAGTCGCAGTCGACTACTTCACCAAATGGGTAGAAGCCAGATCGTACAAGGTACTGAATTCTAAGAAGGTGGCCGAGTTCATCCAGAGAACATCATGTGCCGATACAGAGTGCCCAACGAGATCATATCCGCCAATGGGACTCACTTCGAAGGAGATTGTGACCAACTGCTGACCGAATTCAAAGTCACGCGTCACAAATCTTCTCCTTACAGACCACAAACCAATGGTGCAGTAGAGGCAGCCAACAAGACTCTCGCCATGATAATCAGAAAGATGACCACTAGAGGTCGGGACTGGCCCGAAAAGCTACATCTAGCCCTCTGGGGATACCGAGCATCAGTCAGAACCGCCACAGGGGAGACTCTGTTCACGCTTACCTACGGAATGGAAGCGATGTTGCCCGTGGAATTGGAAATTCCATCCCTCCGATTCCTCTTGGAAAACGGGATAAATGAAGTCGAATGGCTACAGAGCCGTCACGACGAACTTGCTCTACTCGACGAGCGCAGATTGAAAGCCATGGAACACACTCGAGCCTACCAGAGCAGAATGGCCCGAGCATTCGACAAGAAAGTCAAGATCCGAGACATCAGAGAAGGCGACTTGGTGCTAAAGGAAAAGCCTCCTACGCAGACCAATCTCCTCGGAAAGTGGGAGCCTACCTGGATAGGACCGTTCGTGGTACAAAGAATCTTCTCCGGAGGATCCATGAAGTTAGCAGACTTGGACGGGAACCCTTTCGTTAACCCCGTGAACGGAAGCAAGCTCCGCAGATACTTCGTTTGAGGAAGAGTACGAGTCAACTCTCCTTCCCCATACACTACCCCTCAGTAAAATTAAAGTGCTAAAAGAGTAATACCCAACTGGATACATTCCCGCTAGTGATCCAGGTAAAAAACAGGGTCGCACTTCTTTTGTCTTTGTTTTTCTCAAAATCACCTAAAAGTGTCGAACTACGGTGACCTGAGCCCCATAGTCCAATTGTAAAAGGGGAATGTAGGCAGCCATCATTGGTTCGGTCTAAAAAACAAAAAAAAATACAATAAGCATCAATTGCTTGTGTTTCGAAAAACTCTTTTCATTTAACCTACAAATTCACTACGGTTAAAACAATCTTTGATGAGTTCAAGCATGGTCAACTCTTGACTCGCTACACGCTAGCAAAACTACAATAAAACATTAATCAGTTAATGTGTCTGCAATGACAATGGGTGGATACTCTGGATAGCAAGGTCAACCTAGTTTCCCGAACTTGGTCCTTCATCCTTCTTCCCCTTCCCTTTCCCCCGGCGAGTGTTCTTCACCTTCACAGGGAATACTCCGGTAGTCCTTCTACCTGGCTCAGGGACCCTTCCCGATGCCTCCGTCAAACTTGTAGCCGTCAACGCAGCCTCTTCCCTAGCTCGTCTCGAGCCGCTTCGCTTCGAGCCATCATAAGCGTGCTTTGATTGGCCTCCCGATCGCATTGGCCTCATAGTGGCCATGTCATTCCCAAGTCGATCCCGGTGATTAGCTCTCGCTTCGGTCCTCCTCAAGGTCGAGTTGTCAAGGTGTCCGATACCCAAAAGCTCACTCGTCTCCACAAGATAGACATCTCGTGTCTCCCCTATACACTCTTCATACCGGTTCGATATCGCGTCAGCAAGCAGTGCCCTCTCCGTGAAAGAGAACCCCCGGGCAGAAAGGACGTGTATTGCCACCACTTCGGTGTGAGCAATGAATAGCATCGAAGGATCTTCCATCGCCAGAGATACCACCTCGAAGGTAGCAAAGATGACTCAAACCCGTCAATGGCACCTCGCCCAACTGCATCGTCGCAACCAATGATGGAATGTAGAAAGACATCCGAGACAGCCCCGGCACTCGACAACCAATAGACCCTCCCGAGCGGTCCGACAAGTCTCAGAATCTTCCAATGGGAACCCACCATCACAAGTGATGCGTGCGGAGTCCGGCCATCCAGAGCTCCAGCTCACTGATCGCCCCCAATCACCGAGAGGACGCCGAGAGAAGGACCAAGCGTCACAAGACATTGGCACCTCAGGCATCATCTGCAGTCTCTCCCTCAACCACATGGTAAGCATAGCGGGACTCCCTCCCCACATGTATCGGCTACCGGTCGCCATCCGACCTATGCCCAGGAACATCTCGCCTAAGACCAACGACACGATATCTCCCCCGCTCCGGCACTGTCTCACCAAGTCCAGTACACTGTGATGGCACCCACCCAGAGACGTGAACGTGAACAGAGTAGCGATCGCGCAAAGAGCAAATGCGTCCCACGTGAAGATGCTCCCCTCAGCTCCGGTAAATCTTTCGGGCAGTCCCAAAATGTCAACATAATCAGTATCCAGTATCAGCATCCCGTATGCTTCTCCAGCCGAGATACCAAGCAAAGACACTAGCTTCTCAACAGTGGCCATGCCACCAGCATACGGAAGAACTAGCTGTTCCATCTCAAGTCCTCCCAGAATGGCCCGGAAATCTTCAAATGTAGGAGTGATTTCGTTGTACGAAAAGATGTACACGTTCCTCCGTACGTCCCAGAAATGAGACGCGACTGTCAAAAGATCCCAATCTGGCATGATCTCCTTCAAAGCCCAAACATATTTCATCCCGTAACAGCCTTCTAAAAACCCTTTGTTCTGCCTCGTGTGGTTCCGTACCCACGACTGAAAGTTGTCCAAATATCGCTCTTGCATCCGAGACGATAGCTTGGGAAAGGGAGCCATGACAGAAAATGAAAGAAGCCTTAGAAATTTGAGAGAATTCGCCTAATCGATCGGAGGTGAATGCGCAGCTTCTTAATCAATTGCAAAGCCGAAACCGCAATTTAAAAGAATCTGAAACTCACTCTCGGTTCGGTCGGACTTTCCCCTGCTTGACTTGGTCAACTTCGCAGGCCATTGCTCCTAAATTGGAAGCAATTCCAAACAACGCCCTGTTCATGCCTTGTGAATCTGCGTGCTGCCCCTAGTTTCATTCAACCAATGTCAATATCCCTTCCGCCCCGGGCTCGTGCAACAGTGCAATTAATTAACTATCAGTGCATATAGGCTTAAATTTTGACCCGTTCAATTTTTAATGCATGTTTCATATTATTTATTTTTGATTAACCTACTTCCTTATTTGCCGAAAATAACAGAAGGTGATCACTAAATAGATGCGCGAAATACAGGTTCCACCCCACGGGTGCCTTTTTTCAAGTACAGTTCAAATCAAATCGTTCTAGACGATACATACATTCCAAAAAAAAGGAGAAAGCATGTAAAGAAGGACTACTCCGAGTCCTGCTCGTCATCTAAGCACTCGATGCACTGCTCCGCCGCTGCCGGATCCGTCGCAAACAAGAAGTCGCCAAATTCCTCCAGGCGGGAATATGTAAAAGGCCTCCTCGGCGTATGCGAACTCGAGGACTCTCCCCTCTCATGCCCCTAGTGCGAAGAGGGAGGAGCTCCAAATCCAGCCGTTCCGCCCGCGAACTGGCCAAATCCCTGTACAAATTCCTCTCCACCAGCCGTGGGAGCTGGCGAACCTCTCGGCCTAGACGGCCTCGGCTCACAGACATACACGCTCCTCCGGGAACTGCACCGCATAAACGCCACGAGCCTCCTAGCGTAGGCGGCCCACCCATCCACCAGCCTCATAGCGTCGTTGTACGTATGGCTAGACACCTGCGAACCAGGAAAGTCATCAGAAGACAAGTAGAAAGTACAAATGCAACATTTGCAGAATGCTACTATCAAATGCAGAAAATTCAAAGAGTGCTCACCGAAGCATTGGGGTCAACCCTATATCGTGATCTCGGCTCATCCGGGATCGGGATAACCAGCCGCCTGCGCGAACCGTCCAGCCCCTCGTACACCAGCCTAGCGCGTGGGAGCAGGAGATCTCGGGGATATCCAGGGCCATCGGCCTCCCTGTGCTGCACCTGTGGGCTCCTCAGCCTCATCCTCAAGAAAGTCTCATAGTCGGCCCCCGCTATAATGTACTCGGTATAGAACACGCCCTGTCTATACCTCTCCAACTCATCCATCGGCATCGATAGAGGATGCTGCATGCGCATAGGAGGATCCACCGGCACCATCGGAAGTGACCCCAGGCCATGCTGACGGGTCACTCTCTCCCCCAGATACAAAGCGTCGCAATGAAGTCCCACCAAGAGCTTCCTTTGCCGCGTCACCTCGCTAGCAACCTGAACCACACCCATGTGGAACCGACTCCACCAGGTCAGCTGGATTCTCTCAGAGAACTCCCGGTCCAGTGCCTGGGACACCTCCTCGTACGTCAACCGACTGCCCACTCTCGATGAGACCGCCTTCTTCGCCCTCTTCTGCCAAACCAGCATGGCAGGGAACAGGGGTCGATACGCCTCCCTAATGTCCCACTCCTGCGGACTGAACACCTCATAGCACTGCACTGCCAAGCAAATGGAAAGTTATGTCAGCTACAGAGCAGATACATACGAGTACATAAACGAGACAAGGAAGAGAAAAAGACGTAAACTTACATCCAAAGCATGCGAGAAGCAGCTCAAGGAATTCTCCTTTCCCCGCGAGAATCTGTCCAGGGAATGATAGAGCTCGGCCACCCAGCTCTTCCCCGGGCGTACCCTCACGGCAGATTCAGGATCTGTCGCCGACCCGAGCAGTAGGGAAGTGACAGTCAGTATCGGGTCGGGAACAAAGTCGCCGACAAAGCGAACCAAATGAACCCTCGAGCCAAGGCGCTCCGCGGTCATCCTCAAAGATTCACCAAATAATCTCGCAATACCCGTCTGCGTATGCCTCTCCATCTACCCGTACCGAATGCCTAAGCCCCCGGCACGGTGATATCAAAACCCGCAGCTCCGACAATTGCCCCGGGTATAACCATCCACCTACACCCGCCGTGTTGCCCTGAATGGCAACCCAGTGATAGCAGCAAAGTCAGTGGGAGTCACCGTCGCCTCCCCCCATCTGAAATGGAAAGTGTGGGTCGTATCCCACCAGTACTCGCTCAAAGCCACGTACATGGACCTGGCCCTCTGCGTATTAGCTATCGCAGCTACCGTACTGATAAACCCAGCTAATCCAGAGTCAAGCACCAGCTGCCGTGGACTCCTCTCTCCCTCTCGAGCATCGTCCGGGAATACCTCCCACAGCGCTCGCACAGCCTCAAAGGCACCCCGACTCTTCTGGTTGTGGGTATCAACCGTCCCTTGCCCCTGCAGGTGAACAAAGCAAGGATTTGTTAAGCACAGAAGCAACGTCAACAGAATGCATGAACGCATGTCAAAAGGATGCAATGCAGATACGGTTCTCATTCATTTCCTAAAAATATTTCCATCTCTTCGAAAACTCCGTCGAATTCGGAACTTTCAAAACATTTCGAAAACTCCGTCGAATCTGGAACTTTCAAAACATTTCGAAAACTCCATCGAATTCGGAACTTTCAAAACACTTCGAAAAACTCCGTCGAATCCGGAACTTTTAAAACATTTCGAAAACTCCGTCTAATCCGGAACTTTCAAAACATTCCGAAAACTCCGTCGAATCCGGAACTTTCAAAATCCTTCAAAAAATCCGTCGAAACCGGAACTTTCAAAATCTTTTCGAAAATTCACTCCGTCCCGAATTAAAGCTACTTTAATTTTGGAAAACGCATCTAGACATGGAATTTTGCAACCAAAATTTTTATGTCATCTACCCATAGTGTCAATTGAACTACATCCTAGTCAATTTCGACAAAGGTTCATAGCAAAGTCAAAAGCCCCAATCCGGGCACCAAAATCCCTAACTCCTTCCTAGTCAAATTTCTGACATTTTAAGAATGCACATTCTTAAAATTAATCGAATTTGAGGGAAGCTTACTTGTCTCTCGATCCCTCCTTTGGAGTTGTGTTTATCCCTAGCCGGGTAGAACTCCGCCGGATTCAATGGATGAACATTGGTTCGAATGGTCCGAACCAACCGTGTTCTTTCGTCATCGGTCCTTCCGTGGCGAGCCATCGGTCCCCAATCACCTTCCATAGCAATTTTCCTTCACAAATCTGAGCAAACCTCACAATTTGGAGTGCAAAATTTCTCTCTTTTCTCTCCTCTCTCGTTGGAAATAATGGAGAAAAAGGAATGGTTTGCGTCAGACTTGGAGCTGATTTGAACCTGGTCAAACTCAGTCCAAGTCCGGCCGGACTCCTGCTGTAATTTAAAAAGATTCTTTCCAATTCAGCCCCTCAACTTTGGGCAGTTCCAATTTTACCCCTTTTGGCCTCCAAAAGTGTAAAATTTCCCCCCAGATAGACATTTCTAACATCCCATCTCCAGACGTTAAATTCCCAGTTAGTTTCACTAACGCTCCGTCTCCAAACGTTAAACCCCCAGTTAGACATTTCTAACATCCCGTCTCCAGACGTTAAATTCCCAGTTAGTTTTCACTAACGCTCCGTCTCCAGATGTTAAATTCCCAGTTAGTTTTCACTAACGCCCGTCTCCAGACGTTAAATTCCCAGTTAGTTTTCACTAACGCTCCATCTCCAGACGTTAAATTCCCAGTTAGTTTTCACTAACGCCCATCTCCAGACGTTAAATTCTCAGTTAGTTTTCACTAACGCCCGTCTCCGGACGTTAAATTCGATTCCCAGTTGACGTTTGACATTCAAACGCTCAATCATGTCTCCGGACATTCCAGTTACAATTCCGTCTCCAGACGTTAAATTCAATCCTCAGTTGACGTTTGACATTCAAACGCTCAACCATGTCTCCGGACATTCCAGTTACATTTCCGTCTCCAGACGTTAAATTCAATCCTCAGTTGACGTTTGACATTCAAACGCTCAATCATGTCTCCGGACATTCCAATTACAATTCCGTCTCCAGACGTTAAATTCAATCCTCAGTTGACGTTTGACATTCAAACGCTCAATCATGTCTCCGGACATTCCAGTTACAATTCCGTCTCCAGATGTTAAATTCAATCCTCAGTTGATGTTTGACGTTCAAACGCTCAATCATGTCCCCGGACATTCCAGTCACAATTCTGTCTCCTGACGTTAAAAATTTCTAGTGGTTTTCACCATCGTTCACTTCCCCGGCCGCCAGTCGTAAGCCCGATCGTTCCACCTCAGCGGCCATCATGGTAAGCCCGCACAACAATCCCTCTTCGGCCATCAAGGTAAGCCCGAACGCTCATCCCCAGCAGGATTCGAAAGAAGAAACGTCGATCCTTCCGAGTTGTTAATAACGCCAGTTTAACACAACCGTTCCCATCATTTGCCGCCCTATCCCCAGCAGGATAAACCTGGCAGTCAACGTAAGCCCAACATCCAAGGCACGAACGCCTCCGTCTCAGGATAAACGTATCCTCACAGCTCCGGTTTGAGGCACCACACGCCCTCGTCAGTATCAGCTACTCCGGTTTGAGGCGCCACACGCCCTCGTCAGTATCAGCTACTCCGGTTTGAGGCGCCACATGCCCTCGTATGTTCAGCAACTCCGGTTTGAGGCGCCACAAGCCCTCGAAGGTTTAAGGAATTCCAGGTCCAGACGCCTCCTAATAGTCTCCATTCAGGTCCAGGCACCTCGCAATGGTCTCCTCTCAGGTTCAGACGCCTCCCAACAGTCTTGATCAGGTCAAGGTCCCCACGTGCGGCTCCTTACACCTTCGAACTATGATCGGCTTGATTCCCGCTCGGGATACGTAGGAATCCTTTCGCTAAGGGTCCAGTCAGCTGACCGCCCAGGTCTTTCAAAGTAAGGCATCCCGATTTGGATCCTTATCTTTTTCAACGACCCCACCTCCTTCGGAGGAGACGTCGCTGAGGGGCTAACTGTAAGTACCCAAATTCGGATCGTCAAAATCCGTCAGAAAGTTAACCGAAATCCGTTAACTGGCCCGCTCCAGGTTAATCGGAACTTGTTAAGCACCCCGTTGCCATGCCAACGAGACGTCCCGGGACTGCCCCGTGCATCCCGACGCCAAAGCGTACTTGACACGCGTCATCGCACGTAAAAGTACGGCTTTCCCTGAAAAACGCACTTTCCGACACTTTCCGGGGGCATTTCGAACATTTTCCAGACTGTTATTTAAAAAAGGACAAAACCGGGACCCGGGAACGAACTCCCATGCAAATGGTGAGTCATGGGACATGTGGCAGCCATGCCACCTCCATCCCATCACCCTTCAATCAGAAACCAAAGGGAAAAGACTAAAATACCCCTGGTGTTCAGTCTAAGTCCGTCCGGACTTCCTCTGCAGTTTTCAGAAATTGCCAGCAAGTCCCTCAAATTCCCAAAGTTTCACAAAACCCCCTGGATTTCAGCCTAAGTCCGGCCGGACTCCTACTGAAATTTCACCTATAAATAGAAGTTGCTGTCAAAGCCAAAACATAACAAATTTTTACTCCAAAACTCACAAACCCCATGGCCCAACTGAGTTTCACCCCCTCCCGAGCTCCCGTTCGTCTCGATTCGTGTGAAACTTCCGTATTTCGATCAAATATGCCCCACACCACTCCGAAACACCGTTCCAAACCGCTTTCCGTATCCCGTATACATCCCCTCGAGCCAAAGGAGTCGACCCTAGCCATAGGTACAACTTCCTCTCTCTTATCTCTCACTTTGTCTCGGTTTACATGCCAGTTGCTACAACCGTTTCGAACCACGTTCTTTAAATATAGACGCCTCCATCTAACGGGGTCCGATACGTTTTAGCCCCTCAATCCTCTTCTCTTCCCGTAAGAGAAGTAATCACGGGTTAAAACGGCGTTCCGACCCCGTTCCGTTTTACTTTTATGTTATTTACCATTTCGAATCGATCGATCCGTCGATCGTCATTTCAATTTCTGTCATTTACAATTCCGAGCCATTTTGGCTCGTTGATCGTCATTTACAATTCCGAGCTGTTTTGGCCTCGTCGATCGTCATTTACAATTCCGAGTCATTTGGCTCGTTGATCGTCATTTACGATTTCGGATCGTTTGATTCCGTCGATACCGCTTTAAATACTGTCATTTACAAGTCCGACCCGTTTGGATCGTGATAGTATTTACTTTTCAAAGTCCGAGTCGCAACCCGATTGGTTAATCGCAAATCATTTAATACGCTTTTTCCCGTAAAAATCGTTAACAATGTAATGCCCGGTTCAAAACCGGAGTTCGTCCTTCGAACTCTCTTTCAAAACGCGCGAAATGACGTTTGGCATCCAAACACTCATCTTCAAACTAAAAGCCGCCATTTGACATTCAAAATAATTTAATACGCTTTTTCCCGTAAAAATCGTTAACTATGACTCGCCCTGTTCAAAACCGGAGTTCAACCTTCGAACTCCATTTCAAACTCAAAATCGACGTTTGCCACGCAAACGGTCATTTCAAACTCAAAACCGACGTTTGTCATTCAAACGCTCGTCTTTTCAAACAAGTCACCTAATCAACGTTTGACATTCAAACCAAGATTAAGCTTGTCATTCAAGCCCCCATTTCAAAAATGCAAACACACACACACACACAATTTTGAGAAAGGTAGAAAGACTCGTCATACGAGGCATTTCGGGTGATCTCGTAATACTCTTCCCGAAACGTAACGTGACCTCCGAACCTAACAATCTCTGGTACTAAAAGCTTTTTACTCGTTTTTGCTACCAATAAAAATGATCCCCTGTTTTCAAAGTCTTTTCCTAAATTTTTGCTACCAATAAAAACGACACCATTTTCACTAAAGCCGTTTCTCAACGTTTGGGCTCAAAATACAAAACCGCATGGCGACTCCTCATTTTCCTTCCCATGAAGCGAGGTCTCAGACACCAACACCCTGCGAAAGACAATCGCCTTCGCTCGCGCAAATCCGGGTAATTTCAGGACTACTATCCGAACAATTGATATATGAATTCTATGCGAGGGAGCCAAAACTTAAATCCGATATGTACAATCGGACCTATGTGTGAATGTGGCCCCGGGGTTTTTCCTCTTTTCTTTTTTACGAAAAAGGGGGGTCGCCGTTCACCTCAGTTTGAAGACACCGATTTTATGAAAAACGGAGTCGCCACGCCATTTTGATTTCCTCAAAACTTTGAAAAAATGATAAGGGTTCGGAGGTTAAGTTACTCATTGGGAAGAACGTTTGGCGTTCACCCAAGGAGCCTTGCAAAAGCAAGTCTTCCTAGGTCCAAAATTTGTGCTTGTTTGTGTGCTTGTGTGCATGCATGATTTGAAAAGAGGAAAGGATGTGCCAAGTTCATTATCCAAACGTAACAACCATTTATAGAAGGTTTTAGTTCGGTCTTGGACTTTGGTGTTTTCGGGATTTTGATCCCGTGCTCACTTTGGACTTATGATAATCATTACGGACTTATCTACCCTCCTGTTAGATTAATCAACCATCATAGGCGTAGGAGCCTGGTATGTCTTAACCTAACTTTCCTTGGGAATTTTAGTCACATGTGATCAAAAGGGGCTTGTCTTTAAGTCCAAGAATGAGACTCTTTAGAAAAGAATGAATCATTGTCCATCGATCCTACATCTTGAGATGATGATGATTCATAGGGACATTTTTATGTTCGTCTCAAGTGATTATCGGAGATTTCGGGACTAAGACTCATTGAGTTCTAAAGGGACAAGGATTGTGGCATTTTTATAATGGGATTGATGTAAAGTCTTTACACCTATCCTCACCATGGAATGCATCAAGAACCACGGGACTAATGGAATGGGATGTAAAGAGTGGATCTTTATACTCATCCTATGTCTTTTTGTGCCTTAGAAGGCTTTTAGACAATACTTGGAGAAAAAAGATCCATCTTTAGGGACATGGGGGAAATGACATTAATTTAAAGATTGCATTTTTAATATGAACAATACAATGAGTATTATTAAACTAAAGACATATTGTAAAAGGGATGATCTTTATGGCTTTTCCTATGTCCTTAATACCACATAAGGTGGACAATCCTTGGAAAGCTAAATCAATGGAAAGGGGATGACACAAAATAGATAAAGATTGCATTTTTATACATAAATATAAAGGAGAATCACATCATCATATGGTAGATCATCCCTAGAACAAGCCACTTGTGGAATCTTGTTCATCCTAGGGAGAGGATCTCCATTTAAATCCTTTATGTAGGGGAATAGGAAATATGAAGATTACATTGCAAAGATCAAAGCTTTATAACAATAATAAATGTAAATAACAAGTAATAATATAACAAGAGTATATAGGATTGTATCAAAAGGTAAAAAAAATGAGAGATTACCAATATTGGTTTTTCTCTATCTTCCAAGGGAGTTTTCCTAGGCAATATCTATTTAGGAATAGATTAAGGTAGGATTAGTGTATGAGAGAGGAGGGTTTTGTGTATTTTTTGTGACTGGAATTCGAGTTTCTGTTTTGGCAGAGTAACAGTGCTCTAAAATTGTCTTTCAAAATGAATAGAGAAGGCCTCTATTTATAGGCTTCTGGTGTGCTTCTAATGAAGCCGCCCGGCGTGATCTTGCGGCTAATGAAGCCGTCCGGCGTCTTCTTCCATTGCGTCAGCATGTTTCTAGAATCATGCAAGGTGGCATCTTGGAAGCTTCTTTCCAGCGAGGTCCTGTTCAGAATTCTAATTCCTAACATGTCCTTCCTTGCTTGGAAAGTATTGAAAAGTTCCCGAATTGCCCTAAACTTTATGAAAGTTTGGGGAACTTCTAGAAAACTTTAATTGGAAGGCATGAGCCAGATTTGGGTACTTACAGAAGCCCCTCGGCAATGGTACTTACGAAGCAAGTGGGGTTGTCAATAAAAGTGAGAATCTAATCTGGCGAACTGCCGAGATGGATTGGGATTGGGATTGGGATTGGGTGACCAAGGAGGTCAAGTGGCTGAACCTTTAGAAGGCTACCTAAGTATCCCGATGAGGAATAAAGCCAAATCGTAGTTTTGGATCCACTGGGGAAAGGATGTCATATGTGACGGATTGGCTGAACCTAAAGTAGGCTACCTATGTATCCCGGGGGAATCAAGCCATGATCGTAGTTCGGAATCCGATAGGGAATGGCAAAGAGAAACTGGTCCCTTGCTATGAAGAAGGAAATGTGACCTAGGAGGTCGAATGGCTGGACCTTTTAATAGGTTCACGTACCACTGAGGAGATGGTAAAGGAAGGGGGTGACCAATGTGGTCGGATGGCTGGACCTTTTGAAAGGCTACCTACGTATCCCGGAGGAATCAAGCCATGATCGTAGTTCAGGATCATCGCTAGACATATAGGAATAGGTCTAGGATCCTCGGAATTTTGACAATTTATGGAGGAGTCACCTTAAGAAACTAAAGCTTACGTCGCTATCAAGGAGATAGAGGGAGCTAAAGTTGGAAAACTAAAGCTTACGTCGCTATCAAGGAGATAGAGGTAGCTAAAGTTGTAAAACTAAAGCTTACGTTGCTATTAAGGAGATAGAGGTATCTAAAGTTGGAAAACTAAAGCTTACGTCGCTATCAAGGAGATAAAGGTAGCTAAAGTTGGAAAAAAACTAAAGCTTACGTCGCTATCAAGGAGATAGAGGTAGCTAAAGCTAAAATTTGACAATTCGGAGGCCATCACCTAACGTTATTCCGTTATAACGGAAGTAACGGAAGCTAAAGCTTGCGGTGCTATCTCTTTTTGACAGAGATAGAGGGAGCTAAAGCTTAATTTTGACAATTCGGAGGCTGTCACCTGACGTTATTCCGTTATAACGGAAGTAACGAAAGCTAAAGCTTGCGGCGCTATCTCTTTTTGACAGAGATAGAGGGATCTAAAGCTAAAATTTGACAATTCGGAGGTTGTCACCTGACGTTATTCCATTATAACAGATGTAACGGAAGCTAAAGCTTGCGGCGCTATCTCTTTTTGACAGAGATAGAGGGAGCTAAAGCTTAAATTTGACAATTCGGAGGCTTTTGCCTGATTGGTTTGGACATTTTGAGTGACCACCTAACGTTATTCCATTCTAACGGAAGTAACAAAGGTTTTTTTGAGAGAAAACGTTATTCCATTTGGAGATAACGGAGATTTTTGGGAGACAACGTTACTCCGTTAGGAGATAACGGGGATTATTTGCTTAAGTGGAAAGTCCAGGGGCAAAAGTGTAAATTCATCCTGAGCTGAATGAAGTCGCTCGGCTAGAGATGGAGAAAAAGAAGTCATCCGTCTTGAAACCTCGTTTCACCATATTTAAGTAAACAGAAGGAGAAACGGGCAGCGACCATTGTTGGTTTTGGCTGTCGAGGGGAGAGGAGAGAAAAAGAGAGAAACACGCCAAGATCTTTGAAGATTTGGGTTTCTATTGCTTAGATGGACCAAGGAGGACACATCATGCCCCGCTAAGCGCGCCGTGATCTATCACAAGTCGCGAGATTGAGGAGGAGAGAGTTCGTGAGGACCGATCGAAAGTATGACTTTGCGGTGCCTACTTCTCAGTTTTATCCCGATAAAAGGGGTCACAAGTCGATGAAACCTCAATCTATAGGGGTAAGCACTCTTGATTTTCTCAATTTTGGTTGATTTTTGATTGATTAGGGCTAAATTCGAAATTTGGGAATTTTCTTGGATTTTTATGTGATTTTGTTGATGATTTTATGGATTTAATGATTGA
Source organism: Adenophora triphylla var. japonica (assembly GCA_022495995.1). Taxonomy (NCBI): domain Eukaryota; kingdom Viridiplantae; phylum Streptophyta; class Magnoliopsida; order Asterales; family Campanulaceae; genus Adenophora; species Adenophora triphylla. Next base: position 398,037 of record JAFEMH010000876.1, on the reverse strand, counting down.
CCTACGAAGCTAGATACATAGGTAATCAAGCATGTGCAATTCATTTGAGGAAATATGAGAATGACTCATTTTTTGAAAATAAAGCGAGAAAAATAATGCCAAAAGTGGGACGGAGTTCTTGCATGTGCTAGAACTAGGTCAACTCCTGATCCTGGATGTGAGAATGAGATTTTGGACAATGAAAATGATTCATGAATGCCAGTTTGAAAGATTAAAATTTATATCCAAAGAAATTTGTGAAACTGATATTTTTTTGTGTTTGGGAGAGCATGTGCTCGGGGTGACGTGCTTCAAATGATGAAAGACACGTGTTCTAGGCAAATGATGCTAGGAAATTTTGTATGAATGCTTTACTTTGAAATGTGTGCACTATTTTTTGAATATATGTATGTTTCTGAGATAAGTTGAAGGACTAACGTACATTTGTTGTGCTTACCTGCAGGAGAGCAAATCACGGGGACCCTCTGAGATAGCGGTGAAATTGTGGGAGAGGATGCCAGACTTTGAGAAGGATGGCCATAACCCTAAGCAGCTAGTTGTGGCTACGGGTCTCCATTCCTTTGTTGAGGCTATCAGCCGAGGCATTCATGTGACGACCAAGAGCAAGGGATTGCTCCTAGATCTTTCTGAGTTCTGATGGGATACCACTCATAGCTTTCACCTGGGCTGGGGAGAGGCTACGGTGACTCCCGCCGATTTCACGGCTATTACAGGCTTGCGGTTCACCGATAGGCCTGTGACTTGGAGGGACCACATTTCTGACGCGGAGTTCAGGGACTATGTGGGGTTCGAAAATCTGTTCGAAGGGGCTAGGGATGGAGACTCGATTGGTGGAGATTCAGGTTCTCAGGTGTATGGAGGGATTTGCAGCCAATGATGTGACTGCTCACCAGCTTGCGAGGGCTTTCTTGTGGTTGACTTTATCTGTCACCATCTTCATTAATTCTGGGACGCTAGCGATGATTTGTCTGTTGGATTCATTGGATGATCTGGCCACGGTTGGGGAGGTTTCTTGGGGTGAGGCCGGATTGGCGGAGCTTTATTTTTCCTTGGATCTGTACAGCCGGAACAAGGCTGCTTCCATGGACCATTTCTCCTTTGCCTTGGAGGTATTCTCATTCTTATTTTCTGTTCTTTCCTTTTCTGTACCTTCAAATTTCATGAGAGGGAATAACCTTTATGTTCTGACATGCAGGTTTGGTTTTGCGAGATGATCGGGTACTTTCAGTGGAACCAGCAGAGTGACCCCGCTACCTTCCCGGCTATGGTACACTGGAGAGGTGAGGCTCAGGACAAGTTCAATGGGAAGACTCGGATCACTATTGATTATAAGATGGTGAGGCCCGTCATCAACGGGGACAGTTATGAGGGGGTTAGCTTCTACCCTTGGGGGAGATATCCAGAGGCTCTGATGGGTGATGTCGTGGCTGTGACTCGGCAGAGGAGGTGGTTGACAGGCTTGACCTGTGATATCATCTACTTGGGGGACCGGTTTTCTCGACAACATGGTCATCTCCCTCCTTTGGGCGCTATTACTTCCCTCGATCCTCCTCCTTTGCTGCAGCCCAAGGTTTGGTTGGAGGATGAGAGGGACAGGTACAGGGTCGGTTTGGCTGTAGAGGACTACTTTGAGCACGCCACTTCGTATGCCATCTTTGTGGAAGAGCATTTGAGGATGCCACAGAGGCTGGTGAAGATAGCTGCTGCTCAGGGGTACAGGGAGGTAGAGCCGACCAATCCACCTGTTCCTTCGGCTCACCTATCTTAGGTGGTGAATGGGGTGCCAAGGAGGCTGATGGTGCCTATTCCAGATACGAGAGATGCCGAGTTTACTCTGCCAGTTGACAGCACTGTAAGTAACTCTGGATTCCTTTTTCTTTTCGGCCTTTTCTTTTCATATTCAGGCTATTTCTGCAATTCTAAACCTTTTCCTGGGATTTTCTAAGCTTTTCTCTTTCTCGCAGGTCCCTGCTCGCACTTATGACACTCTGGTGCGACAGAACAAGGGCTTGAAGCAGCTAGCTCGGTCTCTTTTGAGGATGCTGGCTTGCGCGTTGAGGGCTGCGGGGAATGCGCAGGAGCCTGAGCGCAAGAGGAGGCACGTCGAGAGTGTGGCTTCTTCGTCATCAGCCTCAGGGTACCACTCATCTTCGACCAGCGGTGTGCCTCGGGGGCAAGGGCCTAACACTGACATCTTGGATCAACTAGCGGAGTATGAGCATGTGCCCGTCAACTTATCCGCCGTGAGCGATGATGAGGACTTGATGAGGGACCCCGAACTCTACGAACTGAGCAGCGACGAGGAGTCGGAGGCTTAGGGTCTTGTCCATACTTAGGGAGAGAGAGAGAAAACAAGAAACAAATGATGCATGACAACAATTTGTATTTATTATTTTTATTTGGGGGCCGATTGTGGCAAAAGACATGTAATGATTTTTTTTCTTTTCTTATTGTTATTTTGCTATATTACTTGAGCCTCGGGGCAGTTTTGCTTGGAAATGGGGCGAGAATTGGGCCAAAATGTGTTATGATGGTGTATGAATGTATGAATGGTATTTGGAAATGATTTTGTGCAGGTTTATTTTGGAAAGTGGGGTGAAAATCCCACTTGGGCAGCAGCTTTGGCTGCTGCATATTTTTGTTCTGCAGCAGCAAATGAAGCTGCCCGGCTAGGCCTTGAGAAAATGAGGCCGCACGACTAGGTCTTATGCCTGGACTGATTTTCTGCAAATAAAACCAAGGAAGGGTCTTTTCATTTCATTTCCAATTTTGGCCTGTCCCAACTGATTCCAAAGTAGATTTTTAGCCAAAATAGGTGAGTCCAATCATTGTCATGGAGAAACCGGTCCGATTGCAAAAGGGGAAAAGGGATCATTTTCTTTCCAACCTTCAGTCTTGGATGAGGTATAACTTTCAATCTCACAAGGGGCTTTTTGACAACACTTTCAAAATCAAATCTTTATGGTATTTGAAGGACCTTCCACTCGATTGGGACCTTTTGAAAGCAGCAGCAAGATTTTGGGACGTCCTGAGACACGTTTACTCCTTTTCCTACAATGAAATTGTCCCCACCTTCGAGGATTTCTGAGCATTGATTGGGAGTCCGGAAATTGAGGCTATTTTGATTCCTTTGGCCGGGGATTTACCAGTGATCCTAAAGCTGGCATCTTTTCTGCAAATTTCTTCGAAAGAAGCCGAAGGGATGATGATGGCTCCCGATAGGATCGACATTTCTTGCATTTCGAGCAGATTCATGTCTTCGGGTACTGCTGAGACCACGGTGTCTATGGATGCTTTCATTCTATGCGTATTTTCTTTCCTATTCATTGCCGAATCCTTTAGAGTGTGCCATAGCGGCCTTTTGGACATGGTCAGAGACTGCAGGGATGAGAGATATCATCCCTCTAATTTTGGGAGAGACGCTGCATGGCATTGATAGGATGGCCAGGGGGACCTTTTCATGCGGTTAGGGAGCCCAGCTGTACTGACTCTATGGTTGCAGGAGAGGCTCAGGGCTTTACTTGGGGCTTTGCCTACTCAGTGTCCTTGGGTGATTTCTCGAAGGGGTGCACCGAGACAGCAGGATCAGGGTCACTGGGAGCTGATGATGGCTCGGCTGTCTACCTTGGATGTTCGTTGGTGGGTGCCTCATTGGAGGTTGCAGACTCGTAGGACATTTCAGGAGTCCTACATAGTGAGGGTTCCGGGGCTATCCTTGTCGTCCTTCTACATTCCCCGCTTGGTTTGGAGACAGCTCGGGGCCTTACAGGAGCCATTGGATGACTGGGAGGACATTCGCACCATGGAGGTGGCACCTTTAGACATGAGAGGTCCAGATAGCTTCTCCTTTTTCTCGAGAGCATGGACATATGCCGCTTTTCCACCCAGGGCCATTCTCAAGAATAGGAAGAGTACCATTTTGACCACAGCTTACCTGGTTTGGTATGAGAGGGAGATGGGGGCGACTCAGATTGTCTTGGGAGAGAGGCGCCAGGCCTTATTGGGTGCTGATAGTGAATCTAGCAGGGCTTTGAGAGAGGCCGAGGCAAAGGCTATTCGCCATAACCAGTCAGTCGATTTTATCAGAGACATGGAAGTCAGTTATGAGAGGCTATCAGAGATTTCTCCCCTCACCGAGGCTCAGCGGGAGGAGATAAAGACTCGTGCCAGGGTAGAGAAGACACTTATTAACATAGGTTTGATTGAGGCTCCAGTGAGAGCACCTGAGATAGGGATGAGGGAGACCGATATCATTGAGAAGAAAAGAAAGAACACTCGACGAGGTCGAGGTCGGGGAAAGAAGAACAAGGATGACGCTGTTGCTGACAACTGATAGGCCTATTCTAAGCATCCACTTATTGCCTTTTGCAAACACATTAGTTGATTAGGTCTTTTATTGTATATTTTTGTCTTTGTAGCAGGTTAGAAGAGTCAAGAGTAGATCGTGCTTGAACTCATCAAGAAGTTTTTAATTTGTAAAAACAAGAGATATTATCTTAGAATTTTTCAAGACACATTTCATGGAAATCTGAATGTCTTATTTATTGTTTAGACCGAACCATTTATATCTGCCTACGTTCCCCTTTTAAAAGAAAGACTAAGGGGCTCAAGTCTCCGTAGTTCATTCTAATGAACTTTTTGGATTTTTGTTGTTTTTTTTTTGTGCAACCCTGTTTTCTGCCTAGACCGCCCTTTTTCAGGGTTTTCAGCCTAGCTGGGTATTACTCTTTTTGCACTATTTTTTTTTGTGCGACCCTGTTTTCTGCCTAGACCGCCCTTTTCAGGATTTTCAGCCTAGCTGGGTATTACTCTTTTTGCACTATTTTTTCTTTTTTTCTTTTTATTTATTTTAGACATAATAACGACGAAGCTTGTCACCATTGACAGGGTGAACAAAAGGATTGCCATCCAGGTCTGCCAGCTTCATTGCTCCTCCCGATAGTATCTTCTATAGCACGTACGGACCGATCCAAACGGGTTCCCACTTTTTTAGAGGATTATCTTTGGTAGGGGGCTTCTCTTTCAGTACCAAATCTCCTTCTTTGATGTCTCTGGCCTTGACCTTTTTGTCGAATGCCCTGGTCATTCGCCTCTGATAGGCTCGAGTATGTTCCATGGCTTTTAGCCTCCTTTTATCAAGCAGGGCGAGCTCATAATGTCGGCTGCACAACCATTCTACTTCGTTGATGCTGTTTTCCAAGAGGACTCTCAGTGACGGAATCTCCAACTCTACAGGCAAGACTGCTTCTATTTCGTAAGTCAAGGCGAAAGGGGTTTCTCCCGTAGCTGTTCTGACAGAAGTTCTGTAGCCCCAGAGTGCTAGATGTAATTTTTCGGGCCAGTCACGACCGCGAGTGGCCATCTTTCGGATGATTCTATCAAGTGTCTTATTTGCAGCTTCTACCGCTCCATTGGTCTGAGGCCTGTACGGAGATGGTTTGTGACGAGTAACCTTGAATTCTGACAGCAATCTATCCAGTCTCCTTCAAAATGTGTCCCATTATCCGAGATGATCTCATTTGGCACCCCATATCTGCACATGATATTTTCTTTGACAAACTAGGAAACCTTCTTGGAAGTGAGGACCTTATAAGACTTTGCTTCCACCCATTTCCTGAAATAGTCCACTGCCACTAACACAAACTCATACCCATTACTTTCTGCTGGGGCTATCTTCTCAATTACATCAATTCCCCAAGTTGCAAACGGCCAAGGCGTCGTCATCCAGTACATGTCATGAGGCGAGAGATGATTAAGGTTGGCAAACTGCTGGCACTTGTCACATTCTCGAACATGCTGAATACAGTTTGTTTCCATAGAGATCCAGTAGTAGCCCATTCTGAGGATCACTTGCATTCAGGCTTTGGCATTCATGTGAGGACCGCAGGGACCATTATGGACTTTGCTCTTTTGCTCTTTCTTTGGTGACACACAGTGGGAGTGGTCCTTGGTATCGCTTTTTGTACAGATCACCTCCTAGAATGACATAGTGAGGCCAGTCGCTTCAAAGCTTGCAAGCTTTTGGCTTTTATGCCTTCCTTCAGCTTACCTTCTTCGTCTCTGAATGATGATTCCCCATCTTTGAGAAACTGGTAAACTTGATTGTACCAAGGTTCCTTGACGGGTTCAGGTCCCACTTCTATTTCACAACAGAAGGCTGGTGCTTCCCTTCTACCCACTCTGAATGGTTTTACTGCCTTTCCCTCGGGGATCTCTACCAATGAGGCTAGAGTAGCTAAGGCATCTGCAAATCTATTCTTGTCTCTTGGCAGATAGTGGAAGGTCACTTCTACGTGCTCGTCAATTCTTCCATATATGCATGATACTTCTGTAGGTTAGGATCCACAGTCTTCTACTTGTTCGAGACCTGGTTAATGATCAGGGCTGAGTCTCCGTAGACCTCGAGTTCCTTGACATTTCTTTCTAGGGCTGCCTCCAAACCGGCTATACTGGCTTCATACTCTGCCACATTATTTGTGACAAAGAAGTTCAGTTATTGGCGTATGCTCATCTTTCGGGTCTACCAACAACATTCATATGCCATTTCCCCTTTTGTTAGCAACTCCGTCGAAGAAGAATAGCCATCGATTCTCGGGCTCAACAGCGAAAATCCCCTCATCTAGAAACTGGGGTTCAGATCCTCGGTCCTCATTACTAGGGAAACTTGCCAGATGGATTGATAGTACTTGACCCTGATTGCCTTTCTCGTTACATAGCTGATGTCAAACTCTGCTAGGAAGAATGACCACTTTTCCAGGCGCATCGAGAGGGAAGGTTTGTCGAAGATATACTTGATGGGATCCATTTTTGAGACCAAGTTCACCGAGTGAGCCTGCATGTAGTGCTTCAGTTTCCCTACTACTCAGACTAGTCTTGCAAGGGTCTTTTCACACGCCGAGTAATTGAGCTCGCTCCCTTGCAGCTTTCGACTCACAAAGTAAATGGAATTTTCTACCCGAGAATCTTTCTTTTCCTGGGCCAGCATAGCCCCAACTGCCGTGTCGGTGACCGTGAGATAGAGCAGAAGAGGTTTCTGTCCATGCGGGGGGTATAGTACCGAGGGATTCACTAGGTATGCCTTAATTTTATCAAAGGCATCATGGCATTCTTCATTCCATTCCGTATCGGCATTCTTCTTCATAAGCTTGAAGATGGGCTCACACATGGTTGTCAGCTGATTGACGAAACGACTGATGTACTGCAACTTGCCCATAAAGCTTTTGGCTTCCGTCTAGGATCGAGATGGCCTCATGTCTATTATGGCTTTGATATTTCGGGGGTCGGCTTCAATGCCTTGCTCTGTGACCATATACCCAAGTACTTTTCCCCTGGTCACTCCAAAGGTGCACTTTGAAGGGTTCAGCCTCATAAAATGCTTTCTTAACCGCTCAAAATGTTGTTCATCTGCGCCCTTAGAATGGATAATCATATCGTCGACATAGACCTCGATTTCCTTGTGGATCATGTCATGAAAAAGCACAGTTGCTGCCCTTTGATACGTAGCCCCAGCATTTTTTAACACAAAAGGCATCACCGCGTAACAGTATGTCCCCCATGACGTGGTGAAAGTTGTCTTTTCCTGGTCCTCTTCTGCCATCTTGATCTGATTGTAGCCAGCAAAACCATCAACGAACGACTTGACTTCGTAGTTGGCAGTGGCGTCCACCAAAATGTCTATGTTTGGCAACGGGTAGTCGTCCTTGGGACTAGCTTTGTTTAGATCCCATAAATCCACTCAGCAACGTACTTTTCCATTTGCTTTAGTCACAGTCACGATATTCGACAACCAAGTCGGATGTTCAATGACCCTGATGAATCCTACACACAACATCTTTTCAATTTATTCCTTGACTTGCAGAGACCATTCTGACTTGATTTTCCTTAGCTTCTATTTCACAGGCTTGGCATCGGGTGTCAAAGGAATCATGTGTTCTACAATCGAGTTGTCCAGCCCCGGTATGTCCTTGTAAGACCAGGCAAACACATCCACATACTCTCTAAGCAGATCAACCAGTCTGTCCCATTTGGCCCCTTGAAAGAAGTTCCCGATCTGTGTCTCTTTAGGTTCTTCGATAGTACCCAAGTTAACACTAGTCAAAACCTACTCGTCAGCTTGGGCACGATTTTCCTCTTTATCAGTAACCTGCTTAAAGATTTCTTTAATGTATTGTTCATTTAGTGTGTTTGCATCTTGTTCAAATGAATCATTATTAACTGTTGTTAGATTATTAGTTAATTTATCATTTGTTAAGTTGGCAATAAGGGGATACTCGGAAAGATCTATCATTTCATTTAATGCAAAGGGAAAGATGACATTGGTGACACACTCATAATCTTCAGGCGTGAGGCCATCAGATGACTCAGAGGACTCAAACTCGAAGACTCCTGAATCTAGAGACTTTAACCCTACACTACTAATGACAAAGTGTTTGACTGGACTAGACAGGGGAGTACTCTTCACTGTTGCTGCCTGGGGGAGAAGCAAATTTGTCGGTCTTCACAAAGTTGGGGAACTTGAACTGGCCCAAAGCTTTACCGGGGTTGTTCGTAGGTCGATGCCTTGGAAAAGTGGTAAGGGGATCAAGGGAGGCCTGGTGCATTCTCTCAACAAGCTCATCTGTAACAACCGGACTCATGGATTGAAGGGTCTGATTCATTTTCAAGGCATTGCTGATAATTCATCTTCCCTTTACTGATTTTCGACACCACCACCTTATCTGTGTAGCCGACAGGGGGGTTGGCTTGGATTATACTGATAAAATCTTCCTCAGGTGAGACCTTGATTTTGCCCTGACTGACCATGCGTTCTATGGGGATCCTGTGTTCTGCCTCCAAATCTTCCAACTTCTCATTGAACTTGACGATGGCTATGAACTCGAAACTCTCTACCTCTAAGGGATCGACCGGGAGGAGGTTGTTGATATGGATCTTGTCCTGGTTGACTGATGCTTTAATGGGCTCTTTAGAGTAACTGACATAGTAATCAAACTTGCCTGAGGGTTCTCCTAGCGTTCCTATGCTGGTATCTCCTGCTTCATATCTCTCCTTCAGCTTTTGTTGGGAAGACTTCTTCTTCTTCCTCCTCTTTGAGGGGGCATCCTCGTTGGATCCATTCCTGATAGGCATCCTCCAGACACTCATCACAGTCACAAACATCGTACCAAATATGGGACTTGGGTTGATCCATTCCTGATAGGCATCCTCCAGACACTCATCACAGTCACAAACATCGTACCAAATATGGGACTTGGGTTGAGCTGGTGCGACTTCCTCTCCAAGTATCGGGTTACCACCATTGTTTGCTATCAGATCTGCCATTCTAAACCTCTGAGTAGACGAAACTGACGATTCTGACGAATTTTCTGAGCCTGAAATTTCTGCACTGAAAAGCCGCTGACCTGGTATTCTCACCCACTTCTTTCTCGCTGCGGGAAAGGGATAGGCAAGGTTTAGACTTGGGGGTAGGTGTTTAGGCTGAAGGCTCAAGTAATATGCAATTAAGAATCTTCAAGTTTACTTAAAATAGTGTCTTTTAATTATTTCTATTTGGTTGGAAAAGGTTGCCCTTCTTTTTTCGCAACTAATCTAGATCCTGGATCAGTGTGCTCCATCACTACGTCTATAAGCCCCTCATTTTGCACCTGTATTTCGACATCCTAGGGTGGACAGCCCCGGGCGAGGGTCCTATAGTGCAAGCGGATACCACCGACCGAGAGAGAAGAACGGTCCTAGGGTCTCGTGGATATAGGAATTTTAACGCACGAGCGATGCGGATTATAGTCAATGTCAATGCTGTGAAAGTCAAGTCTTTAGCCTTAACGAAATTTCGGCAGAGCTTCGCTTGCGCGATAGACGTTGATTTCGGCATTGTCCAAGGAAGATAATAGGCATAGGTCGGACGTTAAAAGTCGAATGACACGGTGTCACATTGAGCGTTGTTGCATACTTTGTGCAAGTCAAAGTCAATACCGGGGTCAAAATTCTGCCAATTTTGCCTAACAAAATTTCGGCATGGTTTCGCTTGCGCGAGGAATATTGACTCTAACATGGGCTCGGGTTTGACTTTTACATACCCGTGCAAGTCAAAGTCAAAGTCAATGCTGAGGTCAAGATTTTGCCAATTTTGCCTAATGAAATTTCGGCATGGCTTCGCTTGCGCGAGGAATCTTGACTTTTAGCATGGGCTCGGGTTTGACTTTTATGGGGGTATACGACGAGGCTGTATGACACGGTCTAGACCAAAAACCAACCAAAAAGTCACGGTTTTAAAAGTGTGACACGGACTAGTACATTGGTCGACACTGGCTGCCATGGGGAGTTTGGGATGATTTCGTGCGCGCCCGGGAGCGTCGTAACACTGTCTGTGACTGCAGCTGAACAACCATCCCGGGTTTAAAGGACGTGCGTGCAAAAGTGTACAGGATATATATAGTGCGCGTAGTGTGCGGTCTCCTAAAAATTCTTTTTTGAGTTAAAATAGAGATTTTTCATCATGTGTTTTAAAAGAATGTTTTAGGGACGGGGAAAATGCATCACATAAGGACGTAAATTTTCTGGAACCAGGCCAGATTCAGGACTAAATAGCCCCAAATCGCCACAGTTTCCAGATTAACCTCAAATAAAAGTGTCCTAGTGGAACTGCGAATGAAGCCGTCCGGCTCAGATCAGGGAAGATCAGGCCGTCCGGCTGGATTCAACAGTTTTCCAGGTTCCAATTTGCTTCCTTTCCAGACTGTTTTTCCAGGGATTTTTGGCAACTTTCAGCTTCAGAGTCGCACCTGTTTATTATTCAGAGTATGCACAAGCCAAAAATAACACAAAAGATGCATGTAAAATTGTACAAGCACAAAGATCGGACCCGAGACGGAAGGATAACCCTCGTAAATGTTTCCAATGCTTCTTATGAGGAAAGAAGTTTGGAAAAAATTTACATTTCCCCAGCGGAGTCGCCAAACTATGAATGTGGCCCCGGGAATTTTTCCTCTTTTCTTTTTTACGAAAAAGGGGGTCGCCGTTCACCTCAGTTTGAAGACACCGATTTTATGAAAAACGGAGTCGCCACGCCATTTTGATTTCCTCAAAACTTTGAAAAGAAGGATAAGGGTTCGGAGGTTAATTTACTCCTTGGGAAGAATATTTGGCGTTCACCCAAGGAGCCTTGCAAAAGCAAGTCTTAATAGGTTCAAAATTTGTGCTTGTTTGTGTGCTTGTGTGCATGCATGATTTGAAAAGAGGAAATGATGTGCTAAGTTCATTATCTGAACGTAACAACCATTTTTAGAAGGTTTTTGTTCGGGATATCTTGGACTTTGGTGTTTTCGGAATTTTGATCCCGTGCTCACTTTGGACTTATGATCATCATTACGGGACTTATCTACCCTCCTATTAGGTTAATCAACCATCATAGGCGTAGGAGCCTTGGTATGTCTTAACCTAACTTTACTTGGGGATTTTAGTCACATGTGATCAAAAGGGGCTTGTCTTTAAGTCCAAGAATGAGACTCTTTAGAAAAGGATGAATCTTTGTCCATCAATCCTACATCTTGAGACGATGATGATTCGCAGGGACATTTTTACGTTCGTCTCAAGTGATTATCGAAGATTTCGGGACTAAGACTCATTAAGTTCTAAAGGGACAAGGATTGTGGCATTTTTATAATGGGATTGATGTAAAGTCTTTACACCTATCCTCACCATGGAATGCATCAAGAACCACGGGACTAGGGGAATGGGATGTAAAGAGTGGATCTTTATACTCTTCCTATGTCTTTTTGTGCCTTAGAAGACTTTTAGACAATCCTTGGAGAAAAAAGATCCATATTTAGGGACATGGGGGAAATGACATTAATGTAAAGATTGCATTTTTAATAAGAACAATACAATGAGTATTATTAAACTAAAGACATAATGTAAAAGGGATGATCTTTATGGCTTTTCCTATGTCCTTAATACCTCATAAGGTGGATAATCCTTGGAAAGCTAGATCAATGGGAAGGGGATGATATAAAATAGATAAATATTGCATTTTTATACATAAATGTAAAGGGGAATCACATCATCATATGGTAGATCATCCCTAGAACAAGCCACTTGTGGAATCTTGTTCATCCTAGGGAGAGGATCTCCATTTGAATCCTTTGTGTAGGGGAATAGGAAATATGAAGATTACATTGCAAAGATCAAAGCTTTATAACAATAATAAATGTAAATAACAAGTAATAATATAACAAGAGTATATGGGAGTGTATCAAAAGGTAAAGGAAGGAGAGATTACCAATATTGGTTTTTCTCTATCTTCCAAGGGAGTTTTCCTAGGCAATATCTATTTAGGAATAGATTAAGGTAGGATTAGTGTATGAGAGAGGAGGGTTTTGTGTATTTTTTGTGACTGGAATTCGAGTTTCTGTTTTGGCAGAGTAACAATGCTCTAAAATTGCCTTTCAAAATGAATAGAGGAGGCCTCTATTTATAGGCTTCTGGTGTGCTTCTAATGAAGCCGCCCGACGTGATCTTGCGGCTAATGAAGCCGTCCGGCGTCTTCTTCCGTCGCTTCAGCATGTTTCTAGAATCATGCAAGGTGGGAGCTTGGAAGCTTCTTTCCAGTGAGGTCCTGTTCAGAATTCTAATTTTCTAATTCCTAACAGGTCCTTCATTGCTTGGAAAGTATTGAAAAGTTCCCGAACTGCCCCTAAACTTTATGAAAGTTTGGGGAACTGCTAGGAAACTTTAACTGGAAGGCATGAGCCATATTTGGGTACTTACACTATGCTATAGCCATGGTGAAAGAGAAAAGTAAGAGAAGATCGGAGAGAGACGAAACGGCTCCGACTGGCACCAACCAGACTTCCAATGGCAGTGGCTATAAGGGAAAAAATAGGACTAGGGCTAAGGAGAAAGTCGAAGTCTGCACCCCACTCACTAAACCTATCATGGAGATCATGCAGCTTGTCAACCTACCAGATCCCCGGCCATTAAGTGATAGGTCAAAGCATGTTTGAGATGATTCTAAGTATTGTGCCTTCCACAAAGATTACGGACATGACACGGAAAATTGCATTTCCCTCAAAAGGATGATCCAAAGATGGGTAGACGAAGGTAAACTTGACCGCTATGTTATGCGAAAAGATAACAAGCGAGGAAGAGATGACGATGATAGAGAAGAGAGGGAGGATAGACCTCCCAGGGCAAAGCTACACGTCATAAGGGAGGAAGCATTCTCCAACAAAAGGCTTAAAGATCAGATTCATGAACTAAGTAAAGTATACCACATCCATGCATGGGTCCACATGGAGGAGGAAGTAATTAGCTTCTCTCCCAATGAGTTAGTTTGAAGTCGGGCAGCCCGTGAACAACCCTTGGTGATCATAGGGAGAATTGATAATTATGAATCCGAGAGACTCCTCATTGAGTCGGGGGCCTCTAGAGATATTATGTATTACTCGACCTTCCAGAAGATGAATTTGAAAGATAGCATGCTAGAACCATACTCTGGTAGGTTGGAAGGCTTCACCAACCACAAGGTCAATACCATGGGGACAGTCGACTTATTACTTGAAATTGGTGAGTAACCCTTTCGAGCGGAGTCTACAATAACATTCATGGTCATGTACATAACTAGTGACTGTCATGCCATCCTAGGCATTCCAAGTCAAGGAAAACTTGGGATGGTTGCCTCCCTTCCTCACCAACGGGTTAAATTTCTAACTCCGGCGGGAATTGGATGTGTGAGGGAAACTCCCAAAGACTTCTTGGAACATGTAATGAAAATGAGAAAAATGGCTAGAAAGATGGAAATTGACAGGCCAGAAGAAAATCTGAAAATTTCTAAGTCTGTAAAGACGACCAACACCAGCTATAGGTTTCATCTGATCTTTGAAGCCAAGGACGAGGAGCTTATGATGCTAGACATTCACAAAAGGGAGGATGAAGTAGAAAACACGTCGAACAAGGGAACGACGAAGCGGTTCAATGGCATAAATGGGCCCGGTCCCATCACTCTTGATGACGGCAGTGAGTTACGATCAGACCACCCCGTGCATACCAGGAGAAATACAGTTGATAATTATGAGGCTATAATTCTGCCCGTCCTTAACATAGCCCCTATGCTCGTCGTCGGCCAGAACTCGATGGCCGACCAGGACATAAGACTAGGAGAACATGCCATGGACGAACTGATCGAAATTGAAGACCTTGACATAAATGGTGACGAGGGAAGAAGACTTAGAGAATTTATTAACGAAACATTGCAATTAAGAGACGGACCAGAAATAGAACCCGTTGACCACTTAGAAGAAATAAAACTCAATCCTGACTACCCTGAGCAAAGAATAAAAATGGAGGGTAGTTCTACCCGAAAGAAAGGGAGGAGGTCATTGCACTACTCAAAGACAACCTTGACATCTTTTTTTGGAGAGTCGAGGACATGAGGGGGATAAAGGAAGAGGTGGTCGTCCACAGGTTGGAGGTCGACCCTTCTGCTAAGCCTATCAAGCAGACAAGAAGAATCTTCGCTAATGACAAGGAGGACACGATCAAAGAAGTACATAAGCTACTAAGGACTGGAATAATTAGAGAGACAACCTACCCTCTCTGGTTGGCCAATGTCGTGATGGTCAAAAAATAAAATGAGAAGTGGTGTTTGTGTGCAGATTTTACTGATCTCAACAAGGCCTGCCAAAAAGATAGTTACCCTCTCCCAAGAATTGACAAGCTGGCAGACTCCATTGCTGGACATAGAAATCTCAGCTTCCCGAACTGAAATTACCCGGATCCGGCTCGCGCGCGGGCCCCAGCATCTCGCATTTGTCGCTTTTCGGGAAGTTTGCCCGGATCCGAGAGGCAGCGCAATCACGCCCCGACATCTGGCTTATTCCGTTTTAGCGTGTTGGAGGTGTCTCGCCGTTGTTTTCGCATTTTTAGAGTCGCCACGCCATTTTTATTAAGCCCAAAACATTGAAAAAGGGCATCAGTTTAAAGATAATTTTAAACTGTTTTTGTGTGATGAGATTTTGAGTTCGGAGGTCAGATGACTCCTCGGGAAGAGAATATTAGAATATTAGAGCTCACACGAGTCGCCTCGTAAAACGAGTCTTTCGGATACCCCTAATATCCTTTAAAATGTTGTGTGTGTGTGTGCTTTTAAAAATGCATGTATTGTCGGATGTCTACATTGTACACTACGTATTGAAATGTATTGAAATAGCAATCGAAGGAAGCCTTACCAATGTTTGTTCGTGTCTGTCTTCCGCTGAAGAATAGTGTTTGAGGTCGGAGTAGCGTTCCGGTACGGATCGGGATTGCTTCGGGAGGGGCCGGTTGTCTGCGGACAGAGTTTCGGCGTGAGTTGATGTTGCAGGCTGCGTGCGGGCAGAGGTTCGGCGTGCGTGGGGATCGCAGGGATCACTCGGGCAGAGGTTCGGCGTGCGTTGGGGTGGCAGGAGTCACTCGGGCAGAGTTTCGGCGTGGTTTGGGATCGCAGGAGTCACTCGGGCAGAGTTTCGGCGTGGTTTGGGATCGCCGGTTTGACTCGGAAAGAGCCGGGACACCGTGGAAAGACCAGGCAAGGCCTCGGAGTACCACGAGGGGCCTCAGAGTACCTCGAGAGTGCCTCGGGGCAGCGCGGGAGCATCGCGGGAGCGCTCGGAGAGGCTTCGGAGCACCACAAGGGAGCTCGAAAGGCCTCGGAAGGATCCGAAAGGGGCCGGGAGTGCCTCGAGAGGACTTAGAGGGGAAGCCTGAAGGCTTAGGGAGGAAGAGAGAAGTGGGAGGTGTGTGAAAATGAGGAGGGGGAGCCCTCTATTTATAGTAAAAATTTTCGTGCAAGAAGGTCCGTACGGACCTTCTTGGTTATCCAGAATTTTGGTTTTCCTCGATTTGAGGGAATATGTGATGATGGTGAATATTCTGTAATTATGGTGTCCCCTTGCAAGAAGGTCCGTACGGACCAACTAGGCTGCAATAAGGTCCGTACGGACCAACCATGTATGGGAGTGATGATTACTTCCGGGATTTGAGGGAATATTGTGGACTTTAAGGGGATTCAGTAATTATTAAAGCAAAGAGGTCCGTACGGACCATTATTGCTTTTCCAATTTCCTGAAAATTCCCAAAAGGTCCTTTTGTCCCTTTTTATCCCAGAAAGGCTCCTCCCTTGGTTTGGCTGGGGGTTTTGAGAGGGTTTTGAGTGCCAGAGGTCGTCGAGACTGCGTTGATGAGTCTGCGGTGCTTCCCGTGTGCTTGAAAGGGGGTGATCCAGATTGGGGTACTTACAGAAGCCCCTCGACGACGTCACTTATGAAAGAAGTGGGGTCGCCGATAAGATAAGGGTCCTAATCTGGATCGCGTGTGGAGGTTAGTGTGAGGACGTGGTGGTGTCCTATTGTGTGACCGTTTAGGTCAGTAGGCTGGACCCTGTGATAGGATTCCTACGTATCCCTGGCGGGAATCAAGCCTGGTCGTAGTTCAGAGGTCGTGAATCTGTGAGTGTTTTGTGAATGCGGGCGTGGTGGTGCCCTGAAGTGTTGTGTGACCGCCGAGGTCAGTTGTGAGGACGTGGTGGTGTCCTGGGTGACCACATAGGTCGATGGCTGGACCCTGGGATAGGATTCCTACGTATCCCTGGCGGGAATCAAGCCTGGTCGTAGTTCAGAGGTCGTAAATCTGTGAGTGCGGGCGTGGTGGTGCCCTGAAGTGTTGTGTGACCGCCGAGGTCAGTTGTGAGGACGTGGTGGTGTCCTAAAATGTGATGACCGCCGAGGTCAATTGTGAGGACGTGG
Organism: Adenophora triphylla var. japonica; assembly: GCA_022495995.1. NCBI lineage: Eukaryota > Viridiplantae > Streptophyta > Magnoliopsida > Asterales > Campanulaceae > Adenophora > Adenophora triphylla. The sequence continues at coordinate 381,262 of JAFEMH010000876.1, read as the reverse complement.
TGGTGTCCTGGGATGGAAATTTTACAATTTTCCTAATCGGGTGGTTTAAGGCCTTTCGGGCCGGGAATAATGATGGTGGAGGTTTATACGGTCTTCCGGACCGAGTGGTTTAAAGCCTTACGGGCTGGAGGTAGTATGAGGACTTAAATAGTCTTCTGATTGCGGTTGTGCCATGCATGAGGACTTTGAATCGTCTTCTGGCTGCGGTTTGCCATGTGTGAGGACTTTGAATCGTCTTCTGGCTGCGGTTTGCCATGCGTGAGGACTTTGAATCGTCTTCTGGCTGTGGTTTGCCATGCGTGAGGACTTTGAATCGTCTTCTGGCTGAGGTTGGTGCCATGCGTGAGGACTTTGAATCGTCTTCTGGCTGCGGTTGGTGCCATGCGTGAGGACTTTGAATCGTCTTCTGGCTGAGGTTGGTGCCATGTGTGAGGACTTTGAATCGTCTTCTGGCTGAGGTTGGTGCCATGCGTGAGGACTTTGAATCGTCTTCTGGCTGCGGTTGGTGCCATGCGTGAGGACTTTGAATCGTCTTCTGGCTGTGGTTTGCCATGCGTGAGGACTTTAAATCGTCTTCTGGCTGTGGTGGTGTCATGTATGAAAACTTTAGTCGTCTTCTGACTGCGGTTGTAGAGGCATGGCTGCCTTGAGCTTTGATTGCGAGAGGTTTAGATGCCTCGTGCTTTGTCCGCTGGGGAGAAGGTTGGACTTACTATGGCTGCCGGTGTTCGTCCGTTGGGGATTTATCGTGGCCTTGTAGGGGCTTTTCCTGTTGAGAGGGTGACGTCGGGCTTACTTTGATGGTCGGTGCTTGTGTTGTCGATGAGTGGGCAAGGATGATGGCCGGTGATTGCTTCACCATTTGGCGTTTTGGAGGCGTTTCGTGCCTTGGAATTTGTATTCGGAGGTGTTGGCTCCTTCTTGCGCTTGTTTTGCCGTTGAGTGGGCGAAGTTCGGGCTTACATTGACGGCCGGTGCTGGGGATATGTAGTCTTGTATGACTTTTCCTGTTGAGAGGGTGACGTCGGGCTTACTTTGATGGCCGGTGCTTGAGTTGCCATTGAGTGGGCGAAGTCCGGGCTTACACTGACGGCCGGTGGTTGAAATGTCGTTGAGTGGGCGAGGACCGGGCTTACGCTGACGGCCGGTGGTTGAATTGCCGTTGAGTGGGCGAGGACCGGTCTTACACTGACGGCCGGTGGTTGAATTTCCGTTGAGTGGGCGAGGACCGGTCTTACACTGACGGCCGGTGGTTGAATTGCCGTTGAGTGGGCGAGGTCCGAGCTTACGCTGACGGCCGGTGGTTGAATTGCCATTGAGTGGGCGAGGTCCGGGCTTACGCCGACGGCCGGTGGTTGAATTGCCGCTGAGTGGGCGAGGTCCGGCTTACGCCGACGGCCGTGGTTGAATTGCCGTTGAGTGGGCGAGGACCGGTCTTACACTGACGGCCGGTGGTTGAATTGCCATTGAGTGGGCGAGGTCCGGGCTTACGCTGACGGCCGGTGGTTGAATTGCCATTGAGTGGGCGAGGTCCGGGCTTACGCTGACGGCCGGTGGTTGAATTGCCGTTGAGTGGGCGAGGTCCGGGCTTACGCTGACGGCCGGTGGTTGAATTGCCGTTGAGTGGGCGAGGACCGGTCTTACACTGACGGCCGGTGGTTGAATTGCCGTTGAGTGGGCGAGGACCGGTCTTACACTGATGGCCGGTGGTTGAATTGCCGTTGAGTGGGCGAGGACCAGTCTTACACTGACGGCCGATGGTTGAATTGCTGTTGAGTGGGCGAGGTCCTTTGCGAAGAAGATGGCGTCGAAGATGTCTTGCCGGTTTTCGCGACGTATGCCGGCGTACCAGCTGATGCCTTCGAGGCATTCTGTAGATGTTCCTCCACCGAGAGCCGAGCCAGAGCCACAGCAGGAGGGACCTTCGCGGGGGCGGCATAGCATGGATGTCGGGACGTCTTCGGGAGCTCCGAGGCAGCAGCCCTTTTATCAGTTCTTCCCTCCGCAGGACGCACAGGGTGAGGGATCCTCAGAGCCTTCTTTCTTTGATCCTTTCGTCGGATTTGATCCTTCGGATTACTTTGAGTGGCAGCCTCCGGCAGGGGCTCGGTACTCTGACGACGAGGACGTGATGGGCGAGTTCACCGGGATGCCCGACTTCTCTCTGGAGGACCTTGGCGAGGATGATGATGCTGAGGAGTCTGATTAGTATTCATTTGCTTTCCCTCTTTCCATATCTTCTCTCTTTTTTTTTTTTGTTTAGCAACAGACATTTGATGTACCTGTAATAAAACACTCGTATTTGCACGGCAAACAACATTTTATTTTAAGATGTAATGTCATTTTTGTGATTCCCGGGATTTGTCCTAGAAATGGTTGCTATTTTTTTTTATTTTGTGCATGCCACGTGAGCTGAGAGTGCGTTTGTGGGTAGTGTATGTTTGCCTGAAATGGCTTTGGCCAGTGTTTGGGCAGTTTGGAGCAAGGTCCTGCTGAGAACAGTGGTTGTTGTACTGTTTGCTGGGGAAATGGGTCATGGTTGCAAGGAGGTCCGTACGGACATACTTAGCATGCAAAGAGGTCCGTACGGACCAGTCTTGCTTTTGGGAAGGAGATAAATGCTTTCCAGTGTCTGGTCTTTCCCCATTTCCCCATTTGCAGCCATTTTCGAGCTTTCTTCCCCATTTTCTCTAGGAACCTCCATTTTTGCCATGGATTCTTCGTACGTCCCTAGAATTTTGCCGAGGCTTTCGAAGGAGAAGCAAGCACACTTCCTTGAGCAGCTGAAAACGTGGATGCGGCGCCGTATGAGGCATCAGAGACGGGCTTTCGAGGTAAGGTTTCGTCTTTGCTCGATTTGGTCTTTTAAGGAGTTGGTTCCTGATTGGGATTTGTTGCGGGCTGCCGCGAAGTTCTGGGATGTTAGGAGGCATGTGTACTGTTTCTCCTATAATGAACTGGTGCCCACTTTTGAGAATTTTTGGGCTTTGATTGGAGGACCGGAGGTGGAGGCCATCTCGCTTCCTTTGATTGGTGGTGCTGCCGTGAGCGTGAAGCTTGTAGGTTTCCTTCGGACTTCGTTAGAAGAAGTGCAGGGCATGATCCTTGATTCGGGTCATATTGACATTTCTGAGCTGCCGGAGCTGTTCATGGTTGATGATGAGAGTGATGTCTCTTGGAACACATTTGCCTTGTGCGTGATGGCGACGCTTTTCCTGGTCAGCTCCCTTGGCATTTGCGATGGCGCTTTGCTAGATGTGGTTGGGCACTGCAGAGCTGGAGAGGATATTGTTCCGTTGGTGCTGGGGGAGACTCTTCATGGTATCGACCGTCTGGCGACTGGGGATCGGTTCATGAGAGGGGGAAGCCCCGCTTTGCTCACCTTGTGGCTGCGAGAGAGACTTCAGGCCATGCCCGAGGCTCCGACGTCGTTTAGCCCGTGGTCATTTGCTCAGCGACCTCTTGTGTTGGATATGGATCAGTCCACCTGGGAGAGATGGATGGCAGAGCTTGGTACGCATCAGATCCGCTGGTGGGTTCCGCACTGGAGGATTGAGACTAGGAGGGTCTTTCAGGAAGGGTCCTATGTCGTCAGATTTCCAGGTTTGTCTTGGTCCTCCTTCTATATTCCGTCGCTTGTTTCCCGACAGTTTGGGATGAAGCAGGAGCCTTTGTTGGGCTGGGATGACCTTGCTACTGGGGAGATAGTTCCTCTTTGTATGGCAGCCTCAGGTGCCTTCTTGTATTTTCTGAGGGTATGGAAGTATTCCGCTTTCCCTCCTGTGGTACTCCTTAGACGTCGGGAGAGTGTCGTATTGACGACTCAGTACCTGGCCTGGTATGAGCAGCGTGTTGGGCAGTCCCAAGTGGCTTTGGAGAGCAGGCGTGTAGCGATTCTGGGACCCGGTTGCCATAGTAGCTATTGCCTTAGGAGTGCCGAAGCCTGGTCTGACCCTTTGGATGTGACGGGAGACACTTTGTTTGACTACGAGACTAGAGTTGACCGACTGATGGGGAGAGGTCCTCTTCTACAGACTCGCAGGGAGGAGATCCGAGCTGAAGCACGGGCGAATGAAGCCCAGAGAGCTGCTGGATTGTTTGACTCTACGGGGAGGACCCCAGATCTCGGACTGAGAGACGCAGAGTTGGTTCATGTGGAGCGAAAGAAGAATCGCCGGGGACGAGGGAAGAAAGGGAAGAATGGCGAGGGGACAAGCGCAGACGGCGCGGAATGACCTCCTAGGTATCCATTCATTGCATTTGCAAACACATTATTTGTTAAATGTATTAAGCTGTCTTTTAGCATGTTGTGAACTTGAGAGTAGACCGTGCTTGAACTCATCAAGGAATGTTGTAACCGTTAGTGATTTGTGATTTACTTTTAAAGCTTTGTCGAGACGCAAGATCTCTTGTTTGCCTTTGTTTCTTTTGTGCACCTTGTCGGCGTCCATCTTTGAACTTTTTCGTTGCATTTGCGGACTGAAGCGGCCCGAGCCCTGACGGCAATCCCTTTTGCTTGGGTTTTGTGCTTGGCTGAGAGGTTGGATGATCCCCTGACAAGTCGTTTGATGGTCATTTCCGTAGCTTCCTTGCCCTTTGTTGGCGTCGGGCTCTTGACCTCAATTTCGCAGCTTCTGTTTGAGCTTTTTTTTTATATATTTTTTTTTGTGAGCCCTTGCTCGAGCTCTTTTTTTTTGTGAGCCCTTGCTCGAGCTCCTTTTTTTTTTTTTGAAGCGCGTGAGGGCGAAGACAAGCCCCTGGCTTGGAAGCAGACATGAGTCAGTCGTTTGATGCTGAGTGATCCTCAGATGTCCTTGGATGTTGCCGCCGTCGTTTGACTTGGTCAAGGTGACGTTGGGGCGTGTTCTTGAAAAGTGCGTAGCTTGATGGAGGTCTTGATTGACATTCAAACTTTTGACTTTTTTGTGTATTTTTAGACCGGACCAATTAAGGTTGCCTACGTTCCCCCGGACTAGAGGGCTAAGGTCTGCGTAGTTCGACACTACATGGAGTGACAAGAGATGCACAGTTGTTCTTCTTTCGTGCGAAGTATCTGCGAAGTTTGCTTCCGTTATTTGGATTCATGAAGGGATTGCCGTCTAGGTCTGTCAGCTTCATGGCACCTCCGGAGAAGATCTTTTGAACCACGAAAGGGCCGATCCATGTGGGTTCCCATTTTCCCAGTGGGTTGGTTCGAGTGGGAGGCTTTTCTTTGAATACAAGGTCGCCTTCCTTGATGTCTCGGGATTTGACTTTCTTGTCGAAAGCTCTAGCCATTCTGCTTTAGTAGGCTCGGACGTGTTCCATGGCCTTTAGTCGTCGCTCATCTAGCAGAGCCAATTCATCGTGTCGAATCTGGAGCCATTCGACTTCGTTGATGTCATTTTCCAGCAGCACTCGAAGTGAGGGAATTTCCAATTCAATGGGAAGGACTGCTTCCATCCCGTATGTAAGGGCGAATGGAGTTTCTCCCGTGGTACATTCTGGTCGATGTGCGGTAGTCCCAAAGTGCAAGGTGCGGCTTCTCGGGCCAATCTCGTCCTCGGGTGGTCATTTTCGGATGATCCGTTCGAGGGTTTTGTTTCTTTGCTTCCACGGGGCCGTTTGTTTGTGGCCGGTAGGGAGAAGATTTGTGGCGTGTGATCTTGAATTCAGCCAAGTGATCCGTCGAATTCCCCTTCGAAGTGTGAACCGTTGTCTCGATATGACCTCATTTGGGATGCCGTATCGGCGAGATGATGTTTTCCTTGAGGAAATGCGCGACCTTCTTGGAGGTGAGTACCTTGTAGGACTTGGCTTCGACCCATTTGGTGAAGTAGTCGATGGCTACTAAGATGAACTTCGTGACCGTTCTTGCTGGCGGAGCAATTTTCCCGATGACGTCAATTCCCCAAGTGGCAAATGGCCAGGGTGTAGTCATGCGGTAGAGAGATCGTGGGCGGCGGATGATTGAGGTTGGAGAACCGTTGACACTTGTCGCGGCTTCGGACAAAGTGGATGCAATGCCTCCATGGAGATCCGGTAGTAGCCCATCCCGAGAATGATTTGCATCAAGGCTCGGCGTTCATGTGGGGACCGCAAGCCCAATTGTGGACTTCGTTCATGAACTTGTTTGCTTCTTCTGGGCGATGCGGCGTAGGAGTGGCCTATGGTAGCGTTTCTTGTATAGCATGTCCCCGAGGATGACGAAGTGAGAGGCGAGGCGTTTTAGGGCCATGATGCTCTTGGTTTTGACCCCTTCGTGTGTGGGTCTTCCTTGTTCATGAAGGTAGTTTCCCGTTCTTGAGGTATTGGAAGATGCTGGTTATACCATGGCTCATTGATGGGCTTAGGTTACGGTTCGATCTCACAACGGTAGGCGGGAATTTCCTTTCGTCCGACTTTGAAGGGTTTGATTGCTTTTCCTTCGGGGATTTCCACAAGGGAAGCCAAGGTGGCTAAGGCATCTCGCAAACCTGTTTCGGTCTCTTAGCAAGTAGTGGAAGGTGACCTCTTCGAATTGTGTGATGAGGTCTTCCATGCAGGCATGGTATTTTTGCAAGCCCGGGTCTATGGTTTTCCACTTGTTGGAGACTTGGTTGATGATCAAGGTGAGTCCCCATAAACTTCGAGTTTCGGACATTCCTCTCGAGTGCGGCTTGTAGTCCGGCGGCGCAGCTTCATATTCGGCGGCGTTGTTGGTTACCTCGAAATTGAGCTTTATAGCAATTGGGGTGTGCTCGTCCTTGGGATCTACCAAGAGCATACCGATGCCGTTTCCCTTTTTGTTGGCTGCTCCGTCGAAGAACAGTTGCCATCGATTTTCGCCTTCGATTGCGAAGATTCCTTCGTCTGGAAATTGTGGTTCGGGGCCTCGAGCCTCGTCGGTTGGGAAATCGGCCGGTTGTTCGGCCATGGCCCGTCCCTTGATTGACTTTTGGTTCACGTACTTGATGTCAAATTCCACTAGGAAGAAAGACCATTTGGCGAGCCTCATTGACGAGAGATGGTTTGTCGAAGAGGTACTTATTTGGGTCCATTTTGGAAACCAAGTGTACCGTGTGCGATCGCATGTAGTGCCGTAGTTTCCCGACAACCCATACCAGAGCTGCGCAGGTTTTCTCGAGGGCGAGTAATTGAGTTATTTGCCTTGAAACTTTGACCGACGAAGTAGATGGCGTTTCGACTCGTGACTCCTTCTTTTCTTGACAGAGCATGGCTCCAGCTGCGGTGTCGGTCACGATTAGGTATAGCACTTGAGTGGCTTTTCCTCGTGGGGAGGACGAGAGAATCGGAGGACTCACAAGGTATGCTTTTATTTTCTCAAAGGCATCTTGGCATTGAGTTCCATTCGATGTCGGCGTTCTTCTTCATCGGTTTGAAGATTGGCTCGCACATAGAGGTCAATTGGTTGACGAAGCGGGCGATATACGTGGCGGCCCATGAAGCTTTTCACCTCTGTCTGAGTTTGCGGTGGTCTCATTTCGATGATGGCCTTGATCTTTTGAGGATCAACCTCGATGCCTCTCTCGGTGACCATGTATCCTAAGACCTTGCCTCGAATAACCCCAAATGTGCATTTGGCAGGGTTTAGCCTCATTGAGTGTTTTCGGAGGCGATTGAAGAATTTTCTCAGGTGCAGTGAGGTGTTGTCCATCCGATCCCTTTGAGTGGATGATCATGTCATCGACGTACACTTCGATCTCTTTGTGGATCATGTCGTGGAAGAGGGCGGTTCTTTGCCCGTTGGTAGGTAGCCCCGGCGTTCTTTAGTCCGAACGGCATTACTGTGTAGCAGTAGGTTCCCCAGGGGGTTGTAAAAGCTGTCTTTTCTTGGTCTTCTTCGGCCATCTTGATCTGATTGTAGCCGGCAAAACCGTCCACGAAGGACTTGACTTCGAAATTGGCTGTAGTGTCTACCAACATGTCGATGTTGGGTAGTGGAAAATCGTCCTTGGGACTTGCTTTGTTGAGATCTCGGAAGTCCACGCAACAGCGTACTTTTCCATTGGCCTTGGTGACCGTGACGATATTGGAGAGCCATGTGGGGTACTCGATCACCCTGATGAAGCCGACGCGGAGCATTTTTTCGATCTCTTCTTTGACTTGTAAAGACCATTCTGGCTTGATTCGGCGTAGCTTTTGCTTGATGGGCTTAGCCTCGGGATTCAAGGGAATCCGGTGTTCTACAATGTTAGGATCTAATCCGGGCATGTCTCGGTAAGACCAAGCGAACACGTCCACGAATTCTTTGAGCAGTGCAGTCAATGCGTCTTGCTCTGTGCCGGTGAAGAAACTTCCGATTTGCGTCTCTTTTGGCTCTTCAGCAGTTACCAAATTCACTTTGGTTACAACCTCCTCGGCAGCTTGGGCCCGGTTTTCTCTCGTTTGACAACATGCTTAAAGATGTGCTTAATGTATTGTTCGTTTAATGTGTACGCTTCTTTATCAAGTGAATCGTTATTAGCTTGTTTGTGTGTTAGTTAATTTATCAGTTGTTAAAGATGCAATGAGAGGATACTCGGAAAGATCGAAGCATTCATTAAGAGCATACGGGAATACATTATTGGCAATGAGTTCGTAATCTTCTGGCGTGAGGCCATCAGATGACTCGAGAGACTCAAATTCAAAGATAATGGACTCAGGATGAGCTATGACACTGGACTCTAAGACTCGAGGGGTCAGACCAAGTTGTTCGATCATGTCCTTTTTGCTGGCAGTGGGTCCGGAGAAGGTGGCCCAGTTATTGAGTGGCAATGAGCTTGATAGGAGATGGGGCTTGAAGGGCTTTATGTCACCATTCCCAATCATTGCTATCACAGAGTTATCAGAAACAAAATCGATTAGATCTGGCATCTCGATTTCTTCTTTGAAGAGCAGGTGGAGCAGTGGCTCGTCCCAAGCATCGTCTGCGGAGTCTTTTGCTTTTGTCTTGGGCATTACTAGCTCGAATGCAGACTCGTCCCGCTTGTTGAAGGCAGGAGTGTTGACAGAGAGTTTTTCGAGTTCTTCTGCCAAAGAGGGGGTTTTCCCAAACCAAAATTCGTTGTGAATAGTGGTGGTCATGGATCCCAGTAGAGGCGGTGTGTCGAGAAATGCTCTTCGGACGGGATTTGGCTTGAGGCCTCTGAATCTTGCCAGGTTCTGCTGGAGCTTGTCCATGTTTGTCGGCCAGCTTTGTTTGGCGCCGATCGGCTCTGTTCCCTTTCTGGATCTTCTTCCAAGTTGCCGGCTTTCTTTGTGAAGTACTTGGTCATGTCGAAGCTGTAAGGGCGAAGATCGGAGGTTGTGTGCAAGCCTCTTTTGTTATCTGTGGAGCATTTCCGTGCAGCTCGCTTGTCCTCCGCAATGTGTTCGGGAGTAGGAATGTATCCCAGGCCGTGCAGGGTATTCTGTTCTTTGATATTGATGATCTGTTGGGTGCCCTGATGGCATTTTCCCAAACCGAGCCCCAGGGATGTAGTTCATGTGCTTCATCATTTTCATCGGGGAGGGATCTTGTCCCAAATCAAAGGCGAGTCTATGTGGCATACTGGGCCTTTGGGCTTTCGATGGTGAACCCCTGTTTAGCATCATGCCATCATCGTCGTGTTTGATCTCTAAGACTGGGACGCCGTTTGTGTCGGTCCTTTCGGTGACTACACTATCGCCGTAGATGATGGTTAGATCTGTTCCTTGGACGAACTTTATGCACTGATGGAGAGTGGATGCCACCCCATTGATCTGGTGTAGCCAAGGGCATCCCAAAATGGCAGTGAAGGTGATCGGGATGTCGATGACTTGGAAATCTGTCGGGACCATTTGTTTTCCGAACCACAAGTTCAAGGTGGCTATTCCCAAGACTGGGCGGGATGTTGAGTCATATGCCTTGATTGCCTGAGTCGAGGGCTTTAGATCAGTTGCTTTGATCCCTAGCAAATCCATCATTTTGGCTGGAAGGACGTTCATGGATGATCCCCCATCTACCAAAACCCGTGGGAGACGACGCTCGTCCAGTTGAACTGTTATGTAGAGAGGCTCATTGTGGTTGGCCCCAAATTTTGGAAGGTCGAGCTACGTGAAAGTGATGATATTGCTTTGTAATTAATGTTGCCAATCATACGAGCTTGCTTCATCGGGTGTCACTGTGATGGGAACCATGGTGCAGGCCGAGGCTTTCTTCCAACTTGAGCTTGTGCGGGTAAGATTAAGTGAGTAAGGACCAGAGTGAGATGTTAGCTGAGTGCGCTTGAGCTGTGTTAAGACAGGATCTTCGGCCTTTGGGTCCAAGGTTTCGGCTTCTTTAGCGTAGGGCCCCTTTTCGGTTCGTGGCTCGGGTATGGGCGGCCTTTTGTCTGCCCGTGGAGGATTCACTTTGGGATTTGGCCGGAACGTGTCGAACGTTTACTCGGACTTATGATTTTGCTTGTCTCTCCTATTTCGTAGTGGGAGGACCACGATTGGCGTAAGGCCGGCTGCACATTTCAATTCGTTTCTGTCATAGCTTTTACTTGAAGCATTAATAGTGGCTTTGAGATCTTCCCAAGACGGGGTTGGATCATCTGGACCTTCGGGCCTTCGGTGGCGGTGCGGAGCTCGTCCCGGTGATCATGGAGCAGACATTGCCATGGCCTTGTGCGAGCTAGACTTGCTGGAGTAGATGACATAGTAGTCAAACTTTCACGAGGGTTCTCCAAGGGTTCCGACTGTGGGATCACCGGATTCATACCTCTTCTTCGGTTTTGTTGAGAAGATGGCTTCTTCTTTCTTCGAGGACGGCCCTCGTTCATTTCATCATGGAATTCCATTTCCGGACAAGCACTGCAATCGCACGTCCCACCAGATGTGTTCGTTGTTCGGCGGTGGTACGGGACCTCGGGGAGGCTGAATGGGCGAGGCTTTCCTCTGGAAGGTCTCGTGGCCTTACGTCATAACCGCATGGCTCGTATGAGGGTAACGAGGTTGATTTACGTGAGACAATGAGAGACGTTAGAAGTTGTAGGAGCGATCATGACTTGGGAAGCCCCGGGTAGTTGGGTGGCTAATGTTCGAAGTGGTGCATGGCACCTTCGATCGAGCTTGTTGCTCACCTTGACGTTTCTCAATAGCCATGAGGACTGCCAAACTTCTTCCAATGTTGGGAAATTTCTTGGGGGTAAGGTCCCGTTCTCATCGTTGTTATCCACTGACTTGGCCATGAAGATTTGACGGTGTCCTGGTGACAGAGCTGGGAAGGAGGTAGGACCTTGCTTTGCTTTGACACAGGAGATGGGTTCCCGGGTACTCTCGATCACTCTCTGTTTCTTTGGAGGGTGACGGGCAAGGTTTAGACACAAGAATGACCTTACGGGATAAGAGGGGAAAGCTCACGTGGCATGCGGTTTCCGTTTCTTTTATTTATGATTTTTTTGTTGTTTTAATTTACTTAAAACGTGTTTTCTCGAGTCCTAGGTAGGTTGGAAAAGATTGCTCTTCTTTTTCGCAACTATGCTAGATCTGGGTCGATGGAGACCATACGTGCGGCTATAAGCCCCTCATTTTGCACACAGTATTTCGACATCCCGGGGTGGACGGCCCGGGCGAGGGTCCTATAGGGCAAGCGGTTTCCACCGGCCTAAAAGAAAAATCGAACCTAAGGACCGAGCCTGTCATGTTCGCTTTAATGCGTTAGCCATGTGAATAGTGAACCGAGCCGGCCACTGAGTCAAGATCAGGTCAAGAGTTCGGCATGACCTCTCTTTACCTTGCTTGCGCAAGGGATCTGTGACGTTAGGCATTGGCTGGGTCATATTGTCATGGCTGACGTATCAAGGCGTGATGACATGGTGTCATGTGAGCATGGATGTATATCCGGGACGGAACATCATGCAGGTGTAGCCGGAAATCAAGATCAGGTCAAGATTTTAGCATGACCTTTCATCGCTTTGCTTGCGCAAGGGATCTTGAGTTCCGAGCCTTGACTCAGAAAAATGGCCGGCATGGAATATGTACCCAGGCTGTATGACACGAACTGGGTAAAAACCAACCGAGTCTGGACAGAGTGTGACTCAAGACTCAAACGTGCAGGGTTGACGCTTGGCTAGGATGGGATGTTTGGAATGATCCCGTGCGCATCCGAGAGGCCTAGAAAGACCAAACGGACTGCAACTGAGACCACTCCGGGTTGAGGGTTGTAGTGTGCAGTGTATCCGAGGCAGCAGTGCGCGTAGCGTGCGGTGTAACCGAGGCAGCAGTGTGAGTAGAGTGCGGTGTAACCGAGGCAGCAGTGCACGTAGTGTGCGGTCTCTAAAATTCTTTTTCTGAGTAAAACAGAAGTTTTTGAAGAATTTTAAATGTATGCACAGATGTATATTGATGCATTTTTTTTTGTATTTTTATTTTTTTTTTTGTAAAATAAAAACGAAGCACGTGCACACACACACAACAGTTAAAGAAGGGGTAAAATTAAAGTTTGACCCTCATCATCGTTTTAAAAATCTTTTGTTTTGTTTAAAAGTTTTTAAAACAAAAAGATCCCCAGCAGAGTTGCCAACTGAAATTACCCGGATCCGGCTCGCGCGCGGTCCCTGGCATCTCGCATTTGTCGCTTTTCGGGAAGTTTGCCCGGACCCGAGAGGCAGCGCAATCGCGCCCCGGCATCTGGCTTATTCCGTTTTAGCGTGTTGGAGGTGTCTCGCCGTTGTTTTCGCATTTGTAGAGTCGCCACGCCGTTTTTATTAAGCCCAAAACATTGAAAAAGGGCATCAGTTTAAAGATAATTTTAAACTGTTTTTGTGTGATGAGATTTTGAGTTTGGAGGTCAGATGACTCCTCGGGAAGAGAATATTAGAATATTAGAGCTCACCCGAGTCGCCTCGTAAAATGAGTCTTTCGGATACCCCTAATATCCTTTAAAATGTTGTGTGTGTGTGTGTGTGCTTTTAAAAATGCATGCTGTGTCGGATGTCTACATTGTACACTACGTATTGAAATGTATTGAAATAGCAATGGAAGGAAGCCTTACCAATGTTGGTTTGTGTCTGTCTTCCGTTGAGGAATAGTGTTTGAGGTCGGAGTAGCGTTCCGGTACGGATCGGGATTGCTTCGAGAGGGGCCGGTTGTCTGCGGACAGAGTTTCGGCGTGAGTTGATGTTGCAGGCTGCGTGCGGGCAGAGGTTCGGCGTGCGTGGGGATCGCAGGGATCACTCGGGCAGGTTCGGCGTGCGTTGGGGTGGCAGGAGTTCACTCGGGCAGAGTTTCGGCGTGGTTTGGGATCGCAGGAGTCACTCGGGCAGAGTTTCGGCGTGGTTTGGGATCGCCGGTTTGACTCGGAAAGAGCCGGGACACCGTGGAAAGACCAGGCAAGGCCTCGGAGTACCACGAGGGGCCTCAGAGTACCTCGAGAGTGCCTCGGGGCAGCGCGGGAGCGCTCGGAGAGGCTTCGGAGCACCACAAGGGAGCTCGGAAGGCCTCGGAAGGATCCGAAAGGGGCCGGGAGTGCCTCGAGAGGACTTAGAGGGGAAGCCTGAAGGCTTAGGGAGGAAGAGAGAAGTGGGAGGTGTGTGAAAATGAGGAGGGGGAGCCCTCTATTTATAGTAAAAATTTTCGTGCAAGAAGGTCCGTACGGACCTTCTTGGTTATCCAGAATTTTGGTTTTCCTCGATTTGAGGGAATATGTGATGATGGTGAATATTCTGTAATTATGGTGTCCCCTTGCAAGAAGGTCCGTACGGACCAACTAGGCTGCAATAAGGTCCGTACGGACCAACCATGTATGGGAGTGATGATTACTTCCGGGATTTAAGGGAATATTGTGGACTTTAAGGGGATTCAGTAATTATTAAAGCAAAGAGGTCCGTACGGACCATTATTGCTTTTCCAATTTCCTGAAAATTCCCAAAAGGTCCTTTTGTCCCTTTTTATCCCAGAAAGGCTCCTCCCTTGGTTTGGCTGGGGGTTTTGAGAGGGTTTTGAGTGCCAGAGGTCGTCGAGACTGCGTTGATGAGTCTGCGGTGCTTCCTGTGTGCTTGAAAGGGGGTGATCCAGATTGGGGTACTTACATGAACGCATACTCTGGCTACCACCAGATTAAGATGGCCGAGGAAGACATTGATAAGACGGTTTTCCAAGCAGCCGAAGGAATTTATGGTTATACCATGATGCCTTTCGGACTAAAAAAAGCTGGTGCAACCTACCAACGCATGGACAACAAAGTATTTGGGGAGTAGATTGGTCAGAACATGGAGGCATATATCGACGATATGGTCATTAAGACTAGGATTGACAGTTTTGCCATGGAATTAAAAGAAACCTTTTATAACCTAAGGGCAAATAACATGAAATTGAATCCGAGCAAGTGTGTGTTCGGAGTAACAACTGGAAAATTCCTAGGTTTTATGGTATCACAAAGAGGGATCGAGGCGACTTCGGAGAAAATCAAAGCCCTGGTCAACATGCAAGAGCCTACCAATGTCAAGGAGGTTCAAAGGCTGAATGGGAGAGTAGAAGCCCTTGGCAGGTTTATCACAAAATCAACAGAGAGGTCACTACCATTTTTCAAAGTCCTTAAGGAGACCAAGAGCTTCTCCTGGACATCAGAATACTCAGAATCATTCCAACAATTAAAAGAGTATTTGGGCTCCCCCCCACTACTAAGCAGCCCAATCATGGGAGAGATGTTGTACGTCTTCGTAGCAGCCACTGACAACGCTGTAGCTGCTGTGCTAGTCCGAAATGAGGGGAACACTCAAAAACCTATCTACTATGTGAGCAAAGCACTTTCGGATGTGGAGAACATATTCTTCAATGTAGAGAAAATAGCTTATGCCTTGGTCATAGCTGCAAGGAAATTACGACCATACTTTTCTCCATACCCCATAACTGTGTACACTAATGCACCCCTCAAGAAAATCTTGAACAAGTTGGACTGCTAGGACATCTCCTTAACTGGTCTATCGAACTTACAGAGTTTGACATCAGATACCAGCCTAGGAAGACACTCCTGGCACAACCTCTGGTTGATATTATGGTCGAAACCGCCTTCACAGGCGAGCACGACCCCACCTCCCGTAAGCAAAAAAACCTGCGGGGGAAGAGCCGACCATCAAGCTACCACCTAAATGCTGGGTCAGCTACTAAAGAGAGAATCAGAGCTGGAGTAGTACTAGCAAGTCCTAATAGGGAGCACACCATCCAGGATATAATCAGATTCAAGTTCCCCGTATCAAACAATCAGGCTGAGTATGAAGCCTTGATATTTGGCATAGAGTTGGCCTCATTCTACGGGGCAACAAAGATTGCCACCTTCTGTGACTCTTAGCTCGTGGCCAAGCAAATAAAAGGGGAGTATAATACATAGCACCCCATCCTGACAAAGTATAAGGATCTCATCCTAGTCATAGTGAAAAAGCTCAAATTTTTTAAGATAAGTCAGATATGCCGAGAAGATAACCAAGTAGGAGACGTCTTGTCTAATATTGCAACCATTGACGTGGCCGACCCGGACACTAACCCACTCATAGTCTTTGACGAGGAGACAGCTTACGAAAGACTATGAGTAATGCTCCTATACGGGGAGGAGAAGTGTTGGATAGAAAAGTATGTGGACTTCATTGAAAAGGACCAACTGCCAGACGACGAGATACAAGCAAGGGTCATTAAAAAGAAGTCAGTAAGGTTCACAGTATGGAATGGCGTCCTATATAGAAGATCATTCATAAAGCCTCTCCTCAGATGTGTTCACCCCAAGGAAACAGAGAACCTCTTGGCATAAGTCCACGACGACATATGTGGTGGTCACCCGGGGGACCCAACCTTATCTGATAAAATCATCACTCTAGGTTACTACTTGCCGACCCTGAGAGATGATGCCCAAGCCTATGTCAGAAAGTGCGACAAATGCAGAGGTATGCGGACATTCCCAGAGATCCATCAATCGAATAAACCTCCATAATTCCTACTTGTCCATTTGATATGCGGGCGATAGACATCATCGGACCCTCCCCCCCGAGGTAACTACAAATATGTGATCGTGGCAGTCCACTACTTCTCCAAATTGATAGAAGCAAAGGCCTTAGCCAAAAATAATAGAGGAAAATGCAATCAACTTCGTCCACGACTTTATCTAGTTTCGTTTTGGGGTCCCACATACAATCATTTCAGATTATGGCCTCCAGTTCTCCAAGGCTTTCTCAGCAGAATTGAACAAACTAGGAGTCTGACACATCAAGTCTTCAGTAAGTCGACCCCAATGTAATGGACAAGCTGAAGCAGCAAATAAGTTGGTGCTAACAGTCCTCACTAAAAGCCTAGAAGGAAGTGATGGTAGATGGTTGGATGAGCTCCCCTTGGCCTTATGGGCAGTTCGCACAACCACCCGGGGGCTAACCGAGGAAACCCCATTTGCACTAGCTTTTGGGTCTGAAGCCATGGCACCAGCAGAAATGGCTATCCCCACAACCATAAATACCAATTATGACGAGCAAGTAAATAAAGTCAACAGATTGCTAGACCTAGACTTATCATATGAAAGGAGGTTGGCTGCCATATGAGAATGGTGAACTATAAGCAAAGGACTAAAGCCTACCACAACTTAAAGGTCAATAAAAGGGTATTCCAAGTCGGGGACTGGGTACTTAGAAAAATTAAAGCTACGGGCAGAAAAGCCGAGCAGAACATGCTCTCCCCAAACTAGGAAGGTCCATACATCATCACTCAAGTCATTAGAGAGGGGACCTATATGATGAAGATCCCAGATGGACAAGATCTGAAACACCAGTGGCACTCTGACCATCTTCGGAGATACTACAAGTAGTTTGTAATAGTGTTGGGTTTTACGGGTCCATGCGCAGCGAAATTAAGCATCTAATAACATAAAACCCAAGGAGCCTAGGATCCGTTCTATACAATTAATTTGAATACTATGAGATAGATAAAACCAACCTTGAATACTTTCCATTCTTGAGCTATCGAACGATTTAACAATGTGATTTCAAATCACAAACTTCGTTCTTCAGATTGCTTGAATTCTAGGCCTTGATCAATGAATGAGCGAAGGCCCTCTTTCGGTATCCACACCTTTGAATGAATCCAAGAACTTTTCTTGAAGATTTCTAGATCCTTTAAACCTTGGAAGAATATTGAGAATATTGTGATTTTCTTTTCAGAATTTTGGCTAGGGTTTTTGGGTTGACAGACCTTCATATTTATACTACATTAGTATGGAATATGTTTCCTAATCAAATTAGGAAACCAGTCTTCAAACCGCCTATAAGGTCTTGTTGCGTCGCACGACCAGACGAGTCCCATGGACTGGTTCTGTCGCACGACCAAGCAAGACTGATAAAGGGTTTCTCAATCATTCTTCCCTTGGTTTATCAAATTCATTCTAATTGTGTGTGACCCAATAGGATTATATTATGTTGACAATGAGCTCGATCATATCGACCCTCATAAGACATAAGCGGACTCTAGCAAGCCATTATGTCTACCCAAATAATATAACGTAAGAGTTCACATTTCCAATGGTACACTTCCATTTCTCCCTTTGTCTCACGATGTTATATTGAACACAAGTCATGGTCCTTGTCAACTTGTACTTGTTCAATGCTTTCTCGATCTTGAGTATAATGATAATCCAATCGAATTGGGGTATGGCCATACACTTTCATCATTATCACTCATCGAGGGGCCCAAGCAAAATATCTCTCTTTCGAGGGACAAATTCCATCTTGACTTATCATCCTTCCCATCATGAATCTGATCATGCCAAAATTAGCCTTTATAAATATCGTGTTAAGATATCGTTTGACTAAAATCAAACATGACTTTCATCATATGTAAGGTCATGATAATCTCAGGTCTAGGGACTAAATGAAGCGACCTTATGAGATTTAATTATGACATTTGACAATGACATAAATCTCATACGGGTCAAGTCTAGTCACTTGTTCTCTAACAAGTACCTATAAATTTAATGTGCATCTTCATGCATATAATCATCATATGATTATCCATTAACATTTATACTAATTATTCACATAATAATTAGGGACGGAGATTATTATAAACAAACATGCAAAACATATAATAATCAAATGATAAACATTTCATATAATAATAAATAATGTCAACACATAAGTCTATCAACCATAGGCCTAGGGCATAACACCAACAATCTCCCACTTGCACTAGGCCCAATCTACCATGTATCGAATACCCATGGACCTAACATGACCATCATGCTTAGCTTGCGGGAGAGCCTTAGTTAATGGGTCCGCCATGTTGTCATCAGTGTCTACTCTGTATATCTTTACGTCTTCCCTTTCACATATCTCTCGGATAATGTGGAAACATCGAATTATGTGTTTGGATCTCTGATGTGATCTTGGTTCCTTTGCTTGAGCAATGGCACCATTGTTGTCATAGTAAAGTTCAATAGGGTCTTTGATGCTTGGAATGACTTCCAAATCACTAATGAACTTTTTGATCCAAACTGCTTCCTTAGCTGCATCGGATGCCGCTATGTACTCAGCTTCGATTGTAGAATCAGCGACGGTACTTTGCTTGGAACTTTTTCAACTCACAGTGCCTCCATTCAGCGTAAACAAAAATCCAGACTGCGATCTGAAATCATCCTTGTCAGTTTGGAAGCTAGCATCTGTGTAGCCTTTTACTGCAAGATCTTCTTCCATTCCTCCAAAGACCAAGAATACATCCTTAGTTCTTCCTAAGTACTTAAGGATATTCTTGACTGCTATCCAATGTGGTTCGTCGGGATTCGATTGGTACCTACTCGTCATGCTTAGAGCACATGAGACATCGGGTCTAGTACATAACATAGCATACATGATAGACCCAATTGTCGAAGCATATGGAATACCATTCATTCTCTTTCGCTCATCATTAGTCTTAGGACTTTGATTCTTGCTAAGAGATATACCATGTAACATTGGCAAGTTTCCCCTTTTAGAATTTTCCATTTGGAATCTTCTAAGAACCTTGTCAATGTAAGTACTTTGACTTAAACCAATCATCCTCTTAGATCTATCTCTATAGATCTTGATACCAAGGATATATGCAGCTTCGCCCATATCTTTCATTGAAAAGCACTTCCCTAACTAAGACTTGACAGTCTGTAGTGTAGGAATGTCATTTCTAATGAGTAAGATATCGTCGACATACAATACTAAAAATAGTGTTCCGCTCCCACTAATTTTCTTGTATACACAAGGTTCATCTTCGTTCTTGATAAAGCCAAACTCCTTGATTGCTTCATCAAAACGTAGATTCCAACTCCTAGATGCTTGCTTCAATCCATAAATGGATTTCTGCAACTTACACACCTTGTTAGAATTTTCTGGACTGACAAAACCTTCAGGTTGTATCATGTATACATCCTCAACTAACTTCCCATTTAGGAAAGCTGTTTTGACATCCATTTGCCATATCTCATAGTCATAATATGCGGCTATAGCAATTAAAATTCTAATACTTAAGTATAGCTACAGGCGAGAAGGTTTCATCATAGTCGATGCCATGAATCTGGCTATATCCCTTAGCTACAAGCCTAGCCTTATAGGTGTGCACCTTCCCATCCATGTCGGTCTTCTTCTTGAAGACCCATTTGCACCCTATGGTTTTTACACCTTCGGGTGGATCAATCAAGTTCCAAACTTGATTATCAGCCATGGATTGTAATTCGGACTTCATGGCTTCTTGCCATTTTTCCTAATCAGGAGCAGACATCGCCTTTTGATAGCAAGTAGGTTCATCGTTTTCGATTAACTCCACTTCATCACTTTCCGTAACGAGAAATCCATATCTCTCGGGTTCGGATCGTGACCTATCACTTCGGCAAAGAACTTGTGCATCTTGAACCGGTTCCACAACTCTTTGTGGATTTGGTTCAGTCTCTACCATTGGTTCAATGTCGTTTTCGGGTTCTCGAATTTCTTTGAGATCTATTTTACTCCCACTGGTTCCTTTGCGAAGAAACTCCTTTTCTAAGAAAGTACCATTACGAGCAACAAACACTTTGTTCTCGTTTCGGTTGTAGAAATAGTATCCTTTAGTTTCCTTAGGATAACCCACGAAAACACATTTATCAGACTTGGGTGCTAGCTTGTCAGAAGTTAACTTCTTGACATATGCATCGCAACCCCAAATCTTCATGAAAGACAAACTAGTTTTTCTTCCATGCCACATCTCATATGGGGTCTTTTGAACTGATTTGGTAGGAACTCTGTTTATGGTGTGAAATTACCCGGGATTTCGCGCGGACGCGAAACGCGGTTGTCTTTCGCGGAGGGTTGGTGTCTGAGACCTCGCTTCATGGGAAGGAAAATGAGGAGTCGCCACGCGGTTTTTGTATTTTGAGCCCAAACGTTGAGAAACGGCTTTAGTGAAAATGGTGTCATTTTTATTGGTAGCAAAAACTTAGGAAAAGGCTTTGAAAACAGGGGATCATTTTTATTGGTAGCAAAAACGAGTAAAAAGCTATTTGGTACCAGAGATTGTTAGGTTCGGAGGTCACGTTACATTTCGGGAAGAGTATTACGAGATCACCCGAAACGCCTCGTATGACGAGTCTTTCTACCTTTCTCGAAAACGTGTGCATGTGTGTGTGTGTGTTTTGAAATGGGGGCTTGAATGACAAGCTTAATCTTGGTTTGAATGTCAAACGTCTATTAGGTGACTTATTTGAAAAGGCGAGCATTTGAATGACAAACGTCGTTTTTGTGACGAAAATGAGCGTTTGCGTGGCAAACGTCGATTTTGAGTTGAAATGAGCGTTTGCGTGGCAAACGTCGATTTTGAGACGGAAATGAGCATTTGCGTGGCAAAGTCGGTTTTGAATTGAAATGAGCGTTTGCGTGGCAAATGTCGATTTTGAGACGGAAATGAGCGTTTGCGTGGCAAACGTCGGTTTTAAGCTTTTTGAAAGAGAGTTCGAAGGACGAACTCCGGTTTTGAACCGGGCGAGTCATTGTTAACGATTTTACGGGAAAAAAGCATTAAATGATTTTGAATGTCAAATGGCGGCTTTTAAGTTTGAAGATGAGCGTTCGGATGCCAAACGTCATTTCGCGCGTTTTGAAAGAGAGTTTGAATGTCGAACTCCGGTTTTGAACCGGGCATTACATTGTTAACGATTTTACGGAAAAAACGTATTAAATGAGATGCAATCAATGAATCGGGTTGCGACTCGGACTTTTGAAAGGTAAATACTATCACGATCCAAACGGCTCGGACTTGTAAATGACAGTATTTAAAGTACGGTATCGACGGAATCAAACGATCCGGAATTGTAAAGTACGATAGACGAGCCAAACGACTCGGAATTGTAAAGTACGATCGACGAGCCAAACGACTCGGAATTGTAAAGTACGATCGACGAGCCAAACGACTCGGAATTGTAAAGTTGCATGAAAGTAAATGACGTTCGACGGATCAAACGGTCCGAAATTGGTAAATGACATGAAAGTAAATGACGATCGACGGATCGATCGATCCGGAATTGTAAAGTTGCGATCAACGAACCAAACGGTTCGGATTTGTAAATGACATAAAAGTAACGAAACGGGGTCGGAACGCCGTTTTAACCCGAGATTACTTCTATTACGGGAAGAGAAGAGGATCATGGACTAAAACGTATCGGACCCCGTTAGACGGTGACGTCTACATTTTGAGAGTGAGAGAGGGAGCTACCTATGGCTAGGGTCGGCTCCTTTGGCTCGGTGGGCGTATACGGGATATGAAAAGGTGTTTGAAAGGTGTTTCGGAAGTGTTTGGGCAGAGTTTCCCTTTTTTATTTGGTGCTTAGGAACCTAGGGATTTGGGCAGCGTTTCGACTTGTGTCGGTTTAGCCTACGATCAGA
This sequence comes from Adenophora triphylla var. japonica, assembly GCA_022495995.1. NCBI lineage: Eukaryota > Viridiplantae > Streptophyta > Magnoliopsida > Asterales > Campanulaceae > Adenophora > Adenophora triphylla. The sequence goes on along the minus strand of JAFEMH010000876.1, from coordinate 359,447 downwards.
ATCTATCGACGAGTAGCACGAGGGCCCCCAAAGAGCAGAAGAAAGACAAGACTAGGAGCTTGGGGTGGAGAGAGGAGGAAAAATGTGTGTGAAAATGAGAAGGAGGGGGGAGTATTTATAGGTGAAAAATACTTGGAGGAGGGGGGAAATACTTGGAGGTTAAGTAATTAACTTAGTGAGGAAGCAAGGTTGCTTAACCTGATGGGTTTCTGCCTTGCAGAAAGATTCCGGCCGGACTATGCCTGAGTTTGGGGGGTATTTTGGTCATTTGGCCTTGAGTTTGACACGTTTTGGACACGTATTAATTTAAGCTGCAGAAAGAGTCCGGCCGTACTATACCTGAAATTGGATTTATTTCCTGATTTTAACAAGTTACCTGCGTAGATCTTGTTCTCGCGTTCGATTTGATATGTGGTGGGCCCAAAACGGAGTTCGTATGAGGGAGTTATGACCTCCGGAAGGTCGAGACGCTCGAAAATGGGAAATCGAATCCCGGAAGACCCCGAAAAGTACATTTTTCGGGGAAAGCTGTACTTTTACGTGTGTTGAGTACGCTTTGATGTCGGGATGTACGGGGCAGTCCCGGGATCTCTCGTTGACTCGAGAACGGGGAACTTAACGGGTTCCGATTAACTTTTAACGGATTTTAACGATCCGGATTTGGGTACTTACATGGTGAAAGCAGCAGTTTCTAGTCCATGTCCCCAAAAGGATACAGGAAGCTCAATTTGACTCATCATAGAATGAACCATGTCCAACAAAGTTCTATTCCTCCTTTCAGACACACCATTCCATTGTGGCGTTCCGGGTGGAGAGAGTTCTGAGACGATTCCACAACTCTTAAGATGACTGTCAAATTCTTGGCTCAAATATTCGCCACCTCGATCGGATTGAAGTACCTTAATAATTTTGTCAAGTTGATTTTGCACCTCATTTTGAAATATTCGAAATATCTCAAATGATTCACTTTTATGTTTCATTAGATAAACATATCCAAATCTACTATAATCATCAGTGAATGTTATGAAGTACCGAAATCCTCCCCTAGCATCTCTACTCATAGGCCCACATACATCGATATGTATGAGTCCTAATAAGTCGCCCGCCCTTTCACCGGTTTTGGTAAATGGGTCCTTGGTCATCTTGCCAAGTAAACAAGATTCGTATGTCTCATATGATTCATAATCATGTGAGTCCAAAAATCCATCTTTGTGGAGTTTAGAAATGCGTTTCTCATTTATGTGGCCAAGATGACAATGCCATAAGTAAGTGTGGTTTATATCATTGGGTTTAGATTTCTTGTTAATGTTATAGATGTCATTATCACGATTTTCAACATCAAGGATATAAAGGCCATTGAATGAAATAGCAGTACAATAATGCATATCACTCTTGTAAATAGAAAATTTCTTATCACATATAAGAAAATTAAAACCTTCATTATCCAAACATGAAATCGAAATAATATTCCTACTCAAAGCTGGAATGTAATAACAATTGTTCAAAACAAGTATTAGTCCACTAGGTAAAGTAACTTCATAAGTTCCTACGACCAATGCAACAACTCTTGCTCCATTCCCCACACGTAGGTCCACTTCACCTTCCTCAAGCATCCTTCTGTTCTTTAGACCCTGCACATTTAGACAAATGTGAGTTCCACATCCGGTATCCAATACCCAAGAACTAGAAGTAGATAGGAATATATCTATAACAAAGATACCTGAAGTCGAAGCAACTCCTTTGCTCTTCTTCAGCGCTTCCTTGTATTTTGTGCAGTTTCTCCTCCAATGAACAATCTCATTGCAATGGAAGCAGACTTCGTCCTCTTGGGACTTGGGCTTAGCCTCTTTGGGTTTGACACCCTCTTTGGGTTTGGCAACATTTGCCTTAGGATTAGCAACTTTTGCCTTTCCTTTACCCTTGAAACCCTTCCCCTTGTTAACCATCAAAACTTGATCGGCGGTTTTCCTTTTGACGATATTAGTTTCCGCAGTGTTCAACATTTGAACTAACTCGAAAAGGTTTCTATTCATGTTCCCCATGTTATAGTTCATTATAAAATTACTAAAACCTTCGGGCAATGAATTCAATATCAAGTCAGTAGTCAACTCTTGGCTAATCGTAAAACTGAGCCTTTCAAGATGCTCGATGTGGCCCTTCATCTTTAGAGCATGAGCACCAACAGCTTGCCCTTCACTCATCTTGTATAAGGTTAGGGCCTTAACTGTGTTGTACCTTTCTTGCCTAACTTGAACTTGGAACATTTCCATCAGTCGATTGTTGAGATCAACTGTCCCCAAGTGCTCAAGATCCTTCTGAAGGCTCTTGCACATGGCGGAGAGCATGAGGCAACCAACATCAGTAGAATCACGCTTGTGCTTCAGATATTGGTCCCTCACTGCCCTAGTAGCATTGGCAGCGGAGTTCGGAGTGGAATAGGTTCCTCGAGAACGTACAATTTCTCCTCTTGCCTGAGAACAATTCTCACGCTACGGATCCAATCCATATAGTTTGTACCATTCTCTTCCAACTTTTCCTTCTCAAGAACAGATCGCAGTGACAGATGATTATTGTTTTATGTCATTTATTCTACAAAAAGATATGCATAAAATATGAGCACATATAAGTAACACATATTATATGAAAAGTATAATGCATTTATAACAAATAAATGCTCCCACTAAATTATACACCTTCCAATGTAAATAAGCATAATATACATTTAATGGGCTAAGATCCAACTTTAATTTAATTTCAAGTTTGCTATGGCAAACCGTTCAAAATTAAATTAATTAGGTAGAAACATCAATCATATCACATATATGACTCTTAGATCTTTTATGAGATTTATTCAAGACATCATATGTCTAAGCATATTTTAATCTCATCTTATGCCTTGGGTCCAAAATCATTTTGATAACCCAATTAAGTTCATTCACTTTAAACGTATAGGAACCACCATTTCCTCATCTTGCTCGCATTCGAATAGAATCAAAGTACCTTGCTATGGCAAGCCCACCCAAAACTATCCGAATGGTCTCAAGTGTTTTAATCATGAATTGGCATAAAGAACTTAAAAGTTAAATGAAGGTTCTTTAAGGTAGATTATAAGTGCATCAGCAAGGATAGTCATAACTATGCACCAGGTAAGTTCCCAGGAAGATAGGTGAGCCACAAGGACTACTTAAGTACCAAATCTCTCCTTCGACAGAACTCTCCTAGACATGCACAATCAGAAATTAGCTCTGATTTGCAACATAATCATCACTCTGAATAAACAATCAATTTCCTTTTAAATCTTGCGTAAAATGACTTGTTTCTCATACACAATCATGAAATCAAAATTTCAATGTTTAAATCTAAACAATTAGGAAATTATAATATAATGTTTCAAGTAAACATCTAACAAGATTCTTAACATGTAAGAACACATAATACATGCATCGCAACAATTAATAAAATCATATTTTAATTAACTAAGCATGCAAAATCAATGAATTAATCTAGCATAGCCCTATAAACTTTATTTCCATAAATTTATAGCATCCGGATTAATACATAAATATATCAGATTGTAAACACATTTACAGATTAGCAAAATTGTTCAACAAACTGAATCTGCCCAGATTGGGCTTGTTTTATCGCGTGACAGAGACTTCCAGAGTCACGATATGTCGTACGACCTAGAGAGGGCATCAGCCATGATCTGTCGCGTGACATAGACATACTATGTCGCGTGACACCATGAAGCCAGATTTGCAGATTTGCAGAATTCAATCAATTCTAAATCACAGAGCAATTAAATCATGCAAACAACTTTTAACAGATTTAATTCAATATCATTAGAACACGATTTAGGCATATTATTTCAAAAACAATTAATCTATCGCATACAAAACATGCAAAAGAACATATAAACAATTTATATCACTTTTCTTAGCATGTTAATTCAATCTTAATGACACGAACGGGGCTCTGATACCACTGTTGGGTTTTACGGGTCCATGCGCAGCGAAATTAAGCATCTAATAACATAAAACCCAAGGAGCCTAGGATCCGTTCTATACAATTAATTTGAATACTATGAGATAGATAAAACCAACCTTGAACGCTTTCCCTTCTTGAGCTATCGAACGATTTAACAATGTGATTTCAAATCACAAACTTCGTTCTTCAGATTGCTTGAACTCTAGGCCTTGATCAATGAATGAGCGAAGGCCCTCTTTCGGTATCCATACCTTTGAATGAATCCAAGAACTTTTCTTGAAGATTGCTAGATCCTTTAAACCTTGGAAGAATATTGAGAATATTGTGATTTTCTTTTCAGAATTTCGGCTAGGGTTTTTGGGTTGACAGACCTTCATATTTATACTACATTAGTATGGAATATGTTTCCTAATCAAATTAGGAAACCAGTCTTCAAATCGCCTCTGAGGTCTTGTTGCGTCGCACGACCAGACGAGTCCCATTGACTGGTTCTGTCGCACGACCAAGCAAGACTGATAAAGGGTTTCTCAATCATTCTTCCCTTGGTTTATCAAATTCATTCTAATTGTGTGTGACCCAATAGGATTATATTATGTTGGCAATGAGCTCGATCATATCGACCCTCATAAGACATAAGCGGACTCTAGCAAGCCATTATGTCTACCCAAATAATATAACGTAAGAGTTCACGTTTCCAATGGTACACTTCCATTTCTCCCTTTGTCTCACGATGTTATATTGAACACCAGTCATGGTCCTTGTCAACTTGTACTTGTTCAATGCTTTCTCGATCTTGAGTATAATGATAATCCAATCGAATTGGGGTATGGCCATACACTTTCATCATTATCACTCATCGAGGGGCCCAAGCAAAATATCTCTCTTTCGAGGGACAAATTCCATCTTGACTTATCATCCTTCCCATCATGAATCCGATCATGCCAAAATTAGCCTTTATAAATATCGTGTTAAGATATCGTTTGACTAAAATCAAGCATGACTTTCATCATATGTAAGGTCATGATAATCTCAGGTCTAGGGACTAAATGAAGCGACCTTATGAGATTTAATTATGACATTTGACCATGACATAAATCTCATGCGGGTCAAGTCCAGTCACTTGTTCTCTAACAAGTACCCATAAATTTAATTTGCATCTTCATGCATATAATCATCATATGATTATCCATTAACATTTATACTAATTATTCACATAATAATTAGGGACGGAGATTATTATAAACAAACATGCAAAACATATAATAATCAAATGATAAACATTTCATATAATAATAAATAATGTCAACACATAAGTCTATCAACCATAGGCCTAGGGCATAACACCAACAAATAGTACTTTCACCTTTTTGTTAAGTAGACCAAATTAAATTCTTTGCATTTTCTTGTCTTAAATTAGAATAGGATTGTCGTTCGATGTAATCAGTTTCAAATAATAAAATTAGTACTTGTCAAAGAACAACTCATGCAAAGACTACAACAAGCACGACAAGATTAAAGACGAGCAACATCGCTCGCACCTTAGGTGAAATACCTAAGTCCTAAAGACGAACACTTAGCTTGCACCTTGAATGAAATGTCCATGTCCTAAAGACGAGCAACATTGCTCGCACCTCAGGTGAAATGCCTAAGTCACTAAGATGAGCACCTAGTTCGCACCTTAGGTAAAATGCCTAAGTCATAAAGACGAGCACCTAGCTCGCGTTAAAATAGGTAAAACACCTAAGTCACTAAGACGAGCACCTAGCTCGCATCTTAGGTGAAATGCCTAAGTCATTAAGATGAGCACCTAGCTCGCATTAAAATGGGTGAAATTCCTAAGTCACTAAGGCGAGCACCTAGCTCGCACCTTAGGTGAAATGCCTAAATCATTAAGACGTGCACCTAGCTCGCACTGAAAATGGTGAAATTCCAAAGTGTTTATGTCGAGTAATCACCTCGACCTAAAAGAATAACACCTAAGTACCTAAGACAGACACGTTCCCTCGGACAAAAGGTGTCGAGCATCAACCTTGACATAAAGGAGTTGAAGGCCAAACGTTATACAACATACATTAAACAAACATAAGCAATAATTGAGCAGTTCGAGTGAGCAAGTAAGAAAAAGCACAAGTATAGAAGCAAAAGTACATCATATTAATGTAAATTGAGCAATGCCTCCCTTAAATCGGGCTAAGGCATGCCGATCAACTGTGTTTCCTCCCTTAAACGGGCTAAGGCATTGGAGCTAAAAAAGAAAATAAAGGGTGGTACTTATTCATATTACATCAACAAATAAAAACAATCAAGGCTGGTCTCCATCTCCAAAAAAATCAACCTGCTCGACCTCGGCTTCTGGAATAGTAACTTGGCCAGCCTGGCTCCCCTAGGCATCCGCCTCCTCATCTCCTAAGGCCTCCTCCTCCTCCTGGATCTTCTCTATTAAAGCATTTATATTCTGAGGGTCAATCTGAGGAGGGACCCAAGCTGCTCGACCTTCTTTGGCATCTTGAGCGACTATGACCTTGAGGGCGTTTTATGAGTAGGGCATGAGGGAATGGCCTGAACGGGCAAGATCGTTATAAGAATCTTGGCAAAAATCGGGCAAGCATCCCCACATCGACATTTAAAGTTAGATCCACTTTGGCCCTTCTGGATAAATGTCGATAGCCATCGGAGTACATAGTGGCCGTATTTTCTGCCAGAGCTTGTCTGAAGGCCAAGCTGGCCTTGTACCAAGCAATGTATCGGCTTCCTTGGAAGGAATACTGGCCTCCAACATTTTATACCGGGCATCAGCGTCCTCGACATTCTTTCTTAGCTCGGCCCTTTACCTCTCGAACTCCTCTTCCCGACCTTATTCGCCTCCCCGTCTTTAGCCAGCGCCTCCTTAGCCGCCTTCTCTGCCTCCACGGCTTCAACCTTAGCCACTTTTTGGTCATCAACCTCCTTCCTTAGAGACATCATAAGCTCCACGGCCTTACACAGATCGGCCTTATCCCTTTCTTCCTGCCTCTCAAGCTTCCACTCAAGTTCTTCAGCGGCTTTACTCCTGATGGCCTTATAGGTCGTGACTGTGGCAAGCTGCAATGAAGAGAAAACATTAGTAAAAACTACAAGTGTAAAAGATGGGGAAGGAATCAAAATATGATGAACAACCTTACCACACTTAGAAGGAGGCCCTTTCTGTTAGCCAAGTGCTCCCTACTTGGCCTTGTATCAATGAATAGGTCCAGGAGGTCCTCTTCCATAGCCCGGTGAACCACTGACCGGCCTAGCCTCAATTTTGGGCCCTTGCGGGCAAGCATATCTAAACCCTTGATGGCGTAGGGATGGGAAAGCTTATCAGCAACCTGCTCGGCCTCGGCGTATGTATGCACAAGCTGAGCATTTACCTCTGACGAGGAGGGACCGCTCGGGGTCCTCTTCGAGGCGGGGTCCTCGGTAATGGCCTCCACCCTTGGCCTTTTTTGGGCAGGAGTCCTCTGCCCGGCCTCACCCTCCTCGATTGACAACAAGCCGATATGTTCCAACACCGACCTAGACTCAGGAGGCACCTCGGTTCCTTGGGCCTCCTGCCCGTCTTGCTCCTCCTCGGCTAGCCCTCCTGCGCCCCCAACCGGCTTAAGGGGCAAGGCCCCAGCCTCCTTTATAGATAGAACGGCTTAGCGAGCAACGAAGTCTGCCCGTCTTTTGCTCTTGGCCGAGGACTTGGATGTCCTCCTTTTCAGCTTCATCAATGACTGGGGGTCCAAAACTTCATCCTCCATTCTCTTTATTTGCTCCTCGGTGAGATCTGCAAAGGAAGACAAAACAGAATTAATACGACGACGAAGAGTAGGAAATTATACTACACAAAGCATACTAAGTGTTGAAGCGTGAAGAAAGAAAATTACGGTCGGCGACATCGTTCTCGGTCAAACATTTGTTGTCATATAATTTACATATGTGAATGAACGCTCGCCGAAATCAATCACAAAAAATTATTTTGTTTTGGAGTCGCCACGCCGTTTTTAAGGAAAACATTGAAAAACCTTTTAATGATGAGAAAATGGGTTCGGGGGTCAAGTTACGACGTGGGAAGAGAATATAGAGCTCACCCACGTCGCCTCTTTCGAGACTTTCAATCAAGCAAGGACAATACAACTCATTCTAAGTGTGTGCAATTTGTGTCAACAAGCAAGGCATGCAAATTTGGATTTTATTAATGATATTGAAACTGGATACAACTTGTGAACCATTAAAGGGGGCCACACCCTTACAAATGATTGCTTGAATTACAAGGAAAAGGTTGAGACAGTCTGTCCAGGGACCTTGGATGTCTTCCGACACAGGACTTCCTCGGGAGAGGGTGTCGGACGACACAGGACATCCTGGTCAGATTGCCTCTTACAAAAAGGGGGTGGATAGGCCACCACAACTACTCTAACACTAAAATAAAGCTATTTTAACTAAGGGGAAGCACTGTTTAGGGTCTGGAACCAGTTTGGGGTTGATTGGAGTAAATAAAGTCAAGATTGACTTTCTGTGATACGGATGTCATATGACACAGGACATCCAGAGTGTCCTGTGTCGGACGACATAAACCGCCTCCATCATCAGATTTCACCCAAATGATCCCAGACTGCCCAAACAGGGAAATCAAGCTACAATACTAACTTAGAACAGTAATATGACACTAAACAGAGGTTGAAACCTTAAAGGGGATCAATCTGAGCTTATCTGAAGTCACTGAAGCCAAACAGCTTTTTGGGATCTCTATGTCGTATGACACAGGACTCCTTGAGGTGTCCTGTGTCGGACGACATAAGTTCCCTATTTCAGTGAACTCCACCAGATTGATCTACAATGCTCAAAACATGAAACTAAGCAACAATACCAACTGAAAGCAGTAGAATAACAATAATATGTGAGTATTATGGGAGGATCATATGGCTTTAATGACCCAATGTGAATGATCACATGTATTGGGCCATAATCATGGGAGCCATCACCTCCTAACCCAAGCAAGAGTGATAAAGATGCAAACTTTAATGAAGCTAACAACACTAAATGATCAGATCTGAGGTGGAGAGATGTGAATATTGATGATTAACACCTCCACCACCTTGATCACACAAAAATCCCAAATATTCACATATGATCAAGTAACATGAACATGCATGGCAATAATTTGAATAGACAAGATGTAATCAGAGAGAGAGAGAGAGATTTTAGGGTCTACCTATTGTAGTCCACAAGGCAAAGGCACCAATAGTATGGTGTTTGCCCCTTCAAAACACCAACAAGGAATTACCACCTTTGGATATGGCTTGGATGTGTGTGTGTGTGATGAGGGAGGTGAGTGTGTGTGTATGAGAGAGAATATCAATCTCTATTTCAGCAGAGTAACCTTACTTGCCAAAATCCTCCCTTAAAATGATAAGCCAAGCCCTTTATTTATAGGCATGCTGATGGGACATTCCATGTCGTACGACATGGGGCGTTAACCGCCTAATAGGACAGATTGGGCCGAAGGGAGGCAGGCCCAAGGAAGAACAAATGGATCAAAGTAAATACATAAATAAATGAATAATGAAGGGCCAAAACTAAATATGCTTAAATAAATGAGCCCAAAACAAAATGCATCTAAATGAAAGCAAACCCAAAAACACGAGTTCGGGTCGGGGTACTCACATAGCCCCTCGGCGACGTCGCTTCCACGGGAAGTGGGGTCATCGACAAAATGAGAATCCCGGGCCGGACAAAGACTGGCGGGAAAATGAGATGACCAAGATGGTCAGGCGGCTGGATCTTTACGAAAAGGATTCCTACGTATCCCATGAGGGAATCAAGCCAAATCGTAGTTCATAGGAATGGACGTTTGTGTCCGGGGGAAAGCGACCATAATGGTCATGCGGCTGGACCTTTACAAAAAGGATTCCTACGTATCCCATGAGGGAATCAAGCCGAATCGTAGTTCATCAAAGAGGTGGCGATAACAAGAGGCCACGGGCTTTGTACCCCGAGTAGGCTATTCTGAGGGAGTCACAGAAGATTGACCCACAAAGGAGTCACCAGAAGATTGATTGTTACAAGGAGTCACCCCGAGAATTAGCTATTCTGAGGAGTCACCCCGAGAATTGACTGTTACAGGGGAGTCACCCCGAAGATTGACTGTTACAAGGGGAGTCACCCCGAAGATTGACTGTTACAAGGGGAGTCACCCCGAAGATTGACTGTTACAAGGGGAGTCACCCCGAAGATTGACTGTTACAAAGGGAGTCACCCCGAGGATTGATTGTTATAAGGGGAGTCACCCCGAGAATTGACTATTACAAGGGGAGTCACCCCGAGGATTGACTGTTACAGGCGGAGTCACCCCAAGGATTGACTGTTATAAGGGGAGTCACCCCGAGGATTGACTGTTACAAGGGGAGTCACCCGAGAAATTGATCATTACAAGGGGAGTCACCGAGAATTGGCTGTTACAAGGAGTCACCTAGAAAGATAGATCATTACAAGGAGTCACCGAAAGATTGATCGCTTATGGGGAGTCACCTAGAAAGATTAGTATTACAAGGGAGTCACCTCGAGGATTGGGTACATTCTGAGGGAGTCACCCCGAGGATTGACTGTTACAAGGGGAGTCACCCCGAGAATTGACTGTTACAAGGGGAGTCACCCCGAGGATTGACTGTTACAAGGGGAGTCACCCAGAGGATTGACTGTTACAAGGGGAGTCACCCCGAGGATATGATAAATGATGATGATAAACAGCCGTGAGGGACGGATAAAAGGACCAGGGGCAAAAAAGGAAGATCACCCCTTTCTGGAAGACCGCTGTCGTACGACATGGGGCTTCCCCAAAGCAGTTTCAATTAAGACGCCCAGTTACCTAAAGCAGATTCAAAAAATCAAACAGCCGCCGAGCCCGGAGAGAAAGGAGAAGAGAAAAATCAAAATTTTCTTCCACAATCTTTGATCCAAATCAACAAATCAACAATGCCTCCAAGAGCGGAATCAAGAAGGCAAGTACAACGGGCCTTGTCCGAGAAGAGGAAACTCGTCAAACGGAACAAGCGAAAGAAATTCTTGGAGGGGAATGGGTTCTATTCGAGCCTCGATTTCCACACTTCCACCACGGAGCGAATGGGGGTAAGGATTTTAAACCATCAATCCCTCCCCTTTAATTTTCGAAGTTGGATTTCTAGGGCTCAAGGTAGCATTTGGGGAAAATCGCACCCAAAAAGAAATTGCATGCTTGAAATAAAATGTATAAACACTAAATTCAAACAAAAAAGGATAATGACGAGATTTTGTTGAAAAAGGAATCAAAAAGAATCAAGAGATTCAAAATAAAGAGAAAAAAATTCACACAAATGAAAGAATGCACAAATTATCATGATTGTGTTCTAATACCTGTGATGTGCTTACCTGCAGGTTCTGCGGACCAAGGGGTCCCCCGAGGCGATAGCTACTATCTGGGACATTCTTCCCGGTTCCGCTGACATACCCGACAGTCCCAAGGGCCTTGTCTATGCTGCTGGCCTTGGTCCATTCTTCACAGCTGTCGGAGAGTTCAGAGACACGCCTAGGAGCGTGGAGCTGGTGAAGGCTTTTAGGCAGTACTGGTGGGACAGCACCCACACCTTTCACTTATCCTGGGGGGGAGTCCACCATTACCCCCTACGATTTTACTGCTATCACCGGGCTGCGGTTCACAGGCAGACCCGTCTTTGCTGAGGATCCTGGGGTCTTGAGCCCAGATGCCATTAGAGGATTGATCTGCTTGACCCTTCGCCTGAAGGGGAATGGGGTTCCACTGGAGGACCTGCACTCGGTGTTGACGTAGCAGTGCCGTCTCTATTCTGGGGGCGAGGCCGCGGTCACAACTGAGCAGCTAGCGAGAGCATTTGCCTGGGCTGGCTTCTCTGACACCCTGTTCTATAATGCCTCTACTACGACATTGACTCTTCTGTTGGAGCCTCTTCGGAACTGGAGCCAGGTCTCCACCTTTTCGTGGGGGAAGGCCAACTTGGCTCAGGTGTACAGAGCCTTGGACGAGGTGAGCAGAGGCACTGTGAACTCTTTTGACTGCTACCAGACGGTCCTTGAGGTATGCTCTTTCATCATTCACACATTTACCGTTGCACTGTATTTTCTGTTATCAATCTATCACTGCTGCTGTACACTGAAAGCTTCTTGTCTTTTGTTTCAGGTATGGGCTTACGAGGTTTTAGGTTGCTATGCTTGGGCTATAGCCGATGGGATTACCGCAGATCTGTTTCCTGCCCTACGCCGGTGGACCTTCAGGGCTAGGCAGAGTAGGAAGGTGGACGGGGTGAAGCCCCGAAAGACCGGCTGTTATGAGGATACTATGATTTCCCTGAGGGGCACCCCGGCTAGGCTGAGCTTGTTCCCCTGGCACGGTAGATATGTTGAGGATGTTGTTGGGGATGCCGCCTTGATGACCCAGACTAGGAGGCTTCTGATTGGCCTAGAGGGCGATGCCTTGTATTTGGGGGAGAGAGTGTACAGATAGCATGGACATGGTGTGGCCCCACGTATCCCTTATGATCCTCCTGAGGGGATCTGGTATCCTCGGGCTCTTCCTGATCCGGAGCGCTTACGGGAAGGCATTGATGCCGTTGAGCTATCGGCTGATGGGGATTACAGCCAGTTCGTATTCACCCGGGTTCTGACTCCTCAGGTCATGGCTGCCAGGAGGGCAGTGGGGGCACAGATGCAGATGCCTCCTTGATTCTTTGAGTATGAGACCGAGGGCGTCATTCGCCGCTCTTCCTTCGACATGTCTGAGACTCACCCTCACCTGCGGCTGCCTCGTGGGACTACCTCTGTGAGCACCCTTTTAATTTTCTGCATTATTCAAGTCTTATCACTGCATTACTATCCATATTTACTGCTTCTGACTGCCTCTTTTGTTTCCCTTCAACAGGTTCCGGCCAAGAACTACAGGGCAGTGGCCAAGGCATTTACAGGAGCCGTCAAGATGCTGCGCCAGTTCCAAAAGAGCGTGGAGCATTGGAAGGGGAGGTGCAGCTCCCAGGCTAGTGACGTTGTGCCTCCCAAGAAGAGGCCGAGACTAACCTTGGCTCCATCTAGCTCACAAGCGGGCGGCTCGAGCCAGCAGCCCCAGTATGATGACGATGATGACGAGGATGACCTCTATCAGCCCCCTTTCTCCACAGTGCCTCAGTGGCACGGATACTATGGCGAGCCCCAGCCTTGGGCCCTGGATGAGGAGGATGATGACTCTGATGGCGAGATCCATGATGAGCAGAAGGGCGGTGGCGATAGCCAGGAGCAGAGCGGCTCTGAGGAGCAGGGAGGCAACGTCCAGGAGGATAGTGGCTCCGAGGAGAGCGGGGAGGATTCTGGTGACGACTCCGAGTTGGAGTGATTGTGGCGGCCCCCTTTTGTCATGCTTTAGGACTCTTAGGGATAAAGAGAGAGAAGAAACAATGCATGCATTATTCTATTGTTTTTGAATTGTAAAACAATTATTTTTTTGCACTTTGTAGCTTAACAACTAAAATATTTGCTTTATGGTATTTAGACTTATTTATTTATATGCACAAGTCCGTCCCAAGAAAGGCAAAAAATGATGGCATTTGCTGTGGTTGGGTGTTTTTGTGGTTTGGTATGTATTGGGTGGTATTTGTGTATATGTGGGTGTATTGGGTATGCCAAATCCTCTCCCATGCGTTTGGTGAGTGAAGGGGAGTGTATATGTACTGTTTTGGATGCTTTTGAACAGGTTTGGACAGGTTTTGAGCAAGCATTGGGTCAGCGAGGGCTGCTGCGGATGCGATTCTTTGGTGTACAGTGGGAGCTCCCATGTCGGAAGACACAGGACTGATGGGTAGCCCTGTGTCGGATGACACAGGTCATATGACAGGGAATCCTATGTCAGACGACACAGGACATTAGGGGAAAGCCCCTGTCGTACGACATGGGAGGTCCATTTAACAGGATTTCTTGGGCAGCAAGCCCTAGCATTTATAAAAAGGCAGACTCGCATATAACACTTTCCAGCAGTCACAACAGCCTGAAAATCGATCTTCCACCCCAAAATCAGCCCCAAGATCCAACATTTGGCCTAAAATGGAGCATTACAATGAGAGATCCAAAATCAAAGAGCGCCAATTTCACTCTGATCTCATCAATCTAACCCGCCACCATCACAGCAACAATCAGAGGGTTATTGACCAAAGGTATAGGTTGAGATGCCTTTGGGCACTAAAGGAATGGGCAGTCGATTGGAATCTTCTCCGGGCCGCATCCAGATATTGGGACCGCGAGAGGCATGTCTTTACCCTCTCATACAACGATCTCACACCCACCATTGAGGAGTTTCGCGCACTAACTGGGGGAGCTGAGCTTAGAGATGCAGTCTTCCCTTGAGACCCACGACCCTTGACTGAGCAGCTGGCCAATTTCTTGGGTTTGCCCATAGAGCAGGTATCTGACCTGATCCTCGACCTGTCTTTCATTGACCTAGCTCAGATATTCGGCTGGCTGCATCACGTCCGGAGCTCTTCGACCTATCCACAGCCATGGATATTTTCATGCTGATCATGATCTCTCTATACTGCTTTTGCGAGTATGATGGGGTATGCTTCGGCTTACTGCTAGGGGTTATCAGGCAGATGCGGGGTCACCGAGGTACTACATTGACTGAGATTCGGCCCGAGCAGGGGGAAAGAGACGTAATACCCATTCTGCTGGCGGAGACATACCACGAGATGGACCGACTGGTTGGAGGGTCGCTATATATGGGACGCGGAAGCCCCAGTCTCTTATCATTATGGCTTTTTGAGCGCTTGGGGCTTATCTCCCCATTGCCCGCAGGGCAGACTGCAGCACCCTGGGTTACACAGGAGAGGCGAGTGGCTCGGGAGGCTTCGCAGGAGAGCTGGCAGAGACGGTTGACCAGATACACCACCATGGATATTCAGTATTGGGTTCTCGAATGGAGGCTCGAGACCATGAGCGACAGACATGATGATTCTGTTATTGTGAGGCTGCCGGGACTGCATTTCTCATCATTTAGCATCCCCTCACTTGTCCTGAGGCAGTACGGGTACCCACAGTAGGTTATCGGTAGATTCAGAGAGCAGATCGCCCGAGATACCATTCCTCTTGACATGACTGACGGCCAGACTATCAGATTCTTTGCTAGGGCCTTTTCGGGAGCAGCCTTTCCCGCTTGCACACTGATACGAAAGACCCGGGGTATCATATATCTGTCCACGCTATATCTCATTTGGTATGGGGGGCAGATGGGACCAGTTCAACACACCATTGAGGCATATTGCCGAGGGACCCGAGGAGGGAATCAGACTAGCCGGGAGTTACGGGATGCTGAGGCATTGAATGACCCAGACAACGTGACCGACGACTCGGTAGCGGATTATGAGAGACTCGAAGAGAGGAGGGCCAAGATGAGGGATGACCCTGAGGTTATGGCCCGGAGGACAGCTTTGAGAGAGGAAAGGGCTGCCCATGCGGCACTGAGAGCTGTCGGATTGATTGATTCACCGGCTCGTAGCATTCCTGAGCCGGGACGACGAGAGATAGACCTGTTTGAGATAGCTAGGCCAAAGACCTCCCGAGGACCAAGGAAGAGGAAGAAGAAGAGCGCTAGTTCGGGAGTGAGAATGAGTGACTAGGATTAGGTGATCGGTCCTTGTATCCCTTATTGCCGATACAGACAGACTAGACGTACTTTTACAAAATGATGTACTTTTGCTAATGTTAGTAAGTCGAGAGTAGATCGTGCTTGAACTCATCAAAGAATGTATTAATGTAGTGAAAGTTGAAATTACTTCAGAACTTAATCAAGACACATCTTGGCATTTACAAACATAACTGTTGACAGGATTTGGTATTTTTAATGATTTTTAGACCGAATCGCAAGCGGCTGCCTACGTTCCCCTTTTATAAAAGGAGGACTAAGGGGCTCAGGTCTCCGTAGTTCGACCCCATCAACTTTGTATTTAAGAAAGGGAAAGATAGAAGGGGGACAAGTTTTGCAACCCTGTTTTTTACCTAGACCGCCCGCTTTTAGGGTTTTCAGTCTAGCTGGGCATATTCTTTAGCACCGAGCGCGACCTTTGTTTTGCACGGACTGCCTTTTGAGAGGTTTTCAGTCTCGTTTGGGTACATTATTTTTGTGCTTTTATTATTGTTTCTTTTTTTTTATTTACTATATTTTTTTAGAGAGGGGAAGACTCGATTCAAACATAATAGCGGTGCAGCTTATCGCCGTTCACCGGGTGCACAAAGGGGTTACCATCCAAATCTGTCAACCTCATTGCTCAACCAGAGAAGATTTCCTTCACCAAATATGGGCCAACCCAAACTGGCGACCACTTGCCCAACAGACTAAATTGGTTTGGTGGCTTCTCCTTCAAGACTAAATTGCCCACTTTAATGTCACGGGGTTGCACCTTCTTGTCAAAAGCCCTAGCCATGCGTTTTTGATAAGCCCGGATGTGCACCATCGCCTTGAGCCTTCGTTCATCGAGAAGGGCTAATTCGTCATGCCGACTTTGAAGCCAGTCTATCTCATTGACTTCATTTTCAAGCAGAACCCGAAGAGAGGGAATCTCTAATTCAATGGGCAAGACGGCATCCATCCCGTATGTCAAAGCGAATGGGGTTTCACCGGTGGCTGTTCTAACTGAAGTACGGTAGCCCCATAATGCCAAATGAAGCTTCTCAGGCCAATCCCGATTACGCTCTGCCATTTTCCGGATGATCCTTTCTAGGTTCTTGTTCGCGGCCTCGATAGCACCATTGGTTTGAGGGCGATACGTTGATCCTGAACTCTGCAAGCAGTCTGTCGGCATCTCCCTCAAAGTGCGACTCGTTATCGGAAATAATCTCATTTGGAACTCCATACCGGCACAGAATGTTCTCCTTTATAAAACGGGCAACCTTTTTGGAGTTGAGGACCTTGTAGGATGCTGCTTCAACCCACTTGGTGAAATAATCAACCGCGACCAACACAAATTCGTGCCCATTACTACCGACATGAGTTATCTTTCCAATAACATCAATCCTCCAAGTCGCGAACGGCCAAGGAGTGCTCATACAATAGAGATCATGGGGAGGTATATGGTTGAGATTGGAGAACCACTGGCACTTATCACATGTCCGCACAAACTGAATACAGTCAGTCTCCATGGAGATCCAATAATAGCCCATCCTGAGTATGCTGAACATCAAAGCTCGGGCGTTCATATGTGGTCCACATGCACCACCATGGACTTCCTCCATGACCTTTCTAGCTTTAGACCTGCTGATACAGAGAAAAAGTGGTCCTCGATGCCTTTTCTTCCATAAGTCATCTCCCAGAATAACATACTGCGCAGACAACCTCTTTAAAGCTTGCAAGCTTTTGGCGCAAAGACCCTGTTTTAGCTTACCATCCTCATCCGTCGGGAACGAGGCTTTGCCATGTTTGAGATACTGGAAAATCTGGCTGTACCACAAGTCATCGACCTTTTCCAGTTCAATCTGACAACAGTAGGCAGGGATCTCGCGCTTGCCAATTCTGAATGGCTTTACTGACTTTCCCTCCGGAATCTCTACCAAAGAGGCTAAGGTGGCCAGGGCATTCGCGAACCTGTTCTTATCCCGAGGCAGATAATGGAACATGACCTTCTTAAATTGGTTGATCAAATCCTCCATATAAGCATAGTACAATTGTAAGTACTGGTCCACTGTTTTCCACTTATTGGACACCTGATTAATGATTAGCTGAGAGTCTTCATACACCTCCAACTCTTCGACATTTCTCTCCAAAGCTGCCTCGAGACCGGCTATGCAAGCTTCATATTCCGCGGCGTTGTTAGAGCCGGGAAATTCAACTTAATAGCAATGGGGGTGTGCACATCCTTTGGGTCAACCAACACCATGCCGATACCATTGCCTCTCTTATTGGCGGTGCCATCGAAGAATAATTGCCAACGGTCTGTATCCTCCACCATAAAAATCCCATCATCTGGAAACTGGGGTTCGAGTCCGCGTGCCTCTGAGCTCGAAAAATCTGCGAAATGGTTTGACAAAGCTTGGCCTTTGATTGCCTTGCGGTCACAAATTTGATATCAAACTCGGCTAAGAAGAAGGACCACTTCGCAAGCCTCGACGACAGAGAAGGCTTATCAAATAGGCACTTGATGGGGTCCATCTTTGACACTAGATACACCGTATGTGCCAACAGATAATGCCTCAATTTACCAACCACCCATACAGCACGGGTTTTCTCTAAAAATTTGAATAGTTCAATTCACTGCCCTGAAGTTTCCGGCTGATGAAGTAGATGGCATTCTCCACTTTCGAATCCGGCTTCTCTTGTGCCAGCATGGCTCCGACAGTCGTATCTGTAACCGTCAAATATAGCAGCAGGGGCTTGTCCTTATGTGGGGATAAAGGATTGGGGGATGGACCAAGTAGGCCTTGATTGTCTCGAAGGCAATCTGACACTCCTCATTCCATTCAACTTCCTGATTCTTCTTGAGCAGCTTAAAAATCGGCTCACAAATAGAGGTCAACTGATGAATGAATCGGCTGATATATTGGAGACAGCCCATGAAAGCCTTCACCTCTGTGACTGTCCTTGGTGGCTTCACTCCATGATGGCCTTAATCTTTCTTGGATCGGCCTCAATTCCCCGCTCCGTGACCATATATCCCAGAACCTTTCCTCGGACTACACCAAAAGTACATTTCGCCGGGTTCAATCTCATGTCATGCTCCCGCAGCCGGTTAAAGAACTTCCTCAAGTTGACCAAGTGTTGACCATCTGATCCCTTAGAATGGATAATCATATCATCAACATAAACCTCGATCTCCTTATAGATCATATCATGAAAAAGCGCAGTGACTGCTCGCTGATAAGTGGCGCCGGCATTCTTCAAATCGAAGGGCATAACAGTATAACAAAAGGTTCCCCAAGGGCTGGTGAAGGCAGTCTTTTCTTGATCCTCTTCGGCGACCTTAATCTGATTGTAACCCGCGAAACCATCTACAAATGATTTGACTTCGTACCTAGCAGTAGTATCCACCAATAATTCGATATTGGGCAAGGGAAAATCATCCTTTGGGCTAGCCTTTTTTAGGTCCCTGAAGTCTACACAAACCCTGAGTTTGCCGTTCAACTTTGTCACCATCACTATGTTAGCCAACCACTTCGGGTACTCGACCACTCTAATGAAACCCACCCTGAGCAGTTTCTCTATTTCCTCTTTGACTTGAAGAGACCATTCGGGCTTAATCCGATGAAGCTTCTGCTTGACAGGCTTGGCATCTGGGTCTAGGGGAATTCGGTGCTCAACAGTCGAAGTATACAATCCTGGCATGTCATTATAGGACCAGGAAAACACGTCCATGTACTCCCTTAGCAAATCAATGAGGGCTTCCCGCTCTTCCTCGATGAAGAAGCTACCAATTTGTGTCTCTTTGGGCTCTTCAGTAGTTCCCAAATTCACCGTAGTCAATACTTCATCGGCAGCTTGGACCCGATTTTCCTCTCGCTCAAAAACCTGCTTTAGAATATCATTTAAAAAGTTTTCGTCTAAAAAGTCTGTGTCCTCTTCAAATGAATCATTATTAACCACTTTTAAATCATTAAGATTTGCTTTAGTTAACTTATCATTCGTTAAGGTGGCAATTAAGGGATACGCAGAAAGGTCAACCATTTTATTCAGAGCAAAAGGGAAAACAGAGTCAAGGACACGGCGATGATCATCAGCCGTGAGAGTATCAGACCTATCTAGAGACTCAAACTCGATAACAAGAGACTCTAAGGACTGACTCAAGACTACAGGGATAGATTTAGACTCAGACACACCAGGACGGGGGGTCAGCCCGAGCTTCTCGATCGTAACTTCCCGGCTAGCGATCGGTCCCTTAAAGGAAGTCCAGTTCCGGAGCGGCATCTCTGAAGTGCTGACGAAGGTGCGCGGATCAATCTCTTTGCCCCCATCAAACTCGATCACTGATACGTAATCATTCCCAGTCAAAAGATCAATCACAGGTACATAATCATCCCCAGTCAGAAGATCAATCACACCAAAAGGATCCTTAGCAACAGCGCCAACCATCAGCGGTGCCTCCTCACATAGATCAATCAATGGTGCTTCAATCAACGGATCAGCCCCGGCAGTTTCTGATAAATATGCCTCCTCAAACAAGGTTGCGACATCTTTGCCCACATCAAACTCAGTGGCTTCATCGGCTTCCCCAACCATAGGATCAACCACAGATAAATTCCTGAACTGATCAGTGAAATCAGGACTTCCCCATAAATGATACTGGCTTTCAAAAGTGGTAACAGCCCCTGGGACATTAGTCTTGTTGATGATAAACTCCTTGACGGGATCGTCCTTCAAAGTAAGATCCCTGATAACAGCCAGCCTCTCTTTCATCTTCTCGAACCGACCTTCGGGGCACACAAAATCATCCCCCTTTTCTCTAACAAAGTACTTCTCCAAGGAGGGGTGGTAAGGACGGAGATTCGGTTTGACATACGGCTTTCCAGCAGCACTAGCCTTTCTCTTCTTGCGGCTTCGATCCTGTCAACCTCTTTGTCTTTGGGGGGTCTTCCCAACATATCCCAAACCATTCCTGTCTTTCTTCGGCTTTAACTCCTCAAACTTATGGGTACCTTGCTGACGTCTACCCAGACCAAGCCCCGGAATATAATTCATGCGCCTCATCATCACCATAACTGGAGGAATCCTATCAGAGGAGGTTGTTAATTCAATCGTACATATCTGGGCTTTTAGGCTCTCGACCCTGAAACCACTCAACATCAAGTTGGCTTCGTCATGCTTAATCTCCATTACCGGCCTCCCCTCATCATCGGTGCCCTCAATGGTAACACTATCCCCATAAATGATGGTTAACTCGCCGTCTTGGACAAACTTGACACACTGATGCAAGGTTGAAGCGATCCCTCCGATTTGATGCAGCCACGGCCTTCCTAGCAAAGCAGAAAAACTGACTGGAATGTCTATCACCTGAAACTCGACTATCATGGGCTTCTTGCAGAACCACAGAGTCAGCAGTATCACACCCAAAACCTTCCTAGACGTGGAGTCATACGCCTTTATAGTCTAATTGGATGGCTTCAAATCAATGGCCTTAATATCCAATAAACTCATCATTCTGGCAGGCAATACATTCATAGCCGAGCTGTTGTCTACCATCACATGGGGAATCCGACGTCCATCTAACTGAACAGTGATGTGCAGAGACTCGTTGTGGCTGGGTCCAAACTTTGGCAAATCCAATTCCGTGAAGGTGATGATATTTCCATACTGGGCAGTGCCTATCAATTAGCATGCTTCGTCCGGGGTAGAGTTTACGGACACCATTGTCTTAGATAAGGCTTCCTCCAACTTCAACTTGTGAGGATAAGAAAAAGTCAAGAGAGACCAGAGAGAAATGTTGGCCTGGGTTCCCTTTAACTGTGCGAGAATCTGATCGTCCAATGTCAAGTCCTCCTCAATTACCCCCTTGGCGTACGAACCTTTATTAGCTCTATCTTCTAGAATGGCTGCTTCTTTGTCTTTTCCTGATGACCCGGCAACATCGGTCCCCAACATCTTACCCGACCTAGTGAGCAAATTGACCTTAGCCTCCTGGTCCTTGTCATGATCCGCACCAGCCGCCTTTAACTCGGACCAACTCAACGGAGGTTCCTGCGTAGCGTATGGCCAAGTCGCTTGTCTCAATTGATTGACAGTAATCGCCGAGCTTGAATTAGCGGCGCACTTGATCTCTTCCCAAGTGAGGGGAGTAGATCGAGAATCGGGAGAAATACTATCATGCTCAACATCATTTGCCGATCTTGCTGCGGCCCCAATATCATCCCAAGATAACATATAACAGAAATCAGCATTCATTTCATAAACAACCTCGGTTACATCATTGTTCACAGGCACAACCGCCTCAAATTCATTCACACCCTCATTGAGACTAGCCTCACCTACAACAAGCTTACTCTCATCACAGACTTCCTCACCAAACTCTATGACATTTACAAACTCATTCTTCTCAAACTCGATCATGTTGACCCAGTTGTTGTTGTTGGGAAGAGGATTGTTGACGACGTTCGGCTTCTTAATCTTGCTCTGCGATCAAACTCTGAATGATCCTCATGAGTATAAAGCAATTGTTAGTGGTATGGCCTGAGCACTGGTGATAACGGCACTTCAAACTGAGATCCAACCCCGGAGCGTTAGGAGTAGGATAGTTCTCTAAAGGCTTGATCATTCCTGTCCTCATCAAACCATCAAATACTTCTTCAATCGGCATCCCCAAATCATCAAATTTCTGTTTCTGAGGCCTTCCTCCACCACGGCTGGATAACTGATTCTTCTCCCCTTGAATGTAGTTGACGGTGTTAGAGACAGCAGTTTCCTTACCCTTTAAAGCAGCAGGGGTAGAGCTTGGAACTCGATAGCGAGGAGCTGGAGCATTACTATGGACAGGAGCTGGAACGACGGAATAAGTAGCATTCTCGCTTTCGGCCCCCACACTCACCATTTGTCGCAGATTCGGGTAGTACCCACGCCCAATGGCTTCCCTAACGCCTGGCTTGACACATGAAAGGAAGATGGCCTTCTCATCGGATTGGGGAATTGGATGAATTAATTCATTCAGCTTCTTGTTCTACCTCTTATAGAAATCTGTTATGGACTCATCGTGCCTCTGGATGGTGCCGATCAAGTCACTACGGGTGGTGTACCACTCAACACTTCCCTTGTACTTCTCCAAAAAAGCATCACTGATCTGGGACCACGTAGCCCGCACCTCCGACTTAAGGCCTAGAAACCATCTCAAAGGAGAGTCATCGAGAGACAAGTGAAAGTAGAGGGCTAGCATCTCCTCGGTGGCCCCTTTGGCACCCATAGACATGATATAGCTATTCACTTGAGTTTTAGGGCATGTGGAGCCTTCAAACTTAGCTATAGTGGGCATCTTGAAATTCTTCGGGAGGGCCTTAGAGTCCTTGAGCTCTACAGAATTGACCATGCTTGACCTAAAGTTCATCTTGTGCAACTGTTCTTTCACATACTTCAACTCTTCCTTCAAACTCGAAACCTCGGAAGATGGGGGCTGTCCTACGGTTGGAGCTACCGTGGAGGACATAACAGGATCACTTGCCTGAACAGGCACCACAAAAGGAGGAACCGCAAGCTGAGAAGCTGACGGATTGAAAGGCAAAGCAGCCGGTGACAATGATACTGGAGCACCCGCCTGAATAGGCGCCACAAAGGGAGGAACTGGAAATTGGGAAACTGACGGGTTAAAAGGCAAAGCGACCGGTGGCAATGACACTGTAGCACCCGCATAAGACCCACTTGGATTTTGGATCTTGACCCCAAAAGCATCATACCCGTTAAACTGCGGTTGCGCTACTGGTGGAGGAAAGCTTTGGAGCTGGGACGGAAGATACTGCGGAATACTGTCCTGGCAAATCTGGCTTCCCGACAAGCGATATTGACCGCTCTACTACTGATTGGACTGATCATGAGGAGCAACAAACTGACCACCAAAAGTTGGGTTGAGCGGCTGACCCGCGCTGCTATACTGACCTTGACCTTGGAACCCATGCGATTACGAGCCGATCCAAGCCGATTCCCGAGCAAACCCAAATTGATCTTGGTTGACACCACTTGTCTTGATTCTCGCCCATGCGATTACGAGGAGAAAACCCAAACTGATCTTGAGCACTAACCTTCGGGAAGGAGCTTGACTCGCCTCTTGGTCCGTACTGCCCGCCATAAGTAGACACTCGGATGGGGATAGGCCTTGACACATTCCCATAAATTGGCATCGGAAAGGAGCTAGGTACACCATAAGAGATTGGCGGGGGCACATTGTGATAGCCTTGCCTAGGTGAGGACGGGGGAACAAAACCAGTGTCGGTGATAGTAATATCGGGCTCCTCCCTAACTTCTTCATACGACCCATCGGGGCGACGGATTACGGCAACCCCTTGTATGCGCATCACTTCAACATAACGAGCCCAACCGGCCTCTTCACGGGCAGGAGAGGCTTCAAGAGCAGCACGAAGAGAAGCCTCCTGAGAGAAGCTGAAACTAGGGTGAGGATTAACAAACGGACTTCCCGGGGGTGTCATATGAGGACCCATGCCATGACCACTGCTAGGAGAGGCATTCAAACCCACGTTCGGCCCCACATTCTGACCTTGATCCGGCCCCAAACCTTGACTGACATTCTGACCCTGAACTGGATCCATACCCGCATTATGACCCAAGCCTGCCGAAACCTGCGATTCTGCCATCTCTGAGACTGCTGGAAGCGAATCTTTGACTGGGGAGAAACTGATTAACCGACCACCCGGAACTCTGACCCAATACTTGCTCGCTGAAAGGGGGAGAGAACTGTTTTAGGTACGGGAGAGGATAGGCTTAGGACGGACTCATGTATATGCCTTATTAAAAATTTAAATAAAACAATTTTTATTAATCCTAAGAATGGTTGGAAAAGGGGGACACCTTCTTTTTCGCATTCTACACTATTCCTGGACTAGTGGGTTCCATCACTACGTCTATAGACCCCCTGTATTTCACCTGTATTGCACTTTCGGGATGGACAATCCCGGTAGAGGTCCTATAGGGCACGTGGAACCCACCAATCAAAAAGCAAAACGGACCTAAGGGCATACAAGCCAAAACAATTCAAACTCAAGATTTTCAAAACCAAGTTCAAGTCAACAACGTCTTAACTCGTGAGGAGAGAGGGTCGAAAGTACGCTTTAATGTACGAGATCGTAATTCGCAGGTAAAATCCTGAAAAAAAATTGGCATGACCTCTCCTCACTTCGAGTCGAAAATCCGGCATGGCCCCTCGTCGCTTCATGGCGAAATTTCGGCATGACCTCTCGTTAGTACGTGTCAAAAACTCGACATGATCTCGCATTAGCACATGTCGAAAACGCGTCATGACCTCTTACGAAGCCAAGTCGAGAAATCGACATGTACCTACGTCGAGACATGTCAAAATTTTGACATGTAATCACGTTAAGTTATGTCGTAATTTCGACATGAAGAGGGAGAGTATGCCAAGACCTTGGAAACAAAGTACAACTCGAACTTTGTGAGAAAAATTTTGAAAATCGAGTTTTGAAAATGTTTTGAAAAGTATTTTGCCAAAAACCAACCGGTCACGGTAAAAAGTGTGTCACGGACAAGTGTGGCTCCTAACACTCTATAGGCCGGGAGGACTTTAGGCGCTCAAGCGTAGGCGAAACACGTCACCGTCCGCGATGCCGTCCGTACACTCCAAGGGTTCTAACTCTATATGCAGGTAGTATGCGAGTAGTGTGATGGTATCTTCTAAAAAACTTTTGCTTTTTTTTGTAAAAAAGAGTTTTTCAAAATGCAATATTTACAAGTATGCAAAAAAGGAAAATCAAAAAAGAATGAGTCCAAAAGCATGACAAAAGGGGACTGCCCCAAATGCCAAGAAATCCCAAGGAAACTGTATCTCACAATCACTCTGCCCTGTCCAACTGCTCAAGCTGAAATTGCAACTGCCCTGCACTTCCTTCCTGTGTCAGACGACACAGGAATTCCCCAGAACAGGGATGTCGTCCGACATAGGAATCTCACCAACAGAGAGCCCAAATAATAGCAAGGGGGAAAGGGGAGGAGGACCCCACCACCAAAATACTCACATACTAAGGCATAAAAAGCATATAGGCACAGAAGTATGGCAAGGCACATAAGAGCACACAATGACACAAATCGCACACAAAGAGAATGAGATAATTGTCCAAGTTGATTAAAGAAAGTTAGACCCTCTCAAAAGTAAAATCTTTTTCTTTTTCAAAAAAGAGGATACCGGTACGTGGCATTGTTAGACCATAATTTATCCCAAGCCTCGGGTTAGGAAGCGATAACGGGAAGCTTAATGGTTTCCACCTATATACCAAGTATCACTTTTTTATTAAAAATAAAAGCTTTTCAATGCTATGTCCCCAGCGGAGTCGCCACTAAATGAACGCTCGCCGAAATCAATCACAAAAAATTATTTTGTTTTGGAGTCGCCACGCCGATTTTAAGAAAAATATTGAAAAACCTTTTAATGATGAGAAAATGGGTTCGGCGGTCAAGTTACGACGTGGGAAGAGAATATAGAGCTCACCCACGTCGCCTCTTTCGAGACTTTCAATCAAGCAAGGACAATACAACTCATTCTAAGTGTGTGCAATTTGTGTCAACAAGCAAGGCATGCAAATTTGGATTTTATTAATGATATTGAAACTGGATACAATTTGTGAACCATTAAAGGGGGCCACACCCTTACAAACGATTGCTTGAATTACAAGGAAAAGGTTGAGACAGTCTGTCCAGGGACCTTGGATGTCGTCCGACACAGGACTACCTCGGGAGAGGGATGTCGGACGACACAGGACATCCTGGTCAGATTGCCTCTTACAAAAAGGGGGTGGATAGGCCACCACAACTACTCTAACACTAAAATAAAGCTATTTTAACTAAGGGGAAGCACTGTTTAGGGTCTGGAACAAATTTGGGGTTGATTGGAGTAAATAAAGTCAAGATTGACTTTCTGTGATATGGATGTCGTATGACACAGGACATCCAGAGTGTCCTGTGTCGGACGACATAAACCGCCTCCATCATCAGATTTCACCCAAATGATCCCAGACTGCCCAAACAGGGAAATCAAGCTACAATACTAACTTAGAACAGTAATATGACACTAAACAGAGGTTGAAACTGTAAAGGGGATCAATCTGAGCTTATCTGAAGTCACTGAAGCCAAACAACTTTCTGGGATATCTATGTCGTATGACACAGGACTCCTTGCGGTGTCCTGTGTCGGACGACATAAGTGTCCTGTTTTAGTGAACTCCACCAGATTGATCTACACTGCTCAAAACATGAAACTAAGCAACAATACCAACTAAAAGCAGTAGAATAACAATAATATGTGAGTATTATGGGAGGATCATATGGCTTTAATGACCCAATGTGAATGATCACATGTATTGGGCCATAATCATGGGAGCCATCACCTCCTAACCCAAGCAAGAGTGATAAAGATGCAAACTTTAATGAAGCTAACAACACTAAATGATCATATCTGAGGTGGAGAGATGTGAATATTGATGATTCACACCTCCACCACCTTGATCACACAAAAATCCCAAATATTCACATATGATCAAGTAACATGAACATGCATGGCAATAATTTGAATAGACAAGATGTAATCATAGAGAGAGAGGGTTTAGGGTCTACCTATTGTAGTCCACAAGGCAAAGGCACCAATAGTATGGTGTTTGCCCCTTCAAAACACCAACAAGGAATGACCACCTTTGGATATGGCTTGGATGTGTGTGTGTGTGATGAGGGAGGTGAGTGTGTGTGTATGAGAGAGAATATCAGTCTATATTTCAGCAGAGTAACCTTACTTGCCAAAATCCTCCCTTAAAATGATCAGCCAAGCCCTTTATTTATAGGCATGTGTTAATGTTAGATCATGTGTTGCTATGAATGTTGTCCCAAGTGTTGCAAACCAGTGTTGCCACTGGTGTTGCCACAAGTGTTGCCATTTGGATTTGGCAACACTGAGATAGTTACTGTATTTTTCACAAATAAAAATGTGGAAATTAATGTTTAAATAACAGTAGTTAGTCTGCTTAAAATGAGCTGGAAAAGATCATCAGAAACTGCCCAGGCGTTAGTTACGAAGAAGAGGAGAAAATTAACAAATAAACATGTGTTTATTTGTTTAATTAATGATCAAGCAAAAATATATTTTATTCAGCTATTCAGGGGGAGAACAAGTCAGAGTACAAGGCATCTAGAACTGGGAGGTACAAGCAAGAGAAGCAAGAGAAGACCTAGTCTCCTACAAATGAGGCGAGAAGGCTATTTTGGAGGAAACAAACTCAAGGTCATTCTTGATCATTTTGAGTAGGCTCCAAGACTTTGTGGCCTATAAATAGTGCTGTGGATCTTCATTGAAGATCATCCAATTCAGAAAACGCAAATCTGCACAAGAAATAGAATTCTTCTCTGAAGTGTTGTCGTTCAAGTGTTGGCAACACTCAATTCGACACTCGAGAATTTCATATAGATTTTTATATTTTTGTGAGGTTTTGAGTGTTCATTTTCAGAGAGAGTTCTTTTATATGTTGTTCGTTATGTTTATGATTGTTTAGCATTAAGGAACTTCTTCGACCTTGTATTGAATTCATATTATTAATAGAAAGGTCTTGCCCTTCTGGCACCCATCGAGTTATATATTTATATAACTTGATAAAAATTATATTCTTGTGTATTGCTTTAATTCTTCCACTGCAATTTATATTTATTTCTATTGATTTGTGTTTTTCTAGAATTGGTGTATGTGTTGTTGTTAGTGTTACCTACACTAAAGACAACACTCGTGAGTTTCGTCTCACCTTGTGAGTTTTGCCTCACTTGTTCTAAGCCATAGACAATTTCAATTGGTATCAGAGCCTAGCACTTGATATACTAAGTGTTTAGATCCTTTTGTTATGGCTTATGATCCTGCAAACCCTAATCAAAAGAGATTACCGATTTTAGATGGATCAAATTATGCTTATTGGAAGATTCGCCTACGCTCGCATATCAAATCAATTGATCTTCGAGCTTGGAGATCTATTTTAAATGGTTATTCTGTTCCAATGCTTCCTCCGGAAGACGATGGTGACGTTCAAGTCAAACCTGAATTTGAGTGGACAATTGAAGAGAATAATCTTGCTAGTTTCAATGAAAAGGCACTAAATGCCATCTATGAATGGGTTGACATGCATATGTTCAAACTCATTCAAAATAGTCCCTCTGCAAAAGATGCTTGGGATACTTTACAAAGATTTTGTGAAGGAGATGGTAGTGTCCGAGAAACAAAGTTTAGAGGTCTCACTAGTAGATTTGAAAGATTAAGAATGGGTAAAAACGAAGATATTACTTCTTATTTTGAAAAGTTGATTGATATTTCAAATGCTTGTCAAGTATTAGGGGAACCTTTTACAAATAAACAACTCGTTTCAAAAGCTATTCGTACTCTTCCCGAATGTTTTAATATTAAAGTTTCAGCTATTGAAGAGGCCCATAATCTTTCAACAATGGACATTATCTCCTTAATGAGTATTTTGAAAAACTTTGAGATGAATCTCAATGAACAAACGGAGGCTTCTAAAGGCAAGAATATTGCCTTAAAAGTTGAATCTTCGGACACATGTGTGGATGATGAAGATGAAGTCTTCGAGGAGTTAGATGAAAATACTAGTGTAGCTTTACTTGCAAAGAGATATAATTCTATGCTTAGAAAATTTAACAGTGTGCAGGTAAAAGCTAAGGACCAAGCGGCCAAAACCTCTAGTTTTGTGCCAAGGAGAGGTCCTCCTCCAAATCAAAAGGATACCCCACCTAGGCGTGCATCCTCGGAAAAGATCCGGTCCGATCCTAAGTACATTGAATCTATTCAATGTCATGCTTGTTCCGGTTGGGGTCACTATGCCAATGAATGTGCTAACACCTTGAGAAAGGCGGGCAAAAACTTGTGGGTATCTCTTAGTGATGGAGAGGAGGAAGGAACGGAGAAAGATGAAAAGACGGAGCAAGTGGTCATGATGGCCATGGTAGAGGAGTTACCCTCTACAGAAAGTGTTACCTCAAGTGTTGTTCCAGATTTGACAACACTTGACACAACACTTGTGACTTCTTCAGAAAGTGTTGCCCCAAGTGTCATCCAGGAAATGGCAACACTTGGCACAACACTCAGCAGGTATGACTCTATTAATGATCTTAGTTTGCATGATTCTGCTGATTTAAATTCAGAGGAGTTTATAGAGGATGATTTTGATAGAGATGAGCTCATTTGTGAATTAAAAAACCTCTATAAATTCCTCTTCGTGGAATGGAAAAAGGAGAACAAGATGGTGGTTTTCTTGAAAAAGGAAAATCAGGATCTTAAGAACTCCTTGACTCGGCTAGAGGTTCAACTCAGTAGGAGAGACTTGGATCTTGATAAAATCAAGGCCAAACTCAACCTAGCCGAATCCACCTTCAAAAAACTCAACACGAGTTCATTCAAATTGGATGAAATACTCAATTTGAGTAAGCCTCTGAAAGCTGGTCTTGGGTTCCAAGAATCACTAGAAAGTATTACCTCTTCCTTGTTTGATGTTGAAACTAAAAATTGTTTTGTAAAAGAGCGTGTCAAGGAAAAGGGTAGTACTCCTAGTGATACTTCTGATCAATCCAATGAATGTGGATATTGTCACAAAATTTGGACATATAAAATCAGATTGTTTTTTTCTTCAAAAGAAAATGTCCAGTCTTCACGTGTTGCCTCAAGTGTCGCCAATTTCTCAGGGCAACACTCATGGCAACACTGGTGAACAGAAATCCATATTTTCAAAAAGGACTTGGTTACCCAAGGAAAAACTGAAATGCTATGTTGTTTACACATCTTTAAGGACTAACATTGCAGGAACTTGGTACTTTGATAGTGGTTGTTCACGTCATATGATGGGAACAAAATCATTCCTAACAGAGTACCAACCTATTCAAGGAGGCTCAGTGACTTATGGTGGTGGTGGCAAGAGTGAAATAGTTGGAAAAGGAACACTGGATATTGTTGGTTTTCCTCCTTTAAAAAATGTCTTGCACGTAGATGGTTTACTTGCTAATTTAATTAGCATTAGCCAATTATGTGATGACAATTTGGAGGTAAAATTCAATAAAAATACCTGTGAAGTGTTTGATAATACTAACTTTTGTGTCATG
Organism: Adenophora triphylla var. japonica; assembly: GCA_022495995.1. Taxonomy (NCBI): domain Eukaryota; kingdom Viridiplantae; phylum Streptophyta; class Magnoliopsida; order Asterales; family Campanulaceae; genus Adenophora; species Adenophora triphylla. The sequence continues at coordinate 328,627 of JAFEMH010000876.1, read as the reverse complement.
ATTGGAATAAGATCAAGTGATAATTGCTACCTGGTTGGTAATAAATCAGTGTGAAATTTGACAAAACTTGATGATATAAGGTTATGGCATCAAAAGTTAGGTCATTCTCATTATAGGAATCTTGAGAAGATTATCAAACACAATGCCGTCAAAGGTGTTCCTAAACTAAACCTCAAAGACACCGTGATGTGTGGTGACTGTCAAAAGGGTAAGCAAACTCGTGTTGCTCACAGTGTTGAACAACACAATGAGCAACACTCAGGAACAACACATTGTTTTCAGCTTCTACATATGGACTTGATGGGTCCTATTGATGTAGAAAGTTTGGGAGGTAAGAAGTATGTTTATGTGATAGTTGATGATTTTTCTAGGTTTACATGGGTGTATTTTTTAAGAGAAAAATCTGAAACTTTTGATAAATTTACTCACTTAGTCTCTAAAATCAAAAGCATGTTTTGTTCTCCTATTTTTCGAATAAGGTCAGATCATGGTAGAGAGTTTGAAAATCTCTCCTTCTCTACATTTTGTAGTAAAAAGGGGATACACCATGAATTTTCAGCACCTAAAACACCACAACAAAATGGTATTGCTGAAAGGAAAAATAGGACTTTAATGGAGATGGCTCGTGTTATGCTAATTGCTAGAAATATTTCTAAAGGTTTTTGGGCCGAAGCATTAAACACAGCTTGTCACACTACGAATAGAGTTTTCTTAAGACCCGGTACTACTATGACACCCTATGAGATTTTAAATGGAAAGAAACCTACAGTTCACTATATTCACGTATTTGGGTGTTTATGCTATATTTTAAATGATCGGGAATACTTAGGAAAACTAGATTTCAAGAGTGACAAAGCCATCTTTCTGGGCTACTCTCAAAACAGTCATGCTTATCGAGTCTATAATTTGAGGTTAAAAGTGATTCAAGAATCGGTAAATATTGAATTTAACGATTACTTGAGTGCTACAGAGAACCGATGATATACCTCGACCTTCTTTGGAAGAAGTCGAGCAGAGGGCTGGAACGTAAACCGATTCGGCCAAATGCACCTACGCATTCAAGTGTTGCTACGAGTGTTGCCCACTGAAATGGCGACACCCGAGGCAACACAGAGGAGAACAAAACTTGATGGCTGGAAATTCCGAGAGCAATGTGACTCGAGAAGAAGAAGATGGATTGGTCTACCATCAAGGCAGGAGAGATCCCCCAGCTCGTATTAGAAATTATCATCCCATTACTCAAGTAATTGGTGATGTTAATGAAGGGGTTCGAACAAGAAATAAGGAGCAGTAGACTACAGAGATATGGTTAGGTATGTGTGTATGTCCTTCACATACTCTCAGGTAAAACACTCCTGTTTCGTTTCCTCTCTTGAACCAAAAAATGTGATTGAGGCTTTAAATGATAAATTCTGGATTCAAGCTATGCAAGAAGAGCTTGAACAATTTACCCGTAACGAGGTTTGGTGTTTAGTTCCACGTCCTTTAAATACTAACATTATTGGAACTAAATGGATTTACAAAAACAAATCTGATGAATTGGGTAATATTGTTCGTAATAAAGCTTGTCTTGTTGCTCAAGGCTATACACAAGTGGAAGGAATCGACTTTGACGTGACCTTTGCACCTGTGGCTAGAATTGAGTCAATAAGACTTCTTCTTGCTATAGCCTGCTACCTCAAAATCACATTACACCAAATGGATGTCAAAGCGGCGTTCTTGAATGGGTACTTAGATAAAGAGATCTATGTTGAGCAACCTAAAGGGTTTGAAGACCTATTCCATCCAGACCATGTATACAGACTTGATAAAGCCTTATATGGCTTGAAACAAGCTCCTCGTGCATGGTATGGACGTCTAACAAGTTTCCTTCTTGAATATGGATTTGTTAGAGGAGAAGCCGATAGGACATTATTTATTCTTAGGGAAAATAAAGAGCTTGTCATTGCTCAGATCTATGTTGATGACATAGTTTATGGTTCCACATCTAAAACATGTTTACAAAATTTTGTGGAAGCTATGACATCAACGTTCGAGATGAGCATGATAGGAGAACTTAATTATTTCCTAGGATTGCAGGTGAGACAGTCAGATGATGGAATCTTTATCTCTCAGAGCAAGTATGCTAAGAGTTTGGTGAAAAGATTTGGATTGGAAAGTGCAAAGAGCTCTAAAATACCTATGGGATCATCTCTTAAGGTAACCAAAGATCAGGCAGGGGAAGATATTGACCCAACTCTGTATAGATCCATGATAGGTAGTCTTCTTTATCTTACTGCCAGTAGTCCCGATATTATGTTCAGCGTAGGTGTATGTGCTAGATATCAGTCTGCTCCTAAAATTTCTCACCTAAATGCTGTTAAGAAAATCATTAAGTATGTGTCTGGGACAAGTGAATTGGAAATCTGGTTCACCAAAGACACTAATACCAACTTGGTTGGTTTTAGTGACTCTGATTGGACAGGGGATATAGATGATAGAAAGAGCACTAGTGGGGGTTGTTTTTTCTTGGGTAATAATCTTGTATCGTGGTACAGTCGCAAGCAAAATTGTGTCTCTCTCTCGACTGCTGAATCTGAATATGTAGCAGCCGGGAGTTGTTGTTCACAATTAATATGGTTGAAACATATGCTTGATGACTATGGTCTAGATAGTAATATCTTGACCATGTATTGTGACAATTTGAGTGCTATAAACATTTCTAAAAACCCTGTACAACACTCACGCACTAAACACATTGATATCCGCCATCACTTTTTGAGAGATGTAGTAGAAAAGAAATTGATCCAAATAGAGCATATTGATACTAAACATCAACTTGCTGATATTTTGACCAAAGCCTTGGACCATGAGAGATTTTCAAGTTTGAAAAAATCTCTTGGTTTATGCTTTCTATAAATCTGCTGTTTCAAGTGTTGCCATCAGTGTTGCCAACACTGACAGCAACACTCTGTATTTGTTGTATATTATTATTTATAAAAAAAAAATAAAAAAATAATTTAGTTAGTTTAATCTAAAATGGGGGGCATTTACTGACCTTTTTGTTCTAGTATGTGTACATTCTTAAGGTTAACATTTTTTTTATAAAATACCCCTTTGTGCTTAAAGTGACAAAGTCACTTATATTATGTTGATATTGAAAAAGGCTAAGCTTGTTAAAATATTCCCAAAGGGAGTACAATGTAGTTATTTTATACTAAGTATTAGGGACATGGAGCTCGCTACTTCAGTGTACCCTACTTGAAAGGTATAAAACTTACTACATATAGCTTTACATGTTTATAAAAAACTCGGGGCACGGAGCTCGCTACTACGATGCTTCCTTGTAAATAAAGAATGTGTAAAGCTTGCTTAAAAATTGCCTAATGAATGATAAGTTATATATGTTGAAAAAATATCAAGGGGATTTTATTTAAAAATGTTGTCTTGTGTGTCACGCAACATTGCTAGTAACACATTAGTAGATGCTACATTATTTTTTTATTTCTTATTTTTGTTTTTGTTAATTAAATTTTAAATTTCCAAAAGCCTATTTCCTTATATTTAGAGTTTGTGAAATTTAAAAGGTTTTTAGCAAAAATATTTATTTTTTGTCTAACTAATTATAATTTAGAAATATCTATTTTTTAAAATTCATCTCTTTGAATTTTGAAAAACACAATTTTATGGATATTGCTAAAATTATGTTTAGTTATTATATTAAAAAAAAAATTAAAAAAAATGTTTTTTTTAAAATGGCAGATCAGTTGTTGCTGAGTTTGTTGGGATAAAATGGGATAAGAGGGTTTTTAAATTGATTTGACCTTGTCAAATTAATCAACTTAAATACCCTTTCACTCAAAAACTCTCCTCCTAAACCCTCTCTCTCTCTCTCTCTCTTCGTCTCTCTCTCTCTAGGCGGAAGTCAAAACCCTCACCCCTGTTCTTCGTCTTCCTTCGATCCTCCATGGCAAGTCCAAAAAATTCTTCCCAAATTTCTTCTCCCATGGAAATTTCGCCTCTTGCCCCTTCGAGTGTTGCCTCCAATGTCGCCGTCCCCATGGAGATATCACTTGCGACACTTTTGGCCACACCCTCAACCTCACCATCTTTGGACATTATTGTGTACAATCCTCCTCAAATTCCCATTCCTATAAGCCTTCCTGAAACTACCCCCTCCGTAGAACTCACCTTCGCCCCTCAAAAGAAAACCAAAAAGAGAAAGGCGGTTGATGCCTCTTCATCATTTCGGGGTGGTGTGCGTCGTCAATCTGAAAGGATCAAGACGTTGTTCATGTCAAAGATACCTTCCAACACGGCTAATGATCCTGTTAATGTGGAGGATAGTTCTAGTTCTTCGCTCAACATTTCGTCCGAGGACAATTCGGACCCGATCTTTAAAGAGACTAAGGAGCCCTCATCATCTTCTGATGAGGATGAGGAAGCTTGGATGGATGATGAAGAGACTCTAGCTGAAGCTCAGTCCTGGATTGTAAAGAAAAAGAAAATTTACGCGGTGTCGCCTCAGTGTTGCCCGATCCAGTGGCAACACTGGCAACACCTTTGCCAAGTCCAAAGCTCAGTCAAGTTCTCCTTCGTATTCTCCTATTTCATGGCCTCAGGTAAACACTCCTACTCCCTCTCAAGATTTCAGATCAGATTATGAGTCTTTTGGATATTATGAACGTCCATTTCTTTCCGAGGAATTTTATATTGAATCTAGCTTGGATAAGTGGGTTCAAGATTCTGAGAAGAAAATTCTGAATGAAAGAAATATGTATGTGACTCAATTCAAGGAGTTAGGAGTGTATCAATTTTTGGAAGATAGAAACTTTTTACCTACGGTTGTGAAAGTGTCCGGGTATATTGAAAGTGTGGTTAGGAATTTTTATGCTCATCTTAGGGAGGATATTGATGATAGGAATACCCCTCATTATGGAAAGATCTTTGTTAGGGGCAATATCTATAATTTTAATCCCTTGATCATCAACAAAGCATACGGCCTCCCTAATGTTGAAGATGAGAGTTTGGAATTTGATCCTAATGCCTTAGCCACCTTTTTAACTGGAGGGAGAATCACTGTTTGGACTGATCACTTCAAGTCTACCCATCTTACTTCTTTGTTTAGTGTGTTTCACAAGATATGTATAACTAATTGGCTACCTACGGTCAATGAGAATACGGTAACCTTCGAGCAAGCTTCTTTGTTATACAAACTAGGCAAGAAACAAAGAGTTAACTTTGGGAGACTAGTATTTGCTCACCTTTCTGCATGGGCCAAGAAAAGAAAGACCTCCTCCTTCATTTTTCCTTCTCTTATATTCAATGTTCTTTTGTACCAAAACCTTAAGCCTTGGAATGCCGATAATATCTCTGAAAAGCCTGTCTATTACAGAATTACTAAACACTTTACGAAAGGTGATAGGCACAGAGATTTGCCATGGGTTTTGGTTACAAATTCTCCTCCATTGGCTGCCCCTGCTTCGAGTGTTTCCCCAAGTGTCGCCCACTGGCCCAGCGGCACTGCAACATTTGCTCTGTAATGGTTGATGTTGCTATGGTACTTAATTTTTTCAATAGTCAGGTGAAGCACATTGACTCAGTAATTCAGGGGTGGCTGGACATGCGTACAGATATGATGAAAATGGTGGATATGATTTCTTCCAAAATAGGGGGAGATCAATCAAGGCCAAGGCGTGATGATGATGGAGCTGGAGATGGAGCTGGACCAAGTGGTACAGCAGAGGGAGGTGAAGGAGATGAAAATGCAGGTTGAAGGTGGTTGGTTCGAATGGTTCTTGATTTTGGTGGTTTGGTAACAAAAACAATTTCCTTTGTTTTTATTTGGTTTGTAATGCTTAAACAATTTCAATTTCTGTTTTTTTTTTCTTTGTTTCGACTGGAATTTTCTTCAAACTTTGGTGGATGGTTTTTGTTGAATGGTTGGATGATTGTTTTAAGATTTTAATAATTATTTTGGTTAGTTATTAATTTCGTATTAAGGTGAGATAATTAGATTTTATGAGACTTCATTTGCTTGAAGGTTGATGTTGCCACTCGTGTGAGTGTGATACTTGGATTGAAAAATATTTTCTAACATTGCCTGAAGGTTGATGTTGCCTCTATTAAAATCACGTGGCATTTTTTGATTTGTTTTGTTAAGTTTGACTAAATGTTTTGTAAAGATCATCACATTGGTATTTTGTGAAGAAATCAGTAACTAAGGGGGAGATTGTTAATGTTAGATCATGTGTTGCCATGAATGTTGTCCCAAGTGTTGCAAACCAGTGTTGCCCTTTGGTGTTGCCACAAGTGTTGCCATTTGGATTTGGCAACATGAGATAGTCTTGTATTTTTCACAAATAAAAATGTGAAAATTAATGTTTAAATAACATTAGTTAGTACGCTTAAAATGAGTGGAAAAGATCATGGAAGCGCCCGGGCGTTAGTTACGAAGAAGAGGAGAAAATTAACAAATAAACATGTGTTTATTTGTTTAATTAATGACCAAGCAAAAAGATATTTTATTCAGCTATTTAGGGGGAGAATAAGTCAGAGTATAAGGCATCTAGAGCTGGGAGGTACAAGCAAGAGAAGCAAGAGAAGACCTAGTCTCCAACAAATGAGGCGAGAAGGCTATTTTGGAGGAAACAAACTTGAGAGCATTGCGATCATTTTGAGTTGGCTCAGACTTTGTGGCCTATAAATAGTGCGGTGGATCTTCATTGAAGATCATCCAATTCGAAACGCAAATCTTAACAAGAAATAGAATTCTGCTCTCAAGTGTTGCCGTTCAAGTGTTGGCAACACTCAATCCGACACTCGAGAATTTCATATAGATTTTTATATTTTTGTGAGGTTTTGAGTGTTCATTTTCAGAGAGAGTTCTTTTATATGTTGTTCCTTATGTTTATGATTGTTTAGCATTAAGGAACTTCTTCGACCTTGTATTGAATTCATATTATTAATAGAAAGGTCTTGCCCTTCTGGCACCCATCAAGTTATATATTTATATAACTTGATAAAAATTATATTCTTTTGTATTGCTTTAATTCTTCCGTTGTAATTTATATTTATTTCTATTGATTTGTGTTTTTCTAGAATTGGTGTATGTGTTATTGTTAGTGTTACCTACACTAAAGACAACACTCGTGAGTTTCGTCTCACCTTGTGAGTTTTGCCTCACTTGTTCTAAGCCATAGACAATTTCAGCATGCTGATGGGACATTCCATGTCGTACGACATGGGGCATTAACCGCCTTAGGGTCGTCCTGTGTCGGACGACACCGGTCTTCTTTAGGACAGATTGGGCCGAAGGGAGGCAGGGCCAAGAAAGAACAAATGGATCAAAGTAAATACATAAATAAATGAATAATGAAGGCCCAAAACTAAATATGTTTATATAAATGAGCCCAAAACAAAATGCATCTAAATGAAAGCAAACTCAAAAACACGAGTTCGGATCGGGGTACTCACAATATGTCGCATTGGGAGTGGAACACCAAGCAGGGGTGCACCCTCCAGTCCGGGTAGCGGTTCCCCCTTATGACGGGGACCATTGGCACCTGCCCGTTCAATGGGCCAGGCATGATGTCGGTTTGTACATAATACCTCTGATCAGTCTCCAAACTTGACCAACACAGAATTCCCACCTCGGCAAATTGTTCCAATCTCTCAACAAGTCGATCACTCCATTTCGGCCTCCAAACCTCCTCCGGCATCAAGGGAAACCTAGAGGGAGCAGCAAACTCCCATCCTTGTCTGCTCTCCACTTCAATTACGTGGTTATTCCACCCCGACAATTTGCTCAACACCGGGTATATAAGTTTGTGGTGTTTGGGATCACTGCTCACCACTAGGACGTGGGTGTCCTCCTTATAGCTCACACGGAAAAAATTGTGGAAGGCAGATTGGCAAGACTCAAAACCTAGGCTACGGCACAAGACGATGAAGCCAGTTAAATACCTCACGACATTTGCTCCTATCATGGCCAAGACAACTTACATGTCCTCTAAAAATTCACAGATAAATGGATCGAGGGGAAGACGGAGACCGAGCTGAAATTGTTTGTAAAAGAAAGAAACTTGGTTCAAATTGTATAAATACAAGACATAAATCACAATTTTTTGGTAACGCATTGTTTGACTCTGAAATATTGTCAATTGATTTGTTCTCATAAATACAATACTTACTCTCACGCCGTAGGGCATTCGCCGATGAAGTCCCGGCTTAGTCTACGCGCTTGTTCGTCTTTTTCATGCTATTCAAGCATTTAAAATATATCTGAACCACTGAATTTGGTCTGACACAACGTTATTGACATCAATCAGTATGAAAAATAAGTAGTAAAAAAAGTGGGATAGAATCATTGGTGAGTGTGACAAATGCGCCTCACCAATATTTTGAAATAGTAACCAATAGTATGAGATGTCAAAAAGAAAAATAAGTAACCAATAGTATATTATAGTACGAGACATTTGGAGTACTTATATCCCGAGTGTCCCATACTTATTTTCTTGACTAACCACCTGATAATTCACTTTCAAGCCGGATCAAATTAATCTACATTTTCTTTTGGAGTTGAAGAGCAAGGAAAGATGAGATTCAGGATCTTAAATATTTAAAGATTAAGTTGTGAGATCAGTGATCAAAAAATATATACGGAGTATATCAAATATTCAGGATCTTAAATATTTAAAGATTAAGTTGTGAGATCAGTGATCAAAAAATATATACGGCTGACCCGTTATCTACCAATACTCCGGGGAGTGATATGGTGTTGAGCTTGAGAGTGATGTACTGAGCTTCGTTGTGCCCCGAGGCATCGCTCGGCAGGTCTTCATCACAGAACGTGATCATGCTGCCATACAGTCGGGAATCGAAGATTTCGTCTCTATCCGGAGAAGGAGAGTCATCCAGCCATCCGTTTTCTGTTTTCCTCTTGCGAGGTAAAGCCTTTGCTGGAACCTCGGGATTGCGTTGAGGTTGTTTGTGGCGGTTGCCGCCTTTGGTTAGCACGTTGATCGAGTGCGAGTGCCAAGCTGACCTTGACCTTCCTTTACCGGTCCGAGCTCGGAAGCTGGACAAATTGAACCTTGGCTGATCCCGCGGGGGGTTATGCTTCTGACTGGCAGTAAGATTACCAAGATCTGAGGTACTCCCTCCGTCCCATTAGTATTAGCACAAACACTGTTTGCGCGGGAATTAAGGAATATGATATTTTAATAAAATGTTGTGAGTGTAAAAGAATGAGTGGAGAGAGAATGAGTGGAGGGTGTAATAAATTATAATGGTGTTGTGAGTATTAAAATAATGTAGGAGAGAGAATGAGTGGGATTGGGTGAATATTTTATTAATATAAAGTTTCCTTTTTGGGAGTGTGCGGATATTAGCGGGACGCCCAAAAAGGAAAGTGTGCTAATATTAGCGGGACGGAGGGAGTATATATTAAAAAGAAGGTCAAAATCTGTGGGCCCTTTGCTAAAGAGTCTTTATGATGCCTCCTTCCGTCCCATCCGAATTATTAAGATTTTTTACTTAATACAGAGATTAATAAATACTAATATAATAATATAATAAGAGTAGAAATAATGAGTAAAGGACTTATTGTGAATATGAAAAAGTAAAATATGAGAGAATAAGAGATGAATAGTAAAGGAATTATTGTTGTAAATATGACAAGTGAATTACAATAAATATAAAAATAATATAAATTTGTCATTTTGAAATGTTATAAACTGAGTAAGTGAATCGCTCAAAATGACAAATTTGTACTAAGTTAGTTAGATGATCAGAGGTGGGATGGAGTCGTGGTTTATTTATTAGATGTCGAGAGTGTCGGCAGAAGGTAACTAACAGCTTGTTTATGGCTCTTCCTTAATTAAATATTCCTATTTTCTTTACCAACCTCAGTTCACTTTGAAGCAGATAAAATTAATCCACATTTATCTTGGGGATTTGAAGAGAGGAAGGAAGGATGATAAAGAAGAGAATGAATTCGAATGTACGAATGAAGGAAAGCACATCATCATCAGATAAAGAAGAAGAAGAGGTGGAATGGGAAATGAGACCCGGCGGAATGCTCGTTCAGAAAAGAACCGATAATTCGTCGGAGCATACTCCGGCCATTCCGACGGTTCGTGTTCGGGTTGTTTATGGTGAATTACGCTACGACATCTCCGTCATTTCTCAGGCCACATTCGGTACGTAATTAGCTAACACTCTTATTTTAACATTTGGGGCTTTTTTAAAATCGATATTTTACTATCTCGGTTCAAATTGAATGACCAATTTTTATTCTATTTTAATAATTTTTTGAAATTTTGTCATTAAAAAACTGTTGCTAAATAATTTTATTTCGAGAAAATTAAGTCATAATTCATCGGTTTAAACAAAATTACATCCTAAAACATGAAATTATCAATTCTACCTCCTAATCCTACTTAAAAAAAAATAACCATATAATCATTTAATCAATTTATAATATATTTAAATAAAATAATACACCCCCTCTCCACATCACACAGTTTCTCTCTCTCCTCCATCTATGCCGTCATCTCTTCGGCTACCCCCTCCCCACCGTCGGCCGGCAACTCTTCTCTGCCTCCAATGAACGACCTCTTCCTCTCCGGCCACATCTACAACTCAATCAATCTTTCACTATCCCGGCCACCCCTCCCTCACCTCCGGCATTCCTCTCCCCTCCCTACCTCCGACCGACAATCTTCTCTTTCCCGACTAGATCTACAACTCCAGCGACCTTTCCTCCAACTCCAGCGGTGGTAGAGATGGCGTTTCTCTGGCATCGAAGGCCATCGTTGAGGAGATGCAGAGCTCAGCGCGCAGGTCAAGAAGTCTGAAAATCTCCATAACAGTGGAGAAGGGCCTTCCTCCTTCTAAGAATCGATATATCCCCCACGATGCACAGCTAGTAAACCCTAGAGTAAAATCATGTGATATTAGTTAACTTCCCATCCCATCAGTCAACATATGATACCCATGGCAACCTAATAAGAAGAAAGAGGGGCCAATTGACTTTGTCATTGAGTTTCTGAAAAACTGCAATTTGAAACACACACCCCTTTGAATGTACTTTTTGAATCTGCTACACTAGATTAACCAACCTAGATTTCTGAAAAATGGAATGAACCATCTGAATTTTAAAATAAGAGAACAAATAAAGCAAACAAGTTAGAACAAACATCCATCAAGTTTTCTTAGAAAATTGAAAACCTTTTGTTAACAATATTAGAACATATGGTAAAAATATGAAAACAAGATGATGTCATTTACAAAAATGATTTTAACACACTTCGAGTAGGTGTTTTTGTTCTTGGAATTTCCTTACTGATTTAGTAGACCCAAAGTTCAAATAATGGTCTTCATATGTAATCCATCAGTAAACACTTACTGATAAATTAAGTTCTCAATTGTTTTGATCGCCAGAGTTGGTGGTCGCCGAAGTTGATCGTGTTTTTAGTAGTTTAGTTGACAACTGAGAACTTACTGATAAGTTAAGTTGTCAGTTGTTTGGCCGCCGAAGTTAATCGTGTTCTTATTAGTTTAGTTGACAACTGAGAACTTACTGATAGGTTCTCAGTTATTTGGTCGCCGAAGTTGGTGATCGTCGGAGTTGATCGTGTTCTTAGTGGAGACAACTGAGAACAAGTGATAAGTTAAGTTCTCAGTTGTTTGGTCGTCAGAGTTGGTGGTCGCCGGAGTTAATCGCGTTCATATTAGTTTAGTTGACAAATGAGAAATTATTGATAATTAAAGTTCTCAGTTGTTTGATCGCCGGAGTTGATCGTGTTTTTAGTAGTTTAGTTGACAATTGAGAACTTACTGATAAGTTCTTAGTTGTTTGGTTGCCGGAGTTGGTGATCGCCGGATTTGATCTTGTTCTTAGTGGAGAAAACTGAGAAATTACTGATAAGTTAAGTTCTGAGTTGTTTGGTCGCCGGAGTTGGTGCTCGTCGGAGTTGACAGTGTTCTTAGTATTTTAGTTGACAACTGATAACTTACTGATAAGTTATCAGTCGTTTGGTCGCCGGAGTTGGTGATCACCGAAGTTGATCGTGTTATTAGTGGAGAAAACTGAAAACTTACTGATAAGTTAAGTTCTTAGTTGTTTGGTCGTCGGAGTTGATCGTGTTTTTATTAGTTTAGTTGACAGTCGAGAACTTAATGATAAGTTAAGTTCTCAGTTGTTTAGTCGCCGGAGAAAAAAAAAGTCGTCGTAGTTAATCGTATTATTAGTAGTTTAGTTGACAACTGAGAACTTACTGACAACTTAAGTTCTCAGTTGTTTGGTCGCCGGAATTGGTAGTCGCCGGAGTTTATCGTATTTTTAGTAGTTTAGTTGACAACTGAGAACTTACTGATAAGTTAAGTTCTCAGTTGTTTGGTCGCCAGAGTTAATCGTGTTATTAGTAGTTTAGTTGACAACTGAAAACTTACTGATAAGTTAAGTTCTCAGTTGTTTGGTCGCCGACGTAAAAAAAAATCGCCCGAGTTGATGGTTGCCGGAGTTGTTGACTGGAGAACATAGGGAGGGGGTGACCTAGGGATGGCAATTTTGAACCGAACCGTAGATACCCGAACTGAACCGAACCAAACTTGACGGTTATTAACTAGTTTGACTGGATATGGGGCGGGTAATGGGGAATAACCGAAATGAAAAAGTGGGCAACGGTTTGGTTTTGGTATTAGCATTACCCGCCCCATTACCTGAACCGAATGTTACCCGAACTGCTTATTTTAGTAATATAATTTTACTCTTATTTATATAAGTATTTCCCATGATATAGATGATAAATGGCTATTTCATAGTTATTTATAGCATTATTTTCATATCATTTACTTAGTTTTTAGTCTCATTTAGTTTGCATTTAGTATAATTTAGCCTCTTTTTATTATATTCTACTCCCTCCGTCCCACTTCAAATGGTCCCTTGGTTTATTTCACGATTTTTAAGAAAAATGAATAAAGTGGGTAGAAATTAGAGGTGAGAGAATGTAAAAGTTAAAAATATTTAATAGGAGAGAGAATGAGTGGGAGGAATAGTGTGGTTTTTTTGTAAATATGTGGAGATGATAAGTGTATAAATATATGGAAAACTTTCCATTTATGGAAGGGACCAATTGAAGTGGGACGTCCCAAAAAGGAAATTGGACCATTTGAAGTGGGACGGAGGGAGTAGATTTTATGCTTGTTGGTATTTTTGTTTGATTTTACAGGATTTTTGAAGCATATTTTGAAGTTCGAGGGGCTTAATGTAAATCTATGAATGTGATTATATGAGTTTAAGTAGAGAAATTATCATTTATCAAAGTTAATTTTTGAGTTTTTTTTTTATCGTTAAAGTGTTTTAAAACAAAATATTAGTTTGACTAATTCCTTGCGGGGATTCCCCGATTAACTGCTACCCGTGGGGAATGGGTATGGTATGGAAAATTGATTACCCGCTGGGGAATGGGGCGGTTATGGGGCACAAAATTGAATTGGAAAATGGGGGTGGTACGATGTATAACTGTCCCGAACTGCCCCATTGCCATTCCTAGGGTGACCTAAGGTGATGGTGGATGTAGAGAAAATTAATTGATAACGAGTGTGGACTTAGTAAAATGAAGGGAGGGTGTACTTATTAAGCTAGGAATTATATGGTTAGATTAAATATTGCTTGTCTTATAAGGTAAAATGACAAGTTTGAGAGATTATATGGTAAATTCCCCTTTTATTTTTATTTTTTTATAGTTATTATATTTTGCAAAAATAGAATTTTGAAAGTAAATAGTAACAATGTTTATAATCTTTTTGCTATTATAAATCAATATTTTCTAGAAGAGAGTAAAATAAGGAATTTTTTTTCTCATTTTATTCCTTTTTAAAAAGTATTTCCCCAAATGACAAACAATTTTTTTCTGAAATAATTCCTTTTTTAAATAATAATTTCCAAAATAACAACCCTTCCAAACTATTGACCGAAATGTCTTTTTTTTTTTTTAAACTCGCTACTTCGTGTAGCGATTTAAAAAAAAATCGTGTAGCGAGTTTAGTTTTCTTTTTTTTTTTCTTTTTTACGTAAACAATTTTGAGATTTTTTGGGAATTTTATTAAAATTTAAATTTGCTACTGTGAATAGCGAGTTTAGATTAATTAAATTTGTTTTTATATTAACTTAATCTCGCTAATAGCAATCGTGAATTTAAATTCGCTACTACCATTAGCGAATTTACTGTAAACCTAAACCAGCCAAATAAAGTTAGTTCACATCCCAACTTTATAAAAAAGTTGTATCGAAAACCTGTGAAAAACAAACACATTTAATATGTACCAACCAAACACATTTCAACACCCTTGACAAACAAACACATTCAACAACACGTAAATAGAACAAAATATCATTATATGACCACAACCCGATCATATAGGAAATGTCTCAAATGTTCATTTCAGGATCATTTTTTTCCTACGCTTATATGTTTTTTCTTTATCGAAATATATCCCCTCAACTTGCGTAACACTCACCTTGTGTATCGTGGGCTCGTGTGCTATGAGGTGACTAACCTTGTACCACCATCGTTGTTTGAGTCTCGGGAGGTGCATCTGTCTGTAATGGAGTCTTGAGAGGTACATCCGTCTGTAATGGAGTCTCGGGAGGTGCATCTGTCTTGTTGTCTGAGTCTCTACCCGAGCTTACTGGTCCTGCTCCAGCTGTCACAATTGGTCCTCCTCTTGCTAATTCACTAAATGTTGACCAGGTTGCATCTGTGGCACTCTCTGCACGCGACAACGTTGAGGCTGTGGTTGTGTGTGTGGAACAGTTTGGACACGATCAATTGGTGCCGGGGGTGATCGAGCATCAAGCCGATGTTGATGTCGTATATGCGTAAAAGAAGATATAATGAGATGTTTCATTTGAATCCTAGAATTATCCACCTCCAACTTCTGGGCAATGCTTCCCTCGTTAATTTCATGCATGCGTTGTAAGTTTTGCACCTGTTAACATCAACAGGGCAAGTGATCTGTACCCTATATCCTTTACAGGGATCGGGTTCACAATTAAAGAACGTGTGATCTTTTTGAACCAAATCATGTATGGATGGGCGTAATCCATCACATCTTCACCCAACCACCATTTACCACGCTTTGAGCTTGTGCATTCCATAATGATATTTACTCACTATGTTTGAATCCCAAGCCACAAGTCCTCTAACTCGGCGATCAATTCTATGCAAATCTTTATGTGTGTCACATGGATCGGGGACCGACTGTAATATGCCAAAATGCCTTATAACTCGATCAGGTAGGTGCCATTCTACCCTGTCAAAGCAGATAAGAGGTGCCCTCGTCCTTCATACGGCATGTCCCTGCCTGCAATAATCTGGAACAACTCGATCAATATTTGGCTGCCAAACAATCTGATTCTCAGTGAAAACGCTAGTTGATCCCAATAGTCACGTAAGTTATGTTCGTTAACATGCAAGTACGATAGGGACCCAGTCCACCTAAAAAGATTAAAAAAATACAATTTAAACAATTCTAGATAAATACAATATAATTTAAAAACATACATAAAACGAAACATATATCAAAAAATATAATTATCATACTTGCACAATAGAGAGAAATCCACTACAGTTACTGGTGCCTGGCAAAGTCGAATTAAACATTTCCCGATAAAGAAAGGCCAAATCAGCACTACCCCAACTATAATCATGTATCATCTCGATATCTCTAACCAATGAGAGATACATCAACTTCACCTTAATACTAGTGCGATCATGCATCACAATCGATCCGAGGGCTGCCAATATGTACGCATGTATATACCTAATGACCAAATTTTGTGTCGCATTTTCCGGAAGCTGTCCAAAATGGGGAAACTGAATTAGAAGCCACTTAAGCTTCAACAACCCTGCTTCTATCTCACTCTACGGTGGTCTAACACCTAATAACTACTCAAATAAGTCGCACCAACCGTGAAGCAACCTCGTGGTGTCAGAACCAGTAACAGGAAGTATACCAATCGGTAACCCTGACAATATACCCATATCCTCTAAACTAATGGTCATCTCACCAATAGAAAAGTGAAAACTATGGGTTTCCTGACGCCATCGCTCAACTAACGCTGTAAGAAAATCCCAATCATACGTGATTTTCCCTAACTTGTAAACCCCGTAAAATCCTGCTACTACTAGTCTCTCCTGGATCCTCACGTCCAACACTTCCAACAGAGTCGAACCACGACGAAAAGATAACTTCTCAACATGTCTTCCGCCCAGATGTATTCAGTTCGATGCTTATCCTGTAATCTCAAAACATCTCGTTGCAAAGGACCCGGATCGACAAACGGCACAACAAGCTCTCCATGTTGATGTTCTACATTCATTTGTAACACAAAACACAAAATTGATCAAATTTAAAACATAGAGATATCAGTAAAAAGCCAAGAGACAACCATCAGGTCTAAAAAGAAGAAAGACAACTATTGTGAAGTATATTTCTACATTTATCTGTAACACAGTAACACAATATACAAAATTGATCAAATTTAAAACTCAATTTAACAAAATTGCTAACTTAACTAACGAAAAACATAACTTAACTAACGAAATCAAGAATAGATAATTAAGTAAAAAGAATAACTTGTAAATGAATTAATTCGAAAACCATAGGTTGAATCCATTTCAAAAACCCCCAAATCAATCAATTTCGAAAATCCTAGGTTGAAATAATGCTAAATTAATTTGAATATAGGAGGGAGTATGAAATTAGAGACTTACACTAGCGAATTTGAAGTCGTTATTGCAAATCACGAGTTATGCTCTCGTCGTTCCAGTTTCTCCCTCTCTCTCTCTCTCTCTCTCTCTGTGTCGTTAAGTTGGGTGAGCAAGGATGATTTGTCTGTGTGTGTTAACTAGTATTTACTGAATCTCAATACGTTCTGGTATTTTGGCTAGAAGTGTACATGCAAAACAATTTATGAACAATAACACAAAGGGTAAATCAAATACTGTACAACAAATAGAACAGCTTTCCCACAAAATAAAGATCCCAACTTTATCAAAATTCAACGTGTGACAAACTACAAAAATCCAAAATTAAGCCAAACCCGATACTCAATCAAGAATTAGCTAAAATTAAGCACTGGCCAGAAAATTGAAAAATTTATATGAAAGGGTCTAAACCCTAAAGAGTC
Source organism: Adenophora triphylla var. japonica (assembly GCA_022495995.1). NCBI lineage: Eukaryota > Viridiplantae > Streptophyta > Magnoliopsida > Asterales > Campanulaceae > Adenophora > Adenophora triphylla. Next base: position 311,448 of record JAFEMH010000876.1, on the reverse strand, counting down.
TAAACCCTAAAACATCCCTCTATTGTATTATAGATTTAATATAATTTTAATTCTAAATTAAATTAAATTGAATATATTGATAAAATGTTAATAATATTTTAAAATTATAAGATATTATTCCTAATTTTAAATTATTTTTTCGATAAAAAAAAATACGTCGGTACAAATTATATAATAACCATAATTCAAAAAAATTGATGTATGAATACTATTTTAAAATCCTTCAATTTGTTTTTTTTTAATACGACTTCTTGATCCTAAAAGAGTCTCTCTCTCTCTCTCTCTCTCTCTCACACACACGCACGCACACACACAAACAAACACATTTTCTTTCTCTATCCTCCCCAAATCCTGCATCCCCTCCAGCTTCTCCCTCACCAACATGGCTACCTCACCCCTCCCACACTCAGGCCACCTCCTCCCCTCCCCATCTCACTATGTTCATGTATTCGATCGGCGTTACATAATGCACGTCCGTCCATCTTCTCCGTCCAATCGGCTCCCGCCGAGAGATTGATTAAGAGGGCTGTTGGATTTGATCGGCGACGAAGAAATTATCGGCTCAAATCAACGGAGGAAGGCAATCACCCATCAAAAATTCCCTCCGGAGCATCAATTTGATATTTTGGGAAACGAAGTCTGGAGTCACGCGAATTCAATCCGTCCGCAATCTGGTGTAATCTGTCCGCAATTCGCCCGCAAACTGCCTGGCTGCCAGCGATCGTCCCTGTCATGACTGCGCGGTGCCCCGGTGATTTGAACAGGGTAATGCGGGGATCACGTAGTTTATAGGAAAAATGCAAGCTTTTTAATTTCATGAATTGGGTTTTGGGAGAAAGATTGGGCGAAAGAGAAGCTTGCATCCATGGAATATTGAAAATTGTAACAAAGTCGAGAAAACAATTGTAAACAAATTGAGATTGAGAATAGAGATGGTGGAAGGGGAGTGACGGTTTGTTGCTGACCATTTGGTGCAACAAACAGATCAATTTTCTACATCCATTTTTTCAGATAGTTGAAGATATTGGGTGGGGAGGAAACTAATACTGAGAAGGTAAAGTTAAGTAAACTTACAGTTTTTGTAAGAAAGAGAATGGCGGCCGGAGGCAAAACGTGAAAATCTTCGGGCGTCACAGCTAAAACGGGGAAAATCTTCAGGCGTAAGACTAAAAAACGTGAAAATAAAGAGAAAAAGATCAGGGGAGAAAAATCAAGAGAGTCTGGAAACATTAAATTGTACTGTTTGTGCAAATGTGATGAGTGTGGACGGTGTGGGTGGTTTAACGGAGGTTTCGTAACTGCCCGTGAGAGTGGGGAGAGATCGTGGGAGAAGGTGAGAGATCATGGGAGAATGGAGTGTTGACAGCCGTAGGATTAGATGAGTTAGGATTAATCCTGACTACCACTTATGTGAAGCTAAGAGGCGGTTATTACCGTCCTCTATTGTATTATAGATTGTTATACCACAAAAAAAGCTTCTCTAAACTCGATATTGGGAAAAACGAGTCTTTAAGTGAACTCGCTAATTCAAGTAGCGAGTTACCTCTCGTTTTAAACTAATTACAATCTTAATTATTTAATTATTTATTCTTAGTAAACTCGCTATTCACAGTAGCGAATTCATATTTTAATAAAATTTTCGTAATTGTTTACGTGAAAAAAATAGGAAAATTAAACTTCCTACACGAATTATACACGAATTAGCGAGTTTAAGCGATTTTTTTTTTAAATTGCTACCCGAAGTAGCAAGTTTTGATAAAGGAGTCATTTTGGTCAATAATAGTTTGAAGGGTTGTTATTTTGGTAATTATTATTTTTAAAAGTAATTATTTTAGAGAAAAAGTGTAAACTCGCTCATGCCACATTAGCGAGTTTTACAGATCTCGATATTTTTGCAAATACTTTCAAGGTGGTTTGTCATTTAGGGAAATGAGAAAAAAATTGCAAATTAAGTGGAGTATTTTTTTATTTTATTTTTTTGGTAGGGGAATTGAAGAAAGTTTTGACGGTGGAAAGTGGATTACAAGTAAGTGAACAGAGACTGGTATTCCGGGGTAAAAATAGAGAAAATTGGGAATATTTGGACCGTTGCGGAGTAAAGAACCGGTCAAAAGTGATATTAACAGAGGACCCACAAAGCAAAGAGAAGAGATATATCGAGATGCGCCGGAATGCCAAGCTCCAGTCATTTCGTCGCGCCGTTTCCGACGTCTCCATGGAGATTGATAAGCTGGCGGAACAGGTAGGTCAGTTTTAACTTTCCATCGGTTAAATAAAAATTATTTTAGTACAATATTACTCTCTGTATTGTGGTTTAGATGTGTCATGGCCCTGGAAATATTAGCCCTAATGTTTTTGTAGTAGCACGCCGGTCCTAACATTTTAAGGGAATAATTACCAAGGAAGTAACGTAATTAACCTCCATTTTCGCAAAAGGTAATGTACTAACTAGTTACTAACTTAGGTATCGTACTTTCAAAAGTAATTTCAAATAAGGTATTGGACCAAATTTTTAACTAACGTCATTAAAAAATCTAACGAACTTGTCAACCTCGTTACTCCCCCCACCTACCCCTACCCCCACCCCCACCCCCACCCCTACCCCCCACCCACCCCCGCCCTACCCCCCCACCACCTACCCACTACCCCCCTACCCACCCACCCCCAACCCCCGTCCCCCACCCCTACCGACCCCCGCCCTACCCCCCACCCACCCCCACCCTACCCCCTACCCACCCCTACCCCCACCCCGCCCCCCTCCCACCCCCGCCCTACCCCCACCCCTAAATGAGGTTGACAAGTCCGTTAGGTTTTTTAACGACGTTAGTTAAAAATTTGGTCCAATACCTTATTTGAAATTAATTTTGAAAGTACGATACCTAAGTCAGTAACTAGTTAGTATGTTACCCTATTTGAAAAAAAAAAAACGACAAAGAATATTAAGACTATCCCATCAGTGATCCATCCCATTGGAAGCTTCAGCTTTTGTCAAAACGGGTGTCCCGTTAAAAGCTCCACCTTTCCTAAAATGACAAAGAATCTTTACTATTCCACCCACTAATTCTCTCTACTACTTTACTTTTATACTCACAACATCAATCAACTTTACTATTTCCTCCACTCATTCTCTCTCTTATTTTACTTTTATACTCACAACACTTTCTCCACTAACATTTTTTCTTAATTTGCGTGCAATGCTCAAAATTGTGAACCTATAAACGGGACAGAGGGAGTATATACTCCCATCAGTGACCCAAACCCACCCAACCTTTTAATAAAATATTTATTTTTCTTTACTCCAACTTACCTAAAATACTTATCATTTTATTTTTTTAAATAATGTATTAGTAATAATATTTCTAAAATTACCCGTACAATTATTAAAAATAATTACACATACAATTATAAATTCATAATTTACTTGACAACAAAATGAAAATAAAATAGATAAAAAAATTATGAATTTTGATATATTTTTTATTTTATTATTTTATATAATTATATAAAATATAGTAGTTTTAAATATCTATAGTATAAATGAAAGGGGTGTTTTGAACAGTGGTATGAACAGTGCCATGTGCCGAAATTCTCATTTTGCCCTCACTAATTTGTCCCTTTCCCATTTTACCCTTAAATTTTTTTTTTTAATTTAAAAAAAAATTAAAAAAAAATACGTGGCCTTGGATACGGGCATGTGCTAATATATTTATATAAATACATGGCACCCAATCATTGGGTGACATGTGTACACATTTTGGTGATCCAACTTGGGGTTGGCTGGCCGCCCAGGTTGCTGATTTTTCATGACTTTCACTTTTTTTTTTCTTGTCATATTCTACGACCCAAGGTGAAAGGTCATCAATGTGGGTAGTCTAAGGTCCTAAAATTAATTATATAAAAATAGTTTATATTATAATAAAAATATAAGTTTAAATTCATTTTCTAACATGCAAAATACTAAAATCTTTAAACATACAAACAATTATCAAACTTCTCTGAAAAGTATGGTACATCTAAAATTCTTAATAGAGAAATGATTTGCTTTAGCGTTATAGTGTAGTGTGAAAAAACTATCGAAGATTCTTTATTGCCTAGTTGGACCGAAAGACCTATAAATTACTTTTTGTCTAATTGAACACATAAAATAGAATAGAAGGCTAGCCCAAATACATCATTAGTACATTTATTAGTACATGAATGAATGTTTGATACATAGTCTAATTGCGTCAAATACCTATTACCTCTTTCCCAAAATGAATAACCATTTTTTAAAAAAAAAAATATTTTTGATCAAAAGCAAATTAAATCTTTTTAATCATTCAATGGGATAGAGGAAGTATAATTATTTTATCTAATTGAACCGAAAGAAGAAAGCTAGGTTCTTTTTTTTAGTAAATGGGCCCTTCAAAATTTTGGGGCCCTGTGCCGTGGCTCTTGTTGCACATGTCATGAGTCGCCCTGAGTAGGAGGCCGGATATTCTTTTCAGTCCCAATTATTAAATTTTTTAATAATATATAATCTTTTTCATAACTATCCTTAGTGAAAGTAAATATTACTCCCTCCGTCCCTAAAAGATTGTCCTGCTGTTGTACATTTTGCAATTATTAAGGAAGAGCTTCACCTTCTTGTACCTTAGTAGATTTGCACTAAAATTCTTGCCTAAGTTTAGAAATTGGACATACTTTTTGGGACAAGTCAAAATGGCGAATGGGACAATCTTTCAGGAGGGACGGAGGAAGTACCTTTTACAATTGTTTGTTTGACTTGCTAACAGTTTAGAAAGTAAACATTACACTCACATTATTTCAAAAAGCAATGTTGAAAGTTGAATGGTTATAATCCCTCAATTTGAAATGAAAACATGTTTTTGTGAAAGACAAAAATAAAAGAAGGGCCAAATTCTATTCTCTTAGACGGAGGACGTATTATCTAGGTTGCATGTTGCAACACTACAGTAATCTGTTCACAATAGCGGTTTTGGATCTAGGTGCATTCTTATTTATGCATTTTATTTTATCAAAGACTAATATTACAGAGCAACGACGACTTAATCATCAGCATTTCATGTTTTTTTATTAAATACTCATAATTACCTAGTTGATGAAACAAGTAATTCTTAAAAATAGAATACTCCCTCCGTTCCGGAACAATCTTCACACTTTCCCTTTTGGGCGTCCCAAAACTTACTTCACACATTTAAAACTTACCTAAAATGAAAAGGAATCTTTACTATTCCCTCCACTCATTCTCTCTCCTACATTATTTTAATACTCACAACACCATTATAATTTACTATTCTCTCCACTCATTCTCTCTCCTATTTTATTTTCACACTTACAACACTTTCAATATAATACTCTCTCCTTAAAACCAGTGCAAACAGTGTTTGTGAACCAAGTTTCGGGACGGAGGGAGTATATAAATGGAGTGGTTAATTATGTAGGTGTCAGCCATTGAAAAGTGTATTATTGGAAATGGTAAGAAGGTTGCAGAGGTGCAGATCACAACATTGACTGAAATGTTAATGAGTCAAGCTGTCAAGTTAGATTCCATTCCTATTCCTATTCCTGATAATGAAGCATGTGCCCACAAAGTTTTCCAGGTATCTTCCCATGTTCTCCTCTTCTATAATGTCAGACACTGTATATACTCTCTATAATTTTTCTGTTTCAAACGAGAATGTAGCATATGTTATGTCGGACAAAATTTTACAATAAATAAAATAAGAGAAAAAAATTACAATATATTGAAATACAATTTACAACGTAAAATTAAACAAGGAGAAAACCGTAGGTTTATCGTCTTGATGTTGTCCGAGCCGTGTGTAACACTCTCATTAATACAAATTCGCCCCCTCACCGAGTTGTGCTTGAGGTTGTTTTGGACGTTCGCCTCCCAGGATAAAACGGACGGATCGGACTATTCTTACACACTAGAATCTCTAGCGAATTAAAGCAATGATTGGACAAAATCACCATACCATTGTATACTATTCTAGGAGGCCAAGGAAAGAAGAAGAATAATAAGTTTCAAAGGGAGAGAAGGAAGATTGATGGAGAAAGTTGTTTTCATTTGTTGTGGGTTTCTATAGTTATAGCTTCAACAACCATGTGATTAATTCTCAATTAATTCTTGTATTAATATGAGAGTCATTACCTTGTATTCATGGGGTTTAATTCCACACTTTGTAACCCCTAATCCCAAGGTAATGATCCTTATTAATCCCTCACTAATCTAGGAATCATGGGACATCAATAGTGGGGTTAAATTCTAAAATTTACATTTTCAACCACCAACTTTGAGCTATCATATATTTCTCATCCAATCTCAAATTGGATATCTAGATATACCATTTCAGTGTTCACACGGAGTGGAACATGAACCCAAAATAATATTTGTCAAACGACAAACGATTCATTTAAGGAAGATACACAATTTCCTTCCCACACAACATATTTTTCCAACAATCCCCCACATGAAGGAAATTGAGGACGAGTTTAGTGATAAAGTCCGGCAGACGAAAACTTACATACGATAGGTGTGGGAATGCCCATTGAACCTTCGCTCGTACAAGCATTTTACTATACTCGCAAGTCGATAGATGCGATTTCCTTGAATCGTTATGCTTTTTGTGTAGCCGATCATATGCTTGACACAAGTATCATCTTAACATAGTTCAATTCTCATAGCTATGTTCATTCATGACCCTGAACATTTTGCCTGAATCTGTAAGAGGGTCTAAGAATTGAGCCTCACACAATTCTCCTCGAAGCGGCCCCACTTCTCTCTCACATAGGTGATTTCTTAAAGGTAACTCATATTATCCCGCTCGAATTTTCGATGCGTAAGAATAATTAAAAGCCATAGGCTTATCCTTGTCCTTTCGGGATGTCAATAATAGGAATGGACTTGGGGTTAATTCCCCCACAGTGACGCTCAAGTCTTTTAACAGTTAGGTGGTCCTATTAAATCTAGTTCTTGGGATTTTCAGTCATCTAGATTGGGTTTTACACTGTGTTTAACTTTTAAAAGGCTTAAGTCCCATTCCCCTCCGAATTTACAACTAACTCTCGATTTAATCCTTTGGTTAACGGGTTCGTTTATCATTTGACCTTACATAGTCAAATTAGTTGAGAGTAGTTGTCTAATGGTATTATGTCTTAGACATATATGTCTAGACTACCATCACACACATTGATATATGTCTTTTCAATCATAAATTGACTTTAGCAATATACCATCTTGCTAACACAAGCTTTATCTATTTGATAATTGTTAACTCAAATTCATTAAAATCCCAGCTATTCCATATTGATCCTTTCAAAAATTTCAAGAATATTCACCTAATGACTTGTTTAACAACGAGTCCATTAGTTTTCCTTGAATTTGAATCAACATATCAAATTGACTAGAATTTTCCTTTGTTAACATATCGTTTTTTAATTTAATTAAAAGTGACGTAGTCACTCTTGTTTAAATCCACACAATCAAACCTTTGATTTCGTTATCTTTGTACTTGTCTCAAGTCATACAATGACTTTCCAAACTAGCACATTTTCTTCTAGGTTCCATTTCTTGAACCGTTTAAACAATTTGATCTATTTCATTCAAAGTATCATTTATTCACTTCCATGAATTTGACATCAATACTTGATTTCCATTGATTTTATTTTCTTTTGATTTTTATATATATTCAAACTTATTGAATCATATATAACAAACCAATATGCACAATTGTTAAGAACATAACTCTTGAAACATAATTCACTATTTATTAACCAATTTCAATTTCTTTGGTAATTTGACTTTATACTTTGCGAAGCACCCCCACATTCACAAGTGTATGTAGGCCTACGTTTGCATACTTCATAGGGACATCTCATTGTTTTCTTGGGGAAACCTTTTCAAAAGGTAATTATTATCCAAAGTATACTCACCCCAACATTTTCGGGGTAGTCCTAAAATTAGCAATAATGTCAATTTTCATTATTAACACCATTTGATCATGGTGTACATTGTGGACACTTTGTTTAATTGCTCATGTACAACAAACCCCTCGTATTGTTACATCCATTTGATTGTTCCATCGGTCTTCATTTCCTTTTTGAAAATTCACTTATATGCTAGTGGTTTACTACTATAAGGTAAATCCACTAGTTTCCAAGTGTGATTTTCCAAGATGGAATCAATCTCACTTTTAATGGCCTATTTCCACAAAGATCATTCCAAAGAGCTCAATGTTTTTATTTGTGATTCACTTTATAGCATGTAGGTTAGAAAATCTGGGCCATATAATTTTCGTATCCTACCTCATTTTCTATGTCGAGGTCATGCCTCTTTTTCATCATTTCCTCATGATAAATTTCTTCTTCTTCTATTGAATCATGAATCCGTTTAAATGAGTTTGCCTAATCTTTTAATTTATACGAAAACATATTCGTAAAGAAAGAAGCATTTCATGATTCAATTTAGTATTCTTGTGTATATATTGAATTTTGAATTCATAAACAAGAATTCTATATGCACTACTATTGTAAGCATACCCAACACATATGCAATCAATAGTATTTAGTCTACTTATACATAAACTACACTTAGTTGTGTTTTATCACTACCTCTTTATTAAGTTGATTTTCAACTTTTCCTTTAAACAGATAAGATTCAACATTTTGCTTTTTAGCAAGCAATGCCTTGATTATAACTTCAAGCACATATTTGATAAGTCTTGTTTTGTATCTATTTTGACCATATAACGAGAGACTCAATCTCAATATTGATCACTTGAACACCCTTCCGTTTCATTCATTCAAACATCATGAATAACATTTTTGATGACATCACAGTTGTCTTTCAATACAAAAGGTATATGTTTAACTTTTTCAAACAAGTTTGGCTTTTTAAACAAGTTTGACTTTTAAAACGATTTTGACTTTTCACACAAGTTTGACATTTCAAACAAGTTTGACCAACTTTGTCTTTGTATTAAACATTTCGGCATGATTCATCACATTTGCTTTCGCCACAAGAAATGTTAGACAATTCTTCTCCAACGTTCTATTCTCTTTTCCAACACAAAGACGAATAACACACACCTCAACATTCATTTCTATTCATTGATGTTTGAGGTGATTTTAAAATATCTTCAAGTGGGAAACAATTTCTCAATTATTGTCATCACTTGAGAATTTCACTCAACACCATCCATTCGACCTGCTTTTCATGAAAGACTATTTTCACTTCTTTCATATGATTTTTTACAATTTATAGAGTACTATTTTAAAATCAAGGAAGCAGCTTACGATGATTTTCATTGCACCCACATTCTCGATTTTATATTTATAGTCCATCGACTCCCACAAATCTTTTGTCATTTTCTTGGTACTATATACGTTTTATTATGAATGCGACAATTCATTAAGTATATAGGTCCGATAAAGAAAATTCGCATGATTCAACCGCATTCACGGCTTGAACATCCATCACATTTTCACCCAACTTTGTAAGATATTCCATAAGAAATCTCTATAAGTTCAAGGTGGTCTATTAGATCATCTTTTGTTGCCATCACTTAAAGTCGAGTCCAACAAAATTTTCTAACTTCTCACTATGGTGATCCAGAATACTTGTAACAACCACATTCCATTAGAGATTTGTCTCCACACAAACCAAACATTGACTTTAATTTTCAACAATTATAAATTTGTTGTTACAAAGATAACTCTCTAACTTAATTAGAGAATTAACTCCAAGAATAAATTGCTAATTCAATAGGAAGATTAATACAATTTATTTCTTATAACCACTCATATTTATAAACCTCTAATTCCTTAATGAAATTATAGTTGAAAGTTAATTATTCCAAAACATTAAAGGTCTCGTATTGGAGTACCTCTAAATTAGAGAAAGTCGCATTCTCATTTACATAGTACACAATTTCTTTTAGAAGTCCTCCTTCCAAATATTTTGTGTCATTTGTCATCATCAACAACAATAAGATTTAACAAATTCCTTCAAGAAGTTCTATCGTTTTTATACTTATGACATACATATTCCCCTGATAGGTTTTAACAACTTCTTCCACGAAGCCCTATAGAATTAGTTCTTGTGACATTTGTCAATGTTCACAACAATAGAATTCAACAACTTTTTTCAAGAACCTCTATTGTTTTTATCTTTGTGACTTTGTCACTAATGACAATAATAGGATTTAAAAACTCATTTCAAGAAGCCCTATCATTTTTGTCAATACATCATTGATAAAATGCAACGTTAAATACTATATCTTTTAACGTTCATATTCTCAACATAGTTCCAACGAACTATTCAATTTTGCTCACTATCATTCTCACGAACCATAAGAGATATATCACTGATGTCCTATGTGTTCAGAACAGTTTTTAAGTTCCTTCTTTCCGTTTGTATTTTGTTTTCCTTTTTCTTTTAGGATTTTTTATATTTTCTTTTATGTTTCCTTAAGGATTTAGGAGAGTATTTTCTTTTAGGATTTTCTATATTTTCTTTTATGTTTCCTTAAGGATTTAGGAGAGTATGATCTATAAATACTCCTCCCTAGTTTTAGTTTTAGATACGTTGATTTTTATTATTTTTCTCTTGAATTGCAATTGCAAGTTCATCAAAGGTTCTTTGTCTTCTTCGTAGAATTCATTGAATTGTTATCTTGGGATTCCTTAATCCTTGCAGGTTAATTAGTTTAGGCTAATTATCGTTACCATTCCGCTGCGTTTACATCGCTGGTATCGAAAAGGCGAGATCCTCGACGACGGCCACTCCGGTGGAGACAACGGAGACAACCTAACCATTATTACCGCAATCTTGGAGCGTATGGAGCGTCAGGATCAAGCAACTAGGGAACGTATGGACCGTTTGGATCAAGAGGCTAGAGAGCACAGAGCAGCCCAAGATCGACAAAGCATACTCTGAACTCATGGCAGCTTGGTCGGATTGCGTGTAGGTGGAGACGGTGTCAACCCCGATAATCGAGATGGTCCTCGTGAGGAAAACCTCCATCACGTTGATCCGATTAATGGGAGATATCGGGCTTTTCGTGGTCGGGGACACGGCAGCTCCTCCGGTGGCACAACGACCCAAAATTAGGGCGGATATTCCATTCTTTACGGTGAGTCAAGATGGAAGAATTTTTAGATTGGCTTTCCGAGGTCGAAAAATTCTTTGCGTTAATGCAAATTGAAGATGACAGAAAGTACCCTATGCCGCTTACAAATTGCGTAGTGGCGCTAATGCTTGGTGGGATCAATCGCGAGACAAAGGGTGCGCAATCAACAACCCCTATTTGTTGAATGGCGTGATATGAAGAGGGAATTGCGTAATCACTTCTTACCGGATGATTATGAATGCAGTATGTACGCAAAATTCATGGGTTGCAAACAGTGGTGCTAGGTCGCCGGATGATTATTTATATGACTTTAATACATCGACACAAGGGTTGATGTGTACGAGACGGAGCTTCAACGGGTTTCGTTTTACCAATGGCCTTCTGCCAACATTCGTAATCAAGTTGAATTATTTTCCTCTTTGCCGTTAATGATGTGGTTACAAGGGCTAGAAAGGTCGAGAGTCAATTGGCTTCGTCATATCGGGCTCCTACGACCTACAAGAAGTTCGGTGATGCGTCCTCTTCAAATAACAAAGTTCCGTCTTCAAATGGCCGCTTTGAAGACAATGGTGAGAAAACCTGTGTCGCAGGAGGTACCAAGAAGGACAGTGGTAAGCAACCGGTGGCTACTAGATCAAACCCACCTCGTAACACCAACACCCACAACAATGGGCAGCCTAATTCGAACCCTTATGTTCGCAACTACGGGGATAAGTGTTATAGTTGTGGTCAACCGGGACACATCTCAAGTAAGTGCCCCAACGGGAGAAGGGTTAATGTGGTAGAACGTGACGGCTATTTTACCGAGGAAGACGAGGAGGGTCAGTGAGGTGATTTACGTAGATCCTAATGGTGACGAGGAGGAGGATAATGGGGATCATGAATCGGGTAGTGCGTAAGCTTATGTTGACTACCCCGACGGTTGATGAGGATCCGCAACGACACAATATCTTTCGCACCAAAGGGAAGGTACATAACTTTTCGTCTATTTTTATTGTTGATAGTGGTAGCAACGAAAATTTGGTGTCACGTGAATTGGTTGATAAGTCAAGCTTGAGGCGAAGAAACATCCTACTCCGTATTCCGTGGGGTGGATTAGTAATATCGGCAATATCAAGGTACATGAACAAAGGCTCTATCCCTTTTTCCATCGCGGTTATAAGGATGAGGTTTTATGTGATGTTGCTGAGATGACGACTTGCCATGTGTTGTTGGGTCGACCTTGGCAATTTGACCTTGGTGTTGTTTATGATGGAAAGAAAAATGCCATTCGATTTAAAAAGGATGGAAAGATCTTTCACTGATGCTTTGAAGGAAGTTGTACCTAGTGGTAATGGGAAGGCAAAATCTTTAGTTTCGCATGCATCGCTAACGAGTTTACCAGTGGATCTTTTGGATGCTCCTTATGTACTTGCAAAGGTGAGTAAAGGCATTGGGAAGGTTAGTTTGGTGCCCAAATCCTTACAATCGTTACTAGATGAGTTCCGTGACATTACGCCCGAAGATTTGCCTCCGGATTACCTCCCTCAGGGATATTCAAAGATCATATTGATTTGGTTCCGGTGCGTCTTTGCCTTCAATCTTGCTCATTATAGAATGAGCCCAATGGAGCATGAGATCTTGAGGGAGCAAGTGGAAGACTTGTCAAGAAGGGATATGTGCAAGGAGAGCATGAGCCCTCGCGCGGTTCCAAAGATTACTTGTTCCCAAGAAAGATGGTACGTGGCGTATGTGCGCGGATAGTAGTGGCCATCAACAAAATCACTAAGTAAATATAGGTTCCCAATTCCTCGTTTGGATGATATGTTGGACATGCTTCGCGGTTCCAAGATATTCTCCAAAATTGATTTGAAAAGCGGATATCATCAAGTACGTGTTCGTCCGGGCGATGAATGGAAGACGGCTTTCAAGACGAAGGAGGGATTATATGAGTGGTTGGTGATGCCCTTCGGGTTGTCTAATGCTCCGAGCACATTTATGAGATTGATGTATCGTGTCAAACCTTTTCATGGTAAATTTCTTGTAGTATACTTTGATGACATCTTGATCTATAGTAAGATCGGAGGACGAGCATCTAGAACATGCGCGGATGTGTCAGCAGCGTTAAAGGATAATGAGTTGTTCATTAACCTCAAGAAATGTTGTTTTATGCTTGACAAACTACTATTCTTGGGTTATGTGGTTTCACCTGAGGGCATTCAAGTGGACGAGGACAAGGTGCGTGCTATTCGTGATCGGCCATCGCCTACGACTTCAAGTAGCGAGGTACGAAGCTTTCATGGTCTTGCTACTTTCTATCGTCGTTTTATTAAAAATTTTAGCACTATTACGGCCCCCATAACCGAATGTATGAAGAAGGGCAAGTTTGATTGGGGAGAGGATGCAACAGCCTAGTTTTGCTTCAATCAAGGAGAAATTGACTAGTGCTCCTTTACTCGTATTACCCGACTTTTTCAAACCTTTTGAGCCGGAGACGGATGCTAGCGTGGTTGGAATTGGAGCCGTTTTGTTGCAAGGGAAGCGACCTAAGGGCTTTTATGAGTCGAAATCGAGGAGGCAAAACGGAAGTGGACAACGTACGAGCTTGAGTTCTATGCGGTTGTTCAAGCTATTAAGTATCGGGAGCAATACTTATTACATCGGGAGTTCATTCTTCACACCTGATCATGAGGCTCAAGTATATGAATGGTAAGAAGCCCCTTAATAGGATGCATGCTCGTTGGGTGGCTTATTTGTAGTTAGCCATTTTTGTGATCAAACACAAAAGTGGACAAAATAATAAGGTGGCGGATGCGTTGAGTCGTAGAGCTACTTTCTTGGTAACCATGCAAAATGTCAGTGCGGGGTTCGATTGTTTGAAAGCCTCAGATGAGCATGATGTCGATTTTGTCAAGATTGGGCTAGGTGTAGGGACGGAGATCCGCTTGGTTTGTTTTTGTTGCAGGAGAGATTCTTATTCTACAAAGACAAGTTGTGCATTCCTCGTGGCTCGGTTCGTGAGAGTCTTATTGCGGAAATACATAAAGCGGGACATTACGGCCAAGACAAGACGGTGGAGTTAGTGGCGAAGAAATATTATTGGCCTCGGCCCTAAGGATACTCATAACTATGTTCAAGTGCATGGTATGTCAAATCAACAAAGGTACTTCGCAGAACACGGGTTTATATACTCCATTGCCTATTCCGAAGGTCCTCGCGGATGTTTCTACGGATTTTGTTCTTTGGATTGCCTAGGACGCAAAGGTCCAATGATTCGGTTTTTGTGGTGGTGGATCGTTTTTCCAAGATGGCACACTTCATTCCGTGCTCAAGACTTATGATGCTTCTCATATTGCAAGTCTTTTCTTCAAAGAAGTGGTTCGTCTTCATTGGGTTCCAAAGACCATTACTTGGATCGTGATACTAAGTTCCTTAGTCACTTTTGGCGTACGTTATGGTATATTTTCGAGACTCGGGCTGAATTTTAGTAGTTCTTTTCATCCGCAGACGGATGGTCAAACGGAGGTGGTTAATAGGACGTCGGGGTTCTATGATTCGATGTTTATGCGGTAAGTTTCCAAAGAAGTGGGATATTGCTTTATCCACGGCGGAGTTTGCTTTCAATAACATGACTAACCGCACTACTAAGAAGACTCCGTTGAGGTTGTGTATCAAAGACCTCCTACACATACACTTGATCTAGTTCCTTTACCGAAGATTCCGGTTATAGCATCGCGGCCGAGCATTCGGCGGAATTGGCCGAGGAGGTTCGTAAGGAGGTAAAGCAAAATATCGAGGCTTCAAATGCTTGTTACAAAGCACGTGCGGATAAGAGGCGTCGTGTGAAAGTATTTAATGTTGGTGACTTGGTGATGGTGCATTTGCGCAAGGAGCGTGTTCCGCAGGGTACGTATCATAAGCATCATCCCAAGAGGATTGGTCCGTGTAAGATATTGAGGAGGATTAACGATAATGCTTATGTTGTGGACTTGCACGGACGGGTGGAATATATCGCCCACGTTTAATGTTTCGGACTTGGTTGAGTTTCACCCCGATGAGCCTCTCAGTATGTTGATGTGGATTCGGGGACGAATCCATTTAAAGCGGGGTGCATGATGTCCTATGTGTTCGTAATGCTTTTAAGTTCCTTCTTTCCGTTTGTATTTTGTTTTCCTTTTTCTTTTAGGATTTTTTATATTTTCTTTTATGTTTCCTTAAGGATTTAGGAGAGTATTTTCTTTTAGGATTTTCTATATTTTCTTTTATGTTTCCTTAAGGATTTAGGAGAGTATGATCTATAAATACTCCTCCCTAGTTTTAGTTTTAGATACGTTGATTTTTATTATTTTTCTCTTGAATTGCAATTGCAAGTTCATCAAAGGTTCTTTGTCTTCTTCGTAGAATTCATTGAATTGTTATCTTGGGATTCCTTAATCCTTGCAGGTTAATTAGTTTAGGCTAATTATCGTTACCATTCCGCTGCGTTTACATCAATCACCCATTGTATAAATATTAGAAGTGGATTCGCCACAACTATTTTACACAATCGTCGTAACATCCTTGATGTTCATCTATTAGTTCATTATATGTTCAATTTTTTTTCTTTCATAAACTGTTTTGTTCCGAAAATTTTATCTTCATCTCCACATAAACGATTTCGATCTCCACCGTCCAGATTGTTCATCTATGAGATTGGAACTTGCTTACCAAATTTGAGCTCGATCCGACGATTAACGAATCGGAAATTGCAATTTTATCACAACTGGTCATTGCAAAAACTTGCTGGAATTTTTTTCTATCCGTCTCTTCCATCGTTTTCTATATTTTCTCCCGTGGCCGCCGCTCCATCGAATTTATCAAATCTGTAATCCTTTTTCAAATAGGAATTTGTTTTAATATTGTTAGACAAGATCTTACAATAAGCACAATAAGAGAAAAAAATTACAATATATTGAAATATAATTTACAACGTAAATTTAAACAAGGAGAAAACTGTAGGTTTATCGTCTTGATGTTATACGAGTCGTGTGTAACACACTATCATTAAAACAAATTCGCCCCCTAACCGAGTTGTGCTTGAGGTTGTTTTGGACGTTCACCTCCCAGGATAAAACGGGCGGACCAGACTATTATTGGACACTAGAATCTCCGGCGAATTGAAGCAATGATTGGACAAAATCACCGTACCATTGTATACTATTTTAGGAGGCAAAGGAAAGAAGAAGAATAACAAATTGCAAAGGGAGAGGAGGAAGATTGATGGAAAAGGTTGTTTTCATCTGTTGTGGGTTTCTTTAGTTATAGTTTCAACAACCATATGTGATGAATTCCCAATTAATCCTTGTATTAATATGGGAGTCATTACTTTGTATTCATGGGGTTTAATTCCCCACTTTGTAACCCCTAATACCAAGGTAATGATCTCTATTAATCTCTCATTAATATAGGAATCATGAGAAATCAATAGTGGGGTTAATTATAAAATTTACACTTTCAAACACCAACTTTGAGCTATCAAATCTTTCTGATCCTATCTCAAATTAGATATCTAGATATAACATTTCAATGTTCACACGGAGTGGAACATGAACCCACAATAATCTTTGTCAAACGACAAACGATTCATTTAAGAAAAATACACAATTTCCTTCGCACACAACATATTTTTCTAACATCATAAAAAAACGTACTATTTCAATTGGACATGTCAAACACAATATTCAATATTTCAAGAGTATCTGATGTCGCTTGACCTGGAATTTTTTGGTGCATAAAGTAACTTCATCTGATACCGTTTAATATACCTAATTTTTTTTTTCTCATTCAATTTTATGCCTTTCCATTCTCTCTCTAATCGCTCAGTCTCCCTCTTACGACCCCTACCAGATCCGGTGACCACACCCCACCCTCCTCTCTCTCTCTCTCTCTATCATCTCTCTCTTCTCAAGGCCGCCTTCATTAATTCCGGCGACCACACCCCACTTTCATTCTAAGGAGGAAACGATCTTTAAAAATTGTTTGATTCACCCAATTAAAACAAATTTGAAACGCACAATCAAAGAAGCCCTAATTTGGGAAAATCGAAAAGACTTCACTTCAAATAGGAAGGTCAAGTAACTTACAAAATCCATGTAATCTTAAAGTAAGAAACAATCAGAATTAAGATTTGAGGGTCCGAATTGAATCAATAATAACAATTTCAAATGAGCGTGAATGTAAAAGACAGAGAATCTAGGGGGAGAGAGAGTACCGAATTGGACGAGGAAGTCAAAGAGGCGACAGACATTGAGGGAAATGTGAGAGATGAACTCGCGATTTTCCCGGTCGGCCTGAACTGCTATTCCTACGTTCACGGCATTTGTTATTCACATCTCGTGTGAGTTCACACGAGATGAGTCTTGTGTGAACTCACACGAGATGTGTCTCGTGTGATTCACACGAGATGTGTCTCGTGTATACTTACACGAGACGGGCAAGGGCATTGTTGAAATATTTCGTTCCCTGTATATATCGTTTCCTGTATTTAACTATATCCCCTTTACGTGAGAATGTTAGGGCTCATAGCATTTTTGATAAACTGAAATCAAATACTAGTATTTTAGTTAAACCGTAGATCATAAAAAAAATGCTATAAACCATAAACTATAACATAGAAATTAAGCTGAAAATCACTTTTTTGAGCTAATATGATGTTGGTGTTTGCAGGGAAAGAGAGTGCAGAAGTGTGTTGAAACCCTTGACGCGCTCAAGGAATCAAATTCAAGAATAAAGCCCGTCGTTGTGGCAACAACCGGATGGGAGACTTTCGATCCCCCTCCTTCTCTTTCAACAGCTCATTGGGAACATTTCAACTAAAATACTTCCTTCCCCCACTTCGTTCATCCATCTTTCTTTCTGGGCTTGTGATTGACGGATATGTGCATAAACAAGCTCTTCCACTTGTACAATAGCCTCTCACATCCGCTCCACAAACTCAAGAAAGTCGATACTGTTAGATTGTTAAATCTACTTGTAGGCAACAGAAACCTGGATTCATTTTTATTGTGCACATTGAACAGGATAGCCAAGTTGATAAACTGTATCATCCATTTGAGACGTCTCAAAATAACCATTCTCCCTTAATAAGAATTGAAATATCTATGGTCTCTATGCCCCTATTTGGCCTAGTTTGTTTTCTTGTTCAGAGCCACTTAACTGACCAATTCAGACCTCCATCCCATTAAGTGTGTTTGTTTTATTTTTCAATTGGAACCATCTGAATGTCCACTTATTTGCTTCTGAATGTCTTTTTGACAAAAACTCCCCTGCTATATTTCATTAATTACAACCCTTACCTCTCATTCACACAATCCTCCCGATCGACTGCTCATCGAGGAGTAGGTATGAGGCTCAATCTCGATAGCTCCCATTCATCCATATGGGATTTCATAGCGCATAACGCGAAGGTTCTGAATGCCCCTTGGTCTCCTAAAAAAATTGTTAATTTTTTTTTTTTTGCCTACCTTAAAAATTGCATTTCTTGCAATATAATACTACTTAAAAGATTTATTATGATTTTATGAAGGTATAATCATATAAAACTGCATTCTCAAAAATCGTTGAATATACTACAAGTTAATCAAAAAAAAAAAAAAAAGAGTGCAATATTCAATGGGCACATTTTTTTGGGGGGACATATGGTGCATTAATTCTCTTTATTCTGATGATTTTTTTAAAAATTAATGGTTTATTATAGGGTTACTAAAGAAATAGTGAGATAATTACAAATTTGTTCTATTAAATTATTATAAAGTTCTTTAAGACCACAATTTGATACAAAACTTCATTTTGGCATAGGTAAAAAAAAAAAATCATTTTCATAGGCTCTATCCATCCAAAACTGTTAAGTGTCCGTTTAAAAAACTTAACACTCGTAGAAAATTCTAATACTGATTTCTAAACGAAACATTGATGTGGAGACAGTTGAATGTTGCCAAAGGCGCACTACTAGAAACAGCCCTATTATCGACGGAATTTTACCGACGGACAACATCCGTCGGTAATACCGACGGACATAAAAGGTTTACCGACGGAAAAATAATTTTCATTTGCCGAGTTTTTTTTTTAAAAAAATTTCATTTTGGTCCGTCGGTAACTCTATTATTTCCGTCGGTAAAAGCTGCAGTCGGCAATACCGACGGACTCCGTCCGTCGATAATAATACGTATAAATATATACCCACGCCTTCTCCGGTCATTTAGGTCTAAATTAAAATCACTTCCTCCTGCGCCGTTGCCCCCGTTCGTTCAACGCCATCATTCCCGTCGTCGTCTCTCACCGGTGAGTCTCTCTCCCTTGTTTTCTCTATCTCTCTCTCTCTCTCTCTCTCTCATTAAATCCTTAAAATTCACTTCCAGCGCCGTTGATTCGCCGTTGATTCGCCGTTGCCGTTGCCCTTCCAGCGCCGGTGCCGTCGCCGTCCGCCCTCCCTCCGTTCAACTTCCGCCGTTTAAAATCACTCCCGGTATTTATGATATTCCATCTCTCCGTTCAACTTGCCGTCCGCCCTCCCTACCTTTTTAATTTTGAAATTAAATCTTGTACATTGAATATTTATGATATTCCATCTCCACTATATTTTTTCTGTTTTTTTTTTTTATAACGTAAAAATAGAGCAATATGGATTTTGATCTGTTGAAAGGGGCTATATATGGATTTTGAATTGTTAAATTTGAGTTTGATTTGGGATAATATACTGTGCGTTTGAATGGTTGATCTTGTAGGAAAATGTATGATTATTAACATATCTTTTGTACGTAATATGTAATGGAAGAGGCAAGGAATGTGTTTTAATCATATGTGGGATGTATCATTCAAAAAATAATTAAATCATATGCTGGATGTTTGTTTAGACCCAAAGACGGAGTCCATTGCATTGTCAAATTTAATTTGTGAAGGATAACTCGTAGCTCGGTCTATAATTTGTCCTTACTTTCTTTTTAGGTTTGGCTTCGTGTTTTCTATGGATAATTTGTTCTTAATTAGCATCACAGATCTCCCCTTAATGATACTCCTCCGTCCAAAATGAATGTCCAAAAAAGTTCAAAATTTACTCTTGGAGAGCAAATTTTAAAAGGTTTTGGATATTCATATTGGGACGGTGGGGTATTAATTAGAGAATCAGATGTAGTTTTAGCATGTGCATTTTGATGTATGGAATAAGTATATTTGTCTATAAGCATGTGTTTTTGTGCATTTATGGATTTAATTTCACTCGACTTTTCAAAGTGACAAGTTTATATTATTTTGGCATTCCACTCATTCCATTTCCTTTTGGATTAAAGTTCTATACATAACATGCTTTTACCCTTTTTTTAAACATTTTTTATTTACATAAACATAATAGCAAGATTTTCGAGATTCCAACACTCGATTTATCTCTCTCACTTTCTCTCTCTCTCATTTGTCACAGCCATTCGCCGCCGTTGCCGCCGATTCTTTCCTAATTTCTGGTAAGGATTTCTCTTTTCTATTTCTCAAACACCATCACAAGATTTCTCAAAGGACTTCAGATAGCATATTAATTTAGGCTCAGTTTTATGTTTGATTGTAATATAGATAATAGAATATGTGCTTATTGTTATGAGCTATTTGGTCTGTTTGTCTCCTCTGTGCAAACTGTAACCATTGTTTATTCGGATAAGAATTTGTGATTGTTTTTATAAATGTTTATATGCTTCATGTTATGTATAGTCAAAGGTGGAGTGAGGGGGGTGAATGTATAAAATTAATAAATAAAAATAAAAATAAAAATAAAAAAAAACAAAATAAATAAATAAATAAAATAAATAATAATAAAATAATAATAATAATAATAAATAATAATAATAAAAAATATAATAATAAAAAATAAATAATAAAATAAATAATAAAAATAAAAATAAAAAAACAAAATAAATAAATAAATAAAATAAATAATATAATAATAATAATAATAAATAATAATAATAATAATAATAAAATATAATAATAATAAATAAAAATAAAATAAAAAATAAAAAAACAAAATAAATAAATAAATAAAATAAATAATAATAAAATAATAAAATAATAATAATAATAAATAATAATAATAATAATAATAATAAATATAATAATAAAAAATAAAATAAAAAATAAAATATAAAAATAAAAATAAAAATATACATATATGTATATATATAAATAAGATGAGAGCCTTTCTCACCCACAGCTATCAAAATTCGTCCATCTTTGATAAAAAAAAGATAGAGCAAATAAGTTCTCCACTGTTTGAGCAAATAATTTTCTGTTTAATAAGAGTTTTTCCAGTTTCACTGTCCTCTTCTCTCTAAGGATCTTAAGCATCACAACCATGTTCTTGTCAGTGTCTGTTTTCTCTTACTGGTGGTATACGGTCACAAGTAAAAACAAGGTAACAGTATAACACCAGTGAAGAGAAAACAGAATTTTTCTCCAATTTTCAATCTCCACCTTCCATTTACAGATCTGATTGCGAGAATCTTCCTCATGAGCATGAAAATTTGGCGGTGTTGCTCTCAATCTCATGGTTGCTTCGAAAAACATGCAAAGCAACCGTGAGATTGAGGGCAACACCGCCCGCCTTTCAAGCTCGTGGGGAAGATTCTCGCAATCGTGGATCTTGGGTAAATGGAAGGTGGAGATTGAAAAATTGGAGGAAAGCTTCTGTTTTCTCTTCACTGGTGTTATACTGTTACCTTGTTTTTACTTGTGACCGTATACCACCAATGAAGAGTAAAACAGTAATCGTCAAGAACATGGTCATGATGTTTGAGATTCTTAGAGAGGATGACAAAGTTGAAACCGAAAACCTAAATTAAACAATAAAATCCTTTGCTCAAACAAATGAGAACTTGTTTGCTCGTCTTTCTTGGGTCTAAGCCGAGATAGGGTTTTGATAGTTGTGGATGATAACGACTCTCATCTTGTTTATTGATCAAAATTATGCATGTTATGGTAATGAATAAAAATAAAAATTATGCACGATTATATGATTTGTAAATATCATTATTGTCTATTAAAATTGCTTGATTTTCGATTATAAAGCAAGTAGACAAAGTGATATTTGCAATTCATACGTGTATAATGTATGGGATGGAAGCCGACCCCAATTCTAAACCTAATGGACATTAATTGTCCTTTCACCCTAGAGAATGATATACTTAACAACAAAGAATTAAATATTAATATTTAAAATTATTCACATCCACCTAAACCGACTACCGAGACCAATTTGTGTTGAAAATTCTGAAAATTAAATAGTTCCAGAAGCCGGTGTGAATTAGGGTTAGGGTTTGATATCAATAAACCTAAATGAAGTGTCTTTTTATTTGTATATATATTGATATATTGTTTTTATTTGTATATATAATATACTAGTTTAGATATGTCGGGTCGAGGTGGCAATCGTTCAAAGAGAGGGAAGGTTGCGGGTTTTGTCCATCGTCTTGTTTCACCAAGAGGGCGGAGGGAGGGGCTCTACGTGCAGTTCGGGACGTAGTGATGATGATTTGAGCTTGATCAAGGTAATGTAAGCTCTAGTGTTCCAGTTAGTGAACCATCCGGACGGGTTAATTTGGATGCAATTATTAATGATGAAGGAAAAATGGAAATATCTATCTCTCCCAGTGGCCAGTAAGTATTATTTAATTGTAAATATTATATATATAATGTTTACATTTCATTATTGTCTTTTTATTTGTATATATATTGATATATTGTTTTTCAATTAATATCTTATAGGTTTATACATGGTGGTTGTCAAGATCCTGCTAGATGGTTTGGGGATTTATTCAGTGGGTATAATTTTGAGGAATTTTATCCCACCCCAAAGTCAATATCAAAAGAGGTGTACGCTATCTGGTATAGCCAATTTCGGGTAAAATTACTTAATTCTCTTTCCTTTGTAAAGTTTGTAGACTATTCCCTTGTGTATTTAACTACTTTTACTATTTTTGTAGCACATATATTCATGCCCTGGGTTTACCGACGTTCAAATCGAGGCGGCTTTCAAGAAATTGGTTGCTAAGCGGTACGCTGGGAAAGTGTACGACATGAAAAGAAAGTGTCTAAATGATGGTTTGCCTCCAGCTAATTTCTCCACTGGTGCGTGGGAGCAGTGGGAAGCCTATTGGAACAGTGAGAAATTTCAAAAAAATTCAGAAATTGCAAAGAATAATAGGAACTCACAAGAGGGACGGGGGAGTGTGCACACTGGAAGATCAATTAACTTCAGCGAGACTTGGTCCAGAATGATAAACTTACTTCATTTATTATCCGTTTGTAAATTAAGCAATACTCTATTTGATTCATATATTGTTATTATTTGATAGGCTTTTTAAAGTTTTAATTTTTTGTATGTTAAGCCTAAGAAACACGGAGATGATGAGGTTGATGCTGCTGCTGTGTTTCTGGCTACACATACTGCGGAGGCTGCTGATGGCTCAGGGCCACAATGGGTCAACCCTTATTACCAGACCCTTTATGTAAGTGTTAATAGTATTTTCTATTAGTAAATTATAAATTATTTAGTTAAAGAAATATTATTTTCTACCATAGTGTATAATGTATTATTTTTTTTTCCAGGAAGAGTATGATAGGCGGGCTCGTGAGGAGGCTATTAAAGAAGGAAGTTTGGCTCCTGAGAGCACCGAGCGGCCCGCCTTTCGTGAAAAGCTTTGGGCGGCCATTGTCCTCCGAGACAAGCAACCAAAGGGAGAAGCTTGCCTGGATTCGGAGGACATGGTGCGGGGTATTTTAACATGCCATTCCGCAGCCCTACTACGCAATACTTTTCATCTTCTTCCTCCGGCGGCAGTCATCATGTGGATCAAGAAGCGTTTGATGATCGGGTCAACAGAGAGGTTAAGAGGCGAGTGGAGGTGATCCAGAGCCAGGTGGAGGCCCAGGTGCAGACCCAATTGCAGACCCAGATGCACACCCAGGTGGAGGCCCAGGTGCAGAGTATATTGGAGCAACAGCTTGAGCAGCGCATGCAACAATACTTGGCTATCATGAATTTGCAACCACAGCCACAGCCACGTAATAGCGGTAACACTTCTGATGAGTCAGTCGGTCAATACCTTAGGCGAAGTGGAAGTGGCGGTGGTAGTGGCGGTGGTAGCGGTAGCGGTAGCGGTAGCGGCAGCGCTCGTGGTCGGGGTCGTGGTTGATTGACATTCATTTTATTTGGCTGGCATGTAATGTAAACAAATATATTTTGTTTCCCTTTCCCTTTCCCTTCCCTTTTCCCCAAGCGAAACAATTCCCTTTTCCCCTTTCCCTTTCCCCTTTTCCCCTTTCCCCTTTCGCTTTAGGTTGTTTGATACAGTTTCACTTTATTTGATGTTCAAACAAAACATTTTCCCTTCCCCTTTTCCCTTTCCCATTACCCCTTATCCCTTTCCCATTACCCCTTTTCCCTTTGTTTGTAGGTTGTTTGTGTTTCTTTTATGTTGGGATTTGTTTAAAACAGGTTTGACAGGTTTACAGGTGGTTTAATAATAAAATAGATTTTTTAAAAAAAAATCTGGTCAAATTACCGACGGATATTTCCGTCGGTAAATAATTAAAAACACAAAAAATAAAATTAATTACCGACGGAAATTTCCGCCGGAAAAGTTTCAGATTACCGACGGACATATCCGCCGGAAATGTTTCAAATTGCCGACGGACATATCCGCCGGTAAATATTAATTTTTCCGACGGATTTAACCGTCGGTAAGTGTTTTTAATATTTTATTATTTTAATATTTACCGACGGAAATGTCCGTCGGTAACCTCCGGCGAACCGGCCGGCGTACCTGCTTTCCGACGGACAATTTCCGGCGGAATTTTCTGTTTCCCGATGGACTATCCGCCGGTATCACCGACGAAAATGGTCCGTCGGTATTACCAACGAATTATTTTCGACGGACTATTACCGTCGGTAATGCCCATTTACCGACGAATATGGAGAATTACCGACGAAAATGTCCGTCGGTAAGAAGCCTGATTCTAGTAGTGGCGGGTAGATTGGTACTCATCAAAATCTGCCTATTGCATGAGTACTTTCTTAATTTCTTCCGAAAACCCTCACGACTGAACATGAACGTATTATGAACTTGTATTGGTAAGGCAATCATAAGGATGGATGTCAGAGTAAAAATTGGATGTGTTGGAACAAACTCTATGTACGGAAGGATTTGGGAGGATTAGGCTTTCGTAGCTAGCCTTCAATTGTATAATCTTGTGTTACTTGAAAAGCTTGGTTGGTGTCTCATTGTCAACCCTAATGCCTTGATTTGTAAATTTTTTAAAGTAAAACACTAACCGCGTGGGGACTTCTTGAATGTCGCTCTTGGGAATAGATCGAGTTATACTTGGCGATGTATTTGGGCTACTCGGGATCTTGTGAAATTAGGCACCATGTGGTGTATGGGGAATGGGGAAGATAGAAGAGTTTGGTTTGATCCCTGGCTGTGGCGCCCTGCTAACTTTTATGTCCAACCTACTTTAACATATATTGTCTATGACATGTGTGTGAGTTCTTTACTTCTTCTAGGCTGAAAGAGTTAGAATGTATCTTTGATCACAAATTTATTCTCCCCTGCTGATGTACAAGAAATCTTCTCAATACCGTTAACTTCTGGTTGTGATCAAGGCATACGTATCTGGAATCTTACGAAGAATGAGACTTATTCAGTTCGTAGAGCGTATCAGTTGGCTACTTCAATGGTGTTAGACGAGGCCTATGCGGTTCCTGGCTGCTGGCGCAAGATCTGGTCTCTTTCCATTCCACCAAAAATCCATCACTCCTTATCGAGGCCCGGGAGAGGTTGTCTTCCAACTAAAAGGTATTTTACTGAGAGGGTTTTGTGCTACTCGTGGAAATTCTCCGAAGAATGAATGTCATATGTTTGTTGGTTGTCCGATAGCAACTTCTTTCGGTTTGTCAATACAACAACAACAACAACAACAACAAAGCCTTAGTCCCAAAATAATTTGGGATCGGCTAACATGAATCATCATATGTCATCGTGTGAAAAGGTTGTTGGAAAAAATAATAATAATAATAATAATAAAAAATAAAAAAAATAATATAAAAAATAAAATAATATAAAAAAATAATAATAATAAAAAAAATAAAAAAAATAATAAAAAATAAATTAAAAAATTAAAAAAATAAAAAATAAACCTACAAACATATGACATTCAACATAACACATACCCTTACTCTTCCATTTGAACCCTAAAACACACACTCACACACACTCAACCTTCAAACCCTTACCCTTCCTCTTACTCATCATGTTATAGATTTGTAACAATTCCGTCGATATATAGAACAAAAAAAGAGGCTCCAATAACAGAGAAAAACAAAATGAAAGCGTGCGTATCTGTTCGTCGGAAAAAGGATACCACCAGATTCATGTTCTGGTAGAATTGTTCGTCGGAATAAAGGTTCGATTACTGATTGAGAAAATAATTTCAAAATTTGGCAAACTCGTGCCGATATTAATGAAAATTCGGCCAACAAGTGTCAATTTCCATTAAATAGTTCAAACATACCCAAACTCGGGACCTTTCTTTTATAGGAAGTGTGAATTAAGGCTGATTGACATAGGGGGAAAGTTAAGTTAACTAAATTGCAACCCTAGAAACATTAAGAATTTTAAGAGTGTTTGGACTAGGGAGAATGAACTCAAACTTTGGGGGGGGTAGGGATTGGAGATGGCCAAAATGGGTCGTGACCCGTGGGCGGCTCGCCCGTAGCCCGTCCAGTCCGCTTCGTATACGCAACAGGCCAGGATTGAACATGTCCGAACGGACCGAGTTTTGGCCCGCGGATCAGAAGATCCGTTTGGGCTTTGGCCCGTTGGCCCGTTTTACAAACATGTCCGCACGGATCTGTTTGTAAAAATAGGACTGAAATAACATAAATTCACATAAGTTTTGTTTGACTCTATGTAATGTTGACTTGTCCATTTTTAATCATTTTGTTCCAAAACATCTATTCATTTGTATAATAATAATAATTAATATAATAATAAATGATAATATTGATACTTAGTTTATTTAAAAATAAAAGTATTTAACAAAAATAATTGTACATAGTTAGTAATAATACTTGTTAATAACAATAATAATAATAATTGATTATTACTCCTTCCGTCCCAAAATGTTTGTCCCATTTGACTTTTTTGTTGAACTTTGACCACAAATATATGACAATTTAATTATGTTCATGAAATTCTAAAAATTTCTATTGATTCACCATTAATAATATTATCAACAACAACTTTTAGAATTTCATGAACATGATTAATCTCTCATAAATTTGTGGTCAAAGTTCAACAAAAAAGTCAAATGGGACAAACATTTTGAGACGGAGGGAGTATAACAATAACAATAACAATAATAATAAAGTATATACCCCTATACCCTAAACCCTATATTATATACCTAAACTCTAAAGTATATACCACTATACGTTAAATTCTAAATCCTAAACCCTATATATCTCATATCCTAACCCCTATACTTTAAATCATATTTATACCCAATACCCTAAATCCTAAATCATATATCTAAACTCTAAAGTATATACCTCTATACCCTAAACCTTGTAATATATACCACTCACTAAACACTAAACCCTAAACCCTATATATCCTATACCCTAACTCATATACCTTAAATTATATTTATACCCTATACCCTAAACCCTAAATCTTATACCTAAACTCTAAAATATATACCCATATACCCTAAATCTTATAGTATATACCACTATATACATTAAATCATATTTAAAAAATATTTATAATGCTTTTACTTTACCCCAACCCCTAAACCCTATATTACATATCCTAAACTCCATGCATATCTTAGTTTTTTTTCTATCTTTTTTTATATACATTGTTGGGTATGCATGTTTTAACCCTCCTATTTTGTATTAGATTTGATTGATACCATAACCTCCTGTCTATTTTAAGGACTTTAGGACCCTATGTAATGAAGCTTAGACTTCAATTTTTTAGCTAAGTCCATTTTATAGAATAGGTTAAATATAGGCTTGAAGACTGGCTCAAGACTCATTGGAATTGAGAGTTGCAGTTCAGAAGTTTCCAACCGCCTTAGCAAAACCGCTTTTAGCACTTGCTTGGTGAAATTCTTTGTTTGAAACTACCCTTGAACTACTTCAGTGCAACCGCCCTATGATGAACCGCACCCTTGCAGTTCAACATCAATGATGGATATTATTTCTCTACCCACTTCTTTTTTATAAAACCCTCGCAAGTACGAGTGCCAACTTGTAGCAATATACTATTGTAGGGGTCGAACCACAAGGACTCGAGTTGTTTGTTTTAGAACAAAGGTGCACAATTAAACAAGTAAAGGACAATGGGGGGGTTTGGTTTTTGGACTAACAAAACTAACAATTAAACTAATTAAGCAAGTAGACAAGGAGCGAGATTTAACAATAAAGAGAGATAATTTCATGGGTTGAGTTTTCACAAAATCATTAATCTATGCCATAATAGAAAATATCTATAGTAATTGATCTCAATCTAGGGTTCATCACTATTGCAAAGATTGGTACGGTAAGGCGGTCGGGTTTCAATCTATTATTTCCAATTTAATTACTTTTCGCAAATCAAGTCCAAGTAATTTAATTATGAAAAACATGAAGATCAACAGAATAATAGAACCTAAATCAATTTGAATTCAATCAAGTGGACAAATTGATTTAAACTTAAAGCTTGAGTCTTTGATAAAAATAATCCCCAAATCAATGGTGGAAAATAAACCCAAAATGGTTAAAAAGCATTTCAAGACTAAATCAAAGTCTAGAGTAGCAATCTTTAACACTTTCATGAAAATAAGCTAAAAGGAACTAGAGAGATCAATTTAGAAATACAAAACATTTATGGCATAAATTAATTAAAATTGTTCAACTACAACCCATGAAAGTAAATATTTAGCTAAACATAGAAATAAAAATTAAAGAGTAACAACAAAGAAACAAAACCTTGGAATAACAAAATGGAACCATGAAAGTACTTGTTCTGCGCCTCCTTCCACCAAAATCCTCCTTAACCTAAAAAAATGAAAATAACTACTCTTTATACTAAAGGAACAAATGGCTAGTTAAAACCATGAGAATTGGGCCAAAAATTAATTAAGGCCCAAGCAATAAAAATTAAAACCAAGGGAGGCCCAAAATTGACTCATGGCTGCTGGCTGAAATTGGCTTTGGCGTTGGAAAAATTGGCAACAGTCAACAATTAACAAATGGAGAATGTCTTGGGCGGACGCCGTAATGGCATGGGCGACCGCCGTTGGGCCTCGGCCAAACAAGGGCGTTCATGGCTGGTTCAAGGGCGACCGTCGTTGGCTTGACTGGCCAAATTCATTTCCTTCTTTTCTTTTCTAATTCCTCCGCCTCGCTCCGTCCCGAATTTTAATCTTTTTCTTCACTTCCAATCACCATTTTTCCACCTTTTAAACCTGAAATAAAATAATACTAACAACACAATTAAACTACCATTTTACTCGGGAATTTTGCAATAAATATAATTTTAAGGACATAATTTGGATGTATAAAATACATCCATCAAATACCCCCAAACCTATCTTTTGCTCGTTCCCGAGTTAAATAAAACACCACAAAGCTAAATAATAACTACTAGAAAGCAAACAACAATAAAAAGATAAACCCAAAGTTTTTGCGTTGTCCAAAATGCCATAGGTTTGCCAACAAGAAAGTCTCAGAAACCTCACCAAAAAGACCAAAGAAAGGGTGATAGCCATGAAAAAGAACTTCCAAACACATTGAAGCATTCAACCTTTAATTTCCATCTAAGCCGGTGAGGTGGAAGTGATATTGTGGATCATTGTCACCAACCTAAATTCCTTTATAGATTCATTTTGTCATGTCCTAACTCAAAAGAGGATGATGATGCAGTAACGCATAAGGAAGGTGTCCATAGGCACTCTTACACAATTGCTAACCCGGTTAACTCATATTGGGGACACGGCTTAGGAAGTTCACTACATTACATTATTGCCTCACTACAAAACTTTCTTCCTTGGTCACTTACAAACACTCAAAGATAGGGGGACAAGTTGAACCGCTAAACATATTATTTGTGTCACGTAGGTACAAGAATGTTTAATCATTCTCGGAGCGGGAATCGGTACCAAGGAATTTTTTTTTTTTATCCTTGCCATTCCTTTCCTCTTCTTAACGCGACACTTATTCTTTTTTTTTTTTTTTTAAACATACATAACTTGATACTTGCCCCCTTTACAATACAATACGAGATTTCCCAAGTTGACCAACTCAAGCCATGCCCCAATATTTATTAACCAATTGACTTGATATTAACAATTGTGCAATCATGTTCTAGCAACTCCGAAAATGACAAAATGATCCTATAAAAGTGCTTAGGCCAAATGACAATGATCCGGGAGAAATGAAAGTGGAGTTGTGATGGTGCAACTAAGGTTTAAATGATTCACTGTACTTTCAATTCCCGTCATGACAACACACACAAATGGCAACACAAAATAAAACTCTCAAATCATCATAGACTTCAATGGCAACCACAAAATTTAGCAAAATGGACAATCTTTTTTTTTTTTTTTTAATATTAATACCACCACCCCCAAACCTAAATAGTGCTATGTCCTCATGGCATGAAAATCAAAAGGAAGCAAAACTCAAATTTGGGGGAGGGGGGAAAGGGAGATTAAAAGTAGAAGACATAATATAAAAGACGGGAAATTTAAAAACAGAAAGCGAGTAAAGTCATACCATGTTGGGGTGCCTCCCAACTAGCGCTTTGGTTAAGGTCGTTAGCTCGACCGGATCCCCTCTCTCAAGGAGGGTTGAAGTTTGTCGCTTTATTCTTGGCATTTGTCTTCCGTCCCTTTGGCCATTTCTTGTCTTCTCGGGCACAAACGCCCACTTCCTTCTATGCACAAACTCCTTCCTCAAGCCATTCCGGTGGAGCCCAAGAAACTTTAGGTGATTTATTTTTCACCTTTTTTCTCTTATTTTTCTTCTTGTTGGGGCACTTACCCCCAAACCTATTTGATTCCTTCACCTTTTGGACATCATTCTCAATAAAAACATTAGAGCAAGTATCTTAATCAAATATATTTGCAAATAAAGTATCACATAGATCAAGAAATTGACTCTCTTCTTTAAGGACATGAGATTTCAAGGGGATCGGAAATGTGTGTGATGGCATCGACTCTTTTTGGGAGTTGTTTGGGGGGTGATACGACCCGTCACTCTCAAAGTGTTGATCGGATTTAATATTCATATCCAAGGGACAAACGCCCGCATTATCCCCAAAATTCCCACCGCCATTCACACTATATCTCTTAAGCGCAATGTCCTCAATGTAACCAACAAACTCTTCCTTTGGGGGAGGTTCTTTTATGCTATAAAAAACTGAAAATTTAACCTCTTCCCCCATCCAAGTCAAGGAAATCCTACCATGTGGCACATCAATGATAGAGTTGGTGACAAACATAAAGGGTCTCCCAAGCAATATGGGGACTCCCAAATCATCAGTATTATGATTTTCCATACATACCACCATGAAGTCAACCGGGATCACAATCTTATCCATTTCAACCAAAACTCCTTCAACCACTCCTAAGGGACGCGTGATCGATTGATCCGCTAATTGCAAGTCCCTAGTAGGAGGTTTTAAGTTTTGCAACCCCAATCTCCTAAAAACATGATAGGGCATGACATTTACACTTGCCCCAAGGTCCATTAACCCTTTAAATTGTAGACCCCCCAAAGAGATTGGAATAATAAAGCTTTCGAGGTCTTTCTTGACAATTTCCTTTTTCAAACCACTCACACCATTGGTGGGTGTAGGGTTTTCAACATGGGGGAGGGGAGATTCTAGATTGTCATTAAAAGACACATTATTCATCATTCTCAACTTACTCTCTTCCTCACTAACATCAGCATTATCATCATAAAAGGAAGAGAGAAATACCTCCTCAATTTCATCGCTTTCATCCCACACCGTGGTAATTGCCTTAGCTTGTTCAGGTGGGTGTTGAAAGTTTTCTTGCTTTTGATTTTGCAAGGCCCCCAACAATTGCCCAAGTTGGGTTTGCAATTTTTCCATTGCGGCCTCATGATTTCTTGAGGATTTTTGTTGCTCTAGCTTAGCTTGATGACTCTCAACCTTCATTTGTCGGTTTTCGGCCCTTAACTCATCCATGGCAACTTCCCATGGAGCTTTCCTTTGCTCAAATTGCTCTTGTGGGATTGGATTGTGGAGTGGCTTGAATTGACTCCCTTGGCCTTGGTTGCCTCCCCATGAAACATTGGTGTTATTCCTCCAACCCGCATTGTAAGCATTGTTCCATTGGTTATTTTGAGGAGGTCTTTGATATTGGCCTTGAAAACCTTGCATAACTTGTCCCATTCCTTGCATGGCATTTACCTGTTCATTACCAAACATCGGACCATTTGGACAATCATGAGTAGCATGGGAATTTCCACAACCATAAGCACAACTATCATTAATTACATTAGCATTTGAAGAAGAAGAAGCACCTTGCATGGACAATTTATCAATTTTTTGTGTCAAAATGGCCATCTGCCTAGCCATATCATCATTAGAACTCAACTCATGCATGCCTCTACCCCTAGTACCCTTTTGTTGAGAATTGGCTCCCAACATTTCAAAAAGCGATTGGGTTTCATCCGGGGTCTTAAAGCCTAGATTTCCCCCGGCCGCATTATCCACCATAGTTTGATTCGTGGGATTCAAACCATCATAAAAATTTTGGTGCAAAATTGGCAAGGGAAAATTATGATGGGGGCATTGCATAAGAAGCATCTTAAATCTATCCCAAGCCTCATGAAAGGCCTCTCCCGGGTCTTGTTGAAATGTGATTATCTTTTGTCTAATGCTACCTAAGAGGGAATGAGGGAGATATTTTCTAAGGAAAGCATCATGCAATTGTACCCATGTTGTTATGCTAGTAGGAGGAAGGTACATCAACCAATTCTTTGCCGCCCCTTTCAAGGCAAAAGGGAAGCACTTGAGCCTTAATTGCTCTTCGGTGACACCCGCTCGTCCCGGAAAGCCCGAAACGGTCATGAGATATTCTTTTAGGAAGTTTAGGGCATCCTCGGAAGGGAGCCCATAAAAGTTAGGCAACATGCTAAAATATTGCCCTTTTATCTCATGATTCTTTGCCGCCTCGGTGAGAACAATGCAAGAGATGGCGGTGTCAACCTTTGGTCTAAGAAAGTCATTCATGGTCGGGGGTACCTCTTCCGCCATTTCAAAATTCACTTCTTCCTCCCCGGTGGAAGAATTACTCACTTCACAAGAATTGCTACCTTCACTAAATTCCTCAAAAAGCCCGGAAATCGAAGTATCCGAATCCGTGCCGGAATCTCGAGTAGGAGTTAAGCTCCTCTCGAATCTATCGATGGCGTTGTTCGCTTGAGCCAACAAGGGGTTCAAGGAACGTCGCCCAAACATGCACCAAATAAACTAAAGCAAACAAACACCCAAGTCCCCGGCAACGGCGCCAAAAACTTGATGGATATTATTTCTCTACCCACTTCTTTTTTATAAAACCCTCGTAAGTACGAGTGCCAACTTGTAGCAATATACTATTGTAGGGGTCGAACCACAAGGACTCGGGTTGTTTGTTTTAGAACAAAGGTGCACAATTAAACAAGTAAAGGACAATGGGGGATTGGTTTTTGGACTAACAAAACTAACAATTAAACTAATTAAGCAAGTAGACAAGGAGCGAGATTTAACAATAAAGAGAGATAGTTTCATGGGTTGAGTTTTCACAAAATCATTAATCTATGCCATAATAGAAAATATCTAAAGTAATTGATCTCAATCTAGGGTTCATCACTATTGCAAAGATTGGTACGGTAAGGCGGTCGGGTTTCAATCTATTATTTCCAATTTAATTACTTTTCGCAAATCAAGTCCAAGTAATTTAATTATGAAAAACATGAAGATCAACAGAATAATAGAACCTAAATCAATTTGAATTCAATCAAGTGGACAAATTGATTTAAACTTAAAGCTTGAGTCTTTGGTAAAAATAATTCCCAAATCAATGGTGGAAAATAAACCCAAAATGGTTAAAAAGCATTTCAAGACTAAATCAAAGTCTAGAGTAGCAATCTTTAACACTTTCATGAAAATAAGCTAAAAGGAACTAGAGAGATCAATTTAGAAATACAAAATATTTATGGCATAAATTAATTAAAATTGTTCAACTACAACCCATAAAAGTAAATATTTAGCTAAACATAGAAATAAAAATTAAAGAGTAACAACAAAGAAACAAAACCTTGGAATAACAAAATGGAACCATGGAAGTACTTGTTCTGCGCCTCCTTCCACCAAAATCCTCCTTAACCTAAAAAAATGAAAATAACTACTCTTTATACTAAAGGAACAAATGGCTAGTTAAAACCATGGGAATTGGGCCAAAAATTAATTAAGGCCCAAGCAATAAAAATTAAAACCAAGGGAGGCCCAAAATTGACTCATGGCTGCTGGCTGAAATTGGCTTTGGCATTGGAAAAATTGGCAACAGTCAACAATTAACAAATGGAGAATGTCTTGGGCGGACGCCGTAATGGCATGGGCGACCGCCGTTGGGCCTCGGCCAAACAAGGGCGTTCATGGCTGGTTCAAGGGCGACCGCCGTTGGCTTGACTGGCCAAATTCATTTCCTTCTTTTCTTTTCTAATTCCTCCGCCTCGCTCCTGTAGCGTTGTGAGGGAAAAAGAAAGGAACAAATGGTGATTTTATCTTTCCTTTTCATTTTTGAGTCGCCACCTATATTATTCGGTTGGAGAAAATAGGAAAACCAATTTGAAAAAGATTTGGGTTCGGGGCTTAGGTTATGAAATGGGTAGGTCAAGGAGCATCTATTTTACCCAATCCGGAGATCGGTCTTGCTAAAGAAAAGAGAGGTTTTCAAAAGAAGGGAAAAAACGATTTTTAATATTATAAACAAAGGTCCATTTAACGGGATTAAACGGAATGTAGGATCGATTGCTTTGAGACCATCTCCATGATTTGGAGAGGCTCTAGGCCGATCCTAGATTCTATGGACTTATACCACTCTAATAATCAATTAGAAAGGGATTTAAGAATTACCTTGCGTGAGGTGATTTGGGTAGAGTTTTGACTCAAGTTTAGAGTCGACTCTTGACACGGACAGAGCTTCGCCTCGATCCTTGACTTGGAGTTTAATGCTTGTTTATCAACAAGGTCGACAAACAAACTATGAAGAGAGTTTTTGAGGTGATTTTGTAGGATTCTTTCAAGGAGAGAAACCAACAAAATGTGTGTGTTGTGAAAATTCTTCGATCTCTTGAACCTTGGAAGTCACCAAGTATTTATAGGGAATGGATAGGAAGAAGTGGAGAGGTAAAACCCTATCAGATGGTTCTAGACTCCAAATCCTATTGGTTGGCCGGAGAGATAAAGTTTTATCCCGAAAAGAGGTTGAAATCGATGAGGGAACTGTCGTCTGCAATCTGCAGAGGGGGGATATCTCACGGCGAGACACGCCATCTCGCGGCGAGATATTGCTCCTGTGGACAGTTTTGTCCTTTCCTCGTTATCTCGTATGCAGTTTAGTCCCAAACTAACGGTGGTTAGTCAAAACTTAACGAAACATGACGAAATGGTGGATTTCTACTTCTTGACTCAAAGCGAGACTTAGAGTGGTATAAGTATGTTCCGATGTGTTCAGAATGGGGTGTCTACAGAGCCCCTCGGCGACATGTCTTATGAAAGAAGTCATGTCGACGATAGAAAAGACATCATTCTGAACATCGGGATGGTCGTGCCGCACGGCTGCCTACGTATCTCTATCGGAGAATCAGACCAAAACGTAGTTCGACTCCAAAACACGAAAAGGCTGCTTTAGGTATTTTGAAAATCATTTGAAACTTGCGAAGATTTTATTTTTGAAAAGGTAAATTCATACTGAGGAATCAAATCAAGACCCAATTCAGAATATACCTGCCTGTCTGAAGATTCGCCTGTCTGGGCTCCGAACCTGCGGAAATTATGTTAGAACACAAAGGCTTACCTGTCCGGTCCTCTGAGTCCTGTTGGTTTCGTGACGATTCGCCTTTCTGGGCTCCGAATCGGGCTTTTTGTTGTTGGGGATGACGATTCACCTGTTTGGGCGTTGAATCGGGCTTTTCTGAAGACGATCCACCTGTTTGGGCGTTGGATCGGGCTTTTGGTTCGACGATCCACCTGTTTGGGCGTTGGACCGGGATTTTGGTTTGACGATCCACCTGTTTGGGCGTTGGACCGGGCTTTTGGTTTGACGATCCACCTGTCTGGGCGTTGGACCGAGCTTTTCTGATGACGATCCACCTGTCTGGGCGTTGGACCGAGCTTTTAATGTGATGATTCACCTTTCTGGGCTCTGAATGATGTGGATTGAGTTGATCTTTGGATCACTCGGTTCTCGGGCGACTGGTGCCGTACCGGGCGATCGTGCGCATGTCACGTTTGGCTCGTTGCGTGACTTGCGGTGCCGGTTTTTCCACGTTTCCCTGCTAGTTTATCATTTTCATGGGTAAATGTGTCAAAATTTTGAATTTTGACGTTGCGTAGACGCTTATTGTCGAGGACAATTTGGTCATTTTCCAGAAGGTATATCTCGCCGCGAGATAAGATATACCGCGCGAGATATGTACTGTCGGGACATATAAACAGCAGTTCTTGCTCATTTTGAAAACATCCCTCTCAAAATTTCTCTCCCTAGCTCGAGCCAAGGTCGCTTTTTTTTTTGTGATTTCTCGTGGATTTGCTTGGAGATTCTTCCCCCCAATCCATTCTCAATCCCTCCTTCCTCCATAATCCATGGCTCAAGAACAAAGGAACCCGATTTTGGGTAGCTATTTGCTATGGAAGGATTACCCTCGCGATGATCTTACCTTTGATAGGCACGCCCACATCTCTACCGCTGTCCGGGAGGGATTGGTAAGAGTTTCTTCCTCACCTCTTGATTCTTGCATTGCATTGATCTTGAATCCCCTTTCCCTTGAATTCAAAGTTCCATCAATGGCTTTTGTTCTTGTTCATGCCTAGAACTAGGTTCCTCTTGCATGCGTTGATTTTGTGCATTTCTTTGGATGTTTGTTGTTGCATTGTGTGCGTATGAGCCTCCTACACATCATGGATTGTAGGAGAGGTTGATTCGGATTATGATTGACATCCTTGGGCAAGCTTTTCTTGTACGCACGCCAAGTGTTCGATGAAATGCCCCAATGAAAAATTTTCTTCTATTTTATTGATTTCTTGACATGGAATGATTTCTAATGTTGCCCTCTCTATTTTTCCTCTGTTTTTTTGCAGTCGTATAAGCCGATAAAGAATTGCCGAGGAAGCCCGAAAATGGCTAAGGAGGTGTGGGACAAGATCAAGGATCTTGATGGCGTTCGGGATATGGTGGCCCAAACGGGTCTTCTGACTTTTGTTGACAATCTTAGGGGAATTAGGCGGACTGCCCAAGTTCTCCAGGCTATTCGGGAGAGGTGGTGGGACACTACCCACACCGTTCACTTGCGCTACGGGGAAGCGACTATGACTCCGACTGACTTTCTGGCCATCACGGGATTAGAGTTCATTGGCGATCCCCTGCCGAAGTTTCCGAATTATAAGCCCGCGAATCCAGCCGCGTGGAGGCAGTTGATTGGTTTCCCCCCCCCCCCAACAAGGTCAAGGGGTTTGCTGCTGAGTTGACTCCTCCCAAGCATCGATTGAGGAGTATGGCCGAGAAGCCAAATATGCATACTGATCGGTTGGTGAGGGGTGCCCTCTGGTATATCCTTTCTGAGACTATTTTTGCGAACCATTCTTCTACGGCCCGTCTTTCTCTGTTACGTTTGTTGGTTGATCTGGATGAGGTGAGCGGCTACGATTGGGGCTCAGCGGGGCTGGCCTACTGCTACCACGCCATGGATGAGGCGTGTAGGAACACCAAGGATTCCATGTCAGGGTATTCTTATGCCTGGGAGGTATGCCTCTTAATTCTGTTTCGCTCTCTCGTCCGTATGCTCTGTCTCGTGTTCCCTTACCGAATCCGTTTCGTTTTCTTGTGCAGATATGGGGCTACACTGTCCTTGGGCCGTAGTAGGTTTGAGTTGGAGAGCCGGGCCCCTTTGTTTCCTGGATATCGTGGAGGTGGAGCCACCCGAATCGGACCGTTGATGAGGAGGAGGACCAGGATTGGACTTTGACGGTGGCGGAGGCGCGGGCTATGTTGGATTCCTTCGAGTATGAGAGGCTGGGCCTATATCCTTGGACCCTGTTGGAGCGAGAGGTGCATCGTGCTTGGGATGCTACCGGGACGCAGAGGATGCTGGCATCTTTGGAGGGAGATACCATGTATCTCGGTGAGCGGGTCTTCCTACGACAAGATGTGGACTCGTGGTAGACTATCATACAGTGGTGCTCGAAGGATCCGCCGAGGTCGATGTATCCCACCCACTCTATTCCGGAGGATGATTATGCTAGTCTTTTGGTGGGATGTGGCGACGGCTTGCGTGATCCCCGGGGCTTCTTATGCGGAGTTTCGCCTCGGCCGATGGGTCCTCCTCGGTGGGGATAGGCGATCACATGCTCGCGGCTCCGCCCGCTTCTGCTTCGTGTTCTTCAGCCCCTAGCACTTCCTCCTGTGCTACGTGTTCTCTCGCCTTTTGCCCCGGACTACGGCCCTTTGAGCTACACGTATATGATGGGGAGCATGCCGATGATAGGATACATCCCGTCTCCGCATCGTATTCCCGAGGGTTACCGCCTCCCGCCGACGTCTCTTCGGTATGTCTCGTTTGTATTGTCTCTCGTATTCGTGCATATAAGTGTATATGTCCGACTTTTCTCGAGCATTTTCTTTTCCTTTTGTTGTGTCAGTCACTCGTCCGCGGCCGACTACAACCGTGGAGCGACCAAGATGGCGGGATCGACGGCTTTGGTGTCGAACCCGTCCGAGAGGCTTTTTCACAAGGCTTCTTTGGCGGCCTCGACAAAGGCCTCGCGGTGACCCCTACTTGCGGAGCTAAGAGGTCGAGGAGGGATGGCGGCCCCGTGGCGGTGATGGCGGAGGTGCCGGCGGCTCGAGCGACTTGATGGCGTGATCCCCTCCCTTTCTCTTTTATCTCGATCTTTGATGATTGTATATATTGGCCGGGTGGGCCTGCATAATTTTTCTTTTCTTTTGGTACCTGTTAGGAACAAGTAGGTAGCACAAACAATGGCTTTTCTTAACCCCTAATCCTAGGTCTAATTAGTTAATTAATTAACTTTCTCGACTTTCCATGTTTTTGGAAATGGAATGGAATGGCCGCTAGGCCACAATTTTGAGCCCTCATCTTGGTGTTTTTACTGCATGTTATGAACTGTACAGACAGGTTTTTCGAGACTTGCTTTGTCAAGTCGGGGCTAGATTGTTGTTTGAGCGTAACCGTTGTCGTTTTGCCGTAGGGATATCTCGCGCGAGATAAGGTGTCTCGCACGAGACACGCTAGTCGTGCGCAGAGATCTCTTCTTTCGTAATAGGATTTGGCCGCTTTCCCTATAAAATCACTCGGTAGTCCGGCCAGATACCTCATTCTAGTCTTCCAAACTCTAGAGATATTCTATTGGAGTGAAACTCTTGTCTTATTCTTCAACCCTACGATCCATGGCTTCCAAGGAGATTGTCCCAACGTCCATGATTGTCGATGATTTTTCTCTGCCGTCTGAAGTGATTGCATCTTTCAAGCAAGCATCAAGGGATTTTGTGAGATCGTTTCGCAACCGATCTCGTAATAAGTTTATTGCAGAATTCGGATTCAGAATCCTTTTTACCTTGAAGAACCTTCAACCGGATTGGAATCTCTTGCGAGGTGCTGCTCGATTTTGGGATCCCTCCATTCATCTTTTCAATTTTTCTTTGAATGAGATGGTGCCTACGGTGGAGGAATTTGCCATTATCTTGGATATGCCTTTGACGGGTGAGATTGATGTTCCTAAGTACAATAGGAATCATTCGGAAGCTTTGAATGAATTGTTAGGGATTCTCCTTGATACTTGCTATGAGTTGGTTCACCGCAAGTGGGTTGATTGCTCTTCTTTTCCAGGATGCTTTAGCGGTGATTCAGATGATGACGCTTTTCACGTCTATAAACGGAACTTTCTGGCTCTTTTCCTTTTCGGAGATGTTCTGTTTGCATGTAGGGATGGCTTGGTCGACTCCCAACTTGTCGAAATTGTTTTGCAGGCCAGAAAACGTTCTAGGAACATTATTCCGCTAATCTTGGGTGAGACCCTGCATGGTCTTGACGAGCTGCATAGGACCGGTGTCATGACTCAAGGGAGTCCTCTTCTGTTGTCTATTTGGCTTAGGGAGCATCTCAAGTTGGTAGGTCCTCCATCGGAATATTCCCCTTTCACATATCATACGCGAAAGTTATTGATCAAGGATCTTTCAGTGGATGAATGGGCCGAGTTGATTGCGAAGGCCGAAACCGCCGACATTCTTTGGTGTCCACCTTATCGGAGGTTGAACAAGTATGTTGCCAATACCAATGGTTTTGACAGGGTTGTTCTTCCGGTTTGCGCAATTCCTCCTTTTATTTTCCCAAGCGGGTGCTCCGTCGCCTTGGTCGCCAGCTAGGACACTTATCTTTTCGAAGGAGCTTCTCGTGAAGTGTCTTATATTGGTGTAGAGCTCGCAGTGTGTGCTAGCTCAAGCATGGGGTGAAGGAAATGGTCGGGATCGCTGGTCGAACCTTCGGACTTTTAATGCAAGTATCTTCTTGTCTCGATAAGTACTTGGATTGGTTCCTCCATACCTGGCCACCCTAGTGCAGAGAAGATTGATGATCTGCGGCTTTCATTGCTAGGAGATTCTTTTGTAGCTAGCAGTATTTTGCGAAGGAGCGAGGCTCAATCTGATCCTGCTAATGTGCGAACTGATCCAACTCAGGATTTTCTCGATGGAGATTGGTACGAGAGGTGAGGCAAAGGGATGCCTGGAAAGACGCAAGCTCTAGATAGACCCCATGTCTTCAAGAGGCTCTCGGGATCTGTTTTTGATCGTCTTGATTCTGTTTTTGATCGCCTCGAGGGATGTTCTGCTTCGAGGGGCTCAAAGCGCAAGGAGGATCACGACAACGGTGGAGACCATGTCCGCCGGCCTACCTGTAAGTGCTCCAATTTGAGCTTGTTAGAATTTTCGTTAGAAAATTAACGAAAGTTATAACATTTCTAACAATTCCTAACAATCCTAACTTTTCTAACAAAGTGAGGGTAAAATGGGCATTGTTATTTAAGGTTAAACCTCAAAAAGAATCTCAAAAAGTAAAACAAAAGGAATAAAACCACAAATAGAAATGGCTGGGAACAATAAACTGGCTGTTAATTTGAAATTTCAAAAAGAAATGTTCCTCTTGTCCAAAGCTGGAGCTGCATTTAATGAACAGTGCACGCTGAAGGATCCCATCCGCGCGGATAGGTTTGCATCTTTCAGAGGGCTATAAATTGAGCCCTCCAGTCACAAAAATAAAGAGCCACAACACCAATTGCACCGAACTCCGGCGAAATATAGAGAGAAAACAAAGGAGAATTCTTCAAGAATTGTCACCATTTTCTCTCCAATCTTTCCCAACTCACACTCATCCACTCACTCTCATATTCAAGCCTTAAACACTCATACACTCAAGCCAAAAACTCAAGAACACAAGGAAGATTGGTAAACCCTCCTTCTCCTTACCCTAAACTCCAACCATGCATGCACTTGCAAACTACAAAATGTAGTTCTTTCATCTTCTTGCTTTAGATCTAAGAAGATCACCATGGAAGACCATCTCCATGGATGATCTTCTACAAAGATCAAAATTATTTTCAAGATTCTCTTACTTTCTTGCAAAGAAAACTCATTTTCAAAATCCTAAAAACCATTTTCAAGCATCAAATCTCATTTTCAAAGGATAAAAATCCCCTCCCCAAGCAAATGAAATGCTTAGTCCTAATGTACCCCAAGGATGGTGTGGTATAGTTGATTCACCACTAAAATTTCTAGTGATCACTAATCAAAACCTAGGGAAATGGGGACAAGCATGGATGCAAAACCCCCCTTAAAATCATATTTTCTCTCTTAGGAAGTTGCTGTCCAGTAGCAATTTTCCCAGACCTCAGTCCATTATCTTAATTTTTGGACACAGATAAATGTGGAATTTGGTGTTGACTAAAAACACTTTTTGTAGCCAACATCCAGATCTTTCCATAAATATTTTTACTTTATTTTTTGGGTGATTAAAACTCCTCTTTTCAAATTTTCTTTCAGAGGCTAGTTCATCAGCTTCTGGGAATCCAGATCTCATATCTGAGGTTTCCAGAAGGTTTTTACCCCTCAAATATTCTCCAAAATGGAAAATTCCTTCGCACAAATCTTATTTAAGGTGTCTGGAATAACTTTCATTCTCTGAGTTTATCCAGATTATGAAGTTTTAAGACCCTTGAATCCATTTCAAAATCAAAGGTCCACTGCCTTTTTCATTCTGACAGAAATGGCTCTCAACTTCAAAAGGTCTTTTGAGTACCAAATCTCAATCCAAAAATCTTCCAAAAAATCATGGGATCAGTTTAAAGTCTTGAAAAGATATCCCAACTTTTACTTTTCTGAGTTTCAAAGTATTTTGGCCAAAACACACACACACACAAATGATTTTTAGCTTGGAAGACTCGTTTTACGAGGCATTCCGGGTGCACACTAACGTCCTTCCCGGCGTGTAACATGACCTCCGAACCTAAATCTCTGATCTCGGGCTTTTTTCAAAGTTTTGGCCCTCAAAATTAAAATGGCGTGGCGACTCCGTTTCGTTGATTTTTTCAAATAAAAATGGGAAAATTTTCGGATACACATCATCACAGTGGCGACTCCGCTGGGGACTAAGCTTTTTTTTTAAAAAAAATGGTATTTGGTATATTGGTGGAAACCATTAAACTTCCCGTTATCGCCTCCTAACACGAGTCGGGGATAAATTGTGGTCTAACAATCCCACGTACCGGTATCACCGTTTTCCAAAAAAAAAAGCTTTTGAGGGTCAAGCTTCCGTCCCGGCTTTGAAAATCATTTTTGTGTGTGTGTTGATTTTTGCACAGTTTTCGTGTTGTTTTGGCCGCCTCGGAGAAAGTCAAAATTTTGACTGTCGGAATAATGTCCCTAACTGTCGGAATTTTCGTGCTTACGTGCTTATGTGCTCATTAAAAATTTCAAAAAAAAAAGATTTTCAAAAAAAAAAAAGAAAATTTTCAAAAAAAATCATGCATCATATTTTTAAGACACATAAAAAATCTCTATTTTACTCGTAAAAGGAATATAGATCGCTTGCACACTACGCGCACGTGACCGTACACCGCACACTACGTCCCTAACCCGGGAAATCCTTGTCGCGGTCCGTTTGATCTTATTACGCCTCTGATGAGCACAGACTACCCAAACATCCCATGGAGCCTCGTGTCGACCATGCACTTGTCCGTGACACACTTTGTCCGAGACCCGCTGGTTTTTAGTCTGGTCCGTGTCGTGCCCCGTCTCGTGTATAGACCTTTCCTTTCAAGCCTTTGTCGGCATACCGACTCAATATCTTTCAGTGACCCTAATCGCCGAAGTTACGCCGCTTTTCCGCCGCAGACTTTGACCAAGATATTGACCGGCGCCTTGACTTCGGGCCTCGACCGGCACAAATTATACACTCGACTCCCAAAGATTGACACCGAGTCATCAAGGATTAATGATTATTCCATGCCTAATTACGGCTTAACCGACGACAAGTCAAGATCAATCGTGGACATTTATCACCCAAATCATACCGACTTTTCGTCAAGCCCTGGACATGATCTTGACTTTCGACGTCGCCTTTGTCCGCAATTTACATCGAATGCTCGTTAAGACTCGATTACCCGCGACTTTTAGGATCGTTTTCTTTGCTGGTGGGACCCTCTTGCCTCTATAGGACCTCGCCCGGGCCGTCCACCCTGGGAGGTCGAAATACAGGTGGAATACGAGGGGCTTATAGACGTAGTGACGGGGCCCACTGATCCAGGATCCAGAGTAGTTTGCGAAAAAGAAGAGCAATCTTTTCCAACCGATTAGGTTAATAAAGCATGTTTTAAGTAAACGTTAACAAATAACTGCATGTTGCATGAGCCCAATGCCCAAACACCTACCCTCCTTCCATTCCCAGACATCTGAACCTTCGTGTCCTTTCCCCCGCAGCTCCGCACAAAGCTTGGTTTCGG
The DNA here is from genome assembly GCA_022495995.1 of Adenophora triphylla var. japonica. Lineage (NCBI taxonomy): Eukaryota > Viridiplantae > Streptophyta > Magnoliopsida > Asterales > Campanulaceae > Adenophora > Adenophora triphylla. The sequence goes on along the minus strand of JAFEMH010000876.1, from coordinate 266,966 downwards.
GCACCGGGTCACCGTTTGATCAGTTGGGAAGAGTCAAGCGCATCGTGTGAATACCCCGTCCCGATGCAACGCGCATTCGGAAGTTTGAAAAAATAATTATATAAAGTCGGACCGAAATGGGATATTCATTTAGTGACACTCGCTTTAAACCATATTAAAATATTAGTTTAATTTTGAGAGTCGCCACGCCACTTTGATATAGCCCAAAGCTTTGAAAAAAGGCTAAACATGTAATTGGGTTCGGGGGTCAAGTTACAACAGAAGAAGAAACGCTATCACTCCTATTGCCCGACGGATCGGTCTTTCTAGCATATGGGGTGTTGGTTGTGTGCGGTGTTTACAGGAATAGATAGAAGAAACGGGATCATGCATAAGGAGGAGGGGAGAGAAAGAATTTATTGATGATCACACCCTAGAACCTTTGAGTTAGGCCCTCGGAAGGTGCACTAATCAATGTTCATCCTTGGGGGATTGTTGATCATGGGATAATTATAACTAAGGTGGAAGGAAAGAAATAGTTCCTAGATCCATTGGGTTTCTTTGGGCGAAACCTTAGATCATCCTCGGCTATAGCATATTTAAATATATTAAAATGTACCCTAAATCTAGCATATATGACATAAGCAAGAAATAAAGTAATTAAAATATACTAAGCATGCAAACAATAAATCTAGCATAATAATAAAGACAATAATAATAGAGACAGAAAAAATAAACAAGACTTACCTAATGATGGCAAGGCTTTTGGATCGAATCTATGAAGATTCGAAGAACGTTCTTGATAAAATATTTAGACTTAGAAAACTCGAGTTTAGTCTCAAGTTTCTATGGAGGAAATCTCAAGTTTTGTCTTGAGTTTTCCGTAGAATGATTCTCGTGTCTAAAGTGTGAGGCGGAGTGGGGTTTATATAGTGAAAGGAATTGGGGAGGAACGGTTTACGAAAGTGATGTGGGAAAGGAGAAAGGGTCGATCGACCAAATCCTTCTTGGCCCAAATTCTGCCTTGGCCCATCTCGTCGCAACCGGCCGGCCACCATTTCCCCATTTGGCCTAGAAGCCGCCCCAACTCTCAAGCATTGGCCCGGCCACCTTGTTTCCTTGGATTGCACAAATGGCCACTTCCCAACAAAGCCATGGTAACATTTTGTACCATTTGTTATCCGTTCGTCCCGCTATTTTGCAAGCCGCACTTTGGCCGCTTTAATGACTTCTTTTGCAATTCGCTCTTTAGGATTTTATCTTTCATTTAATCCCAGGAATTTTTATATATCAATTTCGTCCCAAATTTCCATATTTTCCAGTTTAGTCCCTGAATTTTCAATAAATTCCAACTTGGTCCAAAAGCTTCCAAATGCCAATTTAGTCCCTGAATTTCCCGAATTGCATTTCACCCCGTCTCTTAAACACTTTTTCGGACCGGGTACTAACAGTAGCCCCTCGGCGACGCTTCTTGTAAGACAAGTGGGGTCGACGATAAAAATAGGATCCGTCCTGAAAAAAGGGATTTCAGGAGGTAAGACAATGATTTTGCGGATATGAGATTTGGACTCGAGCTGAGTCACAAATGGAAGATGACCAGGTAGGTCGAACGGCTGAACCCACGTCGGGCTACCTACGTATCCCAAGAGAAATCAAGCCAAGTCGTAGTTCGAAAAAGTGAGAACGTGCAAGACGTACCCAAAGAAGGTATAAGTGAGACGGACTCAAAGGAGGTGCGGGGCGGACCCTTTGAAATGCGGGACGGACCCTTTGAAGGTGCGGGACGGACCTTCTGAGATACAGGACGGACCTTTGAAGGTACGGGACTCCAGACTCCTTTGAAGATGCGGGACGGACCCTTTGAAAGTACGGGACGGACCCTTTCAAGATGCGGGATCTGGACTTTCAAATGGAGGATAGATCTCGAAATGCGGACGGACCCTTTGATGCGGACGGACCTTTCAAGATGCGGACGGACTCTTTCAAATGGAGGATAGACCTCTCAAATGCGGGACGGACTCCTTTGATATGCGGGATCTGACTTTTGAAAGTACTGGACTGAATTTTCAAGATGCTGGACGTACCCTTTCAAATGGAGGATAGACCTCCGAAATGCGGGACTGACCCTTTGATATGCGGGACGGACCCTTTGAAGATGCGGACGGACCCTTTGAAATGGAGGATAGACCTCTCGAAATGCGGGACGGACCCTTTGATATGGACGGACCCTTTGAGTGACTGACCCTTTGAAGATGCGGGACGAACCCTTTGAAATGGAGGATAGACCTCTCAAATGCGGGACGGACCCTTTGATATGCGGGACGGACCCTTTCAAGATGCGGGACGGACCCTTTGAAATGGAGGATAGACCTCTCAAATGCGGGACGGACCCTTTGATATGTGGGACGGACCCTTTGAAGATGCGGGACTGACTTTCAAATGGAGGATAGACCTCTCAAATGCGGGACGGACCCTTTGATATGGACTCTTTGATACGCGGACGGACTTTTGAAGATGCGGGACGGACCTCTTGAAATGGAGAATAGACCTCAAATGCGGGACGGACCTCTGAAATGCGGGACGGACCCTTTGAAAGTACGGGACGGACCCATTGAAGATGCGGGACGGACCCTTGAAATGGAGGATAGACCTCTAAAATGCGGGAAACTGTAGCTGCCAAAGGACTTAGGCTATCAAGCATCGATGAAGAATAGTTGTGTGAATTGATTCGGATTATTATGGCTTCCCGAGCCGAAGAACCAAGCGATTAAAAGATTGGGATAATCATTGCTAAGGCTTAGAGAGGAGTCTTGTCTCCTAGGCTTAAGGCTAGGGTTTAGAGAGGTATTTGTCACCTAGGCTTAAGGCTAGGATTTAGAAAGGTATTTGTCACCTAGGCTTGAGGCTAGTGGTTTAGAAAGAGGCATTTGTCACCTAGACTTAAGGCTAGGGTTTAGAGAGGTATTTGTCACCTAGACATGAGGCTAGGGTTTAGAGAGGTATTTGTCACCTAGGCTTAAGGCTAGGGTTTAGAGAGGTATTTGTCACCTAGACATGAGGCTAGGGTTTAGAAAGGTATTTGTCACCTAGGCTTGAGGCTAGGGTTTAGAAAGATATTTGTCACCTAGGCTTGAGGCTAGGATTTAGAGAGGTATTTGTCACCTAGGTTTGAGGCTAGGGTTTTACATTTGCGGTAAGTCTAAACAAAGCAGTTTTGAGCAGAAAGGTTATTGGTTTAAACTAGGCGAGGCCGAGTAAGTTTCGATGATAGAAGGTGGGATTAGGTAAGTTTGATGTCCAGAGATAAGGGCCGAGTCATCTTGAGAGTCACAGAGATACGTTTTTGATAGATTTGAAGAATTTGAAAATTTGTGGAGACCAAAGAGTGATTTTTGTAAACAAGGTACCAAGGAGGACAGTATTTTGAAAGCATGTTTATTTGATAAAGATGCCTTATGATTAATCATGTTTCTAACTAACTCAAAGAGTTTGCCACATGCCGATCTTGATGACAAGTGGATGCCCTTCATGCTAGATATGACTTCATTGGAGCTCCGATTTTTGTTAGAGCACATAGTCGACCCATTTTTGTTGAGGGAGCCCCAATGTTTGATGAAGTGACCTTGGCGAAGTCCCGCTTGATGATGAATGGCGAAGCCCCAACTTGATGATGCAAAGCAAATTTGAAGGGAATGGCGAAGCCCCCGCTTGATGATGCAGAGCAAACCCGAAGAGAGCCCGAGAGAACCTTAACAAAAGCCCCAGCTTGGAGAGATTCAATGCATCCCTATTTGCGACAGAGTCATCTTGCGGCCACGGGGCGACCCCTCGTTTTGAACAATGGTCAATCGCCGCCGGACAAGACTCGGAAATGTATATGTGCAGGGGCGCATTTTTCGAAGGTGGGAATGGATCCCGAGTTCGTGTATGACACTTTCGCTTGGGTTTGACTCTTTTGGGAGAGTATAAGCATCACAAGGTGTGGAAAAGCTGTATGGAAGTCCCCGTACGTAAAGACAAAGTTTGACTCTATTTTCCTATGATGTAGAAAAAGAAGACTTGTCGAGACATTTGAAGAATTATTTTATTCGTAATTATATCTTGATTGCTCGTGAATGGACCTCACTGATTGGTTTATCAAATTCCAATTATATAGGTAAACAAATGAATATTTTGATTTGAAGGTGAAATCTGGCTTGTCTTTAGAAGGAGAAGGATGTTCCGTTGTTGCTTGCTGCTCTAGTGTTTCAATGGTAATTGTGGTGCGGGCCGCCGTTGCATTGATCTCCTTCATGAAAAATAGAAAAAAGATTGGGGTGGAAGAAAAGGTGGGGATTGACTGATTATAACCCAAAGATTTTTTCATTCCTTCAAGTGAAGATTCTTTGTTCCTTTGTTCTCGCAAGCCGAGGGGAGTAGTCCCTGGCGCGTGTCTCCTTGCTTTTACCGGAGTGCCGCTGAGAGGCACGGATGCGAAGCCCCGTGAGACTTTTTGGGCATGCAGTGTTTGAGGAGTCGAATGAACGAATTTCAAGAATAGGACGAGTTCCCAAACTTTTGAGAGAATATGTAATATGCTCACGTAGATAACAAGTGACTCAAAAATCTGAATACGCATTTCTTTTAAATAATCTTTTGAGAATGCCATCCTGATAGCGGTTGTAGCTGGTCTTTGGGTTGCGATCGACCATTGGATGATTCTTAACATGACCTCTTAAAGTGAGAGGTCGGGCCGGGCCATTTGCCGAGAGGTTGGCTTGAGGGATGTGTTTGGAATTTCTAAGGTGAAGGGATTTTCTTGTCGTTTCTTCGTAACCTCTAAGAGTGAGGTTAACTTTGATTTTGATAAGGTCAAGGGTGGTGATGGAATCCTCTAAAAGTGAGAGGATGGACTTTGGAATTGGTTTACGGGATTTGTCCAAGAGGGAATTTTTGTTGCTTCTTCTCGCGAGTTTGTTGTGATTTCAGCAGGTAACTTGATCACGATAGGACCTTCACTCGATATCTCGTTTCACAACCTTTCGGCAGGTAACTTGATCACGATAGGACTTTCACTCGATGTCTCATTTTCACAACCTTTGGGAGGTTCACTTGGGTGATGAAGTTTTTTTTTTTTTTTTTTTTTTTTTTTTTTTTAAACACCCTCTTATCGAGAAAGGCCTTCGGATTTGTTTGCTCGCGATAGCCCCTAGTGTATGCCTTAGGATGATTTTACCTTTTCCTTCTTGGGTTTGGAGGTGGTCCCTTCGAGGGAGCCCCTTGTATGAGTTTCTTTCGCATTCCGCCTTTCTTGAGCTTGGAGGTGATTACTTCCTTTGTGAGTCGAGGAGCCCCTAGTATGGGCTTCTTCCTTAGTGGTCTCAAAACTTGTCGATCTTGAAATGAAAGGGTATTATTTAGTGAGGATAAGGTTATGGCTCCCTATGGTGAGAGGTTTAAGCTTCAATTGCTACTCGGATAGCATTCTCAAAAGAGTATTTAAAATAAATGCAAACTCAATTAACCGACTTATTAAGTAAGTGTAATATATTCGGACCATAAGAAAGATATGTGAGCATATTCAATGGAAGCTTATCGATCGAATGGAAAATCAGTAGGAGACGCGAGATTGGGGGTTGGTGAGCCCCAAGTTGATATTCATGCAGCACTTGTGAAGGATAGGAACAACTCCTTGCATCTTCTTTAAATTGCAATGGCGTGAGCAAACTATTTTCCGATGATGAGCAACAACGGTCTTTGTGCTTGTCTTGACCATATGGAAAGGAGGTCAAGTGGGGAGAGTGTATTTGGGGAAGTGTAGGCTCAGAGGGAGCATAGGGGGAGTGTACAAGGAGAGGGTCTGGCGATAATGTATGGAAAGTATATGGTGGAGTATGGGAAGAGTGTATGAGAGAGGGATGTATAGAGATGGTGTATATAAGGAAGGGACGGTGAGTTGTTTACTCCAATCAAAGCATTCATTCATTGTTTACTTTATTAGCCGGTGGGTTAATTAGTGAGATTAGCAATCAAGTGATAATTATAAATAAAACAATTCTTCTTGAAAGTAATGCAAGATTATGTCTCAAGTCTAGAGAGAAAAGAAAGAAAGACTCTTTTATTATTGAAGCAACTAATCTAAAGTGGACATTACATATCAATGCCCAAAGTGGAAGTAAGAAAGACACACTAGAACCTACAAGACTGAATGAATCTAAATCCTTCCTTGAAGTACGAGGGCTTCTTCATTACTGAGGCCTTGGTTGATCAAATTTTGAATCAAGCGTTTCAGCCGCTTACAGTTGTCAGTGGTATGCCCAATGTACTTGTGGTATTTGCAAAACTTGGATGTATCCAAGTTAGGTCTCAGGTTAATAGGCTTGTAATTCTCGAGCGGCTTGATCAAACTCTTTTCCACCAAAATGTCAAAGAACTCACCCACAGGCATTCCTAAGTCATCAAAATGTTCCTTGTTGATCTTCTTCTGGTATTGGTGCCTTCGTTGGTTGGTGACCACGCAGGCATCCCGAATGAGACATTCTGATGTGTTGGACCATAAGTGGGACCATAAGCATGTGGATGATAGGGACTCGAATTGCACAGAGGAGGATCTCTTCTCAAGCACTCGTGAATGCAAGACAAATGGTATTGCTCAATTTCATGCATGTCTTTGAGGAGGTCGATCACTCCCAACCTCATGTTCGAGACTTCTTTGAGGGCTTCAATGCTTTTCTCCATAGACATGATGCCAGAATTCTGTAAGAACATACGGCAGAGTCAAAACCAATGAGTTGAATTAGACTCACAATTAATCTTAAGGCATCTCCGAGAAAATAGTTGATCTCCACAATTTGAGAGTTTGACCGGCTGAAGTTGCCTACGTAACCCTTACCATTTAAGGTACGAGTCTCAGTCACCGTAGTTCGAGGGGGCCCCGATTGATGATACAACCAGGGTTAAGTTTAGAGAAAGAGAGAGGATGAATGTAAAAGAGTCCGTTTGGTGAAAAAGGGAGAGGAAGATGACTCGATCCTTGGTCAAATATAAGTGAGGGGTGATCTAGACGAGCTAATCGGACTTGGTAAGTTGGCTTAGGTAGGCCCTAGATGGTGGTTTGATCTAGATGGGTCGAGAGAGGTTTGATCTAGGTGGGTCTGCCGAAAGGGTGCTGTAGATAAAGGATCTAAACTATGGATGGTTTTAAGACTAAGGGAGCAAACTATGATGGTTCAAGAGGTAAGAGGTAGAACTTTGAAGGGTCCTAACTTGAAGGATGTAGAACCGTGTGGGTGGTCATGTAGAGGAATGGACCATGGATGGTCCAAGAGACGAGGGGTGGACCTTGAAGAGTCTCTGTGTGGAAGGGTGGACCTTTAATGGTCCTAGATAGAGAGTGGACCTCGAAAGGTCCTAATTGAGGAGTGGACCTTGAACGGTCCAAGAGAAGAAGAGCGGACCTTGAACGGTCCAAGATATGAGGAGTGTGGACTTTGAAGGGTCCAAGAGAAGAGGTGAACCTTGAAGGGTCCAAGAGAAGAGGAGCGGACTTGAACGGTCCAAGATAGAAGTGAACCTTGAAGGGTCCAAGAGAAGAGGAGCGGACCTTGAACGGTCCAAGATATGAGAAGTGGACCTGAGGGTCCAAGAGTGGGAGAGGGTCCAAGTATAGTGAGAGAGCACTAAGGGTCAAAAGAGTGGACTCGAACGGTCCAAGAGAGAGACCGGACCCAGGGGGTCCGGTAGAGAGAGTGGACCTCTGAGGGTCCAAGAGAGTAGAGCGGACTCCTGAGGGTCCTAGAATGAGGGGAGAGTGGACCTTGAAGGGTCCAAGAAGTGAAGAGCGGACCTCTGAGGGTCCTAGAAATGGAGAGTGGACCTTGAAGGGTCCAAGAAGTAAAGAGCGGACCTCGGGGGTCCTAGAAATGGAGAGTGGACTCCTGAGGGTCCTAGAATGAGGAGCGGACTCCTGGCGGGTCCTAGAAATGAGGAGCGGACCTCTGAGGGTCCTAGAAATGAGGAGCGGACCCTGAGGGTCCTAGAGATGAGGAGCGGACCTCGGAGGGTCCAAGAAGTAAAGAGCGGACCTGAGGGTCCTAGAAATGGAGAGCGGACCCTGAGGGTCCTAGAAGTGAGGAGCGGACCTCTGAGGGTCCTAGAAATGAGGAGCGGACCTCCTGAGGGTCCTAGAAATGAGAGCGGACCCTGAGGGTCCTAGAGATGAGGAGTGGACCCTGAAGGGTCCAAGAAGTAAGAGCGGACCCTGAGGGTCCTAGAATGAGAGTGGACTCCTGAGGGTCCTAGAAATGAGAGCGGACCTCTGAGGGTCCTAGAAATGAGGAGCGGACCTCTGAGGGTCCTAGAAATGAGGAGCGGACCTCTGAGGGTCCTAGAAATGAGGAGCGGACCTCGAGGGTCCTAGAATGAGGAGCGGACCTCGAAGGGTCCTAGAAATGAGGGATAGTTAAGCATTTTATTTACAAAAAGCCTTCCATTTTTATAGAACCTACTCTTGGTTGGAAGGGATACCCTTTTTCGCAACTAACTAAATGTCCTAAAGTGGTGGATCCTAACGACTAACTCGTCTCATATAGACATTTAATATGATGTTTATGGGAAGTACTACTGCACCCATGATAGGACAAGATCAAGCATTCAAACTTTACATGTCCTCTAAAAGGAAATCAATTTTTTAGTGCTCTTAATCTCTCGATAGATCTTGGACTTATCATTGATTCGCGGTGACTTAACATAAAGACCTTTATTAATTGTCTATATAAAAAGCTAGTCAAACCAACCGGTCACATGGAGTGTATTCCTAGTAAAGTGGGTGACACAAGGGGTTAGATTTTCAGGCTCCCAACGTCGCAGCCGGCGCACCGATGAGTGGATGGCCAAGCGAGACTTAAGGGAGGCGACATGATCACCACACTTCCCGCACTTTGGCTTCTCCGAAGGGTTAAGGGGTCTGTGGCAGGTGACACGGACTCTAGTGGTAGTGTGAGGTAAAAAGTCTAATTCTTTTTAAGGAAAAAAGAGAAAGGATTTATTTTTATTTACATGAGATGCATGCATGCAATGCAACAGCTTAAGAATAGGAGAAAAAGAAAAAGAAGTAAAATACAACACCATACAAGAAAACGAAAGTCCACCCACTTAGTTTGAAAAAGTTTCAAAACAGCCCCCCAGCCGGAGTCGCCACTGTGAATACCCCGTCTCGATGCAACGCGCATTCGGAAGGTTTGAAATAAATAATTATATAAAGTCGGACCGAAATGGGATATTCATTTAGTGACACTCGCTTTAAACCATATTAAAATATTAGTTTAATTTTGAGAGTCGCCACGCCACTTTGATATAGCCCAAAGCTTTGAAAAAGGCTAAACATGTAATTGGGTTCGGGGTCAAGTTACAACAAGAAGAAACGCTATCACTCCTATTGCCCGACGGATCGGCCTTTCTAGCACATGTGGGTGTTGGGTTGTGTGCGGTGTTTACAGGAATAGATAGAAGAAACGGGATCATGCATAAGGAGAGGGGAGAGAAAGAATTTATTGATGATCACACCCTAGAACCTTTGAGTTAGGCCCTCAAGGTGCACTAATCAATGTTCATCCTTGGGAGATTGTTGATCATGGGATAATTATAACTAAGGTGGAAGGAAAGAAATAGTTCCTAGATCCAATGGGTTTCTTCGGGCGAAACCTTAGATCATCTCGGCTATAGCATATTTAAATATATTAAAAACAGCCCTAAATCTAGCATATATGACATAAGCAAGAAATAAAGTAATTAAAATATACTAAGCATGCAAACAATAAATCTAGCATAATAATAAAGACAATAATAATAAAGACAAAAAATAAAAATGTAAGACTTACCTAATGATGGCAGCAGCTTTTTGGATCGAATCTATGAAGATTCGAAGAACGTTCTTGATAAAATATTTAGACTTAGAAAACTCGAGTTTAGTCTCAAGTTTTCTATGGAGGAAATCTCAAGTTTTGTCTTGAGTTTTCCGTAGAATCATTCCGTGTCTAAAGTGTGAGGCGGAGTGGGGTTTATATAGTGAAAGGAATCGGGAGGAACGGTTTACGAAAGTGATGTGGGAAAGGAGAAAGGGTCGATCGACCAAATCCTTCTTGGCCCAAATTCGCTCGCCCATCTCGCCGCAACCGGCCTACCACCATTTCCCCATTTGGCCTAGAAGCCGCCCCAACTCTCAAGCATTGTCCCGGCCACCTTGTTTCCTTGGATTGCAGCTCGGCCACTTCCCAACAAAGCCATGGTAACATTTTGTACCATTTGTTATCCGTTTCGTCCCCGCTATTTTGTGCAAGCCACTTTGGGCCGCTTTAATGACTTCTTTTGCAATTCGCTCTTTAGGATTTTATCTTTCATTTAATCCCGTGAATTTTTATATATCAATTTCGTCCCAAATTTCCATATGTTCCCAGCTTTAGTCCCCGAATTTTCAATAAATTCCAACTTGGTCCAAAAAGCTTCCAAATGCCAATTTAGTCCCCGAATTTCCCGAATTGCATTTCAATCCTTTTTTCGGACCGGGTACTAACACATCTGTCGCCTTCACCGTTTGTTCCGACTCCGGGTTTCGTAGATGTCTCGCATCGCCTCGGTAATGATGGGGATAACGTCACTCCGCCTCCCGGACCCTCGTACAGAGCAACAAAGGGAATCGCTAGCGTAACGTATGAGGTTACGACAGAAGCACAAATAAACTTTTTGGAGGCTATTAAGAGTCACGGCCTGCCGCCTCAATCCCATGGCACCTTCACCGCGGAAGAAGACGAGGATGCCAACCCCACTCGCCGCCCGATTACACCAGATGCCGCCACCCACCTCCTATGGGTGCCACTACCGTAGACCCATGCTCCTCGATTTTCGGGTCACCACTCCTCAACCACTGCATCAACGGATCCATGCAGCCCGACGGCACAAATCAATGGGGGCAAAATCGCACGGAATGTCTTCTCATGGTTTGGGCTATCTCTAATGCCACGCCTAATCGGGATCCCGCCTCGCTCTGAACCGATCAATCCGACCTTCACAAAGAATACCACAGCTCGAATGCCGCCACAACTTGGTTCTCGGGCACCGTGAGCCTCTCCTCCTCGTAACAAGACTAGTTCACCAAGCCCTCACACAAATTCATTCCTCACTGTACTTCTATGGGTTACCAAGCCTCCATCCCTGTCATCCGAATCACCAGACCGCAGCACTTGGGCTACACACCTTCACCACAAAGGCACCATGCAATTCTAACAATCCGGACAGCAGCCCGCACTCAAGCCTACTTACGGGCCCCACTCGAAATCCAAGTTATCCGGCTACATCGGGCTGCCTCCACCTACTTTGCCGCTTGAAAATCAACAGCAAGCCGCAAGGTTCTATCCTTTGCTCAGCTCCTACCCATGCTCCCTGTGGTAACTCACCCTCTAGACAGGTTTTCACCTACGTCCCCGGATCGGCCGTTCCTCCACCCGCCCGCTCCAAAGGGTAGCTCCTCTCTCTAGCTCACCCACTAGCTTGAATGCCATGGTTCCGCCACAAGACCCTCATCCGGCCCGGTTCATGGAACAACACAAGGAAATGAAAGCGCAGATCGCTCGAACCGACCGCCAAGAAGCCCGCCCGCTTCCGCCTGGCTGCACTGACTCCATTGTTCCTCTCGCCCCACAAATTCGTGATGCCTAATCTCGGGATCTCTTTGATGGGACCGCATGTCCGAAAACCCATTTTGACACATATACCTTGGCGATGAAAGCCAAAGGATGTACCAATCGCCAGCTGGCCGACTATTTCGCCATCCTTGAAGTCCAAAGGCCTTAAAGTGGTTCTTCCGTTTGAAACTCCGGGCTGTGGCCACATGGGACCACGACATTACCAATGCCTTCAGCGTAAAAATATAAGGCCAACTTGGAATGGGAAACAAATATGGTTGACCTACAAACAACAAAGCAGTCATAGTCATTCCGATGAGAATGTTGGGACTTTTACAAGCTGGTGGAATCTCGAAACTCGTTGAAATGGCCATCCCTCCTTCCGAAGAGGAACAACCGGACATCTTCCAAACCATGCTTGAAACCACATTCGAGAGCCTCCTCGCTCACTTCCCATACTCGACTTACGGCTACGGTTAACTCGCAGCCTAAGTTTGAAAAGGCCTACACCGCAACCGGCCGCCGCACTCCGCCACGTATATCGGGCTCCTCCCGCAAACACCGCCCGCCTCCCGCTAAAGGCAAAGAGATGATTAACTATGCGGACAGAATGTAATAACACGACTCCTTTTGCTCCCAGAAACCAAATGAGCCTGCATCAACCGCGGTCATAAATCTCGAAAACTTTGGAATGCCTCGAATGACATCTTTAGGGACCGGTGAAAGAAGGCTTGTCGCGACCTTTGGAGAATTTCCAACCCGTAAAATCCGAATGCTCCCGTGGATACTACAAAGTATCAGGCTTTTCATCAAGCTCACGACATCTCGATCGACAACCGCTTTACTCAAAAAGGCAATCCAGGGGCTAATAGAGCAAGGAAAGTTGGAAGGCCCCGAAGGGCCTAACACAATGCTGCAAAATCCGCCGCTAAGGAACCATAATCGTGTGAATATGATCAATGCGGAGAATCTTCGCATGCCCAGAAGATGCCGATGAAGGTCCCCAAATACCCGTGGCCAACCTCGTCGAGGATCCCGACTCCGGATTCCTCGCCCGAGGATATCGAACGAATCAACCCATCTTGGTCTCACGCCGAGACTCCTTGCAAGAATACGAGGCCCGCTATTTCTGATAAAGGGAAAACCGATACCGAAGAACCTGGGCCAGTTCCGCCGTAATATGAAAGAACCATTTACACAAGATGGTTAGAACAATCGAAGAAGAATCGAACAAGAAAGCTTCCGCGGGCGCTCGTATCGGGGCTTATCAAAGCAAAGAGGCCGAAGAGCATCTCGGAGCTAGTACACTTCGCAAACCGGCTGTGGGAGAGCCCGAATATGATCCCGAGAACATTGAAGAATCTAAGAGGAGGATTCCTTCTATATCCTACTCCGGTGTCAAATACGTGCCACCCCCTCTCACTCTTCCCCCGCAATTTCGGGAGGAGAAGCCGAGTCACAATTGCCACTTCCGGAATGGGAACATATGACAATTTTTGCGGCCGCACGCACCCATATTCCCCAACGGGTTTGATCGGCTGCTCCTCTCACCCGAAATCCCGTAGTAATGGGAAGAAGATTCCGATGACGATGATGATGATGATGACGAGAGCGAAGAGTCAACTGAGGCCCCAGATCCGGAAACAACTGGAACAATCATGCCGAAATGAGCCCACGGGAGCCAGTGCACAACGGTCAAGTTATCGCCAGAGTTTACGACGAAGAAACTTCTAAGACGAATATGAGACCGAGGACATGAAGGCCATGAAGTTTCATGGATCTCGAGCACGTGGATGTCTTAGAATTCAACACCGCTACCATGCTTTGGGGGAAAGGGTTTTCTGTGTGTCCGATCCAGCCGTATAGTCGAAGATCCGATCGAAAGAGGAAAATTAACTCCCATCCGCCCAAATGAGAAAATAACCATGGTTAGATCAAATCCACCCCAACAAAGTAACACTCCTTCGTCAGTGGTTACCCAAGAAGAGGTCACCTTCCCGAATGTATGTCGCTCTTTCGTAGAAGTCCTAGAAACCGGCATGATACCGGATGCGCCTCCCACACGTAACGCTATAATCATCTCCAACTCGAGTATTGGCTGTAGGAATCCGAATGGCCGCACTATACCGGGATGAGATCGAAAAGCCGCCGAGTCCCGACAATAGCGACTCTTGTTGCATGATAACTATGAGCAAGGCCTACTACGAGAGTGAATCTGAGGACGCCCCTAGCTCAAGGGGCCATCCAAGGGGCAACAACACAACCCCAAACCCAAAAGCTCGCGACTTGGGAAGGCTTATAAGGGCCGCCAGAAGGAGCCAAGATGCACCAAATTTCCTCACCGTCACTAGACTCCGCTGTAACCAATGGCCAATAGCCAAAAGGGCTCCCCCATCGACCTTGGCAAGATTGAAGAAATCTACCAAGAGACGATCGATGAGGAAGTTAACCTGTTGACCCGCTCCGGCAGATCTTCCAAGGAAATCCCAAGGCGTATAAGAAGGCCACGTATCAAGCACCGAAAGAAGATCGCCGCCCCTATGCTAAGACAAACTGAAACCTGCATCCCGAAAAGAGGATCCCGTGCTCACCAATTGAAGCAAACACAAAGCCAACATTTCCTCTCGGTCTCTACTCACCTCGCCCTATCCCCATAAGCCGAAGCCGGAAGAAAGCCCGGCTCGCACTCGTGCCTATTGATGCTACTCCCGATGATGTGGTACAACTAATTGGAAACATCCATTACGGGAATATAATCACTTTCTGGCGCATCTCGACCTCCCTCAATTTGGGGCCGATCATAACGAGCCTCTCTTCATCACACCCACTGGATGAACGACGCCTCCTCGGGTCCCGGTTGATAATGGGTCCTAATGAACATTCTTCCCGCAAAGATCATGAGCTTGCTTGATATCAAGACTACGTACTTGAAGCCTTCTTCTCTCACAAGCCAAAGCTTACGACTCAACATCCCGAGCATCCTCGAGTTGCTACTTTAGACCTCCGGGTTTGGACAGTAAATTGATACCGTGGAATTCCGTGTTATCGACATCCCGATTACTTTCAATGCCTCGCCGGGAAGACCTCGGCCGCATCAAGTCAAAGCGGGTCGCCTCAAGCCTCCACCAAGTTGTGTGAAATTCGCCTCGAATGGGGATCTCGACAACCATTTACGGAGATTTAGTCACTTTAGAGGGCACAGTATACAGGCGGAATACCTATTCTCGAAATCAAACATGACGAGGAAGGTCACATGCTAACAAGTTTCACGCCGAGCCTCCCAAGGCCCAAGTGTGCAACATAGATCCGACGGTCACTGGGATAAAATCCCACCTGGCCTTGAAAATGATGAGAAAAATGAGCTATCTACTCCGGCCTCTGGCCTGGGAAGCACCAACAAGGAACTCACAAACTCATCGAGGTGAAAGGACGTAATACTCGCCACGGCCCGGGATATGAGGCCTCCTCAAATGACACCGCAAAAGGAAAAAGATTTGAAGCCGCCACAGAAAGGTCCCGCCGACAACCCTAAATCTCTCCCCTTCACCCTAATTTGGCCGACTACTTTGTAAAGGGTCCCACACAAACCAGAAACATCACAGAGCCCACTCCTACGGCAGGATGGCTAAAGCTACAGGATAGCCTCAACAAGTTTAGGAGGAACCAAGGCTAACCCGGTCCGTAGAATGTTCCCGGACCTACCCAAGATACCGGGGCTACCACCGCCACGAAGAGCGAGTATACCTTCAGAGGCGTGCCTCGACTCGGTGGAACAGCCTCGAGAAGCTCACAACCACTATTCCTACCGCCCAGAAGATCCGAAACCCGAATTCGAACCGACAAAGTGCCAAAAGCTAAGGCCACGGAATTTCCTCGTATGATCGGGATGGTCCGGTTATGCAAAGAATTGTTCGAAGAAGAAGTCCAGTGCCGACTCCGATTGATCTCGGCTCGGTCCAAGAGATGATAGCAGCAATT
Organism: Adenophora triphylla var. japonica; assembly: GCA_022495995.1. Lineage (NCBI taxonomy): Eukaryota > Viridiplantae > Streptophyta > Magnoliopsida > Asterales > Campanulaceae > Adenophora > Adenophora triphylla. The sequence goes on along the minus strand of JAFEMH010000876.1, from coordinate 251,352 downwards.
GAGAAAGGAAAACAAAAACAAAGACAGCTTCCCGAGTCATGAGGCCACCAACCGATGCCGCTAAAGAATTGGGAAAACCTCTCGTGCTCCGTCCGCGACCAAGGAGGAAATGATCACCAAGCTTGGATTGGTCCCCCGTCCCTTTCAGTGTCAATCTAGGACAAGTCCTCCCGCCTCTCTTTGTTAAGATCGAGTCTCTAGGGTCGTCCGACGGCCTTACGCCCGAAGACTACGAGTCTCTAGCAAGCGCCGTATTCCCTTTCGTTTTCAATGAAATGACGAACCTTTCCGAGTATCCCTTGATTGCCACTTTAACTAATGATGAATTAAAAAAAACACTTTAATAATAATTCATTAGATAAAGAAGGCATACATTAAACGAAAAAAAAATCAAACAACAAAAAAAAAATCTTTAAGCAAAGTTGTCCTGAAAGAGGAAAATCGAGCCCAAGCCGCCGAAGAGATTTTGACGAGTGTGAATTTGGGAACTGCTGGAAGAGCCTAAAGAGACGCAGATTGGTGATTTCTTCAAGGAATCGGAAAGGGATGCTCGCAAAGTCCTACAAAATCCTCAACTCAAGGAAAGTAGCCCTCTTCATCAAAGAGAACATCATGTGCGTATACGGTTGCCACAAAATCATTTCGTATAATGGATCCCACTTCGAAGGGGAATGTGAAAATCACGGCGGAATTCCGAATAACCTGTCACAAGTCATCTCCCTACAGCCCCAAACCAACGGAGCCGTCGAGGCAAAGAAACAAGACTCGAAAATATCATCCGGAAAATGGTCAGTCCAAGGCGTAGATTGGCCCGAGAAGTTACACTGCACTCGGGGCTACGTAACACGGGCCGAACGGCAATCGGGGAAACACCGTTTGCCCTCACATACGGAATGGAAGCCGTACTCCCAATCGAGAGCTAGAGATCCCCTCGCTTCCGTATACCGCTGGAAAGCCGATCAACGAGGTCGAATGGCTCCAGAGTCGCATGACGACTGAATTGGCCCTACTAGATGAACGCCGATCGAAGGCCATGGAACACATCCGAGCCTACCAAGGAAGAATGGCTAGTAGCCTTCGACAAGAAAGTAAAGCATCGGGAGATCCGAGAAGGTGATCTCGTTTTAAAAGAAAAGCCCCTACCCGTATCAACCCCTCGGCAAATGGGAGCCTCGTATGGGTCGGGCCATATGTCGCCCGTAAGATCTTCTCCTGAGGAGCCATGCAACTTGCGTACCTCGACGGAATCCCTTTGTACACCCAGTGAATGGTGACAAGCCGCGTATACTACGCGTAAAAAAAAAAAAAAAGAAAAAAAGAAGAAAAACAAAAAAAGAGTGCTAAAAGAGTAATACCCAACTAGGTTGAAAACCCAAGAAGGGCGGCCTAGGTAAAAACAGGTCTGCACCAAAAAAAAAACAACAAAAAAAAAAAAAAACAAAAAAAAAAAAAAAAAAAAAAACAAAAGAAAAACCAAAAAAAAAAAATGTGGTTGCACAAAAAAAACAGCAAACAAAAAAGTTGAACTACGAAGACCCGAGCTCCTCAAAATGAGGGGAACGTAGGCAAATGAAACGGTTCGGTCTAAAGCACAAATAAAAGCCATACTTTGGCATCAATACAATTGATCGTACCATGAAAGCGTCTCGAAAAACTCTAAAGCAATTCAAATATTCATTACAAGTTAAAAGCTCTTTGATGAGTCTAAGCCCGATTCATTCCTACAACCGGCAACTCTCGCTAAAAGAAAACTAAGATACATAATCAAACTAATGTGTCTCGCCATGCACAAGAAAGGGATACTCGAAACCTCGTAGTCACTCCAAGCCACTCGTATCGGCCTCTCCCCTCTTCTTCCCCTTCGAGTCTTCTTTTTCTCGAACAGAAAGATGTCGCTGTTCCTCCTACCAAGCTCCGTATAGGAACAGATCTATCAAACCAGCCTCCGTCAGTGGCCTTAGTAGCCCTAGCGTCATCTCTCATCTCCTCGTAGCCTAGCCGGTAAAGCATAGGAGCCCTCCTCTCCCCGCTCTCGACGTAAGCCTCATAATCGGCCGCGCGTCTCCGCTCCCGTCACGAGGGTTGGCCTCGCCTCGCCTCCTCCTCTCGTAAACAGCCAGTCCTCCGCACCCACAATGGCCTCACGCCGTCTCAAAATAGCCACCCGAGTCTCTCCTGCATGCCTCTCATACCAATCCAGGTACCAAGTGGTCAAGAACACCGGCCTTGACGCCCGAGAATAACCCGAGGAGGAAAGGCATCATACCTCCATGCTCGGGAAAGAAATGGAAACACCGAGGGATCATCCATAGGAAACAGGAGCCACCACCCCGGTGGCTATATCATCAAAGCCCTCCAAAGGAACCCGCTCCAAGCCAAACCGTCTCGTAACTAAAGCCGGAATATAGAAGCTGGACCGAGAAAGCCCCTAAGCATGACCACGGAGACCCATCCTCAAGCACTCGCGAGTCTCCACCCGCCAACAAGGCACCGACCATCTCGATATCCTCTGTCCGGAGACCCGCCATCCAACGCTCCCACGAGCCCCGATCATCAAAATCCACATCAACCCCTCTCCCCGGCAAATGTCCAAGGCTCGATCATATCGAGGTTTCCGAAGAACCCCCAAACGCTCCATCGCCCACAGGTCAAGAGGAACGGTCGCCCCCGCGCATATACCGCCTTCCTGTAGCTAACTGCCTATCAAGAGCATGAAAAGTCTCCCCTAGAATCAAAGGAACGACATCTCTCGCCTGTGCGACAAAGGAACGACAACATCCAAAGAAAGACCGATGGCAAATCCCAAAGGAATAGACCATGAACAGGTGCGCAAACATACAAAGTGCAAAGGCATCCCAATAGGCATCATCCACCAAGCCTAGGCCCCTAAATCCTATCCGGGAAGACCGAAATATCGAAATGATCGGGACCACGGATCATACTCTTTGCGCTTCCTCCGGGAAAGATGAAGGAGGACGCACAACTGTCAACAAAAGAAGCCCCTCCGGCAAAGGAACCGCTATCTCTTCCACCTCCGACCTCCAAGCAAGGCCCGAAATTCTTCGACGGAACAATCTCGTTGAAGGAAAGGCAAAAGACATGCCTTCTAGTGTCCCAAAATGAGGAAGAAGCCCTCAAGAGCTCATAATCCGAATCAATTCCTTGAGAGACCATAAGCACTTCACCTTGTACCTTTCTTCAAAGAAGGACCTCCTCTCATGCATGATCTCCCTGGACCAATCCTTGAACTTGTTGAAGAATGACATTTGGGGATTCTTGGGACAATTTTGATGGAGCTTTTCTAAAGTTTTCCATGGTTTTTCTCTCTTTCTCCCGAAAATGCTGCTTTAGGACTCGAAGTTGAAGAGGATATTTGAATTTGAAATAAAGCAAGACCAGGTCTGTGTCGAACTTTCAAAATTAAAGGACAATGTCGGGAGAGCAGCCTATCCGTGACATGATTGTCACAATTTAAAAAATTCGCAACACCCAAGCCGCTTACACCAAAAGAGGAATATTCCGTCCTGCTGCTCAAACCCGTGCAAAAACCTCCCCAAACCACCCATATACCAAACACCCTTGCAAAAAACCAAGGCTCATGCAACACCGCATTCATACCGCATTGCATTCATAAAATAAAATCCTAAATTATTACATTCCAAAAAAAAAGAGTGTGCATAAAAAAAAAAACAAACAAACATAAATAAAATCCTAAATTATTACATTCAAAAAAAAAATGTGCATAAGCTGTACAAATCTAAATCTCAATCTCAAATCTCAAAAAAAAAAATCAATCGGAGTCTCCAGCGCCCGATGTCTGCCCCCGGCCCCTCTTGCGACTCGGGCCCGCTCTCCTCAGAGCCCCGAAAATCTCGGCTCAATCGTCCTCGTCTCCGTAAAGAGGCTCATCAGACCAACCGGCACGCTCCGATAGGGCAAGCCGAGATCCGCGAAAAATCGTATCCGAAGGTGAAGGCGTCTGACTCCCGGACGTACGAAGACGACCCGCCATGCCGCCATACGTGTCCCCGCCCGTGTGGATCCCCGAGAATGACGTGATCCGAAGGCATCAAGCACCGCGCTGGGATCAAGGAGAGGAGACAGAGGAGTCTCTCAAGAAGTCTCCGAGCGAATAGGGAAGCCTCCCTGGCCCGCTTAAAGCGCCGGCCGTGGTCGCCTCGCTCTGTCACTCCAGGAGCCCCGCAAGCGACCATCCTCCCGATGAATCTCTTGCCCCGATCACTTGCTTCGCGCCTTCGACGACCACCTCCGAAACCGCACAAAAGCAAAAGCGTCAAAAAAAAAGAAGTGATGCTAAAGATGATGAAACAAAAGAAAGAAAGGAAGAAAAGCGTAAAAGCCATACCTTCATACTCCTGACGAGGCCGGAAAGCTCGTGGAAGTCGCCGGCCGAGGGATCTCGCACCCTCAATCGGACCCCATCCTCGATATAGGAAAAATCCGTCTCGAGGGTACCGCGGATCCCAAGCCCTCCCTATCCAGTAACCTCGAGGCATCCTCACCCTCTCCTCAAGACGAATGTCGCATACGGCTCAATCGCCACGAAATCCGAGAAGGCCGGGCCGCTTCTGTGAATCATCCCAGTCACTGACCGATCACCGGTGCATCATATCGGCGGGAGGCTCCACCGGTGTCCTCAAAGGCGAGTTCCCACGCCATGCCGGGCGCGTCACCCTCTCTCCCATAATATGCATCGCAGTCGACCTCTCAAAATCCTCCGCCGCACAAAGCCCGTGTCTCAGGGGCCATCCTTCAAATTTTCTTTGCTGCCACTGCAAAGCGATCCTGTGGGAAGAATATCATCCCTCATCTCGTCTCGGCCTCCGTCAAAGGAAGGCAATCCGCGCACTGAGGGGCCGCCGTACGCCCCGGAGCTTATCTTCTCCCGGCATGCTTGGGACCAAGATCGCATGGCTCGGATACGCCCGACGTACTCCGCCGGCCGCCGCCACATCGTGACGTGGAAAAACTCCAACGCCCATACCGCGAAAGGTAAAAATCCAATCAATCCAAAGGCAAAAGAAAAGTGCGTGCTCAAAAAAAAAAAAGAGAGGAAAGCAAAAAGAGAGCTTATACCTGTGGCAAACTCAAAGCAAGATAGAAGAGCTCACAGCCTTCCCATTGCATCTATCAAGAGCAAAATAAAGTTTCGCCAGCCTCGCCTCTCCCCACGAGACATCTCCGCCGTCTCCATGTCCTCCAAGGACCTCAACAAGGCAAAGACCGCCGTCCTCAAAGATGTCCAAAGAGGGTGCTCGAAAAGCAAACCACAAGAAGGCCCCGGCAATCCGATCGGCGCCTATCCTCTCCTCCCCTGCCTCATAGCTCGCTATGGTCTCCACAATCTTACCATAGACCACGGCATACTCCATCCCCATCCCCTTTTTGGGAATAGGGAAAATCCCAAGAGCCTTCGTAGATCCGCATCGCTATAGCCGTCCCGCCACTCAATGCCGCTGGCCCATTAAAGGACAGCCCGTAATCGCAGCGTAATCGGAGGGCGTAACCGTAGCCTCGCCTTAAGAAGTGAAAGGTGTGGGTCGCGTCCCACCAGTGCCGCGCCAGAGCAAACATCAAGCCCTTGCTCTTAGTGGAACTTGACCACCCCCTCAAGCACTCAACGAACTCCCAAAGCCCCGTCTCGACAACAACTGTCTCTGACTCGGCAAAGCTCCTCGGCCCGCATCCGGAAGCCGGTCCCACAAGTCAATCACGGACTCCACCGATCCTCGAGTCTTCATTTTGTTCACTGCTCCGTCACAAAACGGTTTCCGCCCGTAAAAAAAAAAAGAGAGAGAGAAAATGTCAAAAAAATTGCATTTGCATTTACACAAAAAAAAAAGAAAGCATACACATGCATTAAAAAAATTTCGACAAAGATAACAAGCATACAATGAGACATAGCCCCATTTTTCTCGCATAAAAGAAAACAAGCTTTTCAAAGAAATCCCAATGCATTCATCAAAAAAAAAAAAGATGCATCCGTCCCATTTTCAAGAAGTAAAATAAAACTCCGTCATTTTCAAAAAAAAATGCATACATGCATATCATCCATCTTACATGCAACGGAGGAAAAATCCGTCCCACTTTTCAAAAAAAAATCCTAAACATACATGCATCTCATATTGGCAAAATGCCCATTCTTTCCAAACAAAATGCATGCATTGCATCATTCATCAATATCAATATTCAATTTCAAAAAAAAAAAAAAATCATCATCAACATGCAATATTCAAATTTCAAAAAAAAAAAATCAAAAATCAAAGTCACAATTCACAATTTTCAAATTTTCACATGCAATTTTCGAATTTAAAAAAAAAAAATGGCAAAAATGCCAATTCTTTTTCCCAAGCAAAATGCACATTTTGAGTTACCTATACTATTACAACATGCAAAGCATCAAAATCAAGATTCAAAGCCAATGAACATCAATCATTCAATTTTCAAAAAAAAAAAAATTCAAAAATCACCCAAAATTCAAATTTCAAACAAGAAATCAACAAAGGGATCAAAGGGTTTCAAAGTATACCGTTCGAGATTCGAATCCGAAGCCCAATGTTGCCAAGCATCGGGGTAGGGCTCCTCCGCAATCGATTGCGAAAAGATTGTAATGCCTCCTCATCCGACGAGCTCCAATCGTCTCTCCGCTACCGGGCCACGTCCTTGGCCTTGAAAAGCGCCTTCCCCGTGTTCCATTGCTCAAAATCGAAGAAATCGGAAGATTTTTGAAGCTTTTTGGCCTTCAATGGAGTTCTCCTGCTTCTCTCTCTTTCTCTCGTAAGTGTAGAAAAAAATTGAAAACCGACGAGGAAGAAGAAGAAAGGGCGTTGGCCCTAATTAATACCCCGATTTTCAGCTCTTCCTATCCGCGGACAGGATTGCAAGGGTCAAAAATGACCCTTTTGCCCCTTAAAATTTCCAGACTCGCAATTCAATCCTCCCAAATTGACAGAGTTAACCAAAGTTAACCAAAGTTATCAAGAAAATCATCCCCTAAGAAGAACGTAAGACGAGTTCCGAGAAAATCATCCCGTATCTTTCATCAAAATCAAACGGCAAACGTAAGACCGAGTGCCCCGAGAAAGATAACGGATCCCGTATCTTTCATCAAAATCTTCCAGCCAAACGTAAGACCGAGTGCCCTTCGAGAAAGATAACGGATCCCGTATCTTTCATCAAAATCATTCGGCAAGCCAAACGTAAGACCGATCTCCCGAGAAAGATAACGGATCCCGTATCTTTCATCAAAATCTCCCAAGCCAAACGTAAGACCGATCGCCCCGAGAAAGATAACGAGATCCCGTATCTTTCATCAAAATCTTCCCCGGCAAGTCAAACGTAAGACCGATGCCCCGAGAAAGATAACGAGATCCCGTATCTTTCATCAAAATCCTTCCCTATAGCCAAACGTAAGACCGAGGCTCCCGAGAAAGATAACGAGATCCCGTATCTTTCATCAAAATCTTCCCTAAGCAGAAACGTAAGACCGAGTGCCCCGAGAAAGATAACGGATCCCGTATCTTTCATCAAAATCCTTCAGCAAGCAAAACGTAAGACCAGTGCCCCGAGAAAGATAACGGATCCCGTATCTTTCATCAAAATCCGGCAGCAAATAAACGTAAGACCGAGTGCCCGAGAAAGATAACGGATCCCGTATCTTTCATCAAAATCACCCCTAGCAAGCAAACGTAAGACCGAGTGCCCCGAGAAAGATAACGGATCCCGTATCTTTCATCAAAATCTTCCCCGAGCCAAACGTAAGACCGATCTCCCGAGAAAGATAACGGATCCCGTATCTTTCATCAAAATCCTTCCCTAGTCAAACGTAAGACCGAGTGCTCCCGAGAAAGATAACGGATCCCGTATCTTTCATCAAAATCAAACCTAGCCAAACGTAAGACCGATCTCCCCGAGAAAGATAACGAGATCCCGTATCTTTCATCAAAATCTTCCCCGGCAGTCAAACGTAAGACCGAGTGCCCCGAGAAAGATAACGGATCCCGTATCTTTCATCAAAATCATTCCCCGGCAGTCAAACGTAAGACCGAGTGCCCCGAGAAAGATAACGAGATCCCGTATCTTTCATCAAAATCATTCCCGGCAGTAAAACGTAAGACCGAGTGCCCCGAGAAAGATAACGGATCCCGTATCTTTCATCAAAATCCTTCCCGGCAAGCCAAACGTAAGACCGAGTGCCCCGAGAAAGATAACGAGATCCCGTATCTTTCATCAAAATCTTCCCGCAGAAAACGTAAGACCGAGTGCCCCGAGAAAGATAACGGATCCCGTATCTTTCATCAAAATCTTCCCTAAGCAGCCAAACGTAAGACCGATCTCCCCGAGAAAGATAACGAGATCCCGTATCTTTCATCAAAATCTTCCAACTAGCCAAACGTAAGACCGATTTCCTCGATGAATACGTCCGATTTTCCTCAAAGAAAGGCTAACGAAATCCCCAAAGAAAGTTAACGGAATCCCAAAAGCCAACGAGATCTCGAGTAGTACTCGAACTACGAAAGGGCTTGATTCCCACTAGGGATACGTAGGTAGCCTATCATTAGGTCCACCCTCGACCAAAACGGTCACCCTCTCCTTCGGCGAGACGAAGTCCCTTAGAAAGGCCATTTCAAATTAAGGTCGGCGCCTAAAAAGCCATCATCTCCAAGGTTCGAGGCACCTAAAGCGCCATCTCCAAGGTTCGAGGCACCTAAAACGCCATCTTCAAGGTTCGAGGCACCTAAAGCGCCATCTCCAAGGTTTGAGGCACCTAAAACGCCATCTTCAAGGTTCGAGGCACCTAAAACGCCATCTCCAAGGTTCGAGGCACCTAAAACGCCATCATCAAGGTTCGAGGCACCTAAAACGCCATCTCCAAGGTTCGAGGCACCTAAAACGCCATCTCCAAGGTTTGAGGCACCTAAGACGCTATCACTAGGAAAGCGATAAATCGCAATCATCCCCAAAGAGAGACCGAAAATGGTCATTCCTATCCCAGCAGAGCGGATAGCCATCGACCGAAAATGGTCATCTCTTATCCCCAGCAGAGTTTCTTTCCAAAGCAACCGACCGCGTAATCTCGCTCATCGGAGTTCGAGGCACCTAAAACGCCATCATCTCCTGTGGTCAAAGACCCGAACTACGATCGGCTTGATTCCCATTCGGGATACGTAGGTAGCCTATCGCCAGGTTTAGCCACCCGATCACTCGATCATCCCGCCAAATATGGAGCCTTACTCTTATCGACGACCCCGCTTCCTTCGAAAGCGCCGTCGCCGAGGGGCTACTGTAAGTGCTCCAATTTGAGCTTGTTAGAATTTTCGTTAGAAAATTAACGAAAGTTATAACATTTCTAACAACTCCTAACTATCCTAACATTTCTAACAAAGTGAGGGTAAATTGGGCATTGTTATTTAAGGATCAACCTTAAAAAGAATCTCAAAAGAAAAACAAAAGGAATAAAACCATAAATAGAAATGGCCGGAAACACAAAACCTGGCCGTTAATTTGAAATTTCAAAAGAAATATTCCTCTTGTCCAAAGCCTCGGAGCCGCATTTAATGAACAGTGCACGCCGAGGGTTCCCATCCGCGCGGATAGGATTGCAATTTTCAGAGGGCTATAAATTGAGCCCTCCAAATCACAAAAATAAGAAGCCACAACACATTTTGCACCGAACCTCAAGGCGAAATATAGAGAGAAAACAGTGAGAATTCACTTGAATTGTCACCATTTTCTCTCCAATCTTTCCCAATTCATACTCATCCACTCACTCTCATATTAAAGCCCTAAACACTCATACATACAAGCCAAACACTCAAGAACACAAGGAAGATTGGTAAACCCTCCTTCTCCTAACCCTAAATCTCAACCATGCATGCATCTTCAAACTACAAAATGTAGTTCTTTCATCTTCTTGCTCTAGATCTAAGAAGATCACCATGGAAGACCATCTCCATGGATGATCTTCTACAAAGATCAAAATTATTTTCAAGTTCTCTTACTTTCTTGCAAAGAAAACTCATTTTCAAAACCCTAAAAACCATTTTCAAGCATAAAATCTCATTTTCAAAGGATAAAAATCCCCTTCCCAAGCAAATGAAATGCTTAGTCCTAATGTACCCCAAGGATGGTTTGGTATAGTTGATTCACCACTAAAATGTCTAGTGATCACTAACCAAAACCTAGGGAAATGGGGACAAGCATGGATGCAAAACCCCCCTTAAAATCACATTTTCTCTCTTGGGAAGTTGCTGTCCAGTAGCAATTTTCCCAGACCTCAGTCCATTGTCTTAATTTTTGGACACAGATGAACTTGGAATTTGGTGTTGACTACAAAACACTTTTTGTAGCCAACATCCAGAGATTTCCAGACATATTTTTACTTTATTTTTTGGGTGAGTAAAACTCCTCTTTTCAAATTTTCTTTCAGAGGCTAGTTCATCAGCTTCTGGGAATCCAGATCTCATATCTGAGGTTTCCAGAAGATTTTGACCCCTCAAATATTCTCCAAAATGGAAAATTCCTTCGCACAAGTCTTATTTAAGGTGTCTAGAACAACTTTCATTCTCTGAGTTTATCCAGATTATGAAGTTTTAAGACCCTTGAATCCATTCCAAAATCAAAGGTCCACTGCCTTTTTCATTCTGGCAGAAATGGCTCTCAACTTCAAAAGGTCTTTTGAGTACCAAATCTCAATCCAAAAATCCTCCAAAAAATCATGGGATCAGTTTAAAGTCTTAAAAAGATATCCCAATTTTTACTTTTCTGAGTTTCAAAGTATTTTGGCCAAAACACACACACACACACACAAATGATTTTCAGCTTGGAAGACTCGTTTTACGAGGCATTCCGGGTGCACACTAACGTCCTTCCCGGCTTGTAACATGACCTCCGAACCTAAATCTTTGATTTCGGGTTTTTTTCAAAGTTTTGGCCCTCAAAATTAAAATGGCGTGGCGACTCCGTTTTCGTTGATTTTTTCAAACAAAAATGGGAAAATTTTCGGATTCACATATCATCACAGCGTCCCACGAAAAGACGCTCCCCTCAGCTCCGGCAAATCTTTCGGGCAGTCCCGAAATGTCAACGTAATCGGTATCCTGTATCAGCATCCCGTATGCTTCTCCAGCTGAGATACCAAACAAAGACACTAGCTTCTCAACAGTGGCCATGCCACCAGCATACGGAAGAACTAGTTGTTCCGTCTCAGGTCCTCCCAGAATGGCCCAGAAATCTTCAAACGTAGGAGTGATTTCGTTGTACGAAAAAGCTGTACACATTCCTCCGCACGTCCCGAACCGAGGCGCGGCTCTCAAAAGATCCCAATCGGGCATGAGCTCCTTCAAAGCCCAAACGTTTAATCCCGTAATTTTGACCTTCGAAAAACCTTTTGTTTCGCCTCGTGTGGTTCCGTACCTACGACCGAAAGTTGTCCAAATATTGCTCTTGCATCAGAGACGATAACTTGGGAAAGGGAGCCATGTCGAAAAATGAAAGGAACCTTGGAAGTTTGAGAGAATTGCCGAGATGAACAAAAAACTATGCGCGAGTTTCTTAAACAATTGCAAAGCTGAAGCGCAATTTAAAGAACTGGAAATTCATTCCAAGTCCGGCGGACTCCTTGTAGATTGACTTGGTCAACTCTGCAGACATTGCCCCTAAATTGGAAACATTTCCAAGCCACTCCCCTGTTCACCTTTGAGAAATCTGCGTCTTTGCCCATGGTTTCATGCAACAAATGTCAGTATCCCTTCCGCCCCGGGCTCGTGCAACAGTGCAAATAATTAATAATTAGTGCATACATGCTTAATTTTTGACCCGTTCAATTTTTAATGCATTTCTCATTTTATTTGTTTTTGATTAACCTGCTTCCTTATTTGCCAAAAATAACAGAAGGTGATCACGGAATAAATATGCGAAGGAGTTCCGCCTGGGCGCCTTTTTGCAAATACGGTTCAAATCAAAATTTGTTCTCTGACAAATACATGCATTTTGTCTAAACAAAGCAAGAAGAAAGAAAGCAAGAAAGAAAGAAAGCAAGAAAAGGGGACTACGAGTCCTGCTCGTCGTCATCCGTACACTCGACGTCTTGCTCCGCCGCTGCCGGATCCGTCGCAAACAGAACTCGCCGAACTCCTCCAGTAGGGAATAGGCGAAGGGCCTCCTCGAGTACGCAAACTCGAGGACTCCTCTCTCGCGCCCGAGTGCGCAGAAGAAGGAGCTCCAAATCCAGCCGTTCCGCCCGTGAATTGGCCGAACCCCTGTGTAAAGTCCTCCCCACCAGCTGTGGGAGCAAGCGAATCTCTCGACCTAGACGGCCCCCGATCACGGACGTCCACGCTCCTCCGGGAACTGCACCGCATGAACTCCATGAGCCTCCTAGCGTAGGCGGACCACCCGTCCACCAGCCTCATGGCGTCATTGTACGTACGGCCGATACTGCGAACCAGGAAAGTCATCGAAAGCGAGCGTAAAGTACAGATGCAACATGTGCAGAATGCTACTATCAAATGCGAGAAAATCAAAAAAGGGTGCTCACCGAAGCATTGGGGGTCCGCCTGTATCGTGGTCTCGGCTCCGGGAGCGGGATCACAAGTCGCCTACGCGAACCGTCCGACCCCTCGTACGCTAGCCTAGCTCGCGGGACCGGAAAATCTCGAGGACCTCCGGGACCTCGCCCTCTATCTGTACTGCGGGCTCCTCACCTCATCCTCAAGAAAACATCATAGGCGGCCCCGCTATGATGTACTCGGAAGTATACGCCTGTATGTACCCCCTCCCGGCTCATCCATCGGCATCTCCCGGGATGCCGCATGAACATCGGAGGATCCACCGCACCAAGGGAAGAGACCCTTGCCTATGCCGACGAGTCACCCTCTCCCCTAGATACATGGCGTCACGGTGAAGTCCCACTGGAGCTTCCGCCTCCGTGTAGTCTCGCGGCAACTCCGCACCGCGACGGCATCGAACCTACTCCACTGTGTCACTGGATCCTCTCAGAGAACTCCGGTTCGGTGCGGAGATATCTCCTCGTATGACACTCGAGTGCCAACTCTCGAAGAGACCGCCTCTTCGCTTTCTTACGCCAAACCAACATGGCAGGAACAGGGGACGGTACGGCTCCTTGATGTCCCAAGCTCGTGACCGAACACCTCGTAGCACCGGACACCGCCAAGAGAATGGAAAGTTAGCTACAAAGCGTATACATACGAGTACATAAAAGAGGCAAGGAAGAGAAAAAGTACGTGAACTTACATCCAAGACGGGCGTGAAAGCGGCCTAAAGGAGTGCTCCTCTCCCCGCGAGAACCCGTCTCCAGGGGAGTGGTAGAAGCTCGGCCGCCCAGCCTCCCCCACGCGAACCCCTCACGGCATCCAAGTCTACCAAACACGGCCGAGCGAGAGGGAAGTGACAAGACGTGTCGAAGTCGAGAATAAAGTCGCGACGGCCGCAAACCAAAGGAACCCTCGAGCCGGACGCTCGCGGTCATCCTCAAGGACCAGCGGATGGCGGCGACACCCGCCTCAGATGCCTCTCCATCGGCTGCCGAATGCCTAAGCCCCTGGCATCGGTAATATCAAAACCCAGCCTGCATAACAAGCGCTTTCAGGGTGTAACCATCAACCCACACGCCGGAGCGTGTTGCCATAAGTCGGCAACCCGGTGATAGCGGCAAAATCCGTGGGAGTCACCGTCGCCTCCCCCATACGAAATGGAAAGTGTGGGTCGTATCCCACCGCACTCGCTCGCCGCAACATACATGGACCTGCCCTCGGGGTATCACGCTGCCGCTAAGACTGGAGATAAACCCAAACCTAACCCGGAGTCAAGCACCGGCCGCGCGACTCCTCTCTCCCTCTCGAGCCACGTCCCAGGGATAATGTCCCACAATGCTCGCACCGCCTCAAAGGCACCCCGACTCTTACGGGTTATGAGTATTAACTGCCCTCACTGTCCTCGTAGACAAACAAAGACAGAAGCAACATCAACAGAAATGCACCAACGCATGTCAAAAGGATGCAATGCAGATACGGTTCTCATTCATTTCCTACGTATATTCTCATTCATTTCGAAAACTCCGTCGAATCCGAAACTTTCAAAAGATTTCGAAAACTCCGTCGAATCCGGAACTTTCAAAACATTTCGAAAACTCCGTCGAATCCGGAACTTTCAAATCATTTCGAAAACTCCGTCGAATCCGAAACTTTCAAAATATTTCGAAAACTCCGTCGAATTCGGAACTTTCAAAATCTTTCGAAAACTCCGTCGAATCCGGAACTTTCAAATCTCTTTCGAATTTTTCGAAAATTTACTCCGTCCCGAATTAAAGCTACTTTAATTTTGGAAAATGCATCTAGACATGGAATTTTGCAACCAAAATTTTTATGTCATCTACCCATAGTGTCAATTGAACTACATCCTAGTCAATTTCGACAACAATTCATGGCAAACTCAAAAGCCCCAATTCGGGCACCAAAATCCCTAAGTTTATTCCTAGCAAATTTCTAACATTTAAAGAATGCACATTCTTAAAATTAATGGAATTTGTAGGAAACTTACTTGTCTCTTGATCCCATCCTTGGAGTTGTGTCTATCCCTCGCCGGATAAAACTCCGCCGGATTCAATGGGTGCACAATGGTTCGAATGGTCCGAACCAACCGTGTTCTTTCGTCATCGGTCCTTCCGTGGCGAGCCATTGGTCCTCCTTCACCTTCCATAGCGAATTTCCTTCACAAATTCGAGCAAACCTTGCAATTTGGGTTGGAATTTTTCTCTCTTTTCTCTCCTCTCTCGCCGGCAACAATGAAAGAAAATGGCTTCTTCTTCCTCGGCCTCGGCGCTGAATAGGACTTTGTCAAATTCAGTAAAGTCCCAGGACTCTTCCGCACCAGAAAAAGATTCCTTCCATTTTGGTCCCTCAACTTTTGGCAATTCCAATTTTACCTCTTTTGGGCCTCCCCAAAAGTATAAAATTCCCCAGTTAGACATTTCTAACGCCCATCCCCCGAGGATAAATTCCCAGTTAGTTTTCACTAACGCTTGTCTCCTGACGTTAAATTCAGTCCAGTTGACGTTTGACATTCAAACGTTCAACCATGTCTCCGGACATTCCAGTTACTATTCCGTCTCCCGACGTTAAAATTTAATAATGGTCTTCACCATTAAATTCTCAATCGCGACCTTTCACGGTCCGATTTCAAAGTCTTAATCGCGACCTTTCACGGTCCGATTCCAAGTCTTAATCGCGACCTTTCACGGTCCGATTCAAATCCTTAATCGCGACCTTTCACGGTCCGATTCCAATCCTCAATCGCGACCTTTCACGGTCCGATTTCAAAGTCTTAATCGCGACCTTTCACGGTCCGATTTCAAAGTCTTAATCGCGACCTTTCACGGTCCGATTCAAATCCTTAATCGCGACCTTTCACGGTCCGATTCCAAATCCTTAATCGCGACCTTTCACGGTCCGATTCCAAGTCTTAACCGCGACCTTTCACGGTCCGATTCAAGTCTGTCCCGCGACCTTTCACGGTCCGATTCCAATCCTCAATAGCGACCTTTCACGGTCCGATTTCAAAGTCTTAATCGCGACCTTTCACAGTCCGATCCAAATCCTTAACTGCGACCTTTCACGGTCCGATTTCAATCCTCAATCGCGACCTTTCACGGTCCGATTCCAATTCTTAATCGCGACCTTTCACGGTCCGATTCCAATTCTTAACCGCGACCTTTCACGGTCCGATTCAAGTCTCAATCGCGACCTTCACGGTTCGATTCCAATCCTCAATCGCGACCTTTCACGGTCCGATTTCAAAGTCTCAATCGCGACCTTTCACGGTCCGATTCAAATCCTTAATCGCGACCTTTCACGGTCCGATTCCAAATCCTTAATCGCGACCTTTCACGGTCCGATTCCAACTCTTAATCGCGACCTTTCACGGTCCGATTCAAATCCTTAATCGCGACCTTTCACGGTCCGATTCCAAATCCTTAATCGCGACCTTTCACGGTCCGATTCCAAGTCTTAACCGCGACCTTTCACGGTTCGATTTCAAAGTCTTAATCGCGACCTTTCACGGTCCGATTTCAATCCTCAATCGCGACCTTTCACGGTCCGTTCTCAAGTCTTAACCGCGACCTTTCACGGTCCGATTTAAATCCTCAATCGCGACCTTTCACGGTCCGATCCAATTCTTAATCGCGACCTTTCACGGTCCGATTCCAATTCTTAACCGCGACCTTTCACGGTCCGATTCAAGTCTCAATCGCGACCTTTCACGGTCCGATTCCAATTCTCAACTGCAACCTTTCATGGTCCGATTTCAAAGTCTTAATCGCAACCTTTCACGGTCCGATCTCAAGCCTTAATCGCGACCTTTCACGGTCCGATTCCAAATCCTTAATCGCGACCTTCCACGGTTCGATTCCAATTCTTAATCGCGACCTTTCACGGTCCGATTCCAATTCTCAACTGCAACCTTTCATGGTCCGATTTCAATCCTCAATCGCGACCTTTCACGGTCCGATTCCAATTCTCAACCGCGACCTTTCACGGTCTGATTCCAATCCTCAATCGCGACCTTTCACGGTCCGATTTCAAAGTCTCAATCGCGACCTTTCATGGTACGATTCAAATCCTTAATCGCGACCTTTCACGGTCCGATTCCAAATCCTTAATCGCGACCTTTCACGGTCCGATTCCAAATCCTTAATCGCGACCTTTCACGGTCCGATTCCAATCCTCAATCGCGACCTTTCACGGTCCGATTTCAATCCTCAATCGCGACCTTTCACGGTCCGATTTCAAAGTCTCAATCGCGACCTTTCACGGTCCGATTCCAATCCTCAATCGCGACCTTTCACGGTCCGATTTCAATCCTCAATCGCGACCTTTCACGGTCCGATTCCAATTCTTAATCGCGACCTTTCACGGTCCGATTCCAATTCTTAACCGCGACCTTTCACGGTCCGATTCAAATCCTCAATCGCGACCTTTCACGGTCCGATTCCAATCCTCAATCGCGACCTTTCACGGTCCGATTTCAAAGTCTTAATCGCGACCTTTCACGTTCCGATCTCAAGTCTTAACCGCGACCTTTCACGGTCCGATTCAAGTCTCAATCGCGACCTTTCACGGTCCGATTCCAATCCTCAATCGAGACCTTTCACGGTCCGATTTCAAAGTCTCAATCGCGACCTTTCACGGTCCGATTCAAATCCTTAATCGCGACCTTTCACGGTCCGATTTCAAAGTCTCAATCGCGACCTTTCACGGTCCGATTCCAAGTCTTAATCGCGACCTTTCACGGTCCGATTCCAATCCTTAACCGCGACCTTTCACGGTCCGATTTCAATCCGCAATCGCGACCTTTCACGGTCCGATTCCAAGTCTTAACCGCGACCTTTCACGGTCCGATCTCAAACAGTCAATCCCGACCTTCGCGGTCCGACCTCCACTCTTCTATCGAGACCCCTGATGTTCATCTTCTCGGCAACAGAAATAAGCCCGAACCCCAAGGCACGAACGCCTTGCAACAATCCCTCTTCGGCCATCCTCGTAAGCCCGAACACCTTTTCACTCCATCAAGTGAACGTTCACCTCCCCGGCCGCCAGTCTGTGATGTACCCGATTTTTTTTGTGAAAATCAAAACGGAGTCGCCACGCCATTTTTGTTTTAAGGGCCAAAACTTTGAAAAAAGCCCAAGATCAGAGATTTAGGTTCGGAGGTCATGTTACGCGCCGGGAAGGACGTTAGTGTGTTTTGACCAAAATGAGTTGAAACTGAGAAAAACAAAAATGGGGAACTCTTTATAAGACTTTGAACAATCCCCAAGATTTTTGGTATGATTTTTGGGTTGAGTCTTGGCACTCAAAAGATTTTTGGGAGTTGAAAAGCAATTCTGCCAGAATGAAAAAGGCAGTTGACCCTTGACTTTGAAATGGACTTAAAGGCTTCAAAACCTCAGAATCTGGGGAAAGTCCGAGAATGAAAGTTGCTTAAAACACCCTAAATAGGGTTTCTGAAAAGGAATTTTCCATTTTGGAAGTAATTTGAGGGGTCAAAACCTTCTGGAAACCTCAGATATGAGATCTGGATTCCCAGAAGCTGATGAACTAGCCTCTGAAAGAAAATTTGAAAAGAGGAGTTTTACTCACCCAAAAAATAAAGTAAAAATATGTATGGAAATATCTGGATGTTGGCTACAAAAAGTATTTTGTAGTCAACACCAAATTCCACATTTATCTGTGTCCAAAAAATTAGACCATGGACTGAGGTCTGAGAAAATTGCTACTGGACAGCAACTTCTCAAGAGAGAAAATGTGATTTTAAAGGGGGTTTTGCATCCATGGTTGTCCCCATTTCCCTAGGTTTTGGTTAGTGATCACTTGACATTTTAGTGGTGAATCAACTATACCAAACCATCCTTGGGGTACATTAGGACTAAACATTTCATTTGCTTGGGAAGGGGATTTTTATCCTTTGAAAATGAGATTTGATGCTTGAAAATGGTTTTTAGGGTTTTGAAAATGAGTTTTCTTTGCAAGAAAGTAAGAGAACTTGAAAATAATTTTGATCTTTGTAGAAGATCATCCATGAAGATGGTCTTCCATGGTGATCTTCTTAGATCTAAAGCAAGAAGATGAAAGAACTACATTTTGTAGTTTGCAAATGCATGCATGGATGAGAGACTTAGTGTAGGGAGAGGGAGGTTATACCTATCTTCCTTGTGTCTTGTGTTTGAATGGATTCAAAGGCTTGAATGTGTTTAGGATTTGAAAGTGTTTAGGGTTGATGATTTGAGTTGGTTAAAGAGAAAACAAGTAGATAACAATGAAGTCCTCTATGTTTTCTCTCTATTCCTCCTCCTAAAGGGTGATTTGAGCTTGAGTTAGTGTATGTATAAGAGTATGTATGAGAGTGATTTGAAGTGTTTGTGAGTGAGTGAGATTTGGGAAAGATTGAAGAGAAAATGGTGGCAATTCAAGTGAATTCCCACTGTTTTCTCCCTATATTTCGCCAGAGTTTCGTTGCTGTGATCAAATTGTGTTGTGTAAACTGAGAGAGGAGGGTTCAATTTATAGGCCCCTGTGAGATGCAATCCCATCCGCGCGGAGGGTCCTGTTGGCGTGCACTGTTCATCTGCTACAGTGCTGGCTTTTGGACAGGAAGAATAATCTTTTTAAAATTCAAACTGAAGCTGTTTTTCAACTTACCAATTCGGGTTTTTTCCATTTCTTTTGCTTTTTAGGATTCCTTTCCTTGTTTATCTTTAAATGGCAATGCCCACTTTACCCTTGCTTTGTTAGAAAGGTTAGGGTTTGTTAGAAATGTTAGAAATGTTAAAACTTTCGTTAACTTTCTAACGAAAATACTAACGGCTCAAATTGGAGCACTTACACAGTCGTAAGCCCGATCGTTCCACCTCAGCGGCAACAACAATAAGCCCGAACCCCAAGGCACGAACGCCTCGCAACAATCCCTCTTCGGCCATCCAGGTAAGCCCGAACGCTCATCCCAGACGGGATAAAGCGCAGCGGCAATAAGCCCAGCACCCAAGGCACGAACGCCCTCGTCAGCATTGCAACTCCGGTTTGAGGCGCCACACGCCCTCGAAGGTTTCAGAAGTCCCAGGATCAGACGCCTCCCAACAGTCTCCATTCAGGTACAGGTACCTCGCGAATGGTCTCATCCAGGTTTAGACGCCTCCTAACAGTCTCGCTCAGGTCAAGGTCCCCATGCGCGGCCCTTGCCCCCTTTCGAACTACGATCGGCTTGATTCCCGCTCGGGATACGTAGGAATCCTTTTCGCTAAGGGTCCAGCCAGCTGACCGCCCAGGTCTCTTTCAAAGTAAGGCATCCCGATTTGGATCCTTATCTTTTTCAACGACCCCACCTCCTTCGGAGGAGACGTCGGCGAGGGCTAGCTTGTAAGTACCCAAATCCGGATCGTCCAAATCCGTCGGAAAGTTAACCAGAAATCCGTTAAGCGGCCGCTCCCGGATGCCGGAACTCGTTAAACTCCGTTGTTGTGCCAACGAGGCGTCAGGGGCGCCCGTGCATCCCGACGTCGAACCGTACTTAACACGTGTCATCTCACGTAAAAGTATGGCTTTCACACAGCATTTTCCGGAACTTTCAGGGCGTTTCGGACATTTTCCGGTGTTATTTTAAAAAACGGACAAAGCGGGACCGGGGACAAAATTCCACATGGTGGTGACTCGAGAGGACACTTGGCACGCATGCCACCTCCCTCTAGTCACCCTTCAATCAAATTGAAAGGGAAAAGACCAAAATACCCACGATTTGCAAGCCTAGTCGTGGGACTCCTGTGCACTTTTCCTGAAATTGCCGGCCAAGTCCCAGTTTCCAAAATACCCAAAAACCCCTGGATTCGAGTCCAAGTCCGTGCGGACTCCTACGCAATTTTCACCCTATAAATAGAAGTTCTTTGTCGAAAGCGAAAAGGAGACTAAAATCACTCCAAAATTCACCACCCTCGGCCCAACCGATTTTCACCCCTTCCGAGCTTCCATTACGTCTCGATTCGCGTGAAACCTTCGTATTTCGATCAAATACGTACCCTACTACTTCGAAACAACCTTTCGAATCACTTTCCGTGTCCCGTACACACCTCCCGAGCCAAAGGAGTCGACCCTAGCCATAGAGTATAACTCCTCTCTCTAAATCTCTCGTTAGTCTCGGTTTATGCGCCGGTCGCTACAACCGTTTCGAACATCGTTATCGAAATGTAGACGCCTCCGTCTAACGGAGTGCGATACGTTTTAGCCCCTCGATCCTCTTCTCTTTCCGTAAGAGAAGTAATCACGGGTTAAAACGGCGTTCCGACCCCATTCCGTTTACTTTTATTGTCATTTATCAATTCCGGATCGATCGATCCGTTGATCGTTACTTAATTTTCGTCATTTACAAATCCGAGCCGTTTGGCCTCGTTGATCGTCATTTACAATTCCGAGCCGATTGGCCTCGTCGATCGTCATTTACGATTCCGGATCGTTTGATTCCGTTGACACTGCTTTAAATACTGTCATTTACAAGTCCGACCCGTTTGGATCGTGATAGTATTTACTTTTCAAAGTCCGAGTCGCAACCCGATTCGTTGATCGCATATCATTTAATACGCATTTTTCCCGTAAAAAATCGTTAACAATGTAATGCCCGGTTCAAAACCGGAGTTCGTCCGTCGAACTCTCTTTCAAAACACGCGAAATGACGTTCGGCCTCCGAATGCTCGTCTTCAAACTAAAAGCCGCCATTTGACACTTAAAATCATTTAATACGCATTTTTCCCGTAAAAATCGTTAACAATGACATTCTCGGTTCAAAAAACCGGAGTTCGACCTTCGAACTCCTTTTCAACTCAAAATCGACGTTTGCCACGCAAACGCTCATTTCAAACTCAAAATCGACGTTTGCCACGCAAACGCTCATTTCAAACTCAAAACCGACGTTTGTCATTCAAACGCTCGTCTTTTCAAACAAAGTCACCTAATCAACGTTTGTCATTCAAACCAAGATTAAGCTTGTCATTCAAGCCCCCATTTCACAACACACACACACACACACACACTCACACACGATTTCGAGAAAGGTAGAAAGACTCGTCATGTGAGGCGTTTCGGGCGATCTCGTAATACTCTACCCGAAATGTAACTTGACCTCCGAACCTAACAATCTCTGGTACTAAAAGCTTTTTACTCGTTTTTGCTACCAATAAAAATGATCCCCTTTTTCAAAGCCTTTTCCTAAGTTTTTGCTACCAATAAAAACGACACCATTTTCTAAAGCCGTTTCTCAACGTTTGGGCTCAAAATACAAAAACCGCGTGGCGACTCCTCATTTTTCCTTCCCATGAAGCGAGGTCTCAGACACCAACCCCCCGCGAAAGACAACCGCGTTTCGTGCCCGCGCGAAATCCCGGGTAATTTCAGGAAGCTTCTTTCCAGCGAGGTCCTGTACAGAATTCTAATTTCTAACAGGTCCTTCATTGCTTGGAAAGTATTGAAAAGTTCCCGAATTGCCCCTAAACTTTATGAAAGTTCGGGAAACTGCTAGGAAACTTTAACTGGAAGGCATAATCCATATTTAGGTATTTACAAAAGCCTCTCAGCAACGGTACTTGCGAAGCAAGTGGGGTTGTCGATAAAAGTGAGAATCCAATCTGGCGAACTGCCGAGATGGATTGGGATTGGGTGACCAAGGAGGTCGAGTGGCTGAACCTTTGGAAGGCTACCTACGTATCCCGAAGAGGAATCAAGCCAAATCGTAGTTCTGGATCCACTGGGGAAAGGATGTCATGTGTGACGGATTGGCTGAACCTAAAGTAGGCTACCTACGTATCCCGGGGGAATCAAGCCATGATCGTAGTTCGGAATCCGATGGGGAATGGTGAAGAAAAACTGGTCCCTTGCTATGAAGAAGGAGAGGAAGTGACCTAAGGGGTCGAATGGGTGGACCTTTTAATAGGTTCGCGCACCACTGAGGAGATGGTAAAGGAAGGGGGTGACCAATGTCGTCGGATGGCTGGACCTTTAGAAAGGCTACCTACGTATCCCGGAGGAATTAAGCCATGATCATAGTTCGAGATCATCACTAGACAGTTAAGAACAGGTCAAGGATCCTCGGAATTTTGACGATTAATAGAGGAGTCACCTTAAGAAACTAGAGCTTACGTCGCTATCTCTTTCGAACGGAGATAGAGGGAGCCAAAGCTGGAAAACTAAAGCTTACATTAGGGATGACCAAAGGCAGTTACGATTCCGGTTCCGATTTCGAACCGCCGGTTCCGGTTCCGGAAAAGGTGAAACCGGAACCGAACCGTTGGTTCACGGTTTACGGTTACGGTTTACGAACCGTCGGTTCACGGTTTGGAACCGGCGGTTCACGATTTGGCCGCGATCGCCCCCTTTCCTCTGCGCGATCGCGCGTTTTTTCTGCCGAAATGGTGCAGTCGCCCCTTTTTGGCGCGATCGCTCGCTCTGTTTTCTCGGCCAAGATGCGGCCTGTTTGTGCGGCCATGTTTCTCGGCCACTCTTGGTCATTGGCCGGCCATCAAGATTCTTGGCCCAGCAACTCCGGCCAGCTATAGTTACAGCCATGTTCCTCTCTTTCCATTGTATTGCAATTTAGCCCCTGAACTTTATAATACCAGTTAACTAAACAAACCATTACAAACGAAAGTACATAGAAGAAAAGAGGGACAAGCTTATTTTTTATTTTCTTTTAATTTTTTATTGACTATAAATTAATATTTTAGACGTTTTTTATTACTTAATTTTTTTACAAAAATGTATATAAAAGAAGATATAAAAAAACTAAACATATGAAAGTAAATATAAGAAAAGAGGGACAGACTTATTTTTTATTTTCTTTTAATTTTTTATTGACTTTGAAATAATATTTTAGACTTTTGTTTACTAGTGACATTTTTTCCAAAAAGGTATATAAAAAAAAGATTGGAAAAAACTTAACAAATGAAAGTATATAGAAGAAAAAGGGACAGTTACGGTTTACGGTCGAAACCGCCGGTTCACGATTTTCGAAAAGTAGAAATCGGAACCGGACCGCCAAACCGCCGGTTACGGTTCCGTTTCGGGACGTTTCCGGTTTCGGCCGATTCTGGTTCGGGCCGGTTCCACGGTTCCGGGCCGGTTTCGGTTACAGTTTGGTCATCCCTAGCTTACGTCGCTATCAAGGAGATAGAGGGAGCTAAAGTTGGAAAAACTAAAGCTTACGTCGCTATCAAGGAGATAGAGGGAGCTAAAGCTAAAATTTGACAATTCGAAGGCTGTCACCTGACGTTATTCCATTCTAACGGAAGTAAAGGAAGCTAAAGCCTGCGGCGCTATCTCTTTTTGACAGAGATAGAGGGAGCTGAAGCTTAAATTTGATAATTCGGAGGCTGTCACCTTACGTTATTCCATTCTATCGGAAGTAACGGAAGCTAAAGCTTACGACGCTATCTCTTTTTGACAGAGATAGAGGGAGCTAAAGCTGAAATTTTGACAATTCGGAGGTTGTCGCCTGACGTTATTCCATTCTAATGGAAGTAACGGAAGCTAAAGCTTACGGCGCTATCTCTTTTTGACGGAGATAGAGGGAGCTAAAGCTTAATTTTGACAATTCGGAGGTTGTCACCTTACGTTATTCCGTTCTAACGAAAGTAACGGAAGCTAAAGCTTGCGGCGCTATCTCTTTTTGACATAGATAGAGGGAGCTAAAGCTGAAATTTTGACAATTTGGAGGTTGTCACCTGACGTTATTCCATTCTAACGGAAGTAACGGAAGCTAAAGCCTATGGTGCTATCTCTTTTTGACAGAGATAGAGGGAGCTAAAGCTTGATTTTGACAATTCGGAGGCTGTCACCTTATGTTATTCCATTCTAATGGAAGTAACGGAAGCTAAAGCTTACAACGCTATCTCTTTTTGACAAAGATAGAGGGAACTGAAGCTTAAATTTGACAATTCGGAGGTTGTCGCCTGATGTTATTCCATTCTAACGGAAGTAACGAAAACTAAAGCTTGCGGCGCTATCTCTTTTTGACAGAGATAGAGGGAGCTAAAGCTGAAACTTGACAATTCGGAGGTTGTCACCTGATGTTATTCATTTTAACGGAAGTAACGAAAGCTAAAACTTGCGGCGCTATCTCTTTTTCACAGAGATAGAGGGAGCTAAAGCTGAAACTTGACAATTCGGAGGCTGTCACCTTACGTTATTCCGTTCTAATGGAAGTAACGGAAGCTAAAGCTTACGGTGCTATCTCTTTTTGATAGAGATAGAGGGAGCTAAAGCTAAAACTTGACAATTCGGAGGTTTTTGCCTGACGTTATTCCGTTCTAACGGAAGCTAAAGCTTGCGGCGCTATCTCTTTTTGACAGAGATAGAGGGAGCTAAAGCTGAAACTTTGACAATTTGGAGGTTGTCACCCGATGTTATTCCTTTCTAACGGAAGTAACGGAAGCTAAAGCTTGCGGCGCTATCTCTTTTTGACAGAGATAGAGGGAACTAAAGCTAAAATTTGACAATTCGGAGGCTGTCACCTTACTAGTTTGGACATTTTGAGGGACCACCTAACGTTATTCCATTCTAACGGAAGTAACAGAGGTTTTTTGAGCGAAAACGTTACTCCATTCGGAGATAATGGAGATTTTTGGGAGACGACGTTACTCCGTTAGGAGATAACGGGAATTATTTGCTTGAGTGGAAAGTCCAGGGGTAAAAGTGTAAATTTAGCCTGAGGCAAATGAAGCCGCTCGGCTAGAGATGGAGAAAAAGAAGCCGTCCAGCTTGAAACCTCCATTTTATCCCGATAAAATGGATCACAAGTCCATGAAACCTCAATCTATAGGGGTAAGCACTTTCGATTTGCTCGATTTCACCGATTTTGGTTGACTTTTGATTGGTTAGGGCTAAATTCGAATTTTGGGAATTTTTGGATTTTCTTTGTGATTTTGTCGATGATTTTATGGATTTAACGATTGACCTACGAAGCTAGATATATAGGTAATCATGCATGTGCAATTTATTTGGAGAAATATGAGTATGACTCATTTTTTGAAAATAAAGTGAGGAAAATAATGCCAAAAATGGGACGGAGTTCTTGCATGTGCTAGAACTAGGTCAACTCCTGATTATGTATGTGAGAATGAGATTTTGGACGATGAAAATGATTCATGCATGCCTATTTGAAAGATTAAAATTTATATGCAAAGAAATTTGTGAAACTTGAAGGACTGACGTACCTTTGATGTGCTTACCTGCAGGAGAGCAAATCACGGGGACCCGCTGAGATTGCAGTGAAATTGTGGGCGAGGATGCCTAACTTCGAGAAGGATGGCAACAACCCTAAGCAGCTAGTTGTGGCTACTGGTCTCCATTCCTTTGTTGAGGCTATCAGCAGAGGCGTGCATGTGACGACCAAGAGCAAGGGATTGGTCCTAGCTCTTTCTGAGTTCTGGTGGGATACCACCCATTGCTTTCACATGGGCTGGGGAGAGGCTATGGTGACTGGTGACTCCCATCGATTACAAGGTTATTACAGGCTTGCGGTTCACCGATCGGCCTGTGACTTGGAGGGACCACATTTCTGACGCGGATTTTAGAGACTATGTGGGGTTTGACATCCGTCCGAAGGGGCTTGGGATGGAGACTCGTTTGGTTGAGATTCAGGTTCTCAGGTGTATGGAGGGATTTGTAGCCAATGACGTGACTGCTCACCAGATCGCGAGGGCTTTCTTGTGGTTGACTTTATCTGTCACCATCTTTGCTAATTCTGGGACGTTGGCGATGATTTTTTTGCTGGACTCTTTGGATGATCTGGCCACGGTTGGGGAGATCTCTTGGGATGAGGCCAGATTGGCGGAGCTTTATTTTTCTTTGGATTTGTACAGCCGGAACAAGGCTGCTTCTATGGATTGTTTCTCCTTTTATTTGGAGGTATTCTCATTATTCTTTTCTGTTCTTTCCCTTTCTGTACCCTCAAATTTCATGAGAGAAAATAACCTTTATGTTCTGACATGCAGGTTTGGTTTTATGAGGTGATCGGGTTCTTTCCGTGGAACCAGCAGAGTGATCCCGCTACCTTTCCGGATTTGGTACGCTGGAGAGGTGAGGCTCGGGACAAGTTCAATGGGAAGACCCAGATCACCTTTGATTACAAGATGGTGAGGCATGTCATCAACGGGGACAGCTGTGAGGGGGTGAGATTCTACCCTTAGGGACGGTATCCAGTGACTCTGATGGGCGATGCCGTGGTCGTGACTCGGCAGAGGAGGTGGCTGACAGGCTTGACCTATGATGTCATCTACTTGAGGGACCGGTTTTCTCGGCAACATGGTCATGTCCCTCCTTTGGGCACCATTACTCCTCACGATCCTCCTCCTTTCATGCTGCAGCCCAAGGATTGGTCAGAGGACGAGAGGGACAGGTACAGGGCCAGTTTGGCAGCGGAGGACTACTTTGATCACGCCACTCCGTATGCCACCTTTGTGGAGGAGCGTTTGAGGATGCCACAGAGGCTGGTGAAGATAGCTGCTGCTCAGGGGTACGGGGAGGCAGAGCCGACCGATCCACCTGTTCCTTCGGCTCACCTATCTTATGTGGTGAATGGGGTGCCAAGGAGGCTGATGGTGCCTGTTCCAGACACGAGAGACGCCGAGTTTACTCTGCCAGTTGACAGCACTGTAAGTAACTCTGGATTCCTTTTTCTTTTCGGCTTTTGCTTTTTCTTTTCTGTCCATGCTATTTCTGCAATTCTGAACCTTTTTCCTGGGATTTTCTGAGCTTTTCTCTTTCTCGCAGGTCCCTGCTCGCACTTATGACACCTTGGTGCGACAGAACAAGGGCTGGAAGCAGCTAGCTCGGTCTCTTTTGAGGAAGCTGGCTTTTGCGTCTAGGGCTGCGGGGAATGCGCAGGAGCCTGAGCGCAAGAGGAGGCACGTCGGGAGTGCAGCTTCTTCGTCATCAGCCTCAGGATACCACTCTTCTTCGACCAACGGCGTACCTCAGGGACGTGGCCCAAATACTGACATCCTAGAGCAGCTGGCGGAGTACGAGCAAGTGCCTGTCAACTTGTCCGCCGTGAGTGATGATGAGGACTTGATGAGGGACCCCGAATATTACGAGTTGAGCAGCGATGAGGAGTCAGAGGCTTAGGGTCTTTTCTGTCCACACTTAGAGAGAGAGAGAGAAAAAAAAACAAATGATGACGCGCCCCGAATCGTGGACCTACTTGGCCTCACGCCGAGACACGTTCTAAAGACGCCATTTGAAGAATTTTTTTTCGAAATATACTTTCTAAAAATCATCACTTTACAAACCTGTTTAACACTTAGAAACTTTTCTAACTTACTATTAAAATTCAAACCAATTAACTTCAAACTTAACTCACTCCACATTCAAACCATTTACAAATCACATACACACTTATTTACATACCAAGGAACCTAGTTTCCCAAATAAAATATTTACAAAACCTTTTAGAAGTTGCAAAAGAAGGATAACATTAAGTCTAGGAAAACTACCCCAAGGTTATACATTTACATAATGTATCCTTACCAACCTTCCTTAACAAAACCAACTTGGCACCCTCTCAGTGATCAACGTGCCCTAGCCCCTGGCTCAGCTCTATCTAAGAAAACAATGAAAGGACGGGGTGAGAAAAATCTCAGCAAGATATTATATATGCAACAAAATGATATGCAACCACATTATGAAGCATATAACCACAAGTCATGTATATCACCTTGTCTCACACCAAGAAAGATATATACATACATACATATAGCAGTTAAGTGCAATACTATAATACTTAGAAGGATACTGAGCCAAGGTTTCATCCTCAAAAGGATATCTCGATCCAAGCAGCAACAGTTGTTGAAGAAACGGTTCTGGAACCAAACACAGTAACAATAAGCGGGACTATGACACAAAGTCATATCCAATAGTGCAACTAGACTTCCCTTGAGCTAGTTCACTACTCCCAAACCATGGCCAATGGCAAGGCAAAACGGGAACCAGTGTATGGATTATAATGAACTCGGCTCGTGTGCCATTATAATCCCATAACACTGCCCAACAAACAAGTACCAGCTGGACTTTCAAGTATAAGCACAGTAAATAACTACTTGCTTAAACAATCAATGTATGATTCCAAAGTAGGGAACCATACAAGTCAAGCATATCAAAATGATAGCATATGATAACAAGTATCAATCCATAGTAGCACTAAGGCTAAATCATCCTTGAACCAATTAAATGAACTTAGGATTCCAAAGTAGGGAACCCTAATTAAACACTTCACAAAGGTGTTAAACAATGTATAAGGTGTAACACATAAGGCCTACACACTTAGTATTTTCATTCAAAGATGTATCAACAATAGTATAAGGATGATACCCAAGTTAGGTTCAATAGATCCAACCTACTTTAACCAATCATTTAAACCTATTCAAATGATCACAATTGAATTGTAAATACTTCATTTTGTTATTCATACCTTGTACTTTGATTGTAGTGTTCCATTGGTTGAAATATAAGTGGTAAAATTGAACCTACATAGCTTTGAAATTCATTTCCCAAAACTGGTCATTTGATACCCCTTCAGATACAGTCGTCCAAGCAAGGGCACGACTGGTCACGACTGATGGGCACGACTCGTGCCATAGGGCACGACTCGTGCCCTCTGCAGATTTGCAGAAACAGAGATGTACATTAGCATTTGAACCAAAACCAATTCAATTCCTCTTTTGACCAATTAACAACAGTCCTAAACCACTTTTTAGTCCCATGCAACCCAAAGAGAAAGTAAACATAGGTCCAACCTAAACTAAAGCTATCTTTTTCTTTCTTTACAACACACCCAAACATTTCAACTCACCCAAAACAAATTTTTGATCCTTTCAACACCAACTTCAATTCCAAGTTAACCAAAACCCATTTTTCCATTCCAAAACTCAGAAAATAAATTCCCAATTTCTCATACAACCTTTAATAACATAACTAAATTATTTATAACACAAAATGAACATAATTTCAAGAAAATATAATAACTTACTTAAAAAATAATATGAAATTTTATGAACTTTGATCGGATGGAAATGTGCTCCTTCACCTCACGAACACCCCGAAGCAAACAGATCTATGAAGGGATTTTTCTAGAATTAGTTAGGGATTTTTAGGTTAAGAAGGTTAGGGTTTGGGAGATAAGTACCATGGATGAGCTGAGAGGCTTTTCTTGTTAAAATGACAAAGACCCTTACCTTCTTCCATGGATATTAATCTATTTTCACCTAACCCCCTTCAACTATCAACCCCTCCCACAACTAAAACCCTTAAAATACACTAATTACACTCAAGCACCTTGAACATTAATATAATTTACTACTTATTTTAAAAAGTTACTATTTTTAACTACCTACTCCTAATATTCTCATTAAAGCATTAAATAATGATTTTCATTTTATTCATATTTTTAAATATCATATAACTCATAAACTACTAATTAACACATAATTTCTACAATTAAAATGCAACCTAATAATATGAAATGCACTTCTATATATGATTAATATGACTCGAAATAGAACCAAGAATTAGGGTTTGACAAATGATGTATGACACACAATTTGTATTTATTCTTTTTATTTGGGGGCCAATTGTGGCAAAGACATGTAATGATTTTTTTCTTTTCTAATTGTTATTTTGCTATTTTGTCATATTACTTGAGCCTCGGGGCAGTTTTTTTGCATGGAAATGGGGCAAAAGTTGGGCCAAAATGTGTTATGATGGTGTTTGGAATGTATGAATGGTATTTGGGATGATTTTTATGCAGGTTTTTTGAGAAAGTGGGGTGAAAATCCCACTTGGGCAGCAGCTTTGGCTGCTGCATTTTTTTTTCGGCAGCAGCGAATGAAGCCGCCCGGCTAGGACCTGAGAAAATGAGGCCGCACGGCTGGGTCTTCTGCCTGGACTGATTTTCTGCAAATAAAGCCAAGGAAGGGTCTTTACATCTCATTTCCAATTTTGGCACCTCCAAACTGATTCCAAAGTAGATTTTTAGCCAAAAATAGGTGAGTCCAATCATTGCCATGGAGAAATCGGTCCGATTGCAAAAGGGGAAAAGGGATCATTTTCTTTACAACCTTCAGTCTTGGATGAGGTATAACTTTCAATCTCCCAAGGGGCTTTTTGACAACACCTTCAAAATCAAATCTTTATGGCATTTGAAGGATCTTCCACTCGATTGGGACCTTTTGAGAGCAGCAGCAAGGTTTTGGGATGTCCGAAGACACGTTTACTCCTTTTCCTACAATGAGATCGTTCCCACCTTCGAGGATTTCTGCGCATTGATTGGGGGTCCAGAAATTGAGGCTATTTCGATTCCTTTGGCCGGGGATTTACCAGTAATCCTAAAGCTGGCATCTTTTTTTCAAATTTATCCGGAAGAAGCTGAAGGGATGATGATAGCTCCCGATAGGATCGACATCTCTGACATTTTGAGCAGATTCATGTCTCCGGGTACTGCTGAGACCATGGTGTCTATGGATGCTTTCATTCTCTGCGTATTTTCTTTCCTTTTCACTATCGAAAATCCTTTGGAGTGTGCCATAGCGCCCTTTTGGACATGGTCAGAGATTGCAGGGCTGGGAGAGATATTGTCCCTCTAATTTTGGGAGAGACGCTGCACGACATTGATATTATGGCCAGGGGGACCTTTTCATGCGGTCAGGGAGACCAGTTGTACTAACTCTATGGTTGCAGGAGAGGCTCGGGGCTTTACCTGAGGCTTTGCCTACTCAGTATCATTGGGTAATTTCTCGGAGGGGTGCACCGAGACAACAGGATCAGGGTTGCTGGGAGCTGATGATGGCTCGACTGTCTACCTCGGAGGTTCGTTGGTGGGTGCCTCATTGGAGGTTGCAGACTCATAGGACATTTCAGGAGTCCTACATAGTGAGGGTTCCAGGGCTATCTTTGTCATCCTTCTACATTCCCCGCTTGGTGTCGAGATAGTTCGGAACCTTACAGGAGCCATTGGATGACTGGAAGGACATTCGTACCATGGAGGTGGCACCTTTAGAAATGAGAGGTCCAGATAGCTTCTCCTTTTTCTCGAGAGCATGGACATATGCCGCTTTTCCACCCAGGGCCATTCTCAAGAACAGGAAGAGTACCATTTTGACCACAACTTACCTGGATTGGTATGAGAGGGAGATAGGGGTGACTCAGATTGTCTTGGGAGAGAGGGGCCAGGCCTTATTGGGTGCTGATAGTGAATCTAGCAGGGCTTTGAGAGAGGCCGAGATAAAGGCTAGTCGCCATAACCAGTCAGACAATTTTATCAAATACATGGAAGTCAGATATGAGAGACTATCAGAGGTTTCCCCCCTCACCGAAGCTCAGCGGGAGGAGATAAAGACTCATGCCAGGGTAGAGAAGGCACTTATTGACACGGGTTTGATCGAGGCTCCAGTGAGGGCACCTGAGATAGGGATGAGGGAGACCGACATCATTGAGAAGAAGAGAAAGAACACTCGTCGAGGTCAGGGAAAGAAGAACAAGGATGACGCTGTTGCTGACAACTGATAGACCTGTTCTAAGCATCCACTTATTGCCTTTTGCAAACACATTAGTTGATTAGGTCTTTTATTGTATATTTTTGTCTTCATAGCAGGTTAGGAGAGTCAAGAGTAGACCGTGCTTAAACTCATCAAGAAGTTTTTAATTTGTAAAAATAAGAGATATTATCTTAGAATTTTTCAAGACACATTTCATGGAAATCTGAATGTCTTATTTATTGTTTAGACCGAACCATTTTTGGCTGTCTACGTTTCCCTTTTACAAGAAAGTCTAAGGGGCTAAGGTCTCCGTAGTTCATTCTAATGAACTTTTTGGATTTTGTTGTTTTTTTTTGTGCAACCCTGTTTTCTGCCTAGACCGCCCTTTTCAGGATTTTCAGCCTAGCTGGGTATTACTCTTTTTGCACTATTTTTTTTCTTTTATTTTGATGCGACCCTGTTTTCTGCCTAGACCGCCCTTTTCAGGGTTTTCAGCCTAGCTGGGTATTAATCGTTTTGCAATTTTTTTTAGACATAATAACGACGAAGCTTGTCATCGTTGACAGGGTGAACAAAAGGATTTCCGTCCAGGTTTGTAAGCTTCATTGCTCCTCCCGATAGTATCTTCTGCACCACATACGGGCCGATCCAAACAGGTTCTCACTTTCCTAGAGGGTTGTCCCTGGTAGGGGGCTTCTCTTTCAGTACCAAATCTCCTTATTTGATGTCTCTGGCCTTGACCTTTTTGTCGAATGCCCTGACCATTCGCCTCTGATAGGCTCGAGTATGTTCCATGGATTTTAGCCTCCTTTCATCAAGCAGGGCAAGCTCATCATGCCGAATGCGCAACCATTCTACTTGGTTGATGCTGTTTTCCAGGAGGACTCTCAGTGACGGAATCTCCAACTCTACAGGCAGGATTGCTTCCATTCCGTAAGTCAGGGCGAAAGGGGTTTCTCCCGTGGCTGTTCTGACAGAATTTATGTAGCCCCAGAATGCTAGATGTAATTTTTCGGGCCAGTCACGACCGTGAGTGGCCATCTTTTGGATGATTCTCTCAAGTGTCTTATTTGAAGCTTCTACCGCTCCATTGGTCTGAGGCCTGTACGGAGATGATTTTTGACGAATGACTTTGAATTCTGACAGCAATCTATCGTAGTCTCCTTCAAAATGTGTCCCATTATCCGAGATGATCTCGTTTGGCACCCCATATCTACACATGATATTTTCTTTGACAAACTGGGCAACCTTCTTGGAAGTGAGGACCTTATAAGACTTTGCTTCCACCCATTTCGTGAAATAGTCCACTGCCACTAACACAAACTCATGCCCATTGCTTCCGGCTGGGGCTATCTTCCCGATTACATCAATGCCCCAAGTTGCAAACGGCCAAGGCGTCGTCATGCAGTACAGGTCATGAGGCGGGAGATGATTAAGGTTGGCAAACCGCTGGCACTTGTCACATTCTCGGACATGCTGAATACATTCTGTTTCCATGGAGATCCAGTAGTAGCCCATTCTGAGGATCACTTGCATTAATGCTCTGGCATTCATGTGAGGACCGCAGGGACCATTATGGACTTCGCTCATTAGCTCTCTTGCTCTTTCTTTGGTGACACACAGCAGGAGTGGTCCTTGGTATCGCTTTTTGTACAGATCGCCTCCTAGAATGACATAGTGAGAGGCCAGTCGCTTCAAAGCTTGCAAGCTTTTGGCTTTGATGCCTTCCTTCAGCTTACCTTCTTTGTCTCTGAATGCTGATTCCCCATCTTTGAGAAACTAGTAAACTTGATTGTTCCAAGGTTCCTTGACGAGTTCAGGTCCCACTTCTATTTCACAACAGAAGGATGGTGTTTCCCTTCTACCCACTCTGAATGGTTTTACTGCCTTTCCCTCGGGGATCTCTACAAATGAGGTTAGAGTAGCTAAGGCATCTGCAAATCTATTTTTGTCTCTTGGCAGATAGTGGAAGGTCACTTCTCTGAACTGCTTTGTCAATTCTTCCATATAGGCATGATATTTCTGTAGGTTAGGATCCACAGTCTTCCATTTGTTTGAGACCTGGTTAATGATCAGGGCTGAGTCTCTGTAGACCTCGAGTTCCTTGACATTTCTTTCTAGGGAGGCCTCCAAACGGCTATACTGTGCTTCATACCGCCGCATTATTTGTGACAGAAGTTCAGCTTGACGGCTATTGGCGTATGCTCATCTTTCGGGTCTACTAACAACATTCCCTATGCCATTTCCCTTTTGTTAGCAGCTTCCGTTTAAGAAGAGTTGCCATTCGATTCTCGAGCTCAACAATGAAAATCCTCATCCAAAAATCGGGTTCAGTCCCGGTCCTCATTACTAGGGAAATTTGCCAAATGGTCCGATAGTGCTTCGACCTCGATTGCCTTTCTTGTTACATAGTTGATGTCAAACTCGCGTTTAGGAAGAATGACCACTTTTGCCAGCGCATCGAGAGGGAAGGTTTGTCAAAGATATACTTGATGGGGTCCATTTTTGAGACCAAATTCACTGAGTGAGCCTGCATGTAGTACTTTAGTTTCCCGACTACCCAGACTAGTCCTACATAGGTCTTTTCACACGCCGAGTAATTGAGCTCACTCCCTTGCAGCTTTCGGCTCACAAAGTAAATGGCATTCTCTACCCGAGAATCTTTATTTTCCTGGGCAAGCATAGCCCCAACTGCCGTGTCGGTGATCGTGAGATAGAGCAGAAGAGGTTTCTGTCCATGTGGGGCGCATAATACTGGTGGATTCACTAGGTATGCCTTAATTTTTTCAAAGGCATCCTGGCATTCTTCATTCCATTCTGTATAGGCATTCTTCTTTATAAGCTTGAAGATGGGCTCACACATGGTTGTCAGCTGATTGACGAAACGACTAATGTACTGCAACTTGCCCATAAAGCTTTTGACTTCTATTTGGAATCGAGGTGGCCTCATATCCATAATGGCTTTGATCTTTCGGGGGTCGGCTTCAATGCCTCGCTCTGTGACCATATACCCAAGTACTTTTCCCCTTGTCACTCCGAAGGTGCACTTTGCAGGGTTCAGCCTCATAGAATGCTTTCTTAACCGCTCAAATAACTTTCACAGATCAACAAAGTGTTGTCCATCTGCGCCTTTAGAATGGATAATCATATCGTCGACATAGACCTCAATTTCCTTGTGGATCATGTCATGAAAAAGCGCAGTTGCTGCCCTTTGATATGTAGCCCCAGCATTTTTTAACCCAAAAGGCATCACCGTTTAATAGTACGTCCCCCATGGCGTGGTGAAAGCTATCTTTTCCTGGTCCTCTTCTGCCACCTTGATCTTATTGTAGCCAGCAAAAACATCAACAAATGACTTTACTTCGTAGTTGGCCATAACGTCAACCAAAATGTCTATGTTTGGCAACGGGTAGTCATCTTTGGGACTGGCTTTGTTTAGATCCCGGAAATCCACACAGCAGCGTACCTTCCCATTTGCCTTAGTCACAGTCACGATATTCGACAACCAGGTCAGATATTCAATGACCCTGATGAATCCTACACGCAGCATCTTTTCAATTTCCTCCTTGACTTGCAGAGACCATTCTGGCTTGATTTTCCTTAGCTTCTGTTTCACAGGCTTGGCATCAGGTGTCAAAGGGATCTTGTGTTCTACAATCGAGCTGTCCAGCCCCGACATGTCCTTGTAAGACCAGACGAACACATCCACATACTTTCTGAGTAAATTAACCAGTCTGTCCCGTTCAGCCCCTTGAAAGAAGTTCTCGATCTGTGTCTCTTTAGGTTCTTCGATAGTACCCAGGTTAACACTAGTCAAAACCTCCTCGGCAGCTTTTGCACGGTTTTCCTCTTTATCAATAACCTGCTTAAAGATTTCTTTAATGTATTGTTCATTTAGTGTGTTTGCATCTTGTTCAAATGAATCATTATTAATTGTTGTTAGATTATTAGTTAATTTATCATTTGTTAAGTTGGCAATAAGGGGATACTCGGAAAGATCTATCATTTCATTTAATGCAAAGGGAAAGATGACATTGGCGACACACTCATAATATTCAGGCGTGAGGCCATCAGATGACTCGGAGGACTCAAACTCAAAGACTCCTGACTCTAGAGACTCTTAACCCTACACTACTAATGACAAAGTGTTTGACTGGACTAGATAGGGGAGTACTCCTCACTATTGCCGTCTGGGGGAGAAGCAAATTTGCCGGCCTTCGCAAAGTTGGGGAGCTTGAACTGGTCCAAAGCTTTATCGGGGTCGTTCGTGGGTCGATGCATTAGAAAAATGGTAAGGGGATCAAGGGAGGCCTGGTGTAGTCTCTTAGCAAGCTCATCTGTAACAACTGGACTCATGGATTATAGAGTCTGATTCATTTTGACAAAGCATTACTGGTAAGTTATTTTCCCTCTGCTGATTTTCGACACCACCACCTTATCTGTGTAGCCGAAAGGGGGGTTGGCTTGGATTATACTGATAAAATCTTCCTCGGGTGAGACATTGACTTTGCCCTGACTGACCATACGTTCTATGGGGATCCTGTGTTCTGCTTCCAAATCTTCAACCTTCTCATTGAACTTGACGATGGCTATGAACTCGAAACTCTCTACCTCTAAGGGATCGACTGGGAGGGGGTTGTTGAGATGAATCTTGTTCTGGCTGACTGATGCTTTGATGGGCTCTTTAGCGTAACTGACATAGTAATCAAACTTGCCCGAGGGTTCTCCTAGCGTTCCTACGCTGGTATCTCCTGTTTCATATCTCTCCTTCAGCTTTTATTGGGAAGACTTCTTCTTCTTCCTCCTCTTTGAGGGGGCATCCTCATTGATACATTCCTGATAGGCATCCTCTAGACACTCATCACAATCACAAACATCGTACCAAATATGGGGCTTGGGTTGAGGTGGTGGGCCCTCCTCTCCAAGTATCGGGTTACCACCAATGTTTGCTATCAGGTCTGCCATTCTAAACCTCTGAGTAGACGCAACTGACGATTCTGACGAACTATCTGAGCCTGAAATTTCTGCACTGAAAAGCCGCTGATCCGGTATTCTCACCCACTTCTTTCTCGCTGCGGGAAAGGGATAGGCAAGGTTTAGACTCGGGGGTAAGTGTTTAGGCTAAAGGCTCAAGTAATATGCAATTAAGAATATTCAAGTTTACTTAAAACAATGTCTTTTAATTATTTCTATTTGGTTGAAAAAGCTTGCCCTTCTTTTTCGCAACTACTCTAGATCCTGGATCAGTGGGCTCCATCACTACGTCTATAAGCCCCTCGTTTTGCACGTGTATTTCAACATCCCAGGGTGGATAGCCCCGGGCAAGGGTCCTATAGGGCAAGCGGATCCCACCGATCGAGAGAGAAGAACGGTCCTAGGGTCTAGTGGATCATAGTAATTTTAACGCACGAACGATGCAGATTATAGTCAATGTCAATGCCGTGAAAGTCCAGTCTTTAGCCTTAATGAAATTTCGGCAGAGCTTCGCTTGCGCGATAGACGTTGATTTCGGCATTGTCCAAGGAAGATAATAGGCATAGGTCGGACGTTAAAATTCGAATGACACAGTGTCACATTGAGCGATGTTGCATACTTTGTGCAAGTCAAAGTCAAAGTCAATACCGGGGTCAAGATATTGCCAATTTTGCCTAACGAAATTTCGGCATGGCTTCGCTTGCGCGAGGAATCTTGACTCTAGCATGGGCTCGGGTTTGACTTTTACATACCCCGTGCAAGTCAAAGTCAAGGTCAATGTCGAGGTCAAAATTTTGCCAATTTTACCTAATGAAATTTCGGCATGGCTTCGTTTGCGCGAGGAATCTTGACTTTTATCATGGGCTCGGGTTTGACTTTTACGGGGGTATACGACGAGGCTGTATGACACGGTCTAGACCAAAAACCAATCAAAAAGTCACGGTTTTAAAAGTGTGACACAGACTAGTGCATTGGTCGACACTGGCTGCAATGGGGTGTTTGGGATGATTACGTGCGCGCCTGGGAGCGTCGTAACACTGTCCGTGACTACAGCTGAACAACCAACTCGGGTTGAAGGACATGCGTGCAAAAGTGTACGGGATATATATGGTGAGCGTAGTGTGCGGTCTCCTAAAAATTCTTTTTTTGAGTTAAAATAGAGATTTTTCATCATGTGTTTTAAAAGAATGTTTTGGGGACGGGAAAAATACATCACATAAGCACATAAATTTTCTAGAACTAGGCCAGATTTAGGACTGAATAGCCCCAAATCGCCACGGTTTCTAGAGTAACCTCAGATAAAAGTGTCCTGGTGGAACTGCGAATGAAGCCGTCCGGCTCAGATCAGGGAAGATCAGGCCGTCCGGCTGGATTCAACAGCTTTCCAGGTTCCAATTTGCTGCCTTTCCAGACTGTTTTTCCATGGATTTTTGGCAACTTTCAGCTTCAGAGTCGCACCTGTTTATTTTTCAGAGTATGCACAAGCCAAAGATAACACAAAAAATGTATGCAAAAAAGAAAATTGGACAAGCACAAAGATCGAATCCGAGACGGAAGGCTAACCCTCGTAAATGTTTCCAACGCTTCTTATGAGAAAAGAAGTTTGGAGAACATTTACATTCCCCAGCGGAGTCGCCAAACTGGGAATGTGCCCCCGTTTCCTCTTTCTTTTTACGAAAAATGGGTCGCCGTTCACCTCAGTTTGAAGACACTGGTTTTATGAAAAACGGAGTCTCCACGCCATTTTGATTTCCTCAAAACTTTGAAAAAAAGGAAAAGGGTTCAGAGGTTAAGTTACTCCTTGGGAAGAACGTTTGGCGTTCACCCAAGGAGCCTTGCATAAGCAAGTCTTCCTAGGTCCAAAATTTGTGCTTGTTTGTGTGCTTGTGTGCATGTGTAAGTACCCAAATCTGGCTCATGCCTTCCGGTTAAGTTTCTCGGCAATTCCCCGGACTTTCCTAAAGTTCAGGGGCAATTTGGGAACTTTTCCAAACCTTCCGAGGGGCGAAGGACTTGTTAGGAATTAAAATTCCACGTAGTCCCTCGCTGGAAAAGAGCTTCTAGAATGCCACCTTGCATGGTTCTAGAAACAGGCTGAGTCACTAATGGATAAGACCGCACGGCTTCATTAGCCAAGGGTTACAGCCGCACGGCTTCATTAGGAAGCACAAAACTGCCTATAAATAGAGGCCTCCTCTATTCATTTGGATATACAATTTTGGGCACTGTTACTCTGCCAAAATACAGCCACGAATTTCCAGAGAACAAAAACCTCCCAAAATCACCTCCCTCCTCTCCAAAATTCCCTCCAAAGTTGCTCCTTTCTTAGGAAACCTTCAAGGGAGATAGAGGAACACCACCATTGGTAACCTCTCCTCCTCTTCTCTTTAAAATATACTTGTTATTCTTGTTATATTGCTCTTAGCCATTTATATTGCTATTTACTTGCTTTATGTTTGATTTATTGCTATAAAAATCAAGTCTTTATCCATGTAGATCATAATACCCCCCATTCCCCTATCACATAGGATTCATGGAGGATCCATCCCAAGGATGGACAATAAGACCATAAATGGCTTGTTCTAGGGTGGATCTCTCACATGATGATGTGAAAATGTCATCTTTTCATATAAAAATGTCATCTTTTCATTAAAAATGTCATCTTTATTCATATGAATGTCATCCCCCTTCCCATAGACTTTGCTTCCAAGGATTGTCCACCTAAATGGTTCTTAAAGGATATAGGAAATCCATAAAGGTCCTCCCTTTTCATTACTAGTCCTAGCTTGCATAATGTTCATTACATATGTTTGCATAAAAATGTCATCTTTACTTTAAAAGTGCATTCTCCATGTCCCTCATGGTTGGATCACTCTCCAAGGATTGCCTAGTGACCTTCTTAAGGCACAAAAAGGCATAGGATGAGTATAAAGATCCAATCTTTATACCTCTCCCCTTTGTCCCTTTGGTACTTGAAGCATCTCTTGGGGCGTAATGGTGTAAAGGTCCTATCTTTACATCATTTCCTCCACATAAAGATGCCATAGTCGGAAATCCCTTTAGAAAAGGATGAACTTGAGCCCCTACATCTCCGATCATCACTTGAGACGAGCACAAATGTCCCTATCAAGCTCAAATCGTCTCAAGATGTAGGATTGATGGGCAAAGGTCCCTCCTTTCTAAAGAGTCTCATTATTGGACTATAAAAGAGGCGTCTGTAAGTACGCCAATCCAATTCGCAATCCCTTTTTAGGTGCATTTTAAATGATAAAATTGCACTAAGGGGCGTTTTGGTAAATTCCCGGTCCGTTTCGAGACTTTCGGAAATATTTTATATGTTTCTTGCGAAGGAAGTGTATTTTAGTATTTTTCCCGGACAAAAGAACCTAAAAGGAATTAATCAGTTTGGACCTCTTGAGAATTAGCCCGGAATGTTCCAGAATCTGGTTTTGGTGCCAGAATCGGTTATTGGCGTTCCCAGTCGTGCGACAACTTGAGGCATGGAAATTGGATACGTTGGGTCGTGCGACCAACTAATCCAATTTCCCAATTTACGTATAAATATCTAATGCCTTCATTTTGTCAAGGGGGGAGCTCTCACAATTCACACACACAGTTCACACACACAAGAGACTTACAGATTCACTTTCTCTCTCTCCTTTCTCTCACTAAACGCATTTGAGCCATTGCAGCTCCTTGCGTCGTCTTCGGCCCCAAACACAACCCTTCCTCATCTCCGACCTCAACCTCTATCACCACCCACCATCTTCTCCGGCCAAACCTTCCCCTGATCTCCTCCCTAAACCGAGCTTCCTCACCAATTCACCCTCAACCGATCCCAATTTCTCTCTAAAACCACATCGGCGCCCTCTCCCCTGTGCTAATCGCGTTCATCCGTGACCTTCAACCTCTGCGACCTCCTCAACTCCAATCGAACGGGAACACCACCGGCAGCTACAACAACCGCTTCCCCTGTTCAAGCCAAATCCGGCAACTCCAACGCCAATTCCAGTCCCAAGCCGTTAAACCACCGACGCCGCCCTTTTCCAACCCCTAAGCCGTGCACCACCACCTACTCCGTCCAAAACAATGACCAACCTTACCTGTTACTCTCCGGCCCTATTCCAATCCCGACGTCCAATTTACTGTGAAGTGGAAACAAGCCTTCAACAAGCCTCCCTCAATTCCCTACAGTCCGCACCTACTGAGAATTGTCACTGATCTGGGACCCGAACTCGTTCCGATCCGAAGCTGATTGAAGATCCTTAAATCTAACTTGATTTAAGGAATGTGGACTACGAGGGTAATGATTTCCTCACCTTTATCTCTCATTTACTGTTTACTTGTTTCATTGCATAATTGTTTTCGGACTTGATAATTGGACTCCGACTGTCCTCAATTATCAAGTCCCAACTGCCGATCTCTCTGTTTAATTGATTTGCTTGGTATTGTTGATATCCATAATGTGATTTGTGGTATTTGTTGTTTATTGGCCAAGGGAGTGTGGATCTCCCTATATCCACGTCCCCTTGGTCAAATCCATTGTGAATTCATTATTTCTGGATTATTTGGATATTGTTGTTGGGATCTGAATTATCCTCTGTTGTTCCTGATTTCAAAATGTGAAATCCCTGCAGACTGGCATCGATGTGTCACGCGACACAACTGACCATCCCAGGTCCTGTGTCACGCGACACATGTAACCAATCTGCAGTTGACCTGTTTCAGTTGTAATCTGTATTCAGTCCTCGATGTAAAGTGGGACGTGGCCTCCCAGAGTCAATGGCTTACAAAGTTGTATTTCCCCCTTGTTGAGTAATAAAACAAAGCACTCTTATGCATTTTTACACATATATTGTCATACACACTTCGCACACACTTTTGAATGATTTGAATGTTGAACAATTGAAAGACTCGTCTACGGACGAGGCGTGTTGGGTGAACTCTCGGTTCTTCCCAACACGTAACTTGACCCCCGGACCCATTTTCTCTCTCAAAAAGGTTTTCAATGTTTCCTCTTAAAAACGGCGTGGCGACTCCCTTCCTATATTTATTTTTCGGCGAGCGCACATTCAGTGGCGACTCTGCTGGGGACTTGATACTTGTTTTTCAAAGTGGGTCAAACTTTCGTGCTTGTTCAACATTCATTCCATTCATTTGTGTGTGCTTTGTTGTGTGACATTTTATGTGTCTAAATGCATTTTACGTGCTTTGCTTTATTCCTTTCCCCCTTTGTGTCCCCTTCCTTGTGTCCCATCTTTGTTGTCTGTTTTGCTGGTGCTGGGGCTGAGGTATTGCATCGTGCTTGGAGGCTGGGGCTGATTTTGATTGCTGTTCAGATGCTGGAAAGGTGACTCCTTCTGTCACGTGACAAAAAGTGCCCTCCATATCCTGTGTCACGCGACAGAAGGTGCCATTCTGCAGGACTGAGAATTTTGATACAGGTTGTGATTGTGGGGCAGTCCCCCATGATTAGATTTTTTGATACTTGATTTATTGTACTCTGTGGGAGTGTGTGTGTGTGTTATTTTCCTTTATCACCCCTTTTCAATTAAAAAAAAATATAAAAAAAAAAATCATTTTTCAAAATAAAGGAGCATAGCCATCCCGTACACTACATCACGTAGATCTAGAACCCTCAGGTGCGATTGACAAGTGACTATTATATAGTCATTTATCCTTACTTTTATATACTTTTTATTACATAAAACATCATTTTTCATTTCATTTCATATACTTTTTAGTTCCTTTTCCTTATTTTCTAGATTTTACGCTTTTGGTATATTTCTTGCATTTAAAGACAGGTTTTAGGTTCATTTTTATCAAAAGGATACTTGGACACTTCAAGGCAAAAGACATGGAAGAGAACCAACCAAATCAAGCACACAAAGCTAAATTTCAGAAGGAGCGGCCGTGCAGCCAAGATGGAGCGGCCGTGCACTTGGCCTCTTTCAGGCCATTTGTGGCCCTAAAATATAGAGTGGCCGTGTCTTGAAGAGGGAGCGGCCGTGTCATTATATGGAGCGTAGGTGCAGACTTGGAGCCCAGGAGGACGGCCGTGCGAAGTGTCAAGACTCAAATTCAAATCGACGCCAAGGGTCACACGGCCGTGCAACTTCCTTGACGCGGCCGTGCAAAACGCGGCATCGAGTACGTAAAGGCACCTTTCGATGGCATCCGATTGAAGAGTCTCCTCCCTTTTATAAATAGGACCCTAGTGATCAGTCTTAGATACGAATTTTGAGAGAGAAATTACTGATATTAGATAGATAGAAAGTATAAACATTTGTGACAACAATT
The DNA here is from genome assembly GCA_022495995.1 of Adenophora triphylla var. japonica. Classification (NCBI taxonomy): domain Eukaryota; kingdom Viridiplantae; phylum Streptophyta; class Magnoliopsida; order Asterales; family Campanulaceae; genus Adenophora; species Adenophora triphylla. The sequence continues at coordinate 207,977 of JAFEMH010000876.1, read as the reverse complement.
TTCCAAAGGAGTTTGAAGATCAAAGTCATTATTTGTTCTTGGAATCACTTTGGAGGAAAAGCAATAAAAGTGAAGCATTATTCTCAGCAACCGTCTTCTTTATTCATAAGTCTTTCTTACTCAATCTGTATTTATACTTTTATGTTATTAATGGCTTGTGAGTAATCCCCCATATTCTTGGGATTGGAAACTCAAAAGCATACTTATTCATCATCCAAAAATGTTTACTCTTGTCTTCTTCCTTCATCTAAAACAATCTCTTTATATTATTCTCTAAATGCCTTACATTTTGGAGATATCCAATTTGTATGATTCAGTCAATTGAGAGAAGTACCTAGCGAAGAATCTCGATTGACGGAACCATATAAAGAAACTAGGTTTCATTGATCACGAGAGTAGTTCAATGGCCTAGGGATGTTCCTTTAATGGAAAGTATGTTGACTCTCGTCCTTAATGGATTCTTACTAATTATGGTCAGCTAGATATAAGCCGGAACGCCCGTTTGTGACAGGGCGGGAATAACGTAAACGGAAATCTCAAACAGTTAGGACATAATTAGTGAAGAATACAAACACTATTGTCTTAACCCGAAGTAGTGTAGGCTTAACATACCATCCTTGCTTTTTATGAAAACCTTTTATCTCTAAGACAATGACAATTTGATGAATAAGATTATGTGTATGATTTCCAATCCCGAGAATGCTTCGTTTTATAAGAAATTAATCTAAGTACTTTCTCTTTATGTTCTCTCTATTCTTCTAAAAACAAATTTTATCTTCCCCCAATCTTTTCTATTATTTTCTAAAGACAAAAATATTCCCTAGTAAACCCTGTCTCTGTGGGATCGACCCGTACTTGCACCCGCTATATTACAATAGCCCGTGCGCTTGCGGAATTAAATAAACCGTTAGGTTTCGACCGAACAAGTTTTTGGCGCCGTTGCCGGGGACAACGGTTTACTTTTTATTTTTGTCTTTACTACATAATTTTTAGTTTTTGTTTTATTTTTACTATTTTGCTTTCTCTTCCTATAAATTGTTGCGTTTAATTTTTCTTCAAGTGTTTTTCTTATAGTTTATGAAACGGTCTCGAACATACCTTGACAACTTTGATCCGGAACCCGAAAGAAGCTTTCACGAGAGATTAAGAAGATTTAGAGAAACTTTGAAGAAACATATGGACGGAGAACAGCAAACACCCGCTAGGACCCTACGGGACTTTGTTAACCCAAGTACCCCGGGAACTAGATCCCCTATTGTTGTGCCGAATGCCGGAGCGGCACACTTTGAGATAAAGCCACGACTTTTGCTTATGGTTATGAATAACCAATATAGCGGCACCGCTTTCGAAGATCCTCATCTCCACATCCAAACATTCTTGGAATACTGTGATACCACACGTATTCAGAATGTCACCCCGGAAGCAATTCGGATGCGCCTTTTTCCTTTCTCTCTAAAGGATAAGGCGAAACAGTGGTTAATTTCAGTCTCACCCAACTCTTTTACAACTTGGGACCAAATTCAAGAAGCATTCCTTGGACGTTTCTTCCCTCCGGGCAAGACCGCTCAAATTCGGATGGAGATTACAAATTTTAGCCAAACAGGAAGCGAATCACTGTATGACGCTTGGGAGCGATTCAAAGAACTCCTAAGGATGTGCCCTCACCATGGGCTTGAAAAGTGGTTAATTGTGCACACTTTCTATAATGGTCTCACATATAGAACAATGGAGACAATTGATGCCGCTGCAGGAGGTGCACTGATGAATAAAACAGTGGATGAAGCATATGACTTGATAAAGAACATAGCCTTGAATCACTATCAATGGTTCAATAAGAGGGAACAATCGCAGGGGATTCCAGGTAAGTACAATATTGATGTCATTACTACCTTGTCTTCTAAAGTTGATATGCTTCTTAAAAAGTTTGAAAACTTTAATGTAAATCCCGTGGCCAACATTAATGTTGTTTGTGAACTATGTGGGTGGAACTCACATAGTACAGAATGTTGTGAATTTCTTGACACTACTTCTAGTGATCAAGTAAATTTTGTTAATTCTTATGGGGGAAATGGTGGTAGGTATTCAAACACATACAATCCCGAGTGGAAAAATCACCCTAAATTTTTCTATAAGAATAACAATATTTTAAACCCACAACCTTCTACACAACCACCGGGATTCACACAAAAGAATTTCAATGGCAATTCTAGTGCTTTCCCTTCCCCTAAGTCTAAATTGGATCTTATTATGGATTTTATGATCGAAAGTAAAAACGAACAAGAGAAGACCAATAATGAGTTAAGGGAATCCATTAAGTCGTTGAATGCTAGGTTCGATAATTTAGCCGCCCACAATAGAATGGTTGAAAATCAACAAGCTCAACAAGTCGGTACCTCGCATAGACCACAAGGGAGTTTTCCCGGTCAATCGCAAAGGCCCAATGAGCATGTTAGTGCGGTAGAAATTAGGAGTGGAAAAGAAATTATAGATCCCCTTCCTAAGGAAAATATCAAACCAAATGAGGAGAACGTTAGTCCGACCCCACCGATGTTTGAGACTAATGAAGATATTGAAAATGGGACAGAATCCTCTAAGATTTCTAGAAATTTTGACCCTCCAATATCATACCCCCAAAGGTTGGTAAAAGCCAAACTTGATAAACAATTTGCAAAATTTTTAGAAGTCTTAAAGTCTATTTACATCAACATACCTTTTACCGATGCCCTTCAACAAATGCCGTCCTATTCTAAGTTCTTAAAGGATATTCTTGCAAATAAGAGGAAACTTGAGGAGCATAAGACTGTCGCTTTAACAGAAGAAGTAAGTGCCATTTTACAAAGAGAACTTCCTCCTAAATTAAAAGATCCCGGCACTTTCTCTATTCCTTGCAAAATAGGTAAATATAATGTTGATAATGCTTTGTTAGATCTTGGGGCAAGTGTGAGCCTCATTCCGCTTTCGGTAGGTAAGAAACTAGGTGTGGGGGAAATGAAACCCACCACTATTTCTCTCCAACTAGCGGATCGCTCCATTAAATACCCGATGGGTATTATGGAAGATGTCCCTTGCCAAATCGGGAAATTGATCATCCCGGTCGACTTTGTAGTCCTTGAGATGGAGGAAGATCACCAAATTCCAATTATTCTAGAAAGACCTTTTCTTGCCACCGCTGGTGCAGTAATAGATGTAAGGAATGGCACTCTTTCTCTAAACATTGGAAATAAGAAAGTCGAATTTAAAGACTTAAATCTCAAGAAACCGTGCCATGAAATCAACACTCCTGAGAATGATAGCAAAAAGGGTGAAAAATTGCAAGCCAAGGACTCAAAAATAATAATTAAAAAACCCTTAGATCATAGAGGTGAAAAAAATGTGCACCCTAAACAGCCTAATAAAGTTGAAAAATCAAAGGGTAGGGGGCCTAAGAAAAAAGGCACACCGGGATGTCGTATTTGCATCAATTATAAGAGCTCGATCACGCCAAAGGGCAAGGAATGGCGAGTTGTTAAGGATAAGAGACCATTACAATACCACTCACCGTCCATTATTACTGATAGAAAAGGGTCGAGCTTATGACCTTAAACAAGCATCATCGGAATAGTAAACCGATGGATTATATTACTGTTTATCATAATTTTGTTTACCACCGCATGCTTATCTATTTACTCTTTGTCACATTGAGGACAATGTTCATTTCAAGTGTGGGGGGGTATACCTATCTTTATTTTGTTTTTTTTATTTTATTTTTTTTCTAGTTTAAGAATTTTACTTGCTTTCTAATGTAAATTTTTCTTTTTAACTTAGTTGCATTTTCATTTTTATGCATGTATAGTATATAAAAAAATTTATTAGTTGCATTTTTCATTTTTATGCTTGTATAATAGTATATATAAAAAAAAAAATCCCTATGATGATCAAAATTCATTATCATTATGCTTGCCTTTTGCCCTAGTATAAATGCCTATTTATCTTTCCTCTCATATTTTCTATAAACTTAGAAATCTATAAAAAGGAAAAATATAGGGATATTTTTAGGAAATAATTGAAAGCCTCATAAGTTAGTATAGCACAATATAGAGTCTCATCAAGGAAAATGCATTTGATTAGAAGGAATTCTTTTTATGCTTGGTCATTTATGCAAATATTGAAAATGTTTCTTTAAGATTGTACATCTTTTATCTTTATTAAATGTTTATTCCCTTTTTAGAAGCACCTTTTTGTTTGCATCCCTTGAATCACACCCTTTCATCAAAAATTCCATCCTTCCATTTTTCAAATCAAATCAAAGTAAAACACTTTTATCTTATTGCTAAAAAGAGTGACATTTGTCACCAATCCTTAAAAGCAAAAAGAAACCTATTACTTCCTAAGTAACTCGGGGCACGGCGTTCGCTACGACGATGCTTCCTTGCCAAACGGGAATAATATACAAAAGTATTCTTGATCTAAGTATTAGGAACATGGGGTTCGCGACCACAATGTCTCCTACTTGAAAGGATCAAAAATAACTTAAGTCTTTTGCAAAAATATAACACATGCAAAAATAAGATAAATTTGTTTAACTTTGATGAGATTTTTCCACTATCATCATCCATTTTTCACCCTTGTGATTCAAGAATGCAATTCAATTTTTCAGGAACTTCTAATTTGTGAATAAATGTTTATACCTTCTCTTGTACATTTTAAAGAAATAAATTCATCTTTTCTCAAAAATCACTCTAAAAAAGTGACAGCTTTTTCTACCAAGAAATAAATCTAAGATTTTTCCTTCTAGCATGCTTTACTTGGTCAAAATTCTATATATGCTATATTAGGTTATAGTCTTGCATTTTATCTCCTTAAAAAATATCCCTAAAATGCTTCTTCATAGATAAATTTTTAAAGGTATTCAAAATATGATTAGAAAGATAAAGGCATTATCTAAAAGGCATTTAAGGGCTTGCTACTTTATTTCTGAGGGATCAATCTTGCTTTTTCTCCCTCTCCGTATTTTCATTCTAAGTTTGCTTGGGGACAAGCAAAAGCTTAAGTGTGGGGGAGTTTGATAAGTGACTATTATATAGTCATTTATCCTTACTTTTATATACTTTTTATTACATAAAACATCATTTTTCATTTCATTTCATATACTTTTTAGTTCCTTTTCCTTATTTTCTAGATTTTACGCTTTTGGTATATTTCTTGCATTTAAAGACAGGTTTTAGGTTCATTTTTATCAAAAGGATACTTGGACACTTCAAGGCAAAAGACATGGAAGAGCACCAACCAAATCAAGCACACAAAGCTAAATTTCAGAAGGAGCGGCCGTGTAGCAAGATGGAGCGGCCGTGCACTTGGCCTTTTCAGGCCATTTGTGGCCCTAAAATATAGAGTGGCCGTGTCTTGAAGAGGGAGCGGCCGTGTCATTATATGGAGCGGTCGTGCAGCTTGGACAGGAGCGGCCGTGCGAAGTGTCAAGACTCAAATTCAAATCTGGCGCCAAGGGTCACACGGCCGTGCAACTTCCTTGACGCGGCCGTGCAAAACGCGATCGCAGATGTAAAGGCACCTTTTGATGGCACCCGATTGAAGAGTCTCCTCCCTTTTATAAATAGGACCACTAGTGATCGGTCTTAGATACGAATTTTGAGAGAGAAATTACGATATTAGATAGATAGAAAGTATAAACATTTGTGACAACAATTTTCCAAAGGAGTTTGAAGATCAAAGTCATTATTTGTTCTTGGAATCACTTTGGAGGAAAAGCAATAAAAGTGAAGCATTATTCTCAAAGAATCGTCTTCTTTATTCATAAGTCTTTCTTACTCAATCTTTATTTATACTTTTATGTTATTAATGGCTTGTGAGTAATCCCCATATTCTTGGGATTGGAAACTCAAAAGCATACTTATTCATCATCCAAAAATGTTTAGTCTTGTCTTCTCCCTTCATCTAAAACAATCTCTTTATATTATTCTCTAAATGCCTTACATTTTGGAGATATCCAATTTGTATGATTCAAATAATTGAGAGAAGTACCTAGCGGAGAATCTCGATTGACGGAACCATATAAAGAAACTAGGTTTCATTGATCACGAGAGTAGTTCATAGCCTAGGGATGTTCCTTTAATGGAAAGTATGTTGACTCTCGTCCTTAATGGATTCTTACTAATTATGGTCGGCTAGAGATAGCCGGAACGCCCGTTTGTGACGGGCGGGAATAACGTAAACGGAAATCTCAAACAGGTTAGGACATAATTAGTGAAGAATACAAACGCTATTGTCTTAACCCGAAGTAGTGTAGGCTTAACATACCATCCTTGCTTTTTATGAAAACCTTTTATCTCTAAGACAATGACAATTTGATGAATAAGATTATGTGTATGATTTCCAATCCCGAGAATGCTTCGTTTTATAAGAAATTAATCTAAGTACTTTCTGTTTATGTTCTCTCTATTCTTCTAAAAACAAATTTTATCTTCCCCCAATCTTTTCTATTATTTTCTAAAGACAAAAATATTCCCTAGTAAACCCTGTCTCTGTGGGATCGACCCGTACTTGCACCCGCTATATTACAATAGCCCGTGCGCTTGCGGAATTAAATAAACCGTTAGGTTTCGACCGAACAGACGGCATCGCGGATGGTGATGTACGTCGCCTACGCTTGAGCGCCTAAAATCAAACCTATCCCCCTAGTGCGTTATAGGTGGCGCCACACTTTCAACCTCACCCAAACGGTTGGTTTTGACACGACATTTTCAAATACACTAAAATGAATTGTTTCAAAAATTTATAATAAGCTTTCGTACCTTCCCCAAACCCTAGTACGTGTGGGCATGTTGCCAATGCAACATGGTTTCACGAGAGGACATGTCGTTCCCACGGCATGTTCTAACGAGAGATCATGTCGCTTTGCCAACGTTCACCGACGAGAGGTCATGCCGGATTTTTTCCTTGAAATTCTTCAGGAATACCCCGTTATGCTGCCCAAATTTCTCCAGAAATTGGGGCTGCTCGTCGTCCCATAAATGCTCGGGTTTTGTTTAGGTACTATTGCCTATTACTAATTTTGAAACAATACATTTGGTGTGTTTTTGAATGATGTGTCCATAGGTTTCCCCGAGGTCTAGATTGTGTGAATAAAGGATTAGCCTTTTCCAACCGTCTCTAGGACTTAAAACACCGATTTCTACTTGAAGACTAATAAGATGTTGCACGAGTCCGTCTCCTTTCCCGTTCTTCCCTCTACCGTACTTTCTCAAAATTCTCTACCCTCCGTCTATACACGCTCTTATCTCTTCACCTCTGCAAGGCTACGGCAAGTTGGGTGCGTGCTCTCGTTCCCGGTGCTCATTGGTCCATATTCCCGAAGCGGAAGCAGTTCAAGTGCCCGAGCAGTCGTCCATCTGATTCGAAATCCAAAATGCTCGGTGCAGAGAAGATTATGGCCCGCCAGTCTGGAGGTTCGTAGCCCATGGGTCAGCAGAGTGTAAAAGGTGTGTCCATTGAAGAGCAGAGAACTACCCTTGAAGCTGTTTTTCCTCACGAGCGGGAGGCCCGGTTGCTTGCTCAGATTGCTAAAGCTAAGGAGGGCGACTTGCGAATGACAAAGAGATCGAGAAGGGTCCTCACCGCACCGATGGCAACAATGCTCCTCCTCCCATCCAATGTTGAAGATGTTGAAGTAGTCGATCAGTCCTCGTAGGGTCTAGAATGTCCACTATCGGACATGAGTCTGTTGAGTCCAAGTTGGACCAATTTTGCTTTGCAGTGATAAAAATCTTTGTTTCTCTTCTTGCTAGACTCGAGACATTACTAATACACCTGCGTTACACTCGATTGAAATGGTCTTATTCCAACTGATCACTTGTGCTGCTCACCGACCAACGCTTTGAAATGGCTAATGTTTAAATTGATCGGAGTGAGAAAATCGACTGATATCCTTCACAAAGTGGGGCTTACCAATTTCCCACCTCGATTCCCATATGCTCACATACTTTCCTTCGTCTTCGCTATCTCGTTGCTCGATGAATTTGCACGGATCTTCCTCGAAGTAAGCTCAAGCAAGCAATCAAAGACTTGATCTTGTTCGGATCATCCGGTAGGGGCTGCGGTTGAAACCTTTCAACCATAGGAAAACCATTACCTTACCCTCACTAAATAATACCCTTTCAATTCAAGATCGGCATGTTTTGAAACCCATTTAGCCATCGCCCGAAGAAGAGGGACTATCCTTGAGACTCCTGCGACTCAAAAGAAGATCGACTGTCTCCAAGCTCAAAAATGACGGAAACCAATGATCCATCATGGGGACCAGCTGAAATTCTCCTCTCAAAAACAAAATTGAAAAAAAGAGAGAGAGACAAAAAATACAAAAAAAGAAAAAAAAAAGAAGAAGAAGAAAAGAAAGAGAGCATAGTCCCCAGTGATCCTCTCAAAAGCAAAGTCAAAGGATCCGATTGTCACTCAAGAGAAGTCTCAAAGTGAGTAAAGAGACAGCGCGGATGTCCCTCACCACTACCTCAACCAATCCCGGCCATCCTCTCGATCTTAAAGGATATTCCCAATACCTTGACCAATCCTGAGCCGTCCTCTCGATTTTAGAGGACATTCCCATTACCCTTACATTTGCCCTTGCCAAAGCCAAGATTGACCTCTCATTCTTAGAGGCATTGAAGATGCAATCACAAATATCCTCGCCTTAAAAATTCCAAACACATACCCAAGAGCCAACCTCTCATCTTTAGAGGTCCAGTCAGCAAAAAGCCTAGCCGACCTCTCGTCTTAAGAGGTCATGATATCCCAAATCACCCGAAGACCGATCAAAACCCTGAAGCCCAGTCGCAGTTCCTACCGGATAGCATTTTCATTCCAATATTGTCGAGATCTAAAACAGATTATTGCTTAAAGCGGAGCCAAGTCCATCCCGGCTCAAAGGACCGTCAAGTGGAGATTGTGCAAATTCTATCCGTTCATTTGACGTTGCATGTGAGCATATTTCATTTCTCCTCCGCAAACACCCGCCGTGGATGTCCCACTGGGGCTTCACATCCGTGTCTCCCATCGACACTCCAAGAGGACATGTTCTTTCAACTCTCGAAATCCTAGAAGGTCCTCAGATCCCTGAATTTCAACGTTCATTCTTTTCATTCGGGATAAACCCGAACTACGGCGACCTGAGCTCCTCCCAAAGAGGGGAACATAGGCAACCATAAATGGTTCGGTCGAAATCACAAACAAATCTCAGAAAATTCGGTCTCCTCAAGAGCCGCCCCTATACACAGATCCTTCGTTCCGTCTATCCGTCCGAATTTGATTCTCGATATCAGTGGGCTTTCTCCTCAGGATTAATTGGAATATTTAATCATATCGGCTTTGGCGGTTTGACTAACCCGAACATCAATAAAGGGTTTTAAGCAGCTTTGTGATCATCACGAATAAGACAAGTTTTCAAGTGTCTCGATAAGTCTTCTCTTTCTACATCATAGGAAGATAGAGCCAAACACTGTGTCGGTCAGCAGGGGCTTCCATACACTCTTCCACACCTTGTGATGCTTATACTCTCCCAAAAGAGTCAAACCTAAAGCGAGAGTGTCATACAGAACTCGGGATTCATTCCCACCCTCGAAAAATATGCCCCTGCACGTAAACATTTCCGAGTCTTGTCCAGCGACTGATTGATTGTGATTCGAAATGATGAGTTGCCTCTATGGCCACAAGATGACTCTGCCTGCGATGAAGCTACATGGAACGTCCTCAAGATGGGGGCTTCGGTTAAGGTATCCCTCCGGCTCTCCTAAACAGATTCCCTCCAAGATTGCTTTGCACTGTCAACTAGGGCTTCGCCAAGCCAGGATCGCTCTCTGCCCCCCCCCCCTCTACTGCTTGCTGTCTCAGACGCGCGATTAACTTTGTCCTCACTAGCAACGGACCTGCTGCAATCTGTACTCCTGGAAGCGTCCCCGACTTGCCTAGCCGCGCCATATCATTTCCCTACCTCGCGGGAGAGGGTCCACCCCATTACAAACACTTTTCGTCCCATACACGATCCCTCATAGAGCAACTGATACAGACACATCTGCTCACCAAGCCGTGCAAAAGAAAAAAAACCCTCACTTCCCTATTCTCCCTAGCTGAGATGGACTTGTGCAACAAAAGATTAATAATGCATAAGCAAGAGGTCAAATAAAATGCAAAGTGTCTAGAGTGTTGTGTCTCCCCCCGCAGAGTACAATAATCAGGTGATCGTAATGTGATCGTGAGGACTGCCCCTCGAATCACAATCTTGGACAGAGATTCCAAACCCCGCAGGTGACAGACCCCGCCTCTATTATCTTCATAAGGCCCAGAACTACGAATTGGCTTGATTCCCTTTTTAAGGGATACGTAGGAATCCTTTCTCCAAAGGTCCAACCATCTGATCTCACCAGCATCATCGGAAAGAGCCCTAGCTGCCTCAGCCCCCAAGCAGTGCCTATCAAAGGAAAAGAGCCCCAGCTGCCCCAGAAACCAGACAACAAGGCTCACTAGTCTCGACGACTCCAAAGCCTATTCTGCATGATAAATCGAGACAAAGAGTCCGCATCTGTCAATCTCCCCAGCAAACGTCGACAAGCGGTAGCCTCAGCCCCCAAACAGTGCGTGTCAAAGAAAGAAGAGCCCCAGCTGCCCCAGAAACCAGACAACAAGGCTCACTAGTCTCGACGACTCCAAAGCCTATTCTGCATGATAAGCCGAGACAAAGAGTCCGCATCTGTCAATCTCCCCAGCAAACGTCAACAAGTGGTAGCCTCAGCCCCCAAACAATGCTTGACAAAGAAAAGAGCCCCAGCTGCCACAGAATCCAGGCAATAATGCTCACCAACCCCAACGACTTCAAAAGCCTATTTTGCGAAGACCTTCCCGTGAATGGCCACCCAGCGAGCATCGACAAGTGACAGAGGCCACAACATATCCCTCAGCAGAACCAATGGTAGCATGAGACCCTAGACATCTACCTCCCAACAAGCAGTTACAGCCTAAGACCCCCCGGCAGCGACATCCTTCCCTCGCAGGTACAGCAATTAACCGAGCATCACCGAACCTCGAAGACTGACCCTCAGACAAAACCAAGGCCAAAAAGTCCATATCCATGTTAGCCTCCCAAGCAGAGCACACCCAAGAAAGAATAGCCTCCCAAGCAAAGCACACCCAAGAAAGAATAGCCTCCCAAGTAGAACACACCAAGAAAGAACAGCCTCCCAAGCAGAGCACACCAAGAAAGAACAGCCTCCCGAGCAGAGCCCCACCAAGAAGAACAGCCTCCCGAGCAGAGCACCACCGAGAAGAGCATCCTCCCAAGCAGAGCCCAACAGAATCCACGGCCCCAAAAGGAAAAGAAAGAAGCTGACTCCCCAGGAATGCAGAGTCCCCGACTTACCGAACCAAGAGGAAAGAAGCCGACTCCCCAGAAATGCAGAGTCCACGGCCCCAAAAGAAGAAGAAAGAAGCCGACTCCCCAGAAATGCAGAGTCCATGGCCCTAAAAGGAAAAGAAAGAAGCCGACTCCCCAGGAATGCAGAGTCCCCGGCTTACCGAACCAAGCGAGAAAGAAGCTATCTCCCCAGATAAGGGCAGAGTCCCCAGCTTCCCAAGCAAAGCTAAGGGCACAAAAGAAAAGACGAACAATCAGCAAGGACAGTCCAGCAATAAGACCGACAAAAGAACAACAAAGAGCAGAAACGGAAGTAGCATGAGACCAGCCTACACTTATCCCCAAAGCAGGTCGTAAGAAGAAATGGTATGGCGAGTCCCTCCGGCATCCACAAAAGACAGTTGCAGCATGAGACCCTCCGACAGCTACAACTCGTCAGCAGCAGTAGTGTGAGACCCTCCGGCAACTACCCTGCACCAAAAGAAGTGGTATGAGACCCTCCGGCATCCACGAAAGACCCGTTGCAGCATGAGACCCTCCGGCAGCTACAACTCGTCAGCAGCAGTAGTGTGAGACCCTCCGACAACTACCCTGCACCAACGAAGTGGTATGAGTCCCTCCGGCATCCATGAAATACCAGTTGCAGCATAAGACCCTCCGGCAGCTACAACTCGTCAACAGCGATAGCATGAGACCCTCCGGCAGCTACTCGCAAAGACCAGTTGCAGCATGAGACCCTCTGGCAGCTACAACCTGGCACTAAAAGCAGCTACTAGCCAACCGCAGTAGTACCGACCCCGAAAGAAGTCACAGGTAAGCACAGCAAAGGTATGAAGACACATTTCTACCCCTTTCTTGCTTGTAGTTAGTCTTGGTATTTCCCGAACTACAATTTGGCTTGATTCCCTTCTTAAAGGGATACGTAGGAATCCTTTCTCAGAAAGGTCCAGCCATTAGACTCCCCGATTCACCCTTCTAGCCCGTTACCTTATCCCTTGATGCTCATTGGGATTGGGTCTTATTTTATCGACAACCTCACTTTTTCCAAAAGTGACGTTGCCGAGGGGCTCTGTAAGTACGCCAATCCAATTCGCAATCCCTTTTTAGGTGCATTTTAAATGATAAAATTGCACTAAGGGACGTTTTGGTAAATTCCCGGTCCGTTCCGAGACTTCCGGAAATATTTTATATGTTTCTCGCGAAGGAAGTGTATTTAAGTATTTTTCCCGGACAAAAGGACCTAAAAGGAATTAATCAGTTTGGACCTCTTGGGAATTAGCCCGGAATGTTCCAGAATCTGGTTTTGGCGCCAGGATCGGTTATTGGCGTTCCCAGTCGTGCGACAACTTGAGGCATGGAAATTGGATACGTTGGGTCGTGCGACCAACTAATCCAATTTCCCAATTTACGTATAAATATCTAATGCCTTCATTTTGTCAAGGGGGGAGCTCTCACAATTCACACACACAGTTCACACACACAAGAGACTTACAGATTCACTTTCTCTCTCTCCTTTCTCTCACTAAACGCATTTGAGCCATTGCAGCTCCTTGCGTCGTCTTCGGCCCCAAACACAACCTTTCCTCATCTCCGACCTCAACCTCTATCACCACCCACCATCTTCTCCGGCCAAACCTTCCCCTGATCTCCTCCCTAAACCGAGCTTCCTCACCAATTCACCCTCAACCGATCCCAATTTCTCTCTAAAACCACATCGGCGCCCTCTCCCCTGTGCTAATCGCGTTCATTCGTGACCTTCAACCTCTGCGACCTCCTCAACTCCAATCGAACGGGAACACCACCGGCAGCTACAACAACCGCTTCCCCTGTTCAAGCCAAATCCGGCAACTCCAACGCCAATTCCAGTCCCAAGCCGTTAAACCACCGACGCCGCCCTGTTCCAACCCCTAAGCCGTGCACCACCACCTACTCCGTCCAAAACAATGACCAACCTTACCTGTTACTCTCCGGCCCTATTCCAATCCCGACGTCCAATTTACTGTGAAGTGGAAACAAGCCTTCAACAAGCCTCCCTCAATTCCCTACAATCCGCACCTACTGAGAATTGTCACTGATCTGGGACCCGAACTCGTTCCGATCCGAAGCTGATTGAAGATCCTTAAATCTAACTTGATTTAAGGAACGTGGACTACGAGGGTAATGATTTCCTCAGCTTTATCACTCATTTACTGTTTACTTGTTTCATTGCATAATTGTTTCCGGACTTGATAATTGGACTCCGACTGTCCTCAATTATCAAGTCCCAACTGCCGATCTCTCTGTTTAATTGCTTTGCTTGGTATTGTTGATATCCATAATGTGATTTGTGGTATTTGTTGTTTATTGGCCAAGGGAGTGTGGATCTCCCTATATCCACGTCCCCTTGGTCAAATCCATTGTGAATTCATTGTTTCTGAACTGTTTGGATATTGTTGTTGGGATCTGAATCATCCTCTGTTGTTCCTGATTTCAAAGTGTGAAGTCCCTGCAGACTGGCATCGATGTGTCACGCGACACAACTGACCATCCCAGGTCCTGTGTCACGCGACACATGTAACCAATCTACAGTTGACCTGTTTCAGTTGTAATCTGTATTCAGTCCTCGTTGTAAATGGGACGTGGCCTCCCAGAGTCAATGGCTTACAAGTTGTATTTCCCCCTTGTTGAGAAATAAAATGAAGCACTATTATGCATTTTTACACATATATTGTCATACACACTTCGCACACACTTTTGAATGATTTGAATGTTGAACAATTGAAAGACTCGTTTACGGACGAGGCGTGTTGGGTGAACTCTCGGTTCTTCCCAACACGTAACTTGACCCCCCGGACCCATTTTCTCTCTCAAAAAGGTTTTCAATGTTTCCTCTTAAAAACGGCGTGGCGACTCCCTTCCTATATTTATTTTTCGGCGAGCGCACATTCAGTGTCCCTATTCCGATCACATGTGACCCAAGGTCTCATAATGATGGTCGTAAGTCCAAGATGAGTACGAGATCAAAGCCCCGAACATATCAAAATCCAAGGAATCCCGAGCGATAACCAACTCATGGTTTATATGTCCGGAAGACAACTTGGCACATTCCCCCCCCCCCTTTATCAAAACACATCCCAATCACGAAAGCACAAAAAGGCAAGCACGAAAGTTGGATCTTGAAAGACTTGCTTCGGCAAGGCTCCTTGGGTGAACGTCGATCCGTTCTTCCCAAGGGGTAACTTAACCTCCGGATCCAAATCCTTTTTTTCAAAGTTTTGAGAAAATCAAAATGGCGTGGTGACTCCATTTTTCAATTTAAATCGGATGTCTTCAAACCGATGTGAGGTGGTGACCCCTTACACGAGAAAGCGGTTCAACACACAAAAAAAAATACACCGCGATCTTGGGCACACATTCACAGTTTGGCGACTCCGCTGGGGAATAACCAAAAAAGCTTTTTTTTTTTAATAAAAAAAATGATACTTGGTATATAGGTGGAAATCATTAAACTTCCAGTTATCGCCTCCTAACACGAGTCTGGGATAAAATATGGTCTAACAATGCCACGTACCGGTATCCTTTTTTGAAAAAAAAAAAAGAGAGAAAGCTTTTTTGAGTGGGTTAGCCTTCCGCCGCGGATCCGATTCTCATGCTTGCCTTCTTTTCCTTGCTTTTTGCATGCATTGTTGGTTCTTGGGATTGCGCACATTCTGAATACTGAACAGGTAGCTTTCTGGAGCTGAAAAGGTGCCAAAAAGCCCGGGGAAATAACCTGCAAATGAAAAAAAATGTAACCTGGAAAATTGATTGATGCAGTCATACGGCTTGATCCTCCCTGGATCCTAGCCAGGCGGCTTCATTGGCAATTTCACCAGGACAAAATCTAAGGTTAATCTGGCAGCTTAGGTAGCTTGGGGCTATTCAGTTCCAAGACTGACCGGGCTCCAGAAAATTTACGTGCTTAATTGTTGCATTTCCCCCGTCCCGAAAAATCATTCCTTTTAAAACACATTTCTGAAAATTTTTGTTTTAACTCAAAAAGGAACATTTTTAGGAGGCCGCACACTACGCGCACCTTATATATCCTGTACACTTTACCCTTTGGTGGGGGATTGAAGGCACCATCCCTAGAGCGACCTGTCCAGGGATACCCAATATGGCATGGTAATCACTTATAATGTCAATAACTATAAATGTTACCTTGGCCACTGTCCTCAAGGGATGTTGTCCAATGTCAACCTCCAGCTCGATCTGTCCCTTGACATCAACTCGGTGATTGGTGAAACCCTCCAGTTGGCCTGCATAAGGTGACAATCTAGCATTTGTCAGCCCCATGTCCAAGAAGGTTTTGTAGTAGAGAAAATCTTTGCAGGCCCCCGTGTCGACTAATATTCTACTTGAAGTGCAGTCATCGATCAACCCCGGAATTACCAAAATTTGTTCCATAGCAGTCATGCTGGTAGCCAGCTCGTAGGGATAGAAACTGATTACCTCATCTTTAACGCAGCTCCTAGGTGGCACATAGAGAGCTTTACTTAACTGAAAAAAATTTGTGTTTAAGGGCAGTGTTGCTTGTCTCCTCAGCAATCACTCCCAAAGTCAGCCTAGGTTGTCTCGGCTCTGGTACACCTCTAGTAGGTCGATCTCCACCAGCAGGACGATCTCTCTTGACAAACCTATCTAACCTTCCTTCATTCACCCACTTTTGTATGATCCTCTTCATACTCATGCATTCTTCCGTGGTGTGCCCACTGTCATTGTGGTACTCACAGTACCTACTATTGCACCTTCTGAATTTATTCTGAGCATTCTCATTGGGGTTGGGGGGCCTAGGTCGACCGTGTTCATAATCTCAGTCCGACTCACTGTAAGTGGGGTGAAGCTTTCGGGGACTCTTTACGTCGCCTTAGTTCTGTTTTCCCCTTATTATCATTGTTTTTCATCGGTCCCCCTTTCGTCGACTCACCAGCTTCAGAATGCTTTGAGCCCTTGTCTTTCTTTCTTTCTTTCTTTCCTTTCTCTCCTCAGCCACAGCCACATCATAGGCCCTCTCAAACAGTTCCCTCCTCGTGGTCACCCTCCTAACCTGGAGCTCGCAGTCCAAATCAGGAGAGGACACTCCATTTCTGAAACAATTGATGACCTCCCTATCTAAGAGGTCTTCCTCGATCTGGTCGACCAACTCCTTAAACCGTGTGAAATAACTCATGGTACTTTCTGTCTTACCTTGAGTCATATTGTTTAGGTCGGTGACTGTCTTTTTACGGGCCCCAGCCGTAGAGAATCTGTCCAAGAATTTTTTCCTCATATACTCCCATGAGGTGATGCAACCTGTAGTCAGGCCACGAAACCAAGTTAGTGCTGCACCTGTGAAGGTGCTGGTTAGTACCTTGTACAGTATGTCGTCCTCAGAGGAGACCAAGCACATTGTGGACTTAAAATTCTACATATGATTCAAGGCATTGGTCGCGCCTGAATACTTGTCTAGCTTGGGCAATTTGAAACCAACGGGAGGCCTTTGGTCGAGAAAATCCTGAGACAATGGTCGAAGAGTACTGTAGTTTCGTTCAACCTTCCCATCGGTCTCCTTCCTATCCGCCTCCATATTATCCAACCTTCTTTTCAAATTGAGAAGTTCCCTAGCATCCAGGTCGCTTCTTTGATGGGAGGCAGAATTAGACTTTTGTCTCTCCTCCCTGTGGAGCTCCCTTCTGGAGAGGGTCCGCTGTCTTTAATTCCGTGGGGGTGTCACCTCTCTCCTTTCCCGATGGGATAGAGATCTTTCTCCCCTTGAGGGCGACCTGCGTTGAGCCCTATTAGCTTCTAGCCGCCTCCTCTGAGCTGAGTCAGCCTCTTGTTCCCTCTGCTGGTTGATCCTATCCCTTAGGTCACCAGTCGGGTCTATGGAAATATGGGAGGGAGGAGGCATCTCAATCCTCATTTGTTCACCAGACAGTCTAGGACCTCCGTTAGTCCGCCTGTGAGAAGTGATGGAGGGAGCTACTCTTTGCGATCTCCTATCATCCTTGTTAGGAGACTCAGGCATTTTGAGCAGTTCGTCTTGCACATCGGGCAAGCTTTGTAGTATCCTAGCTCACTCCAACAGAATATACTTCCTACTAGGGTGAGTAGTTGAGGGACCTGGAATTTCGCCTGCAATTTTTTTACCCGTTTGGATCCTCTTGACCTGTTGGTTCGTCCCCTGATTAGGCATAGGCCTTTTCTGCCTTCTGCCATCTCGCAGACCTTCACCGTCAGCCACACTATTGGAACGAGTGGCCCTCCTAAGGGGATTGCCCGGTGGGGGAGGATGCAAATTTGCGGTCCTATTTCCAACACATGCCTCAATGTTTCTTACTGTATTCCCAAGTATTGGATCACCGGAGGAAGTTGCGGTACGTCCATCAGAAACCATGTTTGTGGTTTGATTAGAGTTTCAAGGTCTAGCTTCTATCGTTCCCGGCAATGAAACCAAACTGATAATGCATGAAAGGTTGCAGATCAGCCTTAGTCCAACAATTAGGTTGATCTCCAGCCAATGTGACCTGAAACCACGAACAAACGACTAGCCGGGTTGGCCTCGGGCTAAGACCCTTCGGCGTGATGATGAGATAATGTATAGTGTGCTTATAAACTGAATTGAATAAAGAAATACTCAAATAGCAAATAAGACATTACCCATGAACATTGGATTCTGTTAGGTATTTAACTGACTCCGAGAAAATAGGAGGCGGTTACAAATAATGACGTGGGTTGGCGCACGTGTTGGTAGGTCGAGGTCGCTTGTATGGTTAAAGACGACCTGACTTTGTAACTTGTTTTTATATGAATTGCACAAGTATTTGATCGCATGTCAGACGAAGCTAGGTCGGGACCAATGATGGTCGAATAATGAGCTTGGTCGACTGATCTATGTTGGGCCGTTGGGGCCATAACGATTGGACCGACCCATTTAATAATATGGTCTTAATAACGTACAAAAGGTTGGGCTTCACTCGTTGGGCCTGGCCCGTCATATTTATTCCGTTCATTCCTTATTTTTTATCCTATATGACATATCCGTTAGTGCTCTATCTCTCGATTTCTCGACGACATCGTGTCTCTACTCTCTCCTCTCCACCGTTCTCTCTCCATCAATCCATCATTTTCATCGTTCTCTCTACTCGTATCCACGAGTCGACTCCACTATCTCTATCACCATTTATAAATTCATTAAATTGTAAGCTCTCTCTTTTCCTTCTCAAAGAAATTGGGTATTTGATTACTTTGTTTAAAAAGTGTGAAGTAATGGTTCTATGCTTTTTGGCACATGAAAATATTGTATTGTTGTTGACTTATGTTCTTTTTATTGGTAACATTGAAACTGAAAGTTCATTTTATATGAAATATATTTATAAATTTGTTTAATTTCTCGGCCCCGCCTAGGCCCGCTTAGGCCCCTAGGCGCTAGGCCCGACTCCACCGCCTATCGCTTTTTAGAACCTTGGTATTTATAAAGAGAGAACCTGGTAGTCGTTTTCGAAAATATGTGTCCTAGGTGGTCTTTTTGTTAGGATGAGTGACGATTTGATAATTGCCCCATTAAATAATGCTTGTAAAACATCTTTAATTTAATTATATTTTTGGTCAACTTAATTACAAATTGATCAATAATTTTAATAAAAAATAGTTATCGTAATAAAATCTAAAAAATATTACTGGGATTATTAATCGTGATACAATAGTAATTTTAGATTTTTATTAAGATAATTATTTGTTATTCAAAATTATTGATTAAAGTTGATGCACATAAATAAAAAGTGATCTAGCTATTAAATAAAATATTGGGGACCGTGTATGAATTAGCAACAAAACTGATGTATACGTGGAATAGTCAACTAAAATAGTTAAACCGCCAGGTTGGAGGTCTAAGTGGAGCCCCTTCCTCCAAGTGACATGTGGCAACCACGTGGTTAAACAAACGAAAATCGCAATGAAACATATTCAATAAATGGACAAAGGTAAGGAAGCGAGATCACTGACTATGGCGAAATGATGATCTCGCCCAATTCAAACCAAACAAGAATGAGACAAGGGAAGAGGAACGAGGTCACTGACTCGGGTGAAATGATGATATCGCCTCATTCCCTAAGACTTAATGTATGCAAGGGTGAGAATGGAGCGAGATCACCAACTCTGGTGATAGGTGATCTAGCCACATTCAATATTGACTCAAATAAACATCAAGGCAAAGTTTAGCGAGATTGCAAGCTCCGGCGAAATGGTGATCTCACCCAAATACATCCGGAACATTCCTAACGGTTCTCGACAAAAGACAAACCAACTCTGACACACAAAGATATTCATCAAATAAGACAAGAGATAAATCTCCCCTTTTGGGCGTCCCATGTTCCCACCAACAGAAGTAGTAGAGTTGGATAAAGTATATGGAGGCTAACTAGAGAAGGACATGTGTCATGTGTTCCAAGATGACATCGATGATGTCATAACACTTTATGAGACTATATATACAACATACATCTTGCATGTCAATTAAGTCATTTTTTCCTACCCTTAAGTTCTTTCAATATAGTTTGAGCTTTTTCATATACCGTGTACTTACTCTTACACCCGAGGGGATTTAGCCGCATAAGCCCCCGACTTAGTTCACGGTGTTCATATTACAGGTCTGAGGTGGAAGATCAAGCCAAGTTATCCTCTGTGCAGTGGCGGATCTAGGATGTTTCGACAACATGTGCACAATTTACATTATAAAATTTCAAACTAATTTAAAACTTAAATTAGTTTTAAATTAATTTCCAAACGCGACGGGATTATAATACAAAACTTAAAACATAAGTTAATTATAAAAATATGCTAATCTTAACCCACCATTTTCTATTGTTTACTTGGAAATAGTAAGCTTATTTCATGAAAAAATAAATAAAAAAATGATATTTACATTATAGTTGTTTTAATGATGACATCATTTTAGAAAGCATTTCTTGAAATTAATCTTGTAATTTATTTCTTATAAGTTTCAAATTTACTTTTTTATAAACAATAAACGATGAAAAAACTAATAGATAATAAATAAAATTCATTTATATTAGTTAAAGTAATGAGCAAAAGAATCCAAATATATAAATATTTAAAAAGAAAAAAGTATTTATCATAATAGAGGCAAATAAAAAATTAAATTGAATAATAAATAAAACTATTTATGATATGATTAAAATAAGGATTTAAGATTTTGAAAAAGAGTTTATTTCTCATATTCATGGATAAAAATAATTTAAAATTATTTGTAGCAAGTAGAATTTGAAACTTGATCCTTAGTGATAAACTTTAATAGCTTAACAACTGAGCTAGTTATAGGATTTTTTAATAGCAAATGTGAAAATTAGTAATCTTTTATGCGGGTGTACTTAGTAAATAATGTAATATATTTTTATATTTTTAACTAGAAATATAACTTGATCGGGTGCATGTACACCCCTACCTACTACACTAAATCCGCTCTTGTTAACACTTTGGAGTGATCAATCGAGCTCGATTATTGATAGTATAAAAAGTATAATCAAATTGATCAAAATGATGTTATATACTCCCTCCGTCCCGCTAATATTAGCACACTTTTTTTTTTGGGCGTCCCGCTAATATCCGCACACTCCCAAAAAGGAAACTTTATATTAATAAAATATTCACCCAACCCCACTCATTCTCTCTCCTACATTATTTTAATACTCACAACACCATTATAATTTATTACACCCTCCACTTATTCTCTCTCCACTCATTCTTTTACACTCACAACATTTTATTAAAATATCATATTCCTTAATTCCCGCGCAAACAGTGTTTGTGCTAATATTAGCGGGACGGAGGGAGTATATTATGCTTGCTTTTAATAAAAAGAAATTGTATAATAATTCACCTTTTTTTGTACTACTTTTACCAAAACACTCGATTGTCTTTAGAATTAAATTATTTATGAATTATAATGAAGGCACTAGTAGTATGAGAATTAATAATTTTATGTATGCTTACCAAATGACCTTTAGTGTACAATTTTTTAAGGGATCTATATCTAAATAATTATACACTTTAATTGATGTGTCCACAATTTTATGTAAAAATATATAGCTACTACTTTCTTCTTTTTATAATATTTGCAATTTTAGAAGAAATTTTTCATTCGAAAATATTTGTAATATTATTTTTTCACAAAATTTTAATACACTTTGTCTAAACTATCCTTATTTATGATTAGATAATTATCATCATAAGAATATTTAACCGTCTAAATATTTAAAATATTAAAAAAATAATTTAATTTATTTGATATATATTAATTATTTTTTTAATACGTGTAAAAAGAATAAAAAAATATATTGGGAGAGAGAGAGAAAGAGAGGGAGTAGTATTAATCTATATACTATATGAAAGCAGAAGAATTTCCAGGCTTCATACAGCGCCACGTGGCATTATGACGTGGAAAGCCACGTGGCAATTCTCAATTAGCCATCCTTTAATTTTTTCAACGCCTAAAAAAAAAATACAAGCCTAATTTCTTTAATTTCGGATAACTTAATATATCTATTTAAAATTCAAATAATTTTCCAATCTTTCTCCTAATAAAAAGTTTATTTTAGGAATTAATTATTTGAAAAATCCTCCAAAAATGTTATTCAGTTTAAAATTACCTTTTATAACTGAATCAATCAATTTAAAATTTAAACCATTTTGAATTACCAAATCTAAAGATTTGATCGAATTTTTTATCTAAAGATAATTCAATTTAAGGTTTTAATTTTAACTGATTATTTAATTTTGGTAATAGATAATTCAAAACCTCCAAAAAAACGTTTTAATTATTCAATTCAAACCTTCAAAAAAAAAACGCCTAATTCCATTTTTAGATAAAATTGATTATCTTTATTTGAATAGGTAATAGATAATTCAAATTATTTTTAAAGTTTTAATTTTAAATTCAAAATTAAGGATCATTATAATCCGAAATTATAAATACATTTTCCAAATTAAGGATCATTATAGTCCGAAAATTCAAACCTAAAATTAAAAAATCAAAAACAATTCAAACTCAATTTCTTTGATTTCGGATAACTTACTCAATCAATTTAAAATTCAAACCATTTTCCAAATATACTCCTTAAAAACGTTTCGCTTATAATCCTAACATTATAAATACATGTTTTCAGTTTCCATGGAAATTATAAATTCAAACCTAGAGTGAATTACGAAGGAAATACATATTTTCATCATCCGCCATTTTTTTTGAATACTCAGTTTTTTGTATCAACTCATAATGGAATCTTCAATTTTCGCTGTGAGACAATCCGTCGTGAAGGTAATCCTATTTTTTTATTCACTCTACAATGTTTTATGATTAAAATTTGGGCTGAATCTATTGTTTGTTAATTTCACAGATCAATGAAACAAACAGTCGGTTGATCTCTCACATTTCATCAGCTTTGGATCTACGCTTTTTTTTGCCGTAAGTCTCAAAATTTTTAAATAGTTTGGGCATTGGACAGGAAAAAATCACTGATGTATTGTACTGCAATTTTACAACTAAATTCAATAAACTTGTGAGAGATTTTAAAAAAGAATGTTGTTTTAGCAACCTCAATTCATGTAAGTAATTCTTTTAATTTATTAGTTTAAGTTCGATTTTATGAATACAGTTTTTTTTAACAATCTTTATTTTAATTATATATCTGTTCATCTATGCAGTTGTCGTATCTATCATCTCCGTGGAGTTTTTCAAACGCGGACTACCTCATGGTCACATTCGAATTGATGTTAACTATAAAGATCAACTGCGACTTAATCATGTCGACAACAATCAAGTTCATTAGTAGGAATAATGTTACTCACCAATTTAGTTTATTTTAATTTTTTTTTTTATAATCATTCGAATAAATGTCATGTTATCTTTAAGTTTTTAGTTTATTTTTCTTTTCTTTTTTTGTGACTGCAATAATTATTCATTATTGGATTATTTATTTTTTTAAATTGTAATGAGTTTGGCAAAGTGAATGGATTTCTACTTATTTGATTTCTTCTTCATAACATTTCGGTTTAGATTCAAAAACAAAAAAAAAAAAGTCAAATTATTTGGCAAATAGCGAGATAAACCTGCAATTACAGAAAATAACCATGGCCAAATGTACTTAAAATGTCAAAGTGTTTGATACTAAGTAAAGCTAATTTCTAACTTTCAACATTGTCCCAGTTTCCTTTCAGTTCTCATAATCAAGTTGGACAACTGACAATAATTTGATTGATGTTTTGAAGCCAATAGTGAAAAAATTATATTTTCTTGAATGTAACAGAAGATTTTCGGATATCATAGATTAAAAAAAAAACACAAAATTTCAAATTATTTGATTTATTCCAATAATTTCGGCATAGATTCAAAAAAAAAAATCACTTCCTACTTGATTTACTCATTAATTGTCAGCATAGATTCTAAAAAAAAAAAAAATCGAAATATTTGATTAAGTTATATAATTTCGGAATTTTAAGTATTTTCGAAATGTATATATTTTCTATTATTTATATATAAAAATATATAACTGTTTTAAGGAGTATATTTGATTTACCATTTCAAAGTTTGATTTATTCATAAATTTACGGATCAATTTAAAGTAATCAATTACTAAATTTTCGATAATCATAGATTTTCAACTAATCAACTCCTAAATTTTTTAGCAATCATAGATTCAAAAAAATAAAATATTTCCAAATTTATTTTAAGTATTTTCGGTAGTTATATATTTTCTATTATTTATATGGAGAATTATTTTGTAAAGTGATATAATTTACTAAAGATTCATAAAGTGATATAATTTACAAGATACACCTGAT
Organism: Adenophora triphylla var. japonica; assembly: GCA_022495995.1. Lineage (NCBI taxonomy): Eukaryota > Viridiplantae > Streptophyta > Magnoliopsida > Asterales > Campanulaceae > Adenophora > Adenophora triphylla. Next base: position 183,733 of record JAFEMH010000876.1, on the reverse strand, counting down.
ATAATTTACAAAAGATTCATATTTATCCCCAAGATTTGAAGTATTTTAAAACAGTTATATGTTTTAGGTAGATTATTAGTGAAAAATAATTTCATAACAATCCAATTAAATCACCTGTATCCTATAAATACTAAGTCATTCATCTATATTTCGCATATTACTGTTTTTTTATTATTCACTGTCAACTATTCAAATTACTTTTTTGTATTCAATTATAATGGCTTCCATTGATAATCTTCCTGTGGAACTTATCATTGAAATTTTTCTTCGCGTTCTTGCAAATTCTTTTTTCGATTTCCTGAATCTTAAATCAACTTCTAAAATCTTTCGGGAGGCAGGGAAGGATGAATTTATATATCAGAAAGGTTCACTTCGTGATTTTCCAATTAGCCCATGGTGGCGTCGGAGTAATGTAGCAACCAGATTTATGGATAGGTGCCTTGAATGTGGAAATCCTGATGCTCTATTCCGTCACGGGTTGGTATGTAAATAATTACATATTTTCCTTAATATTTTCGGATCTAACACTCTTAGAAGTATTTTTTTTTTTTCGTTATTTAAAGTAATATTAATTAATTTCTCTCTTTTTCAGATTGGTTCATGTGAAAAAGGGAGTTTTCATTCTGGTATTACCTATTTAAAACAAGCTGCAGATAAAGGTCATATGGAGGCATTGTATACTCTAGGGATAGTACTACTTTTCAACGAAGAGGAATCGAATAAAGATATGGGAAAGCAAATAATCATGAATTTTCAAAAATCCGACTTCATCAAGATTCAGTCCATTAAATATCGTTTGAATTTGAAGGCATACATCACATCATTATGGAAGAGTGATGATTATTACTTTTCCACATGGCCAATATTTTGCAAGGTTGAAGCTCATTTCAAGGACAAAAATTTTGATTATTTTTTAAGTTTTTGATTTACTGAATTTAGACTTGCATTAGATTATATAATAGTTCACCCTTACAGCCAAAATAGCCAAATTCAGGATAAATCATTAAGTCGAGCCCGCTTTCTAATGGGTGAACTAAACTATGTCAATACCTTAATTAAGAAAATGCTTTATGAATCGGTAAAGGTACCCAAGATGAAATAATCTATACCAATCATTTGTCTGTTGTTTCTAGAAACAAAATGAACAAATCAGTTGGCAAAAAGCAACAGAAAAGTGAAGAGATGGAAAAGCATCCGATAAACTCAGTGGAGCCCCAAAGAAAGGCATTGTCTGACATTTCTAATCGTAAGTTTTCTATATAGTTGTCATTTTTTTCTTATCACTCATATGAAATTGATAAATAAGTTTAAATGCTTTTTTAAATATAATCTCTATGTTTACTGTTTTTTTATCCGCAGGTGGAAGTCAACTAATGACACATACTGATAGCCATTTAATACGACCAATATTTCCTTCATATAATCTTACAAATGGTAAGAATATTTCATGTCAATTTTCAATTATTTTATATTATAAAATATGTTTTATCATAACTAATCATTATTAATCTTTATTAGTTCTATCAGTATCTACCACACCAATAGCTACTAATCCAACAAGCACAGATTTTATAAGTCGTGATATTCCGGTTGGTCAAAGATTTGGGGGTTTACAATCTATTAAAAGAAGATTGGATATTGATCGCTCTAATTCTGAGAATCGACATCAAGGAACTGAAAACAATTATCCTTTGGTTGATGAGAATGTGCATCATGTATTAGCCCCAAAAAACTTGGAAAAAAGAAAGCTTGGTAGGCCAATTAGCCAAAGTGTTGGAGTTTTGAAATCCCTCAACAACTGCATGAATCCTGATCCCTATAATTCTGAAATTCAACATCAACTAAATTTCAAAGAATGCCTCACCTACTAGCATGGATACAGGTACAAATAAAATTCAAAAATGATCATTTTTTCAATTTTAAATAGTTTTTAAGTTGTTCGTACTTATTATGTTTTTTAATATTTTTAATATAAAAATTGGTATAGCATTACTCATTATCATTACACATTTTTATTTTTAGTTTTTGCAGCTAACACTCCGTGTGGGACTAATCCACAAGTCTTGAACTAAGAAGACCTGGTAGGCCAATTAAGAGTAAACGAGTCTTGCAGTCTCTCAACAGAAACTTGAATTTTGAAGATTTAAATGCAAATATTCAACATCAAGTAAATGAGAGCAATAACATACCTAATCGATTGGATACAAGTACTTGAAATTAAACATAAATCAATTATTTTCACTATTTATATATTTTTTACTTGATGTTCCTGATTTATTATTTTATAATTCATATCATAGAAAAACATATATCTGAATTTATTTCTGAATTCAGGAATGGTAGAATCCCAAAATGATTTTGCAACAAACGATGAATATAAGTTTCGAACATCACGATGTAATAGGAAAAAAAATGAAGGAGATTGTACAACCAAGCACAGGTATGGTTTCGATTTTTATTTGCGAATAAGATTTCACATAATAGTATTTTACCTAAATAATAAAACACAATACATTTAATACTTATTTCTTTAGAAAAAGGTCAATTACATTTTAGATTATTTTACATATCAAGGTTATTGGGATATTGGAGATTCAAATTATGAATGCGAACATTGCCATGCTTTATTTTGGTACGAAGAGAGGGAGATGCACGACATGGATCCTACAGAGGCAGCATATTACTTGGCGGGGCAAGTAGAATTGATTGAAGAGAACGTGAGAGGATTGAGGATGGAGTTTGGGCAGTTGCAGAACAGAGTGGAGGCAGAGATTGAGACTAACCAGATGTGGAGAGAAAGATTGGAAGAGAAGATGGACAACGAGATTGGGCAAGCTCAGGCATTCAGGGAGGAGCAAATGCGGATGATGCATTTGATGATGGAGAGACTACCCCCTCCGCCCAATCAGTGAGTTTGTTGAGGTATTCCCTTCCCCTTCCTTATTTCATTTGGTCTGTAGTAATGCATAAGGGAACTATTCATGTTTTAGTGAGGGGGTGGGGTACCTGTATGTTGTATGTATATATAGTTGCCTTCTTATTTACTTAAAAAATCAAAAAAAAAAAAAAAAGATATTACTTAGTGGGTTAGTTTTGTGTGAATAGGGATGCCAAACATATAAATGATTCACACTGAGTGAACTAATACACTCTAATAGTTGACATCCATGTGACCTTTGTGAATCCGTCTTGGAGTCTATAGGTCTAAAACCTGTTTTCTCCGTAGAAGTGTTGAAACTTGAAGCTTCAATGTCAATTACAGAACAAACAAAAAAGTGTTAATGCTCCCTAGAGTCTCTAATAAAAGCTCCATTGCGTGTCTATTTCGGTTATCGGCTATTCAAATTCTACACTTGCCTATCCCCTGTAGACCTTTTTTCTAAAACTCTTGATATGTACTTGGAGATATTGAACCCTCTATTTGAATTGTTTGTGTGCCTGCTTTGTTCAGTATTATTGTAATTGTTGTGGTGGTTGTTGCTGTTATATGGAGTTGTTTCCTTCTTCCCAAAGTTCAATATTTCCTTATTGATTGAGTTTGGTTGGCTTAAATAAGGGTTTAGAATGGAAGGAGAAAGCAGAAAATCTTGAAATTGAACTTCAAAGAATGTTATAAAGCCCAAGCTCGATTGTCTGAGCAGCTTGTGGTTGAAGTTGTTGAGTTATTAGGGCTCAATTGATTATGAGTTATTTGGAAAGGGGGTCAGTTATTAGTTTATGTTTGGTTGATAAAACTGCGATTTCTATCACTTTGAAGTGTAAACTATTGCAATAGATTAATTTCTTCATTTAATAAAATCTTCTCGAACATTATGATATTTTTTAAAAATTTCCCGATCACTTTCCCATAATAAACGAGAAATAAAGTCTCTTCTACCAGATTACAAAAAGATTTCACTACTTGCTTTACTGAAATTTTATGCCCAATATTCTACTAATCCAATAAAATATCCTGTCTTAAGTTACATTTTAGCAAAAGAAAAACGAGGTCAAACATGTACAAAATATTGACATAATTTTTATCTCTTATTATATGATATCTATGCATTTAAATCTAGCGAGTCCTCCAACTTTTACTCTAAATAAAAACAAACCCCACACATTTTCACACCGAGAAGTGCATCCTTGCTTGATTAACTATGAGTCGTTTATAGGGAATTATTTGTATCATCTTAGTCATAGAATTTCAAGGTTTACCCATGTTAAATGCTTGTGGGTTTTTGAAGAGGTCGTTCGTCTTCACATAATCAGTGGGATTCCTATCGATTATTTCACGGTTCGTTGCCAGTCCGGAAATACTGATCTTGGATACCATAATGTAACGTATAACGGTGATTTCAACTGGAAGTTTTGCTCAAATTTTTTTGCTACAAACCTTTACTTACGCCATTTTGATTGGCATCAAAAACAACAAATTTTTGATGTTTTTAACCGTAGCATGAATGATGCGTGCTTTCATACTAAGCATACCAATGATTTCAATAGATTTCTATCACTTTGAAATGGGTTTGGTTGATAATCTTTTGGTTCCTTCCTTTTATGTGTAAAATGGGTTTGGTTGATAATCTTTTGGTTCCTTCCTTTTATGTGTAAAGATAACAACATATGATATATGTGTGATTGCGCTTTGGAATGTTGATTGAGTTCCTTTTGAAAAATTCCCAACCGAGAAAATCCCAATGATCAAGCTATTGGGGATCTAGAGGTGAGTAAATAAATTTGAATTACATACGACTTACATATCCATTTTGAATCGGTATATTCTTACCTATACTACTTGAGATGTGATACCGATACACGAGAATACTCGTGTCATTGAACATATACTGTGCATAAAAAGTGATTTGTTTTCTTTGCTTTTTGCCATTCATCATGTCGAGACAACATTGGTGGCCGTTATCTTACTTATGTGTTACCAAGCTTAGATTAATAGATTCTCTGCGGTAGCAAACTATCAATATATCTACCCCGTTACCGGATTGTTCGGATGTGATCCCGCCATCCCGGCCACACTATATAATCATGACACATAATAGAATACTTTGCCTATCTTCAAATATGAATGATTGTTCTGCAACCTAAATGATTTTAGCCTAATTTTTTTATGTTTGTTTTATGAGTAGGTGCAGACATGATGCAATTGTAGTTTAAACAAGTAAAGAAGGAGCAGCAGGAGAAAGACTTTGGTTTTGTTACAGATTTTGGTTTTGTTACTCTGTAACTATGTTATTATTCAATCAGTATTCAATCAATTGCCTTTGAATTGTATGAATTGAATTTGATGTGGAGCAGTAGGTGAAAGTTTTTGGTTTTGTAACTCTGTTTACATTATAAAGCTTTGAGCTTTATACATTCTGCAAAATGAATTCTTGATTCATAGGAATGGGTGATTGTATATATTGTATCTTCCTTAATCCTTATGCTCAGCTGCCAAGATGTTTTCATGTTGCAGTGTTGCACTCATAAAGTGATCGGACGGCTTGCTAATGTACTGACATACATTGTTGTTATTCCTCTATTTATGGACTTTCTACTTCTTCCTGCATCTGATTTATTTTCATTGTGATTAACTCGGTAAACTGACTCGACTCGGGTTTACCCTACTCGGCACGAGCTCACCCAACTCTACATGGCATATTCGATTCGAACCCAGAAACCCGCCGAGCTCAATTCCAAATACCTGAGACAAACTCGGCAGGTCTCATAGCAACTCGACTCGACCCGTTGAAACTGTATTATAGTTTTAAGATTCTCTATCTCTAAAAATGTTTTGCATCAGTTTTTCTTAATTGATTAGCTTTTTTATTTCCGTCGAATTTCGACGGGCTATGAACTAGTATTTTGTAAGAGGAGTACAAATTATTGTAATAAATAAACAAATTAAAATTCAAACCATTTGTTTGATGCCATACACAACGGGCAATGACAAAATTTCGGTCAGCACCATACCATACCAATTGCCGAAGTCTATCTTGGCGGTCAGGATAAGCTTTTGGCACATATCCCTATACAATTTCTTTATTTCTTTATTGGTTATATAAGCAATTACGTACACAATCTTCTTCTTCCATCTTCCTATATATACATCCATCCAAACATAACGATCGATCGATCGATCGTCTTCTTCTTTTTTTCGTGCACGCCAATATTCCTTCACACACTTCCAATTCTAGAGAGAGAATCTTAGATCTCAGAGAGAGAGAAATGGAGAAAGCAATTGAAAGACAGAGAGTTTTGCTCCAGCACCTTCGTCCTTCTTCTACTTCGTCTTCTCTCGAGGACATCGATTCTTCCATCTCCGTAAGTTCCAGTTTGTTGATTCTCTAATTCTTCGTTTTGATTGCTATATACTGATGTTATTTGATTTAAGGATCTAGGTTTCGTATAATCTCATCTTATTGTTTGAAAATTGATCTGCTGCTTTGACTTTGATTCTTTATTTTTTGTTATTAGTTTCTTAATGTTAATTTCATGTATACTTATCAATAATTGAAGCCATGGAGTGATTGTTGTAGATATTGTGTGAATAGGATTAGGTTTTATGATCCAATTTAGATTGTTTTTTTGATTGATAGTTCACTGAGGCTATGTACAAGTAATAATAGTAATCCTTGGTATTCGATAAATAACTTATTATGATTGATCATCTACTCTCCTCTATCTTGTTGAAATTTCACTATAATTAATTAATTATCGAATTTTTAGAACTAGGATGAAGCCAAAACTTCTTTTGGGATGGAGTGAGTAGTAATAATAAAATTTAGGAGACAGCTGTTGTTACAGCCTTTGTACTTTTATTTCTAACTCTCCAAAATTTCATTCCTGAGACTAGTGGCTAGGGCTGAAATTTTGAGCTGAGTAACTATTTTTTTTACATCATTTAAATATATTTTGTGAGATCTGAGCTGAACTTTTCGTTATAAATAGGGATCTTTTATGTCCAATTCTTAAATTTATACTTGGTATGTATTGAATATTGAATCCCTTTGAACCAGGCATCAATTTGCGCGGCTGGCGACAGTGCTGCATATCATCGGAGTTCTGTTTTTGGGGATGATGTAGTCATAGTAGCGTAAGTTACCTACCTTTGGATCCTTTTTGGCATTAAGCTGGTTTGTTATGATATATAGATGGCATTCTGGGTTTCTCTTATAATATTATCTGTGATTTGCGCAGTGCATATCGAACTCCACTGTGCAAATCAAAAAGGGGTGGTTTCAAGGATACTTTTCCTGATGATTTACTGGCACCAGTTTTGAAGGTTTGATATTTCTGTTTACCACAGAGTAGTCCTATCCTTGCAGATAGCTTCCATGAAAACCTGTCTGAGTTCCCATATTTTTACAGGCAGTAATAGAGAAAACTAATGTCAACCCAGCTGAGGTTGGGGACATTGTTGTCGGATCAGTGTTGGCACCAGGCTCCCAGAGGGCAAGTGAATGCAGAATGGCTGCATTTTATGCTGGTTTTCCTGGTATGTTTATGCGCTACACCTGATGTTAATTGTGATTTAGTTCTTAAGTTGATACTTACATATGGCTCATCTGTTTGCAGAAACTGTGCCAATTAGAACTGTCAACAGGCAATGTTCGTCGGGTCTTCAGGCAGTAGCTGATGTTGCTGCTGCTATTAAAGCTGGGTTTTATGAAATTGGTGAGAGTGCCTGTTGTGTAATGTCCCCTTACAACTTAATATGATAATATAATGCATCTTTCCCTCTTTGTGATACTTCTAATACTGAACGTTGTGTAAACAGGAATTGGTGCTGGTTTGGAATCTATGACTGTAAATCCTATGGCTTGGGAAGGATCCATCAATCCGAGGGTATCTCCATACTTCCCTCCCTTCCTCTCTCTCTCTCCCCCTCTCTCTCTCTATATTATATGCGAAGGACATAATTACAAATGTAACCTGTTTAGTTACGCTAATATAATTGTTTGCATATTAACATTTTTTTTGTGTAACTATACCAGGTTAAGACCATGGCTCAAGCCCAAGATTGTCTCCTTCCCATGGGGGTGACATCAGAAAATGTTGCTGAACGCTTTAGCGTAACACGGCAGGAGCAAGATCAGGCTGCAGTAAGTTGGCAGAAGTCATCCTATTCGTTGCGCCAATGTCTTCATTCATTTTGTTAATCTTCTTGAACTTGTACGTAGGTTGATTCACATAGAAAGGCAGCTGCGGCAACTGCTTCTGGCAAATTCAAGGACGAGATTATACCTGTCAAAACTAAGGTGAGAATTTAAAATATTTGCTTTGTAGTGCAGTTCGATTTATTTTCTTAATTTGTATTGTATGTTTCTAATATGATTGTTTTTTCTTTGGCAAAGATTGTTGACCCAAAAACTGGAGATGAAACACCTGTGACAATCTCTGTTGATGACGGGATTCGACCAGGAGCATCGTTGGCTGATCTTGGCAAACTGAAGCCTGTGTTCAAGAAAAATGGGACAACAACTGCTGGTATTTGTCGACATAAAACTGCATTTGACTAATTGCTCTATGTTTATGTTCATTGGATTTACTAGCTTTTTTCTTGTGTTTTTCAGGAACTTCTAGCCAAGTGAGTGATGGTGCTGCAGCCGTACTCCTTATGAAGAGAAGTGTTGCAATGCAAAAAGGATTGCCAATTCTTGGTGTATTTAGGTGCATATCTTATTGTCAAGCCTTTGCGATGCGTGCTTTTTTAATTTATTTCGAAAAGTAGTCCCTCCCGCACTATATTTTTCATTTATTTTGGAAAGAAGTCCAGCATAGTCATTAATATAAGACATTGATTTTCTATCCCTCTATCATTTGCTAAATCTAACCGTGTGGCCCTGCTATGATTGGTTAATTGAAGATTTGTTGCGTTGTCATCTATTGGTGCGAGTCCTTTGAAGGTGTGATGGTAATATATCACTGGAAGATGGACAACTTCCATGTAGGCTAAATTAAATATGATTGCACATCTGATGTGGAATATAGTTGCTCCTTTTGGAGCATAAATGATGAATTGAGCTGCATCATGGTTGAGAAGGAATTTGGATATATTAATCTTAGTTGTGATAAGTAAATATGCTTCTGCTAGAGTTGATCTAGGACATTGTGTGGAGCCCTTTCTAGTTGCTTTGCTGAAGGGAAGGCAGAAGAGATGGTGATGTCTCACCTTCAGTGGATTGTCAGTCATATCCAAATAACATCACTGTTGCATAAATGATAAATTCTTGTAATTTTATAGGTAGATAAAATAAATGGGATATAAATCTCAACTTGGCTAGGGTACGAACAGATGGCTAGAAGACCATTAGTGTGCCACTATGGCATCTGGATAATTTCATGTAGAAGGTTTGAGGTGACCAATATTATGCTGACTACTAAGCTATATAGATAAATCTATCTTGTGAAAGTTGAGAAGGCTGATATTGGGCTAAGCTCTTAAGATTCTGCTGGTCTTGGAATTTCTAAATTTACTGTGCTCCCCTTTTTAGAATCCGTAGGGAGTCTCACTCATTTTGGTTCTCCGAGCGGAAACTGTTATGGATGCATGGAATATGATACAATGTCTTTTGGAGTTATTGAACTATGAATTACATCCTGCTCTGTCAGCTCAATACCACGTCTAATGCCAAAAAAAATTGTTAGTTCTTTCTTAGGATGATTTTACTTGCCTCTTAACTATGAGGACGGGGGCCTCCTGTGAGAAACTACATTAGATTTAACTTTTATGCTTTCAGTTTTTGTCAGGATCTGTTTCATTGCTTGTTCTGGTTTCTCATGTTGGAGGTGCCCCAACATATTTCTTGTCCCTTTTTGTGTCATCCGCGTAGATAGCCACATTCAGTTTCCACCTTGGCCTTTGGAGTTCCTATAGGGAACTTGTTCTCATTTCGTACTTCTGTGGTTCTAAACTCCCTATTTCTCTCGACTTTTATATTCTCTTGTCTGAATAAATGTGAATGCTTGCTGCTTGTCCTCCACCATATTGAATAATGGTAAACAATCTACAAGGCTGATTTGAAGTGCATTGGAAACTATGTATTTTTTGCTGTGGTAACACTGTATTACCTCTGTCCCAAAATGAAAGTTTGTTTTAGTGGGGACATATAATTTCCCTTGGCTATGTATGATGTCCTTTATGTGCACTTGAAATACTTAATAACCAACTTGTGCTATAACAAGGGTACTCATGTACTTGGGCCGATAGAACGCCTAAAAGCCAACATGCATCATTTTAGTGAAAAGCTAACTCATATTTTTTTATCTGCACCAAGTTTATCATTGGACTAGTGTTTTCATTTTTTTGTTGTTTATTGGAATAGCATCAAAATTAGGCCTTGGTCTATGATATTGCCCCCTCTTCCCCCTGATCCCTAGAATTTGAGAATTAAGAGGAAGGGATGTTGTTTTACTTAAAGGAGAGAATCAATATTGCAGGACTTTTGCTGCGGTTGGTGTAGATCCTGCCATTATGGGTGTAGGTCCAGCTTTCGCTATTCCAGCAGCTGTCAAGTCTGCTGGTCTGGAACTAGAGGATATTGATCTGTTCGAGATAAATGAGGTAATGATGAGTATAGTAATCTTGTAGTTTCTTTTATGCAAATCATTTTTTGAATGAGTTACCTAAGCTGTTCTTTTTCTCGTGTAATAGGCCTTTGCTTCACAATATGTTTATTGCCAAAAGAAGCTAGAGCTTGACCCACAAAAAATAAATGTTAATGGAGGTGCCATAGCCATTGGGCATCCTTTGGGTACAACAGGTAATATTCAGTATCCTGATATTTTGGTTGGAACATGCTGTTTGTGGAAATGACTTGGCATCATTTTACTACTCCATCCGTCCCAAAATGAATGTCCATTTGCGATTTAAGTGTCATTTTGAAAAAGTTGATTTTTAATAGAAAAAAATCTTAAATACTTTTGCTATTCACTTTAAAAAATTTAGTTTTGCAAAAATTTAATGAACTAAGAAAAAAAAATCATTAGGGACAAAAGTTATTTGAAGGAAATATTTTCAAAAGGTGATTCATTTTGTCCCGGACAAAAAAGGATATCAAATTTGGGACGGAGGGAGTACTTATTTCAGTCTGAAGTAATTTCTACCAAGGAGTTTCAAGTGCTAGGTTTATTGTTTCTCATTTGAATTGGTGCCAGTAGAAATTAAAGCTTCTAATTAAGTTTATATAACCACTTATTGCAAATATGGTTGGTGGTCTGGTGGAAATCACCTAATCTAGTATCCCTCTTTCCCAAAATGAATGTTTGAAAATTCTCAAATTTGCTCTTGATCAAGAGCAAATTTGCTAAAATTTTGGACATTCATTATGGGACTGAGGGAGTATGTGTTTAAGGTTAAGGTCAAAATTGCTTACGACTTCATCCTCTTTTTGACAGGGGCACGTTGTGTTGCCACATTATTGCATGAGATGAAGCGCCGTGGCAAGGATTGCCGCTTTGGTGTGGTGTCTATGTGCATTGGTATGCATCTCTCTCTCTCTCTCTCTCTCTCTCTCACACACACACACACGAAAGAAAAAAATGTTTTGTGTGCTTGTATATTTGTTTATAATGAATTGTTCTGTTTACTTGCACACACAGGTACGGGGATGGGAGCGGCTGCTGTGTTTGAGAGAGGGGACTCTTGTGATGAGCTTTGCAATGCTAGAAATATTCCGTCCCAAAACTTTTTATCCAAGGATGCGAAATAGGTAGATTCAATCATAATTTATTTACCCTTTGGGAAGCAAAATAAGATTATGGATGGGATAATAAGTTGTAATGATTTAATTTTGTTGGGTTTTCTGTTATACCTTTTGGAATATTGAATTGCATCAACTTGTCTGTAATATTGAGATTGTCCGCTCCGTTTGGAGATTTAAAGTTGAATAAAATGTTTGTTAATCAGATTCCTGTTTTAATATGTTACGGCCGGAGATTCGGATGAGTTTGTTGATCAGTCTCCTCTGCTACAAATGCAATTTAGCATTGCACTGAGAGCAAGTGCGTGAAGTTGTTATAGCCTTTGTATATTGAGCAAAGCAAAGAGTATTATTATATAAACCACAATATCGAGTATTATTGATATGTCCTCCTATTTATAATGTACAATACAATACAATAGCATGATGAATGATGTATACATTTTTTTCTTTGAAATCAAACCAATAATAATACTCTTTCCGTCCCGGCCGAAGTGTCCCAAAAAGACAATTGTACAAGAATTAAGGAAAGTGATGTAAGAAAGAGTAAAGTTTAAATGTTGTGAGTATGAAAAATTAAATAGGAGAGGGAATGAGTGGGAGGAATAGTTAGGAGAGAGAATGTTGTGAGTGTAAAAGTAAAGTAGGAGAGAGAATGAGTGGGTGGAATAGTGAAAAAACTTTCTTTTTTTGGGTATGAGACATTTTAAATGGGACACCCAAAATAGAAAGTTGGGACACTTCGATCGGGACGGTGGGAGTATTATATTAAGCATAAAAGCACGAGAATATGAGTAGTTTTCCACAAATGTCGGAACTGAACTCGAGAATTAAATAAAGTAACAACCACTAAAATAACAATTTGGAGTACACGAGAAAACTAACAGAAAATTTGGGGAAAACCTGTTTCTCCCTCCCTAAGTTATAAAAAAATTATGTTTTAAATATATTGACTTGGTGTTTTGAAGCCTAAACTCATTCTTTTAAGGTCTAAACTTGCTATTTTATTTTTTAGCTTAAACTCATTATTTCATTTTCTAGGTATTTTAAAGCCTAAACTCAATGTTTTAAGGTCTAAACTTGATATTTTTAAGGATAAAAGTGGGCTTTTTTATAACTTATGGTGAAACAGAATTTCCCTAAAACTTACTCGAAAAGAAAAAAAAAAAGATGAAAAATAATGGGGTTCCTGCGAAAAGTTGCAACAACATTAAATAAATTAATATTTTTGTGAAGATACGGGAGTTTATGACCATTTTAGATCTTTAATTTTACAACATACTCCTTCCGTCCCAATAGAAGCTTCCCATTTTGCCATTTTGGGTGTCCTATTAATAGCTTTCACTTTCCTATTTTGGCAAAGGAATCTTTACTATTTCCTCCACTCATTCTCTCTCCTACATTATTTTAATACTCACAACACCATTATAATTTACTATTCCCTCCACTCATTCTCTCTCCTATTTTCAAATTACACTCACAACATTTTTTCTTCCCACCCATTTTATTAATTTGCGTGCAAAGTAAAATTTGGACAGCTTCTATTGGGACGGAGGGAGTACTTATTAATGTCTTGGGATGCATTGGGATGCACATAAATATCTTCATTCATAGCTTGGACACTGCTATATATTAGCATTCACAAAATCCTCCATAAAAAATATTTAGCGTCTTATAACACAACGATAAGGCCTCTAGATTAGCGACGTAGTAGTGAATCAAATTTTAAGTTGGCTTTTGAGGTGAGTTTAGTGAGCCATAATTTTAGTTTATTTTTGCTTAGTTTTGGGCAAGTTTTTTTATTTTTCCTTTTTTATTTTTATTTTTTTTTTTTTTTGAAGTGAAATGTACTTGTGAGACTAATGTTTTGTAATGCTTTGTTGTTGTAGTGAGGGCTTTGTTGTTGTAGTGAAATACGCTCATAAAATAAATATTTCTTGGTCTAGGCTCTAGGGTTTGAAACAAAATAAAAGGACTAGTAAAAATGATGACCCAAATTTTGATAAAAGATATAGTTTGGAGATTGAAAGTACATGCACAAATATGGATGTTCTTTTATATACATCCAAATAGATATTATTGCAGAATCAATTGAATGATTTCTCAGTTGTCACTTTTGCGAAAACATTTCTCAGTTGTCAATTTTTATTAGATATACTCCTTTTTGACTAAACTAGTAAGAAATACTCTCTCCGTCCGGGGTTAAACTTCACCATTTTGATGAAGCACGCAAATTAAGAAAGCAATATATATATTCAAAAATAATGGGAGTGGGAGAAGGGTTGTGAGAGGGAAGAAATGAGTGGATATGACAAGTGGGACCCATAATTTAAATGTGTGAGAGAGAAAAGTTAGTGGGTATAATAGAATATTAATAAACCTTTTCCATTTTAGGAAAAGTGAAGCTTGTAACGAGATGTCCTTTTTGAGTAATTGGTGAAGCTTAAGCTGGGGCGGAGGGAGTATATTTTTACAACTGCAAATTTAGGGCTTTTCATTTCCAAAAAAAATAGTTTCTATTTCTAAATTTTTGCTCAAAAATAAGAAATGAAATGTGGTTGGTAACAATTCTAATTTTAAACTTAGTGAAAACGTTTCTTATTATCCCTCCATTTCTATAAACGAATTTTTTTGTGCGTCTTATTCAATGAAATCGTTTTTACATAAAACTCGAGGAGGATTCACGTTAAATATAGATCCTTGGGTCGAAAACTTTGTACAACATTTTTTTTTTTGGGTTGGGGGTGTTTACCAATAAGTTTTGAGATGGAGTGAAAATTACCGATAAAACATTACATTTTGAATTCTATCTTATGATCCTGGGTTGAAATCAAAATGACCGTATATTCTCTAACCCTCTTTATAACAATTTAAATGGCCAAATCGCCTTTACCCTCATATCCAAATCCAGGCACTCTCTATTTCTCTCTCTCAAATCCAAATCCAGGCACTCTATATTTCTCTTTCTATGCGCTGTCACTCTATTTCTCTTTCTTTCTATGCGCTGTCTCACGCAATCCTCTCTCTCTCTCTCTCTCTCTCTCTCTCTCTCTCTCTCTCTCTCTCTCTATATATATATATATATATATATATATATATATATATATAATGCGAAATCCGGCGACCCCTCTCCTTTCCGACATCCGGCGACCCCTCTTCATCTCCGTCACCTGTTCTTCTTCAGCACCGCCTTCTCCAATCTGATTCCCTCTTCGTTCTGTTCTCAATTCAGAGTTCCTCTTGTTTCTTTTCTTACTTTCTTTGTAAAACGTTATTTTCATTCATTTTTCTTTATCAGATTTGGAATTGAATCGAAGTCGGAAATAGTTCGTTTTTTCTAGATTTAATTGTTTGTAAGGATTGGTGAGTGAGGTGTTGACAACAAAGAAAGAAAGGGGTACAGAGGCGACGTGTAACCAAACTGCTGGAGAAGGAGTGGGGAGATGGATTCAGATGGGGACCGATGGAGGGGGAAGTCAAAAGTGGCTGGAAGAGGAAGGAAGAAAGAGGAGGGGTGGGAGTGGGACTGGGACGATGGTGGTTTAGGGAAGGGGAATGAGGCGGTGTGGGGTGGCGAAGAGAAGGGGGCAAGGCTGAGGGAAGCTAAGACGAAATCTGAGTTTAGGTTTGTATGTATTTATTAATTTGGGAATAATAATAATCATTAATTAAGACTTACAATAATTGAAATCATTTGTAAAAAAAATTACAAGAGAATCTCATATTCTTAATGTGTGCCCACGGACACATTAGAAATATCCAATTTCAATTTGGGGTCAGAAAATTAGATTGAAATCACCATTTTGATTTGATGAATTTATCAGTTTTTATACTTAATTATGAACACTGAAAAATGGCACAACTGTGAAATCAAACAACTGTGTAATCATAATAAAATCACACCCCAACTGTGTAATCATATAATTGTGAAATCAATTGAGAAATGATTTTGCAAATGATACAACTATATAATTATACAACTGTGAAATCAATCGATAAATGATTCTACAAGTGAAAATGACATGATTGTAAAATCACACAACTGAGAAAAATAGAGCGATAAAGGCAAAATAATTCAGGAACTTATTGACGAGATTTGAAAATATCAATTATTAAGGTAATATTCATTTCACTAAAGAAATTATTTATCAAAGCCTCTCTTTTTTTTTTTTCCCCACCCACTCGGCCTTTTCCATCAAGCCCCGTTCTTCCAGTGGGCTGGGATGGGATTCTTAATGGTGTGTCCTTGAACAGTGTAATGAATAAACAAATACTATAAGATTTGAATTTCATAAATCAATTCATCTGGGCAATATCATTGAACTCTCCTTTTCCCTACCTCAATTAGGGTAGGGCAGGGCAGGGTAGGGCTCTAGCTTTCAGTGGGAATGACCAACACCGGGGCCCTAATCCAAATTCGACATTGCCCGGTGACCATCTTTCTAAAAAATACATCATCAAAAGATCTCTAACAACATCTTAGCTCTCTATAATGTTGCAAAATGGAAGCAGTTCAAAAAAGCTTAATTCACTTGTAAAATCTCGTCTTACAACTTGCCAGAAAAAGCTTCAGAAAGTAACATGTTGTAAAAAGTGCATTTCAACTTGTACCTAGTTTCGGGTAAGATGAGGCCCCAAGTAGGGAATCAAGTGACGGATGACTTACAAACTGGGCATGATGATTTTCTTCTGAGCCATGGATCAATGCACTGTCATGGTTCAAATAAAGGGTTAGTTTCTCTTTAAAATACAATTAGTTACTATGATTTGCATGAAACTAAGAATTTTACATCTTTGTGGAACTTGTGTAAGCAAGGAAGATGGCGTATTGTTTGTCCAATGGTTGGAGTTTCCAAACAGACCGAACATTCTTCAAGATTATCATTCTGTAAAGGAAGCATCCGTTAACGTCATTAGTAAGTGCGACTGCTTTAGAAACTTGAGCTCACACAACCACATGAGTACACACACACAGTGGCAGACATATATGGGTGCAAGTGCACCCATTTCACCAAGAAGTTTGTCTAACTCGTGGTTAAAGTGCTATGATTTTGATCTTGTGATTGTGGGTTCAAGTCTCACAAAAAGTAATTATTTTTTTTCACAATTCACTAATTTGTGAACCCACTCAAGAAACGTGTTCTGGGTCCGCCACAACACACACACACATGTACATACCTGAACAGTCGACTGTGGCAAACCATTAATCTGACCATGAGATGCACCGCCATGCTGGTGATTGTTGTCATCAAGAGCCAATAACATTTCATAATCATCTCTAACCAAACGCATAAAAGAAAAAAAGAAAAAGATAATCATTAGAAAAAAAAACCAAGTAAAGCCTATCAAAACACAAAATCAGTGGTGTCTCCAGAAGAAATCCTGCACTGAAGCAGCCATGCCAACTGAAAGCGGGGACATACAGATTTATATAGAATGCTAAAATTTAAAATCAGGCAGATCTTCTACATACTGGGTGCATATGCATTATGGATCAGGATCCATCTGATTTTTCATTGAAAGCAAAATGGGTTACATTTCACCAAGTCAATATTAACTCAAATTTTGAGGGGGTCAACTCAAAATTTAAAAGGGGGGGGGGTAAATATAGATTTTTTAAATAAAAAATTTGAACCCCTCCCCCTTCTTAATAGATCCACACCTGCTCTGAACTCCAGGAAAAATAAATCTTGGACATGAATTCAACAAGCACGGCACTTGAAGCAACAACAAGATTCTTTAAAATTTTCAGTTTGGCCACCAGAACTTCCATTTATTTCAATAATTCTCAACACTATAATTATTGGGGCTATACAAGCCCATTAGATGTCTGTCAAAGCTCACTTCACAAAAACAAAAGAGATAAAATGCTCAAAAAGGTAAGCGATATAGCCCAAGGCCACGAAGGGTTGAAAAACATCGCAAAGTAAAAAAGAAATACTCCGTACAAAAATAAAATCATCTTACTCGTTAAATTCGCGGTCTACTTGAAGTATCTCATTAGGCACTCCCATATCGCTAAAAGCCTCCAATGATTCCAATATACGCATTCTCTGCATTATGGAAAAGATGTAAATTTTACTAGTACCTGTGCATGCATATATAACATATACTCCCTCTGTCCCGCTAGAAATAAGACAGTTACTGTTTACGCGTAAATTAAGGAAAAAAATAATGGAGAAAATGTTGTGAGTATGAAAAGTGAGGTTGGAGAGAGAAAGTGGGGTAGAAAATAGTGATTTGATTGGTGTTGTGAGTATAAAAGTAAAGTAGGAGAGAGAATTAGTGGGTGGAATAGTAAAGATTCTTTGCCTTTTTAGGAAGTGTGTGATTTGTAGCAGGACGTCCAATGAGGAAAGTGTGATTTGTAGCGGGACGGAGGGAGTATATATATATATATATATATATATATATATATGTATATGATTTGTAGCGGAATGGAGGGAGTATATATATGTATATATATATATATATATATATATATATATATATATATATATATATATATATATGTATATATATATATGTATGTATGTATGTATGTATGTATGTATGTATATGTATATGTATGGATGTATGTAAACTTTTTGATTTGCTGCTCAAAACACAAAGTCAAAGGAGGAAAAAAAAACTCTCAAGTTAATGGGGGAAGGGAAATCTAAATCAAAACTTCTCCGCATCTATTCTTTGCCACAGCGGTACAAACTCGCGAAAAAATCAAGCAGAAAATTACGAAAGAAAATAAAAGAAGAATAAGGAATGGCATATCCCATTTGACATGTTCAAGCCATGAAAGTTTATCCATGATCATTAGTAGCTTTCTGGATAGATAAAAAATTCTCCCTACGTACCATGAAAAGAGCCTCTACTATTTTTGTCGACTCGAAAAAAGAGTATAAGAGGAAATAATTATAATGTAATTTCTTGAAGGTGCAAACAAGTGACATCCTCAGAACCTCTTGTTAAAGCCGACTCTTTTTTTTCTTCTTTTTTTTTTGGGGGGGGGGGGGTGAAGGGAGCAATTAACAATCCTAACCACTTGAACATAACAGTACCCAAGGGAAAAGGAGTTATGCAAGAAGACATGAAGTTCCAACTCCAAAACTGATCTATATGCTCTTTGCCAATGAGATACCTTCAAATAGTTTGTCAAAAAACACGTGGATTGCTACTTAATGAAACAGAAAACAATGTATCTTGATGCAAGTTTTGCAGCATGTCACTCATTCCCGTGCGATAAATTGAGCTTTAAAAGGGACAAACATGATTATGAAAGGATGATCGCATATGCAGAGAACAAAATTGAAGAACCAACACACCAGATGATGCTTATGGAGATCTATTTGCACATGAGAGAGAGAGAGAGAGAGAGGAGAGTTTTTTTGGATACAGAAAAGAAGATATCAAAAGACACCATGTGAGAAACAACGCCAGATAATAGTACATTAGCCATGGCAAGCAGTACCAACATACATTTAATGCAACATCCATATCCTTCATGTCTACATGCCTCTTATAAGATTCTTTTTGCTACTTAATGACATGGGTTCAATCATTCCAGGATCTTAGAGATGCCTACAAGAAGCCACAGGTTTCTCAAGGAATCGCCGTAAAGTAGACTTTATACTAGGACAGGAATTTGCCTTAATACTATCATTTCTTTTTTCTCCTCTGCTTTTTCCAAATTTCATCCCCGCCTATTTCTCCTCTCTCTCTCTTTCCTCACATTTTTTTCTTCAAGATGGCATATGAGAATTCATGTTAGGAAGAAACCCCAAATTATTTCGGGACTAAGGCTCTGTTGTTGTTGACGAGTTTGTAACGTCGGACACAGTGGCTAGATAATCATTTGGTTTCGTTTTCACGACAAGTCAGCCATACTAGTTCTCCATTTCTACAAAAATATTACCATAAGAAGTGCCGAGGTTAATTATCCTATTACTCCAAGTCACTAGGTAAAGAGATTGCCAAAGGTGAAAAAAATAAAAGCTCAAGTATGTTAATGTGCTTGGATAAAATGTGCGGGATAAGCTAAGTGGAGAACTCTGGGTTCAATACTAAGAGCAGCAGCCGAATGGAATAAAAGAAACATCATTATGGAATACAAGGCTATGGAATTGCAAATCATGTTTCAAGTTGGTGCCAAAGACCTGTCGGGTCAAAACCCTTATAGAATCCAAATACAAATCTAGCAATCTATATTAAACCCAATGATATTGGCCTTTCAGTAGTACTTAAGGAATCTCCAAAGCCCGAGATAAAACATCCTGGATTCACACTTACTGATTCCAGTGCCTATTCCTCAATGGGCCATCAAGAAGTAAGTACCAAATGAACACTCTAACTACATTATCCTGCCATTTCTCCACTACTTCCAAAATAAACACAGAAGGACATACTCCCTCCTTCCCGAAATGATCTTCCCACTTTTTTTGTCGTTAACACGAAGGATCTTTGAGCAATAATTTTAGGTTGATTTAGTTATCATAATGAAAATTTAAAACTTTTTATCGAGATATCATTATAAATACTATCAATAACAATTTTCATATGTTTACTATCAATAACAATTTTCATATGTTTATTCGGATAATTATCTCAACCTAAATTTATTGATCAAATTACCTTCGCGTTAACGACAAAAAAAAATAGCAAGGTCATTTCGGGATGGAGGGAGTAAGAATTAGTAGGATCTCACTACGTTAAAAGTTAACAGAATGCACTACATTTAATATAATATTGAACTAGGTATATGTTTTCTAATCATTACATTCCAAGAATGAGATGCCAAATGAAATTACGTATGACATTAGAAACTTTGTGGTGAAAGAAAAATGTATGAAGTTGATCATTTAAGCATCTCTGGATTAATCTCGACACCAGTAATCACATATCAAAAATCTAGGTGGAAATCAAAAACTAATAAACAAATAGAGATATAAGAAAATACCATATCGACATCCATTTCCACAGGAAATATTGAATTTCTCGAGCTAGATGATAGAGTACGAGATCGGCCGGGGAATCGACTTCGACCCCTTAACTGTGCCATTCTTGTAGAGGAATGAATTCTACCAGGAATGGTACGTCTGATTGGAGGACCTTGAGAAGGTTGCGATCGGGATTGCCGGGGTAAGTTTGCTCTTGATGAACCATTCTGCAAAGAACCATACCACATCACAAATTTCAGAAAAAGGAAGATATAGGTGGCCCTATGTTATATGATTGCTGAAATTTAGAGAATCTCACAAACACAAAGAGCTTCAGAGTTTTATAATACTTTCCAAGATAATTTTTATTTTG
The DNA here is from genome assembly GCA_022495995.1 of Adenophora triphylla var. japonica. Classification (NCBI taxonomy): domain Eukaryota; kingdom Viridiplantae; phylum Streptophyta; class Magnoliopsida; order Asterales; family Campanulaceae; genus Adenophora; species Adenophora triphylla. The sequence continues at coordinate 162,749 of JAFEMH010000876.1, read as the reverse complement.
AAGGACATGTTGAGCATTGTTGTCAGCGTAAATTTTAAATCAATATTCATATCTGTTAAAACCATAACAGGCGCACAAAAATGTGCTCATCATAATACAAAGAGTAAGTATGTTCCTCGACACACAACTCGATTAATATATTCTCCACTGCCTAACTCTGCCATAGTAAGTTAAGAGTGTTAGACTACGCCTTGAACATTCTATCTAGCCAGAGGTACAACCATACTTGTTAAAGGCGTCGCCCGCCTCGCCTTTCTTGTCGCCTTTTGGGTTTGTCGCCTCTCAGTGTTAAGGCAGGCGGGTGATAGCTTTTTTAGGAGAGGCGTCGCCTTTTTGTATAAGACGAGAGGCGTGGCAGGCGTCGCCCGAAGGAAAAGACGCGAAAGGTACTTCAATTTTAACCCTACGTCAATTTTAAATGAAACTGTGTCATTTTTGTCCTTTTTTTAAAAAAAAAATCCTCAACGCTATTTTCTAATACGTGCGTGTGCCCTAGCCCTGAGTTCATTCAGTCGAGAAGAGAAGAGGAAAGAAGAAAGGGGAAAGGTCGCAAACCCAAGACGATCGGCCAAAGATCAACTCCATCAAACTTGGCGAGATTCAGGTGAGATTTTACCTGTCTTCCTTTATTCTGGTCTATAGAGTACTCTGAAAGTCTGTACATTTTTCTTTTTGTTCTTCTGTTTCTCCAATCTCCATTCAATTTTGTGCTCTTTTCTAATCCTCAGTGCTATTTTCTACTCCTATGTGCTCTATTTAGAGCTGTCAAACGGGCCGAATCCTCAGTGCTATTTTCTACTCCTATGTGCTCTATTGTTGATGAAAATATGCTTAGTATTATGCCAAACCTAATATTTTTTTGTATTATAGTATTATATTATTTTTATTCTATTTTTCACTATTTTTTTCTATTTTTTCAGGTTTGATCGTCTTTTTGCCGACCGCCTCTCGCCTCGCCATTCGCATCTTTCAGGTACGTTTCGCCCGCCTCTCGCCTTTCGCCTTTGACAAGTATTGGTACAACAGTAGACCAATCGCACCAATTTAAAAAATTATCTCTTTACGAAGAATGTAGTCAACCAAACTCCTTGAACTCAGAATTTTTTTGAGGTGGGATTCTCTTTCGGTGTTTCAACTTTATCCTCCACACGTAATATAAGCATCTTGGTATCCTAGATCATTTTTCTTATCAACTCCAAGTACACTAACATATCCCTTAATTATTATACTATTCGAATGCATGGAGTCAACATCTATATAGAGAGAGCATAAGCGAAAAACAGGAACAATTGGTGCAGAGACACATACATAAGGAGGACCAAATTCGAGAGAAAACTAAGAAAAGAGGCAACGATGCACCAACTACAATGCCTCATCAAATCTGTGTGAGAAGCACCACTCCCAATGCTGAAGCCCATAAAGAAGAAACAAAACCCACTCCTTCAAAAGTGGAAATGTTTCCCGCATTCGCCCAAGCTGTGATAGTGACTTGAGAGACAGATTCTTAGTGCTTCTAAGGGCAGGGCATTGATTGAGGAAATCCATGATTTGAGATTCCCCCTACATAATTCCTACTATTCCTCATAAGGAGGAAGAGATTTTTTTCTCATTTAATTCCTTTTTAAAAAAGTTTTTCCAAAATAACAAACTTTGAAAAATATTTGTCAAAATGACCAAGTTTTGTAAACTCGCTATTGAGAGCAGGGAGTTTACATTTTTTTCCGCGTAATATCGCTACTAGTAGTAGCGAGTTTAAGAAAAAAATGTGTAAACTCGCTACTAATAGTAGCGATTTTATGCGAAAAAATGTAAATTCGCTACAACTAGTAGCGAGTTTCACAAACTTGGTCGTTTTGGCAAATACTTATCAAAAATTGTTATTTTGGGAAATACATTTTAAAAAAGAATTAAATGAGAAGAAATTATCAGGAAGTAACGAGGAAGGCTCCAATAGAAAACATGCATAATGATCTAGTAAATTGCCAAACACCTTACACGACTGACTCCTTACTGCAGAAAATGAAGGTTATTAATGTTCTTTACCAAACATATATGTCTAGGGAAAGAGTATCATAGGGCGATCCGGTAACCCAAGGGCCCTTCAGCCAGAAAGGGCCCTTGGGTTACCAGATGAAAGGAAAACAAGCATATCTAAAGCATTCCTAAGAGACTTCAGTAGTAAACGTATGGCGGCAATGAAGACATAACATGAATACATGATGAAATGCATCTTAAGTATCAATTAAAAAATCTAAAAAGCTAATTTTCAATATGATACCAAAAAATCACAAAACCTTGTACTTGTTTTATACTACCTCCATCCCAATAGAAGAGGTGAGTAATCGTTCGTCTTCCCAATTCAAGAGTGACATTCCCTTTGAACAAAACATTTTTACAACATATTGACTATAATAATAACCTTCATTTTCCAGCCTAATTTGAAAGATCCCACATTGTGGTAGTTATATTTTCATATTACTAGATTTATTTAACCATGTGGATCATAACTAAAATGAATAAGAAATAAGGAACATGAGAAGTCTGGGGAGCTGATCCTCATTGGGTCATGTGGACTTCTTCATGGGAGAGGAATAAGAGAAGCTTCCAAGGAAACTTGCTACCTACTTGAGCTTTCTTTTTTTATGCTTAGCACTCTGATGGAGAACGTACGATGGAAGTGAATAGAAAAGATAAGACTTGAGAAACAAAATAAGAAAGTATACAAGAGAGAAGAAGCACATACAGTTTAGCTTTAAAGATCACTCATTATATAAATCTCAACTCTTAATAGCTTTGAAAGCTTGCATGATTTTTTAAAGGCTAATTCACCCTGCCAATACTAGGAGAAAGAAACATTAATCTATAAGGAACTAGGAAAGTAAAATACCAATACTATAAGAACTATACAATCTAAATACTATAAGAGCTAGGAAACTAATCAATAAATATTAATATTAACCCTTAAATAAAACTAATCAAAAAATACTAATCCTAATCTACCAACCAAGGACACTCTTCCTTTGACCAAAAACTTTGGACACTGACTGGGCTAATTATCGTGTAAAGGCTGCTTGCTTCTTTTGTTAGGGTTGATCCCCTTGGAAAATTTTCAATGCACATATTTACTTGCCCACAAAGGAACATGAGAACTCTAGTCGAGGAAAAAACTCTAACTTGATGGGTTTTAACCTCAAAGAAACCTAATTGTGGTAGCACAAAGCACAATGATCCTATCAAAGAAATTGTGGCAGCACAATGAAAATGAGAAGAAGATTAAGTAACCAGCTCATAAAAACTTGATGTTGCTGAAGAGATGTCCAAAATGTTCATCAAACTTAAGAAAACCTCGCCCCCTCACCCACTAGGTGGAGAGGTGCACCATATATAGGACCAATATGTAAGCTTCATGTTAAGGCTTGGAATGTTGTTGAGTTCATATCTAACAGTTTAAGCTTTTAGATGAGTTGGTGACTTTACATGGTATTAGAGCTCTGATATGGCAAGATCTTGGGTTCGAGTCTCCCCACCCCCCAGCATTTGTTACACCATTCATATTAATTGTGTGATTGCACTGTTTGGGTTGGATGCCTTGGAGTGGCTTGTTTGCATAATTCTCTACGTGTGGATGGGCTACACGTGAAGGGATTAAGGCTTGATATACATTGTTGACTCACATCTATCGGCTTAAGTTTTTAGATGAGTTGGTAACTAAACACTTTGTAACATTTTAAGGATAAATGCAAGTGGGGTGATCTGAACCCCAGTCTTTGATAAACCATGAGCTCTCAACCTTCTATGTTTAGAAAAAATAATAATAAAAGGGGTCACATACAGGAGGATAGGCATGATGAGCTCCAACAGGATAAGTATTTTGTAAGCTCTCTTCCTGCTGCATCGCCAATGCTATGTCCTCACCAGACTGTTTTAAGATTAATAGACCATGAGACAAAATAAAATAGATGATCTGATCATAAGCAAACACAATCTAAATAGGTAAATTGATAAGTCAAAATATAAAACAAACCTCGTCAATTCCAACTCCAGGCAACTCATTGTATAGTTGTTCCTGCAATTCTCTGGCTAACATTTCATCTGCTTCTACCTGTCTGGCCCTAACACCCGAGTCTTCACTACTGCCAAGTGCATTGGAGCCACTGTTTCTCAGTTCTGGGGACAACTCATCAACTACAATAGCTGAGTTCCAGTCCCCATTGCCATGAAGATTATGATTCCTAGTTGATCTTGAACTGGATTGCACCACAGGTGGACTAAGAAACTCAATTTCTGGGCCATCAAAGGCTGATGTAGAACATTCTGCAACAGTACTTGAAACAGAACTCTGCCTCTGTCTTTTAGTGAAAGAGTTTGCTGCTTTCTGATGCTCATTGAATCGACCCAATATCTGCCCACGTTGGGCATGTTGGGACAACATAAGTGGTGGAGCAGAGACATTCTGAGAAGTAATTCCCCGGTCATCAAGAACGCCATTTACGTTCCTTGCATTTCGTCCATTCCTATCTCTTCCACCTAGCTCATTATTGTTTTGTTGATTTAAAATACATGAGCCATCCTTGCCTCTGGAAATATGAGACTCATCATCTGCCAAAGGCAGACCTACGTTCTTCGTACGATTTCGTGTAGTTCTCCATTCATCTAATCCGAGACCTTCGCTTGCATCAGCACTTACAGCAGACTCTTTAATGGTTACTGAACTCCTGTGAGCATATTAAGATTTGCTATCTTTAAGACAACATATTAAATAACAGCTAAATAATATTGATATTCCCATTAAGTTCTCAATTTATAACCATTTGACCCGTAATTATATTAAAAGAGTTCAACACAAACAATAGCCCAAATATTATTGTGAACGCAAAGCTATTTAACTAGGACCATTTGGAGATTTGGATCTGGCAACTTAGCAAAAAAAAACCCCATTATAGAAATAACCAGACTTTCGGGAGAAGAGGTGCCTCTCCAATTATCATATACAAGCCACATTAGCACACACACTGTACATTTAGCTTAATTGAATTTTAAAATATTATTATCTGAATTAATTAAATTTATATGTAAATAATAATTATTTTTTAAGATAAATGAAGGAAGTTAAGCCAAATAGATGATTTACAAGTTTTGTAATTAGAAAAAAAAAACTAGGAGGAAGAGTAGTGAATTAGTTGGAGAGATCAAGAGTCCAAACCCCTCCTCTCAATATAAAATACGAATAAGTAAGACAAGCCACAACCAATTATATTATCCAGGTCCGAAACCAAATTTCTAAGTCCGAGTTGACACTGTAAACGAACAAAAAATGAAGATAACGTCTACATGTAATAAAATACCTTCTAGGTAGATGCATGCGTCTCAAGTCAACATCTTCTGATGGAAAAGGATGATGTGATACCCCTTTACCCTTGAATCTATGAACATCTTTTCCGTCAGCAACCAAATCCCTAATATTGACAGCACTAGGTGATTGACTATCAGATGCCACATTCCCACTACCACGCTGTCCTTCCTTTGCCACACTCCTCAAATTGTGACATTCCACTGACTGCTTGGTCTTTGCAATATTAAGAGGGGATATACATCCATTTCGTACCAACTTCTTTTGCCCAGTGACTTTAGAAGTGGTGCTAGGATGAAGGAAGGCAGAATTAGCATTTCCAGCTTTAGGCGGATCACCAACAGTAAGATTGACTCCTTTCCCACGATCAAAACTTGATCCAACTTTAGATGCATACTCAACCTTTTCTTTTACTAGGGATGAATTACGAGATGTTTTTTTCAAACTATCGGCAGTACTGTGTAAAGGGGGAATTTTGCCTGATAATGATCCTTTTCTAAATTCATCACTTCTAGGAGCACGACTCGGAATAACCGTTTCGAATACCTGGGCACGGCCATTTTGATCGGTCAAATCAACAACAGTTTTACCTTCTTTGCTAGCAGGCCACTGAGAATGCGAAGAACATACAGATTTTCCTTTCTCTAAAGCTCGAGAATTGTTGGAATGTTTGTTCTGATACTCAGTATACTTGTTTTCCATCATTTTCCCATACGGAAGACGGTTAATGTCAGATAATGATTCCCCTGATGCAGAAAGTGTGGGTTTGCTGGTATTATGAGAAGAAGAAAATAATCTTCTGCTCCCACTATGGGTAACCAATTTGCCCTTTTCCCTTAATTCACTTCTTCTATACACTTCCTCGAGGCAATCCTTGCTTGCAATATTATTATTCACGCATGTGCTACTCTCATTCTTGGTACAGTCACTGGTGAAACCACTATCTTTTAATCTGTCAGGCGTGTCAGGAACTTCCGACAATTGATCAATGTCCATGTAATCCATTTTCTGCAAATACCAAGTACGAACCAGGTATTAACCCATTAATAAAATTACCATGAGTTTCATGCTTATACTAAAACATAGAACTGAAATCTACATGTATTATTAGAGCCTACAATTCACTGATCATTCAGAAGTACTCCCTCCGTCCCACCTCACTTGACACCCTTGAGGTGGGCACGGCAACTAAGGAAAAAGAATAAAATAAAAAAAATGTGTGGTAGAAAATGAAGAGAGAGAATGAGTGGGGTAAATAGTAGTGTTGGTTGAATAAATTGAGTGGTGGAAAATGAAGAGAGAGAATGAGTGGTGGGGTAGAGTGAATATAAAATTATAAAAAGGTAGGCTATTTTGGGAAGTGTCAAGTGAGGTGGGACGGCCCAAAATGGAAATAAGTGTCAAGTGAGGTGGGACGGAGGGAGTATGCAGCAATGCCTGCATAAAGGCACTCAAATGAAAACCAACAAAAGATGTAGCCACAATATAGGACAAGGCAAGAAAGAAAAAAGTTGTCAGAAACTAAATCGCAAAGCAAAGTGCAATAGTCATCTTTTCAGACCATAAAAGACAAGGGTACAAGATCAAATTATATGAATAATGTTCAAGCCAAAACAAAAGGAGTCCATAGGTTAAATCCTATGTGAAAAAAGTTCCCTGTCAACAAAAGATAGTGAACTTCACCAACGAACTAAACACGAGAAAGTAGGAGTTATCCTAGTCTGTAGACTAGTGGTTCAGGCAGATCTGTTCCAAAGCTACAAAATAACTATGATGGCAGCCGCAAATTCTATGAAACGACACACTGTTGTCGTGGTTGAAAACAGAAAAATAAGCCCAAAAAGGAAAGAAGAGAATCTGGGACCTCATACCCAGTTTGACATGGTATAGAGTGAATATGATCAGACAAACTAGTTGTGTACATAAGTGTCTTAACTCCATATAACTTTGTTTCCTTTTCAGTATGTTGAACACCGTACTACTTAGGTAAAAATCGAAGAAAAATATAATAAAAAATTATTGTTCACCATCAAGTTATAAAAAAATACAAAAAGGGGTATCCCAATTCCATATTGAAACAATTGACATTGCCAAGATAGCACATTGAATAAAGTCGAGCATTTCCTCAAGACAACCCAAGTTAGCAATTTCATGAAAATTCAACCCAATCTCAATCGTAAAATGTTGAAGATTGTACAAGGAAAAGCTCAAAGGGTAATAGACAATCACAGAAAAACCCAATTTGAAGTGCTATTAATCAAGGACGATGTCAATCAAGGTTTCTTACTTCTAATAAAAATAAATAAATAAATGAAACTTATGTAACCTATAAAGCAAGCAAAATGAAACAAATATACCAACATGAGAAATCTATCAACATGAGAACCATTAGACCAACAGCCATTAGCCAAACTATTAGAAGTACAAAAAAAGCCAATCAATCAAACTCATATCACCTTTAGGGCAAACTGAGACCTCGATGATGCAAATAGATTAATAGTGAAAAATAAAATAAAGGTGTCTATTTAAAAAATTTAATTTCCTAAAATCAAAACACAATTAGTTAATCAACATACACAGCCTCAAAAATATCAATAAACCAAGCTTATACATCAAACCCACAACTATTTTGAATCGTGAAACTTAAAAGCAATCATGGGGAAAAAAACCAAATTTAGGCAAAATAAAAATAATAATACGACCTCTTTCCCGAAATGAATGACCAAAAAAAATTCAAATTTGCTCTTAAATCCATTTTTTGAAAAAATAAAATAAAAAAGTTGGCTGATCAAGAGCAAATTTAAAATAAAATAAAATTGGTCATTCATATTGGGATGGAGGGAGTTGTAAACAGTCAATCTTAACATCAAAAAATAAAATCATTATTATACATAAATGAAGGTACCCATATTCAAGATCTGAAAATATTAGGGTTACTTGGAGGACAAAATCAACAAATTAGATGAAGAACGTACCTTCGATTGCTTTTGAAATCATCAGAATTCCAGCAAACGGAGAAGCCCGAAAAGCATCGAATCTTCTTTTCGGTTCAATAACCGGGGATGATTGATGGTGATGGTGGTGGTGGTGGTGGTGTTGGTGGTGGAGCGTCTGCCGTGTTCAATCTTGCTGAAGATTTTTCTCCAACTCTCCTCCACAGAAATGGCGCGTGAGGTTGAATTTCAAATCTATAGAGCGCGTGTCTAGGACGCTCTTTAGGATGTGGGCGGTCGATTTAATTTGCAAGCATAAATAAGACGTTGTTGTATGTGGCTACAGATTATGGGCTTTTTCATAGGGGCTGTTGGACAGCTGAAAAATCCTTTTATGGCCCAACTCGAAATATTTGGTTCTACCCCTTTTCTCTTACTCAAGTTCTAAAAAATCATAAGACTATGTCCATCAGCAATCAACCCAATCCAACTCAACAATTAAATATTATTTCTCTCTCTTTCATTATTCAATTTATATTTGTCAAAAACTTGTAAAAAATGCTTTTTTTTGAAGCTTAACAAAAAACGTGTTTTTAGACTACGTCGTCGACTCTTCCACTTTCTTCATACCGTCTCTTCCGCCCCGTCACTGTCAACAATCGTCATTGAAGAAATCGCAATTGTGAATTCAGATCATAAATTCGATCTCAATTAGTGTTATCTCAAGGTTCGAATTTGCTTACTGGGAGTTAATTAGGGTTTTTGTTTGTTGATTTTTACGAATTTATGAACGTTGGGAAGAATTTGCTGTTGGCTTTGATTGGATGGATTCATTGTGAATTTGTCAAGAATGGTAATCGATTGATTGATTGATTTTGTTGGAGATGGAGAGAGTGAAGAAGGGGTGTATTGCTGCTTGCTGTTGTGAATTTATGAATGTTGGGAAGGATTTCTTGTCTTTGTTGGTGGGATTTGATGTGCCAGTGTTAGGGATTTGATGTGCCAGTGCTAGGGATGTGATGTGCCAGTGTATGTGTTTTGGAGTGCAGTGCATGTGTTTTGAGTGTCAGTGCATGTGGGAATTTGAGTGCCAGTGTATGTGTTTTGAGTGCCGGTGTATGTGTTTTCAAATGTCATCCATGATTTTTGAATGCCGGTGCTTGTGTTTTTGAGCCAACAAAAATTATTATCAGTATTTTGAGTGCCAGTGTATGTGTTTTTGAGTGCCGGTCATGTGTTTTGAATGCCGGTGCATGCGTTTTGAATGCCAGTGCTTGTGTTTTTGAGAGCTAAAAATGTTAGTGTAACAAAGTGCCCGTTGTAGTATCAATAAGTGCCAGTGTAAAAAAAGTGCTAGTGCATGTATATTAAGTGACTTTATAAACTAACACTGGCACTGGTTACACTAACACCGGCACTTTGTTACACTAACACTGGCACTTTGTTAAACTAACACGGCACTTGTTTTACACTAACACCAAAGACTTTGATACACTAATACTGGCACTTTATTACACTAACACCGGCACTTTTACACTGGAACCGGCACTTTGTTACACATGCACCGGCACTAAGTTTCGGACAAAGAGAGCTTTTAAGCGGCACTTTTTTAGACGTGCACTGGTACATTTTTACCATAACCCTGGCAATTATTTATACAACTACGGGCAATTATTTAGAACAAATTCACATAATTCCCAATTGAATTGATCCAAACTTCAGCAAATTAAACCCTTTATCCACACCATTGAAGGACATTCTGTTTATCCAACGAAAAAACGAAGAGCTATGGAATCAAATCACACAGTTATCTCCAATTAATTATGTACCAATCAATAAAGTACCAATCAATTATGTAACGAATCATAGTTGACAATGGACATTAATGGCGGAACTAGGGCACGAATTGTAGGTTACAAAATACTCAAACTGAGTGAACGCCGGAGAACGATCGAAGCTTGGGATGGCCAGAGAAGATGATCGGAGCTTGGGATGGCACGAATTTGTAATATTAACACTGACATTTATCATGGTTGCCAGTAATTACAAAAATGCCACCGTTTGTTTTGAAAACACGTTTTTCCTTATCTTAAGAAAAAACTAGTTTTTTATAAGACCAACTCTTTATATTTACAACCAACCTCTTCTTTTTTTTATCATCCATCAGCAACCCAATCCAACTCAACCCAACTAACATTATCTCTTTAAACTATCTTTTATTTAATTATTACATATTAGAGTTGGTCTTATAAAAAACTAGTTTTTTCTTAAGATAAGGAAAAACGTGTTTTCAAAACAAACGGTGGCATTTTTGTAATTACTGGCAACCATGATAAATGCCAGTGTTAATATTACAAATTCGTGCCATCCCAAGCTCCGATCATCTTCTCTGGCCATCCCAAGCTTCGATCGTTCTCCGGCGTTCACTCAGTTTGAGTATTTTGTAACCTACAATTCGTGCCCTAGTTCCGCCATTAATGTCCATTGTCAACTATGCTTCGTTACATAATTGATTGGTACTTTATTGATTGGTACATAATTAATTGGAGATAACTGTGTGATTTGATTCCATAGCTCTTCATTTTTTCGTTGGATAAACAGAATGTCCTTCAATGGTGTGGATAAAGGGTTTAATTTGCTGAAGTTTGGATCAATTCAATTGGGAATTATGTGAATTTGTTCTAAATAATTGCCAGTAGTTGTATAAATAATTGCCATGGTTATGGTAAAAATGTACCAGTGCACGTCTAAAAAAGTGCCAGTTAAAAGCTCTCTTTGTCCAGAAACTTAGTGTCAGTGCATGTGTAACAAAGTGCCAGTTCCAGTGTAAAAAAGTGCCAGTGTTAGTGTAATAAAGTGCCAGTATTAGTATATCAAAGTGCTGGTGTTAGTGTAAAACAAGTGCCAGTGTTAGTTTAACAAAGTGTCAGTGTTAGTGTAACAAAGTGCCAGTGTTAGTGTAACCAAGTGCCAGTGTTAGTTTATAAAGTCACTTAATATACATGCACTAGCACTTTTTTACACTGGCACTTATTGATACTACAACGGGCACTTTGTTACACTAACATTTTTGCTGGCTCTCAAAAACACAAGCACTGGCATTCAAAAACGCATGCACTGGCATTCAAAAACACATGCACTGGCACTCAAAAACACATACACTGGCACTCAAAAACACTGGTAATAATTTTTGTTGGCTCTCAAAAACACAAGCACTGGCATTCAAAAACACATGGATGGCATTTGAAAACACATACACTGGCACTCAAAAACACATACACTGGCACTCAAATTCCCACATGCACTGACACTCAAAACACATGCACTGGCACTCAAAAACACATACACTGGCACATCAAATCCCTAACACTGGCACATCAAATCCCCACCAACAGCAAACAGCAAATCCTTCCCAACATTCATAAATTCACAACAGCAAGCAGCAATACACCCCTTCTTCACTCTCTCCCTCTCCAACAAAATCAATCAATCAATCGATTACCATTCTTGACAAATTCACAATGAATCCATCCAATCAAAGCCAACAACAAATTCTTCCCAACGTTCATAAATTCGTAAAAATCAACAAACAAAAACCCTAATTAACTCCCAGTAAGCAAATTCGAACCTTGAGATAATACTAATTGAGATCGAATTTATGATCTGAATTCACAATTGCGATTTCTTCAATGGCGATTGTTGATAGTGACGGGGCGGGAGAGACGTTATGAAGAAAGTGGAAGAGTCGACGACGTAGTCTAAAAACACGTTTTTTGTTAAGCTTCAAAAAAACGTGTTTTTTACAAGTTTTTGGCTACATATTATCAATACTCAATTTATATTATTTTTTTAATCTTATAATAAATTAATAAAAATAAATTTAACTATTAAATTATAATAATTGCAAAAAATAAACTTAATAAAAATATCAAACAAAATTAAAACTAAAACTTAATACTTAATACAATAATACATGACAAAAATAAAATTACAATACATGAAATGAAATGAAATGAAATGACATGAAAATTACATATTTAATTATCATAGCCGAATTTTTGTCAAATGTGCCCAATCAAATCATCTCTAAGCGCAATATGATTTTTATTTTTTTTTTGAAATTTAGGATAAAAAAGTTGGGCAAAAGGATGATTTTTTAGAGTGAGAAAGAGAGTATTTGAGTTGTATCTCAAAACATATCAAACTGGTCTATATTTATAGAGAATGAAAAAACAAAAATTTAGGTAATTTTTTTTAATAAAATATAAATATATTTATAGCCATTTTAAAATTATATTTAAAAAGATAATTCAAAAGTTGAGGGGACCAATTAAAAAAGGCCACTTGGCACAAGAGGTTGAAAAATTTGGATTGTGATCAAAATTGGTCAACCGACCAAATTGGGGATGGTTGGTTGGTTGGTTTGCTTTTCTTTTTCATTTTTTTCTTTTCCCTTTTTTTTTTGTCTTCTTCCCCCCCAACCCAACCCAACCCAAGGTCATTGATGGACCTAGTCTAAGTGGTCCCTAGACGCGAGAATAGAGCGTCCATGTGGGGATCAGTCGGAGCCTGCAGGAATGAGAAATTATTTATGATTTATAATTGAACGGTATAAACCCATATATGAATATGGGTTAGTTCGGGCAAGGTCCAAAATATAATCCACACAAGTCTCATATACGACGAAGGGAGTGGGCTTTCCCTACCTTCCTCGTACTTGCCTCCTCGTCATTTTTCCTATGTCGACATGGACATAGCAGGCGTATAATGACCAAGGCCCAATAACACCGAGGAAGGCCTCCCTCCAAGGCTGAGCAAGGCTCCCTTGACGATGAGGAGACCTCCTCGGCTATCAAGCAAAGGAAATGAGTTTTCCCATTCTCCTCATATCTTATCCTCAGCATCATCATAAACCGACCTGATCACGTTGACGAGAAGCCTCCTCCACGGCGCACATGCAGAATTGCAGTTTATACTATCCTACTCAAATTGGGACTGTGAGCAGTTATAATCCCCCTAGGATTATAATCATATCTCATACAAATTCAGGTCCAACAAGGACTTATCAAGTGTAATCCTCCGAGGATTGATATCTTATCTCATATGTATTCCAATCCAACATGGATTATGCAATGTTATGCCTATAAATACAAGCCATAATTAATATATTTTGGTACGTTATCTTTTGACTCTCAACTCTTGTCAATTGATTTTTCTCTCTCAAAGCACATAAGCTTATTCTCACGACGGAGGGCCTTCGCCAGTGGAGCCCCGGGTTAGTTTACGTGTTTGTTCATCTTTTTCAGGCTATTCAATCGCCGAAGTACAACCTTCCGCCGAATTTGGGCTGATCCGAACGTTTTTGGCATCATCAGTTTGATTCCATTGCCGGAAAGCGATTCGAAAACACCCATTGAATAGCTTGAAACTGCCGTTCGCCTGAAACTTTTTCCCAGCTGGAAAATTTATGTTTGACCGAAAAAACTCTGATTCGCTGGAAATTCAGATTCACCTGGAAATTTCATCCGTTTGAAAACACCGTGCGCCTGAATAAATTCCATTCGCCTGAATTTTGTTCGCCTGAATAATTCCGTTGGCCAGAAGAATTTCCGTCCGCCTGAGAATCCTACTCGCTTGAGAATTCTGTTATGTTTACTTCTCCTAGTTCTAATGGAAGACGGACGAACGGTTATTATTACACATGGAGATCAGATTTTGGTGGAAGATATTCATGTTAACATGAGGACTGGTCAGCCTCTTGCCAATGGAGAGACACTTCCTCCTCCACCACTACTGATTGACGGGCTGCCTCCCCTAGGGATAACTCTACGTCTTAGGGGACAGCCAACACCCACCGAGGTAATCGTGACAAATCCTCCTCGTCATAAGCGAGAAAGAAGACGTGGTAGCCAGACGAGGAATGCCGAGAAGGGAGCAATTGGGACCTCCACCCAGCAAATTGATCGTAGAACTCTCTTGCACCAACAGATGGAGACCTTGCAACGCATATATGAAACTCAAAATGCTCTGTTGCAATTGGATCCCGAGCATTCGTTAGCCGAATTTATGAGGCCTACGAGGACTGGAAACTCCCTCGAAGGGGAAAGTCATGACGACAGGCTTGGTAGTCTGGGGAATGGAGAAAGTCTTCCTCGTGGCCAAAATCCCCCTCGTATTGAACTTGTTGTCCGTTCTAAGCAAAACTCTCCAGAGATCCCACCTCGTCCTAGGTCGAAGGGACATGTGAATGAGAGGAACGTGATAGATCTGAGGAGTCACCTGAACCAAGAGAGAGATCAGGAGGTAAACTCTATCGACTTACGAGCAAGACTCAGTCAGGGAAAGCAAAGAACTCCACCTCGTCATAACATCCTTCCTCGTCCCAACTACCCTCCTCGGCCTAGAAGCCCTCCTCGTCACAGGAGCCCTCATCGGCCGAGGAGCCCTCCTGGTCACAGAATTCCTCCTCTCCCCGAGAGGGAACAAAGGAGAGATAGAACACCATCCATACATGGAGATAACCACCAGGAGCTCGAGGAACATAGTCGGGTGAATGGTGACAGAAGGAGAGAAAGGTCCCACCGAAGTTCTCACTTAAGTTCTGGTATTGACGCCAGAGAACTACTAATGCTGAAAAAGAGGCTAGATGAGATGGAAATGGGTAAGAAAGAAATAGATGAAGATGACACAAGTGCCACCCGTCCATTCTCACAGGAAATCAATGATCTACCTCCCAACCCTGCCTTTAAAGTCCCAATTTTTGACAAATATGCAGGAACCACCGACGCAAGGGACAATGTGCAAAGTTTTGAATCCACTATGGCCCTCCTCACCAAAGCAGATGACATTCTCTGCAAAGCTTTTGCAAGTACCTTCTCCGGAACAGCCTTGACATGGTTTCGTGAGCTAAAAAAGGGAAGCATTGATATGAGGAGGAAGTTCCTGGATCACTTCGCCACGGCATTGAAAAGGAAGAATAGGTTGACTGACCTTGCTAACATTGAGCAGGGAAAGAATGAGACCACTCTGAGCTACTACAATAGGTTCAGAGCCATGGCAGACCAAGTAGAGGAAAGTTCGACTGACAGGGAAGTGATAGTGTGCTTCAACTCTGGACTAAGATCCGGACAACTGATCTGCGAGCGAGCCTAAGTCAAAATCTGACCTGTACAACGTGGCATACGCCATAGTGTAAGTGCTCCAATTTGAGTTGTTAGTATTTTCGTTAGAAAATTAACGAAAGCCCTAACATTCCTAACATTTCTAACAATTCCTAACTTTTCTAACAAAGCAAGGGTAAATTAGGGATTGCTATTTAAGGTTAAACATGGAAAAAAATCTTACAAAAGCCAAAAATTCAAAAATGGAAGCTGCTAGAACAAAAACTGGTTGCTTAATTTGAATAATATTCCTTTGGTCCAAAGCCTGCAGCTGCATTTAATGAACAGTGCACGCTGCAGGTCCAATCCGCGCGAATGGTTTTGTCAATTTCAGAGGGCTATAAATAGAGCCCCTCAGTCTCAGAAATAGGAAGCAACAACAACTCACTCACAGCACCTTGGCGAAAATATTGTAGAAAACAGTGGGAATTTCCTTGAATTGCCACCTTTTTCTCAACCATTTTCCCAAATCTCACTCACTAATCACTCTCAAATTCAAGCCTCAAACACAAACACAAAGAAGATTGGTAAACCCTCCTTCTCCTTACCCTAAACTCCTTCATCCATGCATGCATTTCAAACTTCAAAAATGTAGTTTGTTCATCAACATGTTTGTTGTTCATCTTTGCTTGACCTAAAAATGTAGTCACCTTGGAATAAATTTCCATGGATGACCATTTAAAAGGTCCAAATTACTTCTTACTCACTTAAAAGTGTTCTTACTCAAAAACATTCACTCAAAAGTGTTTTCTAAAATCTATTTTCACAACAAAAATCTTTCTTTCAAAGGTTAAAATTCCCCTTCCCAAGCAAATGAAATGCTTAAAGTCCTAATGTACCCTAAGGATGGCTTGATATAGTAGATCACCACTAAATTTTCTATTGATCACTAATCAAAGCCTAAGTAAATGGGGACAAAGCATGGATGCAAACCCCTTTTTAAATCACATTTTCCTTCAAGAACATCTTGCTGTCCAGTAGCATTGTTCTAAGACCTCAGTCCATTGTCCAATTTTTTGTATACAGAAGAACTTGGAATTGAGTGTTGACTACAAAATACTTTTTGTAGCCAACATCCGTAGAATTCCAGACATATTTTTATTTTATTTTTTACGTGAGTCTAACTCCCTTTTTCAAATTATTTTCCAAAGATCAGTTCAACAGTCTCTGGAAATCCAGATTTCATATCTGTGATTTCCAGAAGGTTTTTGTCCATCAAATCATCTCCAAATGGAAAAGTCTTTTTCAGTAACCTTATTTAAGATGTTTTGAACAACTTTCATTCTCGGACTTTCCCCAGATTTTGAAGCTTTAAAGCTCTTAAATTCATTTTAAAATCAAGTGTCCACTGCCTTTTTCATTCTGGCAGAATTGATTTCCAAATTCAAGGAGTCTTTTGAGTATCAAAACTCAACCCTAAAATCATACCAAAAATCATGGGACTTTTTTTATATCTTAAAAAGAGTTCCCAATTTTTAGTTTTCCCAGTTTGAATTCATTTTGGCCAAAGAAACACACTCACACACACACACACACAAATGGTTTTTAAGCTTGGAAGACTCGTTTACGAGGCATTCCGGGTGAACCCTAACGTTCTTCCCGGCGTGTAACGTGACCTCCGAACCCAAATCTCTAATCTCGGGCATTTTTCAAAGTTTTGGCCCTTAAAATAAAAATGGCGTGGCGACTCCGTCTCCGTTTTGATTTTCAAAAAGAAAGGAAAAATCGGGTGGCATCATCACAGTGGCGACTCCGCTGGGGATTTAAAAATGAGCTTTATCTTTTTCAAAAAAAAATCTTTTTTCAAAAAAAAAAGAAAGAAAAGCTTTTGTGGGTCAAACTTCCGTCCCGGCATTTGAAACCATTTGTACTGTGTGTGTGTGTGTTTGTTTTGCACATTTCGTGTTGTTTTGACTGTCCCGAAAAAATCGATATTTTGACTGTCGGAATCATTTTCCTAACGGTTTGAACTTTCGTGCTTATGTTTATGTGTTATTTGCTTTCAAAAAAAAAAATTTCAAAAAAATATTTTCAAAAAAAAAATTCAAAAAAAAAGATTTTCAAAAAAAAAAATCATTTTTTGCATGCATCATCCTCTTTAAGACACATAAAAATTTCTATTTTACTCAGAAAAAGAAGATAGACTGCTTGCACACTACGCGCACTTGGCCTTACACTGCACACTACGTCCTTAATCCGGGGAAATCCCAGTAGCAGCCCGTTTGGCCTTATTACGCCTCTCGGAGCGAGCACGGGACTACCCAAACATCCCATGAAGCCTCGTGTCGACCATGCAATTGTCCGTGACACACTTTGTCCGAGACCCGGTTGGTTTTTAGTCTGGTCCGTGTCATGCCCTGATGCCCTGTGTATACACCTTTTCCTTTCAAGCCTTAGTCGGCATACCAAGTCAATATCTTTCGGGGACCCTAATCGGTTGAAGTCATGCCGATTTTCCGCCGCAAACTTTGAATGAGATATTCGACTGGCGCCTTAACTTTGACTGGCACAACTTATGCACCGACTCCCGGCATGACACTGAGTCATCAAGGATTAATGATTATTCCATGTCTAATTACGGCCTAACTAACGACGGGTCAAGATCAATTATGGACGTTTATCAGTCCGAGCCATGCCGACTTTTCGTCGAGCCCTCCGGACATGATCTTGACCTTTGACGTCAGCTTTGTCCGTAATTTACATCGAATGCTCGTTAAGACTAGATTACCCGCCAGACTTTAGGATCGTTTTTCTTTTCGGTCGGTGGGACCTGCTTGCCCTACGGAACCCTTGTTCGAGGTTACAGGTTGAGGGTCCGCAGGCGTAGTGATGGGGCCCACTGATCCAGGAATCAGAGTAGTTTGCGAAAAAGAAGAGCAATCTTTTCCAACCGATTAGGTTAATAAAATACGTTTTAAGTAAACAAGAACAAATAACTGCATGTTGCATGAGCCCTAAGCCCAAACACCTACCTCCCTTCACTCCCAAATATCTGAACCCTCGTGGTTTCGGGTGCCGGGTCACCGTTTGATCAGTTGGGAAGAGTCAAGCGCATCATCAGCTTCACCGTTTGTTCCGACTCCGGGTTTCAGAATGTCTGCATCAGCTGGTAATGATGGAGACAACATCACTCCGCCTCCCGGGGTCCCTCAGACAGATCAACATTGGATTCGGTTGGTAGAACAGATGAGACTGCGACAAGAAGCACGGATTAATAGCCTTATGGAAGCCATCAAAAGCCATGGTTTGGCCGCCAGTCTCAATCCCGATGGCACCTTCACCGTGGAAGAAGAAGAGGATGCCAATCCCACTCTCAATTGTCCCGGGATACCACCCTCGGCTTCCTATGCCACCACCGCAGGAACTCCCGCCCGTCGACTTACAGGTCAGCTAGCTCCCAAACATAAGTTCAAAGTGCCACCATTCCAACAACAGTCAAGGGTGGATCAATTCGGTATGCCTCAGCAACCGTCAGGCATCCCCTCTCAAGATGATACTGGTCCTGCAAATATCAGTAGAGAGAATGAAGATTGGGGAACAACGGAGGAAATGTGGTTAGCCATTAGGGCTCTTGAGGAACGCCAGAATAAACAGCAGGCCTGGATCGAAGAAGCCACACGTCATTTCAAAACATTGGCAATCCCCCAACTGACTGGGGCTCCCCTAAAGGACAAATATGTGCCTGTTGCCTCTCATTACTCTGCAGAATCCAACCATTTGCTTCCTGGTGAGTCCAACAGTAAATCTCCCCAGACTGGTTCAGCTCAGAGTCATTCTAGCACAGCTCAACCCGAGGTCCCAAATCCACCACCAGTTGCCGAACACATTTGGTGGGATATCTGTGACTGCCCCGATTGCCTCGAAAAGGACTATCAAGATTGGATAAGCGAGGACCGCCCACCTAAGAAGAAGAAAGCTTCCTCCCAGCAGAAATTGAAGGAGAGGTTCGAAGCCGGTGATACCAGTGTGGGTACACTCGGAGAGCCATCCGGTGTAGGTGTTAGTGCCCTAGGCCTATAGAGATAGACCTATTTGTAATGTCATTTTCATTTATATATGAGATTATTACTTTGATTATTATATGTGTTTGCATGTTTACTTTAATAATCGTGTTCCTAGTACTTATGAAGCACTAGTATGAAGTCTAATGGATAATCATATGATGATTATATGCATGGAGATGCACATTAGATTCATGGGTACTTGTTAGAGAACAAGGTACTAGACTTGACCCATTATGAGATTTATGTCATGGTCATATGTCATAAATAAATCTCATATAGTTATATCATTGATATCCTTTGACCTGAGATTATCATCGTCTTCCACTCGATGAATATCATGTTTGATATAGTTTAACGTTGTCTTTAACCGGATAACAATAAGGGCTATTATTGGCATGATATGATTCTTGTTGGGAAGAATGATAAGTCAAGATGGAAATTTGTCCCTCGTAAAGAGAGATGTTTGCTAGGCCACTCGTAAGTAAGATTGATGTAGTGCATGGCCATGCCCGAATGAATTAATGTGATTAATATCATTCGATTGATCAATTTACTTAGTAACGAGAAAGCATTGAACAATATGAGTTGACGTGGACCATGACTCATGTTCAATATAACATCGTGTGACAAAGGGATTGTGATATGTTCTATGTAGGGAAATCGAACTTGATATTATATTATTTGGGTAGACATGATGGCTTGCTAGAGTCCGCTCATGTCTTATGAGGATCGATGTGATCGAACTCATTGCCAACTTAATATAGTCCTATGGGGTCACACACATCGAACGAATTGTCAAAAATGAAGAATATGGAAGTTTTGCTCTTAGGGGACGACTCGTCCCCAGGCCTGAACTAACTATTCCCTTGGCCTGGGACGGATGATTCATAGACAGACTCATGAGGGACGACTCGTGCCCTTGGGGACGAGTCGTGCCCCTAGGGACGAGTCGTGCCCTGGGATTGAACCAACTATTCCCCTTAAGGGGGACGCCAGAATCAGAGCTTTGTCCCAAGGGGACGACTCGTGCCCTGGGGGATGAGTCGTCCCGTCGGCTCTGGACTGACGCGAATTTGACTTAAAATTAGGGTTTTGCAAAGGGCTTTTATTTATAACGTATAAATACTTACCCCTAGTTGCCCTAGCAGTCATTCCATGGTTTTGGGTTTAGAGAAACACAAAAGGGAGAGTTTTTCAATTGTGAATTGAAAATCAAACCATTCAATTCCATATTCCTTCATCGATTGAAAGCAGTTTCAATCAAGGATCTAGCAATCCACCTAGAAGAGTTCTAGGATTCGTTCATCGCGTGGATACACATAGAGGATCTTCGCTCTTCAAGATCTTTAGTTCGTGATTCAACGATCGTTCATCAAGGATTCACAAGATCGTCAATCTGGAGTTGGGTCACGTTTATCAACGACAAAGGCACACAAGGTTAGTAATTCTAAATCATTCCTCTTAATTAATCATCTAGAACGATTCCTAGGGCTCCGGGTTTTTCGAGTTATTTGCAATTTTCCGCTGCGCATGGACCCTCGAAACCCAACAGTGGTATCAGAGCCCCGTTCATGATGTTTATATTAGATAATCATGATAATTATGTAATGTGATTATATGAATTTTTATGATGTATAGGATTTAGAACATGAATTTATATGGGATTTGCTTATGGAAGTAATTGTATATGTAGATATGCCATGATTGTGAATTGAATTATGTGATTAATGTGATTAATCTATAATATGGGTTTTGAAATATTACTTAGTATATGGGCTGAACACCAAAACCTACCCCACAGGCACTTCGATGGAAGTGTGGGATAAATTTGGAGCACGTGGCCGCGTACTAGTAATTACAAACCAAATGTGATTTGTGTTGCATCATTCCATGTTCATAATTATGCTCATATAGTTTTCATGAATCAACCTTGCCATGTTAATTGATAAACATGAAAATTAAACCTTCTTTGAATTTTGAGTTTGTTTATGCCACCCATGTTTAAACACTTGTGAGTACACGGATAGTTTCATGTAGGCTACGCCACAACGAGGTACATTGATTCTATCTTTGTATGATCAAGATGAGCAAATGGTGATTGCTATACGTTTAAAATGGTTGAACTCAATTAGGCTATCAAAACAGTTTTGGGCCTAAGGCATAAGATGGGATTGAAACATGTGACATATGATGTCTATAATCTCATAAAGGATCTAAGAGTCATATGTTGATATGATTGATAAATGTTATCTACCTTTTTAGTTTAATTTTGAGCAGTCGTGCCATAGCCGACTTGAAATTAAATTAAAGTTGGGTCTTTGCCTATTAAATTATATTATGCATGATTGTATAAGAAGGTTATATAATTTAGTGGGAGTATTTATGAAATACGATAATTAATCTCTTAAATGAAACTGGTACTCATATGTGTTCATATTTGTTGCATATCTTTGTAGATCAATGGCTGCTAACACTAATCAAAATCTGTCACTGCGATCAGTCCTTGAGAAGGACAAGTTAGAAGAGAATGGCAACAACTATGTGGATTGGATCCGTAGTTTGGGAATTGTTCTCAAACAGGAAAGGAAGTTGTACATTCTCGATGGACCCGTTCCACCCGAGCCTGCTGCTAATGCAACTAAAGCTGAAAAGGACCAACATAAGAAACATGTGGATGATTCTATTGATGTTGGTTGCTTGATGCTTGCTACCATGTGTAAGGCTCTTCAGAAGGACCTTGTACACATGGAAGCCTATGATTTGGGAAATCGTTTGAAGGAAATGTTCCGATTGCAAGCACGTCAGGAAAGGTTTGACACTCTGAAGGCTCTTCATTCATGCAAGATGATTGAAGGACAACCTGTTCGGCCTCATGTGTTGAAAATGAAGGGTCACCTTGAACATCTTGAGAGGCTTGGATATCCTATTCAGATTAGAGGCGCTACGGATATGATATTGCATTCACTCCTGAAAGTTATAATCAATTTGTTTTGAATTATAACATGAATGGGATGAATAAATCTCTGTCTGAATTGCATGGGATGCTTAAGAATGCAGAGAACAATATTTCCAAGAAAACCAATCAAGTGTTGATGGTGAATAAAGGAAAGGGGTTCAAACCCAAGGTTAAAGCAAAAGTTGCTAAACCGGAGGCAAAGGTTGCCGTTGTTGAGAAGCTTAAACCCAAATCCCAAAAGGATGCGGTATGCTACCATTGCAAGGAAACTGGGCATTAGAGGCGTAACTGCAAAGCTTATCAGGAAGACTGAAGAAGAAGGGCAATGAGATTGCCATGACTTCAGGTATCTATGTGATAGATATTTTACTTTCTACTTCTAGTTCTTGGGTATTAGATACCGGATGTGGATCTCACATTTTCTTAAATGTGCAGGGACTAAAGAATAGAAGGTTGCTCAAAGAGGGTGAAGTAGATCTACGGGTTGGAAATGGAGCAAGAGTTGCTGCATTGGCCGTAGGGACTTACGAAGTCACTTTACCTAGCGGATTAATTTTAGTTTTAAATAACTGTTATTATGTTCCGGATTTGAGCAGAAACATTATTTCAATTTCATGTTTAGACAATGAGGGTTACAATTTTCTTATTGTGAATAAGAAATTTTCAATTTATTTGAATGACATGCTTTATTGTATTGCTCATTCTTTTAATGGCCTTTATGTCTTGGATATTGAAAATAATGTTGATAATGTCTATCATGTTAGTAAGAAATCTAAACCAAATGATGTGAACAACACATACAAATGGCATTGCCGTCTTGGTCACATAAACGAGAAACGCGTATCTAAACTCCATTAAGATGGATATTTAGACTCATATGATTATGAATCATATGATGTTTGCGAGTCTTGTTTATTGGGCAAGATGACTAAAGCACCTTTTACTAAGAGTAGTGAAAGGGCTAGTGATTTATTGGCTCTCATACATACTGATGTATGTGGAACAATGAATAGCATTGCTAGGGGAGGATTTCGGTACTTCATAACGTTCACTGATGACTTATCTAGATATGGCTACGTCTATCTGATGAAGTACAAAAGTGAAGCATTTGAGATATTTAGAATATTTCAAAATGAAGTACAAAATCAACTTGGCAAAACTATTAAAACACTTCGATCCGATCGAGGTGGTGAATATTTGAGCCAAGAATTTGACGATCATCTGAAAAGTTGTGGAATTGTTTCAGAACTTACTCCACCCGAAACACCACAATGGAATGGTGTGTCCGAGAGGAGAAATCGAACTCTATTAGATATGGTTCGATCGATGATGAGTCAAGTTAACCTTCCTATTTCCTTTTGGGGACATGCACTGGAAACAGCTGCTTTCACACTTAATAAGGTCCCTACTAAATCGACTCCTAAAATCCCACATGAGATGTGGCATGGAAGAAAACCTAGTTTATCTTTCATGAAGATTTGGGGATGTGAAGCTTATGTAAAGAAATTGGTTTCTGAAAATAAGCTTGCACCCAGATCTGATAAATGTATTTTCGTTGGTTATCCTAAGGAAACGAAAGGATATCAATTTTACAACCGATCCGAGAACAAAGTGTTTGTTGCTCGACATGGTGTCTTTCTAGAGAAAGAGTTTCTCTCTAAAGAAACTAGTGGGAGTAAAATTGATCTTGAAGAAATTCAAGAACCCGAAAATGACAAGGAACCAATAGTAGAGACAGAACCAAATTCACAAGTAGTTGTGCAACCGGTTCAAGATACACAAGTTCTTCGCAGATCGGATAGGATACGATCCGAACCTGAGAGATATGGATTTCTCATGACGGAAAGTAACGAAGTAGAAATCATTGAGAATGATGAACCTACTTCCTATCAAGAGGCGATGTCCACTCCTGATTCGGACAAGTGGCTAGGAGCCATGGAATCCGAGATCAAATCCATGTACGATAATCAAGTTTGGAAATTGATTGATCCACCTGAAGGTGTAAAAACCATAGGGTGCAAGTGGGTTTTCAAAAAGAAAACCGACATGGATGGGAAGGTACATACTTTTAAGGCTAGGCTTGTTGCTAAGGGGTATAGGCAGATTCATGGCGTTGACTATGATGAAACCTTTTCGCCCGTAGCAATGCTTAAGTCTATTAGAATCCTAATTGCCATAGCCGCATATTACGACTATGAGATATGGCAAATGGATGTCAAAACAGCGTTTCTTAACGGAAACCTACTTGAGGATGTATACATGATACAGCCTGAAGGGTTTGTTGATCCAAAGAATTCTAATAAAGTATGTAAGTTGCAGAGATCCATTTATGGATTGAAGCAAGCTTCCCGGAGCTGGAATCTACGTTTTGATGAATCAGTCAAAGAGTTTGGCTTCATCAAAAACGAAGATGAACCTTGTGTATACAAGAAAGTAAGTGAGAGCATAGTTCTATTTCTGGTGTTATATGCCGATGACATCTTGCTCATTGGAAACAATGTTCCTGCACTTGAGACTGTTAAGTCTTGGTTAGGAAAATGTTTTTCAATGAAAGATATGGGTGAAGCGGCTTATATCCTTGGTATCAAGATCTATAGAGATAGATCAAGAAGGATGATTGGTTTGAGTCAGAGTACATATATTGACAAGGTCCTTAGAAGATTCCGCATGGAAAATTCTAAGAGAGGAACTCACAATGGGACACGGCATTACTCTTAGAAAGACTCATTGTCCTAAGACAAATGATGAGCGAAAGAGGATGAGTGATATTCCATATGCTTCGGCAATTGGGTCTATCATGTATGCCATGTTATGTACTAGACCCGGTGTCTCGTATGCTTTAAGCGCAACAGTAGATACCAATCGATCTGGTGAGAACCATTGGATAACGATCAAGAATATCTGAAGTACTTGAGAAGAACTAAGGATGTATTCTTGGTATTTGGAGGAATGGAAGATGATGCGGTTGTAAAGGGTTACACGGATGCTAGCTTCCAAACCGACAAAGATGACTTTACATCGCGATGCAGGTTTGTGTTTATGCTAAATGGAGGTGCTGTTTGTTGGAAGAGTTCCAAGCAAAGCAGCATTGCGATTCTACAACCGAAGCCGAATACATAGCAGCATCGGACGCGGCTAAGGAGGCGGTTTGGATCAAGAAGTTCGTTAGTGACTTAGAAGTCGTTAGAGTATCACTAACCCGATAGAGCTTTATTGTGACAATAATGGTGCTATTGCCCAAGCAAAAGAACCAAGGTCACATCAACGATCCAAACACATTTTGAGACGTTTCCACCTCATTCGAGAAATCTGTGAAAGGGAGGACGTCAAGATATGCAAGGTACCAACGGATGACAACATTTCGGACCCTCTCACCAAGCCTTTGCCACAAGCTAAACATGATGGTCATGTTAGGTCCATGGGTATAAGATACATGAATGATTGGGCCTAGTGCAAGTGGGAGACTGTAGGTGTTAGTGTCCTAGGCCTATAGAGATAGACCTATTTGTAATGTCATTTTCATTTATATATGAGATTATTACTTTGATTATTATATGTGTTTGCATGTTTACTTTAATAATCGTGTCCCTAGTACTTATGAAGCACTAGTATGAAGTCTAATGGATAATCATATGATGATTATATGCATGGAGATGCACATTAGATTCATGGGTACTTGTTAGAGAACAAGGTACTGGACTTGACCCATTATGAGATTTATGTCATGGTCGTATGTCATAAATAAATCTTATATAGTTATATCATTGATATCCTTTGACCTGAGATTATCATCGTCTTCCACTCGATGAATATCATGTTTGATATAGGTTAACGTTGTCTTTAACCGGATAACAATAAGGGCTATTATTGGCATGATATGATTCTTGTTGGGAAGAATGATAAGTCAAGATGGAAATTTGTCCCTCGTAAAGAGAGATGTTTGCTAGGCCACTCGTAAGTAAGATTGATGTAGTACATGGCCATGCCCGAATGAATTAATGTGATTAATATCATTCGATTGATCAATTTACTTAGTAACGAGAAAGCATTGAACAATATGAGTTGACGTGGACCATGACTCATGTTCAATATAACATCGTGTGGCAAAGGGATTGTGATATGTTCTATGTAGGAAAATCGAACTTGATATTATATTATTTGGGTAGACATGATGGCTTGCTAGAGTCCGCTCATGTCTTATGAGGATCGATGTGATCGAACTCATTGCCAACTTAATATAGTCCTATGGGGTCACACGCATCGAACGAATTGTCAAAAATGAAGAATATGAAAGTTTTGCTCTCAGGGGACGACTCGTCCCCAGGCCTGAACTAACTATTCCCTTGACCTGGGACGGATGATTCAAAGACAGACTCATGAGGGACGAGTCGTGCCCTGGGATTGAACCAACTATTCCCCTTAAGGGGGACGCCAGAATCAGAGCTTTGTCCCAAGGGGACGACTCGTGCCCTGGGGGACGAGTCATCCCGTCGGCGCTGGACTGACGCAAATTTGACTTAAAATTAGGGTTTTGCAAAGGGCTTTTATTTATAACGTATAAATACTTACCCCTAGTTGCCCTAGCAGCCATTCCATGGTTTTGGGTTTAGAG
This sequence comes from Adenophora triphylla var. japonica, assembly GCA_022495995.1. NCBI lineage: Eukaryota > Viridiplantae > Streptophyta > Magnoliopsida > Asterales > Campanulaceae > Adenophora > Adenophora triphylla. The sequence goes on along the minus strand of JAFEMH010000876.1, from coordinate 135,734 downwards.
AAACACAAAAGGGAGAGTTTTTCAATTGTGAATTGAAAATCAAACCATTCAATTCCATATTCCTTCATCGATTGAAAGCAGTTTCAATCAAGGATCTAGGAATCCACCTAGAAGAGTTCTAGGATTCGTTCATCGTGTGGATACACATAGAGGATCTTCGCTCTTCAAGATCTTTAGTTCGTGATTCAAAGATCGTTCATCAAGGATTCACAAGATCGTCAATCTGGAGTTGGGTCACGTTTATCAACGACAAAGGCACACAAGGTTAGTAATTCTAAATCATTCCTCTTAATTAATCATCTAGAACGATTCCTAGGGCTCCGGGTTTTTCGAGTTATTTGCAATTTTCTGCTGCGCATGGACCCTCGAAACCCAACATCCGGAAGATTCGATTACTACGTACTCTACTCCAGCCAGTCCTCCCTTCCTCCAGGCTATGCCGCTCTAGAACAAACAGGGGTTAGAAGGCCGAAAAGTCCTGCTGACAACAGAGTTCAGACCTTGGGACACAAGAGCACCTCAGATCTTGGTAATTTCAGCTTTGCTAACCTAGCAAGCCTAATCCCTGCGGAATCGGCCAAGGTTCAATTTGTCCAACTTCCGAGCACGTCTTGGCAAAGAAAGATCAAAGCCGATTCACTCGCACTCAATCAATGTGGCGGCGAGGGTGGCAACCTCCACAAATGGCCTCAACACACGGCCTTGAAGCCTCGCCAAAGCTTTACCTCGCAAGAGAAAGACGAGGAACGGATGGCTTGATGACTCTCCTTCTCGGATAGAGACCAAATCTATGATCCCACGATATATGGTAGTATGATCACCTTCTGACGAAGACACGCTAAGAGACGCCTCCGGGCACAATGAAGCCCCGTACATCACTCTCAGGCTCAACACTATATCACTCCCGGGGTATTGGTGGACAACGGATCGGCCTTTAACGTCCTTCCCTCGGCGTGATGCACGGGCCACTACGCATCAATGAAAGGCACATGATCCCATCTATCCAGGTGTCCAAGGCCTACGACGGCACGTCTCATCCTATCACGGGGACGGTGACTGCGGAGCTCACGGTTCGAAACCCAAATGGTGCCAGCAAAATTCCATGTAATGGATATTCGGTCTGAATTCACAGCTCTGTTGGGATGCCCTTGGCTACATCACATGAAAGCCATAACTTCCACTCTCCATCAATGCGTCAAGTTCATTAACCGTCAGGGAGATCTTGAAGTCATCCGAGGGGACAATTTCCTCATAGGGAACGAAGTCGAGACAGCAGTCAAGCGTGCCCGCAACCAAAGACTGGGGCTACCCCCTTCAAATCAACCAAGGGACCATCGGGGCAAGTCTCATCAGAATCCCTCAGAGTCCAGTGATGCTAACTATGTCAGCGTACTTGAAGAGGCAGACCCTGAAGCAATCCGATACATCAAGTTTCAATTGCCGTTTCCAACACTTGAGGGCAGACTGGAAAGAAACACTGAGCATCGCCATGATGCAGGCACATAAACCCCCAGTCCCCAATCGAAGATTTATCAGCATTCTTCAAGTCGACTCTCTGGCCCAGCCATGCAAGGAAATCTTTGTGATAAAAGTCAACGAGCACCGTCATACTCATATTGAATGCATGACGGTTGTGTGGGATGTCTTACAAGAGGGATTACCCACCAAACCCTTCCTCTCGAGTATGGGGCATGAGGTTTTCTTAGCAGCTCTAGCAGGACAGCAAGGTTCAAGATGCCCTTATGTCTGGATTGAGCAATCAAACGACAACGAATCAGGACTCTCCGGGGTCGAGGATGCAGCGTATCCGCAAGAAGATCCTTACATTCATATGCTCAATTTTGAGAATGGCACCAGTCCCGATGAGGAAGTTATCAATCTTGCCACTATGGTCCCGACTGTCCAAGAAGGCCCAAAGCCGGAGTTTGAGCTGACAATGCCGAAAGCCAAAGCCACAGAAGTCTTTTCAGATGAATGGCAGTTATTCGGAGAAGACGTTCAGGTGCCAGACCTGATTGATTTCGGTTCGGTCAAAGAGATGACAGCCATGATTGAGAAAGGAGAACAGCGCGAATCTCGAGTCGTGAGGCCCCTGACAGCGATGCCACTAAAAAATTGGGAAATCCTCTCGGGTCCGGCCGCAACCAAGGAGGAAATGATCACCAAGCTTGGATTGGTCCCCCGTCCCCTTGTGTCAACCTATGTAAAGTCCTCCGAGTCTCTCATCATTGAGTTCGAGTCTCTCGAGTCGTCTGATGGCCTTACGCCTGAAGACTACGAAGTTGTAGCCAATGCTGTATTCCCCTTTGTTCTTAATGAAATGACGGACCTTTACGAGTATCCACGATTGCCACTCTAACTAATGATAAATTAACTAATAACACAAAATGAGTTAATAATGATTCATTAGAAGCGAGACACATTAAATGAATAATATATTAAAGAAATCTTTAAACGGGTTGTTCGGAAAGAGGAAAATCGAGCCCAGTGCCGAAGAGGTTTTGACGAGTGTGAACTTAGGAGGCTGAGAGAAGAGCCTAAAGAGGCCTTGATTGGTAGTTTCTTTGAAGGGACCGAAAGGGATACTCGATTGAGTTGCTAAGAGAATTTGTGGATGTGTTTGCATGGTCCTACAAGGATATGCCGAGGCCTCGACCCTTCCATAGTTGAACACGGATACCGCTCGACCGGAAGTCAAGCCGATAAAGCAAAAGTTGAGAAGAATTAAGCCCGAATGGTCTCTACAGGTGAAAGAGGAGATCGAAAAAATGCTCAGAGCGGGGTTCATCAGGGTGATTGAATATCCGACATGGCTTTCCAACATAGTAACAGTGACCAAGGCCAATGGGAAGATCCGATGCTGCGTGGACTTCAGAGATCTGAACAAGGCTAGTCCAAAAGATGATTTCCCCTTGCCAAACATTGACATGCTAGTGGATACCACGGCCAACTATGAGGTCAAGTCCTTCGTTGACGGCTTTGCCGGCTACAACCAAATCAAGATGGCAGAGGAAGACCAAGCCAAAACAGCCTTCACCACCCCTTGGGGCACGTATTGCTACACTGTCATGCCATTCGGACTGAAGAATGCCGGGGCTACTTACCAGAGGGCGGCTACAGCCTTGTTCCATGACATGATCCACAAAGAAATTGAGGTCTATGTGGATGATATGATAATACATTCCAGAGGATCCAATGGCCAACACTTCGTTGATTTGAGAAAATTCTTCGCCCGCCTCCGAGACCACAGTATGAGGCTTAATCCGGCCAAATGCACCTTCGGTGTAAGACGAGGCAAGGTGCTAGGATATATAGTGACGGAACGGGGAATTGAAGTAGATCCCCAGAAGATCAAGGCCATAGTCGAAATGAAGCCACCTCGGACGCTAACAGAAGTAAAATCCTTCATGGGAAGACTGCAATACATAAGCCGCTTTGTAAATCAGCTGACCTCAATATGCGAGCCATCTTCAAGTTGATGAAGAAAAATGTTTGCACAGAATGGACTCAACATCAGCAAAAGCCGCTATTGTTATATCTAACTGTCACGGATACAACAATTGGGGCTATGCTAGCTCAAGAGAAGAAAGACTCCAAGGTCGAAAACGCCATCTATTTCGTGAGCAGAAAGCTTCAAGGGAGCGAACTCAATTACTCTGCTTGTGAAAAGACTTGCGCAGGCCTGGTTTGGGTAGTGGGAAAGTTGAAACACTACATGCAGTCTCACCCGATACATCTGGTCTCAAAGTTGGATCCCATCAAATATTTGTTCGACAAACCTTCCATCTCCATGAGGTTGGCAAAATGGTCGTTCTTTGTGGCCGAATACGACATCACTTATGTGACAAGAAAATCCGTGAAAGGGCGGGTAATGGCGGAAGCGGTTGGCCAGACTTCCCAAGTGATGAGTCCCGAGGACTGAGCCCCAAATTCCCGATGACGGAATCTTTGCTCTAGAAGGAGAAAATCGTTGGCGGCTCTTCTTTGACGGGCGTCAAACAAAAGAGGAAATGGGATAGGAATGCTTACGGTCGATCCTACTGACGAGCACACTCCCATAGCAGTAAAGTTGAATTTTGAGGTTACCAACAATGCCGCTGAATATGAAGCTTGCATAGCCGGGTTGGAGGCCGCTCTTGAAAGAAATGTCCAAGAATTAGAAGTGTACGGTGACTCTGCCCTCATCATCAACCAGGTGTCTAACAAATGGAAGACCGTGGATCCAGGTCTGCAGAAGTATCACACTTACATGGAAGAGCTAGTGACCCAGTTCAAGGAGATCAGCTTTCATTACTTGCACGAGAGATCGCAACGGTCGCTTGAGACAGCTTTGGCAACACTAGCCTCTCTCGTCGAAATACCCGAGGGAAAGTCTGTCAAGCCATTCTGAGTCGGGAGAAGAGAAAACCCCGCTTATTGCTTTGAAATCGAGACGGAGACCGAGCTGGCCAATGACCCCTGGTATACCCAGATCTATCAGTACTTGAAGAACGGTGAAGCCTCTTTCAAAAATGAAGATGGGGAATATAAAGAAGGAATCAAGGCAAAAAGCCTCTCGGCCCTGAAACGACTCGCCTCCCACTATGTCCTTTTGGGAAACATGTTGTACAAGAGGCGCTATCAAGGCCCCCTCCTGCGATGTATCGGCAAACAAGAGGCTACGGAACTCATGAAAGAAATACATGGTGGTACCTGCGGCCCCCACATGAATGCTCGGGCTCTAATGCAAGTCATACTGAGAATGGGGTACTTTTGGATCTCCATGAAATGTGCATCCAATTACGTCGAGAAGAGCTGCGACAAATGCCGGCGGTACTCGAATCTCAATCACTTGCCTCCTCACGAGTTATCTTGCATGACGACCCCTTGGCCTTTCGTCACTTGGGAATTGATGTCATAGGCAAAATCACACCGTCGGGCGACGGCCACGAATTTGTCCTGGTAGCAGTAGATTATTTCACCAAATGGGTCGAAGCCAAGTCCTACAAAGTTCTCAATTCAAAGAAAGTAGCCCTCTTCATCAAAGAGAACATCATATGCAGATACGGGTTGCCGACCGACATCATTTCAAATCATGGATCCCACTTTGAAGGGGAATGCGACGGAGCTGCGCGTAATTCGAGAATAACCCGTCACAAGTCATCTCCTACGGGCCCCAAACTAACGGAGCCGTTGAAGCAGCAAACAAGACTTTGGAAAACATCATTCGGAAAATGGTGTCAGGCGAGAGATTGGCACGACAAGCTTCACCTTGCTCTCTGGGGATACAGAACATCCGTCAGAACGGCAACCGGGGAAACACCGTTTGCTCTTACCGACGGAATGGAAGCCGTACTCCCAGTCAAGCTAGAAATCCCCTCACTCAGAGATGCTTGTTGGAAAGTCGGATCAACGAGGTCGAATGGCTCCAGAGTCGCCATGATGAATTGGCCCTGCTAGATGAACACCGATTGAGAGCCATGGAACATATCCGAGCTTATCAAGGAAGGATGGCCAGAGCTTTCGATAAGAAAGTAAAACATCGGGAGATCAGGGAAGGTGACCTCATTTTGAAAGAGAAGCCCCCAGTCCTCATCAACCCGCTTGGCAAATGGGAGCACATGCAGGTCGGGCCATATGTTGTTCGAAGATCTTCTCGGAGGAGCCATGCAACTTGCAGACCTCGACGGAAATTCTTTTGTACACCCAGTGAATGGCGATAAGCTGCGCAGATACTACGCATAAAACACTGAGTCAAAAAAAAAACCAACAAAAAAAAAAACAAACAAAAAAAAAATCAACAAAAAAAAAGAGTGCTAAAAGAGTAATACCCAACTAGGTTGAAACCCGAAAAGGGCGGCCTAGGTAAAAAACAGGGTTGCACAAAAAAACAAAAAAAAAGAGTGCTAAAAGAGTAATACCCAACTAGGTTGAAAACCCGAAAAGGGCGGCCTCGGTAAAAAACAGGGTTGCACCAAAAAAAAAACAAAAAAATTAACCGGGTCGAACTACGGAGACACAGGCCCTTTAGTCCAAGGGAACGTAGGCGGGCGGCGGAAACGGTTCGGTCTAAAACACAAATAAAAATCATACTTTGTTATCAATACATTGATCAAGCCATGAAGGCGTTTCGAAAAACTCTGAAGCAATTCACATATTCATTACAGTTAAAAACTTTTTGATGAGTCTAAGCTCGGCTCACTCCTACGAATTACAACCTGCTAAAAGAAACTAAAATACATAATAACTAATGTGTCTGCTACGACAAGAAAGGGATACTCGGAAACCTCAAAGTCACCCCAAGCCACTCGTACTGGCTTCTCCCCTCTTCTTCCCTCCTCTTCGGGTCTTCTTCCTCTGCACGGGAAAAATATCAGTCTTCCTCCTACCAAGCTCTAGTGTAGGGACAGGATCTATCAAGCCCGCGTCTGTCAGGACCTTAGTAGCCCTAGCCTCGTCTCTCTCATCTCTGGCTGAGCCGGCAACATAGGAATCCGCCTTTCCTGTCTCTTGACATAAGACTCGTAGTCAGTCACGGCATCCCCGCTCCTATCATGAGGGTTGGCCCTCGCCTCAGCCCTCCTCCTCTCAGAAACCGTCATGTCTTCCATACCAACAATGGCCTCACGCCGTCTCAAAATAGCCACCTGAGTCTCCCCCAAGTGCCTCTCGAACCAATCGAAGTACCAAGTGGTCAGAAATACATGCCCCGGACGCCTGAGGATAACCCTAGGAGGAAAGACGTCATACCTCCATGCTCGGGAAAGAAATGGGAATACAGAAGGATCATCCATCGAAGTAGAAGCCACCACCCTGGTAGCTATATCCTCAAAATCCTCCAAAGGAGTCTGCTCCAAGCCAAACTGTCGCCTGTAGACACCCCATTCTGAACCAATAATTCATTATTACACTACTCTTCGTCTCTCTTTTATGTTTTGATGAAAGCATATCAGTTTCGTCATGTTTCGTTAAGTTTCTAACTAACCTCGTTAGTTTTGGACCTAACTGACTAACGGAATAAACTGAAGAGGACAAAATAGTCAAATGACTAGTTATCTCGCGCGGAATAGCGTGTCTCGCGCGAGATATCCCCTCGACAGGATGTGCAGAAATCGCTCTCCTTCTCCGTTTCAAACTCTTTTCTTGATAAACCTCATCTAATCCGGTTCTCCAATCAGAATTGAGTTCCAGAACCTTCCTAGGTTGTTTCCCTCTCCACCTTTACCTCTCCAAACCCCTATAAATACTTGGTGACTTCCACTGTTTCAGGGGTCCAGAATTTCACACAACACACACAATTTGTTGGTTTCTTTCCACGAAAGACTCCTTCAAATCACTCACAAACAACTCCTAAATTCGTCATTCAACCACGTTGATTGACGAACATCAAGGCTCAAGCCTAGCATCAAGGCGAAGCTCTGTCCGCATCAAGATTTGGCTCTCATATTGAGTCGAAACTCTGCCCGAATTGCTTCTCGATCGAGAAGACATCTTAGAACCACGTTCTAAATCAATTACTCCCTAAACCCAAGGTAAAATCCTCTATTTCTCTTCTTCTTCTCAATCTCTCTATTGACTTTTAGAGTGGTGTAATCCCATCAAAAGGATTGGCCTAGAGTCCCTTCAATCGATGAAGGCGATCTCGAAGCATACAATCCGACATTCCTAATCAAGAAATTGATTAGGGTTTGCTTGTTTTCTTTAATTATATATATATTGTAAAGATTGAAAACCTCTCTTTTCTTTAGCAAGACCGATCTCCGGATTGGGTGGAATGGATGCTCCTCGACCTACCCATTCCATAACCTAAGCCCCGAACTCAAATCTCTTTTCAAAATGGTTTTCCTATGTCTCCAAACGAATAATATAGGTGGCGACTCTAAAAGATAAAATTCTTTCTCACAACGCTATAGTGGCGACTCTGCTGGGGACTTAAAATTAAGAGGCTTAAACTTGCGTCAAAATTAAAAGAGAGGTTTTTCAAAAAAAAATTGTAAATTCGATTTTCTGCTCTCAGATGAGGCATATCTCGCACGAGATATCATATCTCGCGCGAGATATCGCCTCGGTAATCTGGTTGTTTTCTGGTTTCTCCTGTTCATCCCGTGGTCCAAGACGAGGGTCGAACACGCAAGGGGGATCTCAGAATTCATTATCTGCAGAGTTCCCACATCTTAAGGCCTCCCTTAAGGTGTAGAACTCGAATCTTTATTTCATTTAAATAATCGATTATTATTTATGAACTGCGTGCGATTGGGTTTTATTTAATTAAAGTCCGGTCCATTGGGAATTCGGGAGTTGTAAATTGAATTATTTATCTCTCTTTCTCTCCCTTTACGTGGAACTACGACGGCCTGAGTCTTCCTAATTTGGGAGAAACGTAGGCAACCACTTGGTGCGGCCACTATCTGTTTTCCTTTAGTTTTCAAAAAATAAAACTTTCTATTTTACTCTATCACATAGATTGACTCTCACACACGCGCACTCATATTATAACTGTCATTGCACTACATACCCTCTATAAACCCGAGACCCACACTAAGGACGGATGACGGTAACCACCTAGTCGCCGGTCTCTCCGAAGTTGGATCATCCCACTTCGCGTATTCAATCCATCTAGATTGTCATATCGCGGGGAGCCTAGCCTTCCAGCCCTGCATTGCCACATATCATGTAGATTGACTTTTTAAGACACTTCTTGACCGGTCGATTTGATCTTGGAGTCTTTGTAATCCCTTGTCAAGATCTTGTTTTGTGCAATAATCCATGTCAAAAAAAAATGTCGCTTCGAAATTGTCCCTTCGGAAACGTCCCTACGGTTGTCCCTTCGGATTTGCCCCTAAAAAGAGAAAATTTTCTCACCAAAATTATTGCACAAAACTCGATGTTACTTGAGATTAATCCGACCCCTAGGTCCCTAGGTTTGGATTCTGAATGTTAGAAACCCCCAAAACGGATGTTCCGTCCGACCAAAATTAGGATTAAAATCAGAAAATTGTGACTTTCCGTGGTGAAGTCTCGCGCGAGATTACTTGTCTCGTACGAGATAAGTGTTCGGTCTTTTCGTGTTTTGGCCAAAACCTTCAAACCTTCAAAGCCTTCATTCACCCTATTCAGCCGACTTGTTGGGACTCGATCATGGTTTAACCCGGTTGCTACACGTCTAGGTTCTTCGCCACGATGTCTGCTTCTCCTTCTACCACCGAGGCCGATATCAACGACGCTAAGGCCCAACTCATCGAAGCCATGACTAGGTTGGATGAACAAAGTAAGCAAATTGATAAGCAAAATGTCCAAATGGCCGCCCTCATGAAAGAACTCCACGAGTTGAAAGTCAAGAAAGGCAGAAAACAAAAGCAGAAAGTGGAATCCTCCTCCGATGAAGAGGAATCCTACACCAAAGTGAATAGAAAAACCAAGAAGTCAAGCAAGAAAAAGGAAGAATCCGATTCCTCCTCTTCCTCATCCTCCTCCGATGATGAGGAACATACCTCCAAAGGTGCTAAAACCAAGAAAGAAGGCAGTGGTGAAACTACTAAACTTGGTGACCATGTTACTAAGAACTACCTTGAAAAGAAGCTTGCAACTCTTGACACTTCAAAAGGGTCATTCGTTCCATTTGATCCCGATGCTCTTCAACAATCCATCACTAAGTTTCCTCGCAAGTACAAGACACCCGACATTGCCAAGTTCAATGGTACTACTTGTCCTCGAGCTCATGTTGAGACCTACACTTGGACCATGCTTCCGATGGGAGTTGATAACACAATCTTGGCCCAATGCTTTCCTCAAACCTTGGAGGGTGCTGCAAGGGATTGGTACATGTCTCTTCCTACAACTACAAGACTCGATTGGTCGTCCGCGTGTTTGGTCTTCCAAAGGCAGTTCGAAGACAACTCCACTTACCGTCCTACTAGGAGGGATCTTGAATAAACCAAACAACATGCCAATGAGTCCTTTGCTGAATTTTCTAGAAGATGGAGACTCAAGCTCACTGAAATCGTCGAAAGGCCTACTCTCAAAGAGCAAATCCACATCTTCCTCCAATGCCTCCGTGATGAATTTCAAGAGAAGCTCGCCGGTAATTACTTTCCTAGTTTCAATGAACTCCTCGAGTCCGGAATTAGGGTTGACGACTTCCTAAAAAGCAAAAAGAGGGAAAGTAACTTCCGCTACAACAAACCCGCTACAAGTAAGGATGCTTCAGTCAATGCCATTGCAGTCAACCGCTCCAACACCGGCAAGTATTCTGCTGTCTCTCCTCCCGAAAAGAAAAAGAGACACTATGAAAAAATTGAAGGAATCACTCAAGAAGAACTCTTCGATGTGCTCATCCAGAATGAAAAGATCAAACCAACGGAAGGTGGTCCTCCTAAGGATATGGGTCCGAACCATGCTCATCACTTATTCTGCAAGTACCACAACTTCACCGGCCACGACACCAACTCCTGCCACCACTTGAAGGACACCATCTAAGACCTCTTTGACAATGGAGATCTAGAACGTCCCAACGTCATCACCAATCCTCTCTCTCGTACTCCATGAAGAAGATGAAGCTCCAAGAAGAAATCTACACTTACCACTTTGGGGCTACCACTATCCTCTCCCTTTCTCCTTTGATAGAAGTAGGTTAGGTTTTAAATTTCCAAGTATGAACTCGAAGAGTCGTTCTGTCTATCTAGTACTTCTCACCCCCTCTAGTTTGTGTCCTCTAAACTATCGAGTCTGTTCTTAAATTTCTCAATTAATCAAAGTAATTTTCTTTTCCTAAACACTTTCCCTAAGGTTGTTCTACCTCATGAATATCATTCAACTCATGCAAAATAATGGACCTTCCATTCCCTAAATCATCGTAAAAATAGAAACTTCTAAGTGACTTTAAGAAGCAAGTTATCATTAGGAGGCTTAAGGGTTAAACATTACCCCTACTGAAAGTTAAAGATCAACAAGCGAAGAAAGCCAAAGGTGCTGCTGTCAACATTCATCCCAAGAAGAGTGGGGCTACTCAATTCAAGGCTTTGAGAGTACAAAAATAAATAAAAAGCTCGCTAGGTCGAAACTCCTCAAATCGTCCTAGGCAAAAATAGAGCATCGAAAAAAAAAAAGAAAAAAAAAACACTCTCAAGCTTTCGTCGCTCCCACAACAAAGGTGAAAATTCAAATGCATGAAGGACTCTCCCACAAAGAAGAGGAGTCAAGTGATACCAACAAAAGAAATGAAGATTACTCAATATCCTCCTACCTCAAGTGAAGAAGACTTTCAGTATCAAGAAAAATATTTACCCTTAAGTCATACTAATGATTAACTTTCTCCTCAAACTTATTTAGAAACTTCTAGATGATGCACGGTTCATTAAAAGGTAGAACAACTTTTCTAGATCCTTGAGCCAAGTAGCATGTCTTGTTGAGTCTAGGGGCTTCCTGTTAGCCACTCTCATACACACTCTTGATATCCAAGCATCAAAACTGGGGCTTCCTATCCTTTCCTCCCCTAGTCAACTTCTATTTCAACTCTTCAAAATAATCAAATCTGCATTAGGGGCTTTCCTCTTTGCTTCTCGCTCTCATCATTAGAGAATACACTTCTCCAAAAAGTCAATGCTTGGATTACCTTCCAATGAATAGAGTCCGTCTCTCCTAAACTAACTTGAGATCTCATTTCTCTCTCCTTGATGAGATTTTCCTCGTTGAGTTCTCTTCGAGTTACATACTATTCAAAAAAAAATGAAAAAAAAAGACGCAAAAGAGATGCCCGCTAGATTGAAAACCCGAAAGGGCGGTCTAGGCAAAAACCAGGGTGCGTCACTAAGAAAAAAAAAAGAGTCAAAGGACAAAGGGAGACTATTCTTCAACCTTCTTCATCAAACATCATTCGATCTTCTTCAAATCAAACCAACAAGGAGAGTCTTCTTCGATCATCTTCAAATCAAGAGAGCAGAATCACAAGTCTGTTCACAAAGTCATCTACCACTTGCAAGCAACTTGGGGCTTGAGACACCAAAGGGCCTTGGACATAAATTTATTACAACTGTCGACAGATTTGTAGTCGTTTGCCTCCTAGAGACACGACTCAAGGAGAAGTAAGAATGAAGATTCTCAACAGACCTAGATTTGTTCACACAAGGATACTCACCGAACAAAATTCTACAACAATACAGCCTTGCTGACTAGCAACAGATTCTGCAAGAATTGATTTCCAACTTCAAGAAGTCTTTTGAGTACCAAAACTCAACCCTAAAATCATACCAAAAATCATGGAACTTGTTTTATGTCTTACAAAGAGTTCCCAATTTTTAGTTTTCCCAGTTTGAATTCATTTTGGCCAAAGAAACACACTCACACACACACACACACACACACAAATGGTTTTTAAGCTTGGAAGACTCGTTTTACGAGGCATTCCGGGTGAACCCTAACGTTCTTCCCGGCGTGTAACGTGACCTCCGAACCCAAATCTCTAATCTCGGGCATTTTTCAAAGTTTTGGCCCTTAAAATAAAAATGGCGTGCGACTCCGTCTCCGTTTTGATTTTCAAAAAGAAAGGAAAAATCGGGTGGTATCATCACACATAGCCATGGCGGAGGAAAAAAGCAAGAAAAGGTCTGATAAGCCGGAGACAGAGGAGGCTGAAACCCACCAGTCCTCCAATGGAAATGGAAATAGGGGAAAAAATAGAACTCAGGGTATAGAAAAGGCTGAAGTTTTCACCCCCTCACCAAACCCATCACTGAAATCATGTAATTGGTGAATCTACCCAATCCTCGTCCTCTCAATGAAAAATCTAAGTACACTCGTGACACCTCCAAATACTGTGCCTTCCACAAAGACCATGGCCACGATACTGAAAGTTGTATCTCCCTCAAAAGAATGATTCAAAAATGTGTAGATGAGGGCAAGCTCGATCGATATGTCATGAGGAAGGATAACAAACGAAAGATAAGAAACGAGGATGAAGATGATGAGGAACAAAGGCCTCCTAGAGCCAAGCTGCATGTAATTAGGGAAGGGACGGTCTCCACCAAAAAGTTGAAGGACCAAATCCATGAATTGAGCAAGGTCTACCATATACCTGCTTGGATTCATAAGGAAGAGGAGGTCATAAGCTTCTCCCCGAATGAACTTGCCGAAAGTCGCGCAGCCCGCAAACAGCCCTTGGTGATAAAATGGAGAATTGATAATTGTGATTTCGAGAGACTGCTCATCGACTTGGGGGCCTCCTGCGATATTCTTTACTATTTCACTTTTCAGAAGATGGGCCTTAAAGACAGTAAACTGGAGCCTTACTCTGGAAGGCTAGAAGGTTTCATCAACCATAAGGTCAACGCCATAGGCACCGTTGATCTATTACTAGAAGTGGGTGATCATCCCTTCCGAGCCCAGGTCACTGTCACATTCGTGGTCATGGACTTGGCTAGCGATTATCACGCAATCCTGGGCATTCCAAGTTAAGGAAAACTTGGGTTGGTCGCCTCCCTTCCCCACCAACGTGTTAAATTTCCCACTCGTGCTGGGGTCGGATGCCTGAGGGCGACTCCCAAAGACTTCTTGGGGCATGTCGTAAGGAGCAGAAAAACATCTTGAAAAGTGGAGGTGGACACACCGGAAGACAATATGAAAATCTCTAAGTCTGTAAAAACTACCCACACCAGTTCTAGGGTGAGTCTAATCTTTGAAGTGGAAGATGAGGAACACATGATACTAGAAATCGAAGAAAATAATAACACAGTTCTGCCCGTCCCGGAGACAGATCCTATTCTCGTCAACGGCCAGAACTCGGGGGCCAACCCTGACTTGAGAGTAGTAGAGTTGCCCGACGTATACGAACTGATGGAAGAGGAAAACCTAGATGTACATGGTGAGGAAGGTAGAAGACTTAGAGAGATAATAATTGAATCTCTAGAGTTTCGAGACGGTCCAGAAATGGAACCCGTAGATGAACTGGAAGAAATAATCCTCAATCCTGACTATCCCGAGCAAAAAATAAAAATCGGAGGCCAACTCTCCTCGGAAGAAAGGGAGGAAATCGTCACCCTCTTAAAAAATAATCTAGATGTCTTTGCTTGGAGAGTCGAGGATATGAGAGGAATCAAGGAAGAAGTAGCTCTCCACAGGCTAGAAGTTGATCCATCTGCTAAAACTATCAAGCAGACTTGGAGAATTTTCGCTAATGACAAGGAGGAAGCTATCAAGGAAGAGGTGCAGAAATTGCTGAGCGCCGGAATCATCAGGGAAGTAAAATACCCCGTTTGGTTGGCCAACGTGGTAATGGTCAAAAAGCAGAATGGGAAATGGCGAATGTGTGTAGATTTCACAGATCTCAACAAAGCCTGCCCGAAGGACAGTTACCCTCTCCCTAGAATTGACAAACTGGTAGACTCCATAGCCGATCACAAAACTCTCAGCTTCCTAGATGCCTATTCAGGCGATCATCAGATAAAAATGGCCAAGGAAGATATTGAAAAAACGGTCTTTCAAGCGGCTTGAGGAACTTATTGTTACACTATGATGCCCTTTGGGCTTAAGAATGCAGGCGCCACCTACCAGCGCATGGTCAATAAAGTGTTTGGGGAGCAGATAGGCCGTAAAATGGAGGCCTACATAGATGACATGGTCATCAAGACAAGGGACGGCAGTCACGCCCCCGACTTGGAGGAAACTATCAACAGCCTAAAAACTAACAACATGAAGCTAAATCCAAGTAAATGCGTGTTCAGAGTGACTGCCCGAAAATTCCTTGGCTTCATGGTATCACAAAGAGGCATCGAGGCAAATCCGGAGAAGATCAAGGCCTTAATTGACATGAAGGAACCTACTAGCATCAAGGAGGTGCAAAGGTTAAATGGAAGAATAGCTGCCCTAGGGAGATTCATCGCTAAGTCCGCTGAAAAGTCGCTGCCTTTCTTCAAAGTCTTGAAGGGGGCCAAGAGCTTCTCCTGGACACCTGAATGTACCGAATCATTCAACCAGTTGAAGGAGTACTTGGGATCCCCTCCTTTGTTGAGTAGCCCAGTCACGGGAGAAATGCTATATGTCTTCCTAGCAGCAACGGACAACGCCATAGCAGTGGTAGTAGTCCGGAATGAAGGAGCAACACAGAGACCTAACTACTATGTCTCCAAAGCACTATCTGATGTGCAGAGTAAATATTTCAACGCGGAGATGATAGCTTACGCCCTAGTTATAGCGGCAAGAAAGCTACATCCATACTTCTCTTCACATCCCATCATTGTGTATACCAATGCACCATTGAAGAAAATCCTACATAAGTTGGATAGCTCTGGACGTCTCCTTAATTGGTCTATCGAGCTCACTGAGTTTGACATCACATACCAACCTAGGAAGACGCTCCTAGCACAGCCTCTGGTTGACTTCATGGTCGAAACTGCCTTTGTAGGTGAGCACGATCCCACCTCCCGGAAGCGCAAAAAGCCAGAGGGAGAAAAGTCAACCATCAAGCTCCCATCCAACTGTTGGATCTTATATACTGATGGCTCTGAAACCAAGGAGAGAAGTGGAGCTGGAATTGTACTGTGAAGTCCCGATGGGGAGCACACCATTCAAGACATCATCAGATTCAAGTTCTCCGCCTCTAACTATCAAGCCGAGTATGAGGCTCTGATATTTGGCATTGAATTAACATCCTTCTATGGAGCAGCCAAACTTGCCGTTTTCTGTGATTCCCAGCTAGTAGTCAAGCAAGTGAAGGGGAAATACAACACGCAACACCCCGTACTTACTAAGTACAAAGACCTGTTCCTAGACATGACGAAAAAGCAGGAATTTTTTGAGATGAGTCAGATAAGTAGGGAAAACATAATCCACACAAGTCTCATATACGACGAAGGGAGTGGGCTTTCCCTACCTTCCTCGTACTTGCCTCCTCGTCATTTCCCCTATGTCGGCATGGACATAGCAGGCGTATAATGACCAAGGCCCAATAACACCGAGGAAGGCCTCCCTCCAAGGCTGAGCAAGGCTCCCTTGACGACGAGGAGACCTCCTCGGCTATCAAGCAAAGGAAATGGGTTTCCCCATTCTCCTCATATCTTCTCCTCGGCATCATCATAAGTCGACCTGATCACGATGACAAGGAGCCTCCTCCACGGTGGGCAAGTAGAATTACAGTTTATACTATCCTACTCAAATTGGGACTGTGAGCAGTTATAATCCCCCTAGGATTATAACCATATCTCATACAAATTCAGGTCCAATAAGGGCTTATCATATGTAATCCTCCTAGGATTGATATCTTATCTCATATGTATTCCAATCCAACATGGATTATGCAATGTTATGCCTATAAATACAAGCCATAATTCACATATTTTGGTACGTTATATTTTGACTCTCAACTCTTGTCAATTGATTTTTCTCTCTCAAAGCACACAAGCTTATTCTCACGTAGATGGCCTTCGCTGGTAGAGCTTCGACTTAGTTTACATGTTTGTTCATCTTTTTCAGGCTATTCAATAACCGGAGTACAACCAGAGGCATGGACATAGCAGGCGTATAATGACCAAGGCCCAATAACACCGAGGAAGGCCTCCCTCCAAGGCTGAGCAAGGCTCCCTTGACGACGAGGAGACCTCCTCGGCTATCAAGCAAAGGAAATGGGTTTCCCCATTCTCCTCATATCTTCTCCTCGGCATCATCATAAGCCGACCTGATCACGATGACGAGGAGCCTCCTCCACGGTGGGCAAGTAGAATTACAGTTTATACTATCCTACTCAAATTGTGACTGTGAGCAGTTATAATCCCCCTAGGATTATAACCATATCTCATACAAATTCAGGTCCAACAAGGACTTATCATATGTAATCCTCCTAGGATTGATATCTTATCTCATATGTATTCCAATCCAACATGGATTATGCAATGCTATGCCTATAAATACAAGCCATAATTCACATATTTAAAAAAAGCGAAGAAAAATTTGTTGTCTCAATAGCCTGAAAAATTAGATAATATTTACATGATTGTACTCCGGTGATTGAATACATGTTTGTTCATCTTTTATTTAATTACATGTTTGTTCATCTTTTTCAGGCTATTCAATCGCCGGAGTACAACCTTCCTCCGGATTTGGGCTTATTCGAACGTTTTTGGTATCATCAAGAATTAAAATTGTTTTAAGCTAAGATGTGTATAGATTTCCTTAAATAACTGAGAACTAAAATTTTTCAAAACTCTAAGAAATCTAAGTTCTCATTTGTCTAGACCCGTGAAGTCTATATTCCCACTTGTTCGAAACGAAATAATCTCAGTTCTCGCTTGTTCAAACCTAATAAATCTCATTTCTAATTTTTGAACAAATGAAAATTTAATAAATCTATTATTCATTTGTTCAAAGCTAAGAAATCTCACTTCTAGATTTTGGGAGATGTTAGTGAAAAGATTATGCATGATCCTTATCGAATCAATATCAATATTCACACGAGATATTGTAAATTGGTGATAGTGGGATTATTTATGAGAGGTAGTGGTGGCATGTGGTGGTGGTATAAGATGTTGGCGGCAATTGATGGCAAGAGACGGTGATGGGAGGTGTTTATGGTGAATAGTTAGTGGAAGGTAGTTGTGACATGTGGCAGTAGAAGGTGATGGTGGTAGTTGATGAAAGTTGGTGCTTTTCATGGTGCTAACATGTCATTGACGTGGTACCAATTAAACCATCAAAATTCAACTTAACCTTGTTAATAAATTTAAAAAAAAAAAAAACCAAAAATAATATTCAATCAAAAGGGAGTTGGGAAAATATAGAAATACTCCCCTATACTTAGGTTAAAGATGCAAATATGCCATTATACAAGTTAATTGCCATATTATCCCTATACTTAGAAAAATGTGTGAATATTTGACACCATCGTATTTCCGTCCAAATTTTAACGGAATTACTAACTAGACGTCTTAGTTAGCATGTAAAACTGAATACGTGGAAAACAATTGTCCAATTAGAGTTTTATGAGTATGAAGTACTCGAAATTACGTCGTTTTGACACTTATTAATAAGAAAGCTAAACTACATCGTTTTAATTGATAGGGGTAAAATGTGAAATATGAAACAATCGGTCCAAAATATATATTTTACAAAGCTGAAGGATAAAACTAAAATATGTGTTTACAATTAACACCCCTCATAAATTATCCATAACCCCATTTAGATTTATTTATTAAAAAAAAAAACCAACTATTCCTAATCCTACCTTCGTATTCTTCACCAGGGATGGCCAAAACCGGTTCCGGGCCCGGTTTTGATTTGGCAAAAGGGTGAACCTTAACCGGTCCTAGCTTTAGGGATGGCCAAATCGGACCGGAACTGGACCGAAATCGGACCGGGAAAGCCCGAAACCTCCATGAACCGCCACGAAAATTGGATAAGGGTCGGTTAAGGTTCACATAAATGGTGAATCGGACCGGAGCCGAAACCGAAACCGGACGAAAATTCCTTGTTTTTCAATAATTTTTAGCTTCTTTATTCATTATTGACAAGAATCGGACCGGAAAAGCCCGGAACCGGAAAAAATCGGAACCGGAGTAACCGGAATCGTGAGTCAGTCGGGCCGATTAAGGGTCATCCATTTGCCAAACCGGAACCGGCGGTTCCGAACCGGAACCGGGCCCGGAACCGATTTTGGCCATCCCTGCCTTGCTTACCCCGGATCCGATTCCGGTTACCACAATCCGGTTCCGATACGGTTCCGATTCCGGTTCCGTTTCGGTCCGGTTCCGATCAATAATGAATAAAGAAGCTAAAAATTATTAAAAAACAAGGAATTTTCGGTCTGATTCCGGTTCTGGTCCGGTTCACCATTTATGTGAACCTTAACCGGCCCTTATCAAAAACGGTTTCAGTTACCCCGGTTCCTGTTTTCGTGGCGGTTCATGGCGGTTCCGGACTTTTCCGATCCGGTTCCAATCCGGTTTTTCGGTTCCGGTCCGATTTGACCATCCCTATTCTTCACTACAACTCCTTCCTTCTCCCTCAAAATCCATCTACCCAGCAAAACCTTACCTCCCTTCCCTCATTATCCATACCCAGCAAACACCCACACCCTCTCTCTCGCTCTCTTTCTCACACAGACATACTTTCTCTCTAGACTTCTCCCCTCCGCCATACTCTCTCCTCCGGCCGTCCTCTCCGAAGCTCCGATGCTCCTACCTCACCAATCTCCTTCCCTTATCCCTTGACGTCAGCCATCAGGATCTGCCCAGGTCTGATTTGCATCACCTACAATTCGCGTTGTCTCCGCGCCATTTCAATTCCTTTGTCTTCTCCGGCGTCGACAAGAAGACTTGGTGAAACCTACGATTGATTGAGAATGGGGTTTTTCAAATTTGTGTTGCTTCTGATCTATCTTAATCAATCAATTTATTCAATTTTGTCTTGTGATTTTAGTTGTGGTTGTTACGGTGTTAATTTTGGTAGTGACGGTGGTGTTGATTTTAGAGATTGTGGTGGACAATGGTTGTGAGTGGTGGGTGGATGACGGTGGTCTGGTGTTGGAGACGATGTGGTGTTAGAGATGATGAGATGATTAAGAAAATTTATTTTTAAAGGACTTGTTAAATGAAGTGGCAAAAAATGTTATTTCATCAAATATTGAATAGATCTGTTAACTATTTAACGAATGTTGACCTTCTAGTTTATGTATCAAAACTACGTAGTTTTGATCTCTTCATACTCAGCAAATTCCACTTGGACAATATTTTTCCACGTAGTCAATTTTACATGCCAACTAAGACGTCTAGTCAGCAATTTCGTTAGGATTTAAACGGAAAGATGACGGTGTCCAAATATCCACACATTTTTCTTAAGTACCGAAGCTAATATGACAATTATTTTGTATAAGGAAATATCTGCATATTTTACCTAATTACAGGGGCATATTTTTATATTTTCCAAAAGGAAGCTAAGCTTATTTACATCCTACATTTTGTTCTAAAGAAAATCAACAACAAAATTCAAAGCGTGTCAAATAGATTGATGTCGAATAATAAATTGATGTTGGCTCAAATGATCTAAACCACACCACCATTATCTCCAAAATTTAATAAATTTACCATTGTCAACTTCCATTGGGGTGATGGTGGTGGATGAGGAGAAGTTGCATTGGAGATGATAAGGGTAGTGAGATAGTGGAGGTGGTGGTGAATTACATACTGTGAAAGGGTCATTTTTAAATACGTATTAAATGTTACCCCTCTTTCTCGATCGAAATGAATATCCAATTATTTTTTTTCAAATTTATTCTTGATTAAAAGCATATTTGAAATTTTTTGTACATTAATTTTGGAATGAAGTATATTTTTATATTTTTTTTTGTTAACAAGCATAATAATGTTATGTTTTGGAATAATCAAATGAAACACACCTCAAAAGTACAATTTTTCTCCCAAACATTGCCTTCATGAATAGAAAATACAGTACAATTGACAAAAGGGTGCAGGCCGACAAACAAACAGAAAAGGCTAGCAAAACTGGAAAAACAGAAGTCCGTACAGATTATTTAAAAATAATTTAAGCCGCCGCACTGAGGTACCAAAATTGTCACCCGACATGGCCAAGAATTAGGAAGTGCCATTCTCTATACTTTTCTCCAATAATTCTTCTCTTTACTACTCATCAGTTACACATCCGTTTGATGCTGATTGAACGTTCTTGATGTACTGTAAGTGTGAGGAAATAATGAAGGTGTCTAAGCGAGATAACCAGTAGCGAAGACATAAATTTTTGAGAAGAGGGTCAAGATTGTTTGGGGAAAAGATTATACGTATCTTATAAAATTTTGCAATAAAAGGGGGTTAAAATGATAGGATAGTACATATTTTACCAAAAAATGGGTCAAAATGGAACAAAAAAAATAAAATAAAATCATTTTAGTGTCTTTTTTCCAAAATTTAGAGGTACGAAAGTAACATTTCCCAAAAGTCAAGGGGGGTAAATTGACCCCCATCCCTGGAGATAAAAAGAAAAAGAAAAAAAAGAATATTACCTTGTAAAGAACACCTCCGTAAGCTTTATATGCAGGGCGATTCCATTTTCTTCTTCGTTCGTCTAGCTCCTCAGCTGTTAAATGAACATCTATTCTCCGCTTGCTGATATCTATAGTGATAACATCTCCATTCTCAATTAGGCCAATTGGACCCCCTTCCTGTAAACATTTTGCATTCTAATGTTATACCAAGCCACATGAATCACCTTATGCAGATTTATTTTAAGGAAGTTGGCAAGTCTTTAATTTTGAGATGGTTCCAGATCTTGGCAATTGATTAATCCAATCTTCGAGCTTATCTAATATTTCTCTACTTTTTAAGTTTGAATGCCATACTTTGTAGGGGCTCGTTTGGTTGCCGGATAAGGATTAGCAGTATTATTAATGAGGAGATTATTATGGAAGGGAATAATAATACTTCCCTGAGATCAGTAAAATTAGTGAGGGGATTAAGACCTAATCACAATAAATCGGCTTAATTATCCGGATGCCTAATTTACAACCAAACGCCCTCTTAATAAACCTTATTAATCTTGATGAATGTTATCCCGTCTTAAGCCTCCTAACCAAACGGCCCCCTAATGTATCTCAAGGAAGTCTACCAAAGAGCTACATATAACATCAGAAACCCAACATCTCCAAATTACTGTCGGGAGGTGATGCAGAACAAACTAGTAAATTCCTATTCCATGTGTAAGTCAAGACCAAAGCCTTTTGGTCAAAGGAAAAGTATAGTTGGTGGAATAGGATTAGTATTATTTCTTAGTTTCCCTTTTAGGATTATTCCCTCCGTCCCTAAATGAATATCCAAATTTTACTCTGACGGACATTTGCAAAAAGTTAAACTTAAGCACTTTTAGTAACATTAAGTACACAAAAACCCTCAATGATTTCCCCATAGTGCATTGCAAGTCTAAGTGTGAAATAGAACTTGGTGTATGACGAGGTGGATTTAGTAACTTTTTCAAAAATTGGCCATTCATTTTGGGAAAAACATTTTGAAATTTTGGACATTCATTTGGGGATGTAGGGAGTAATACTTATTGGTTTCTTAATTCTTATAGTATTATCCCCCCACCCTCTCAAAATAAATGTCTAATTTCCAAAAAAAATTGTCTCAAAATGAATGTCCAATTTTTGGTGAAGTTACTAAATCATCGGTCATCAAACAACAAATTCTAATTCACATTTACACTTACGATGCAATATGGTGAGATTATCAAGGGTTTTATGTACTTATGCTACCAAAAATGATAAAATCCCAACTTTCTTAAATCCCCCTCATTAACCTTCCGCATAGACAGTGGAGGCAAACAAGTAACTAACTTACTTACTAAATATCTATAGACTCATCGTCTGAGTTCTAAATGGATAAAATTTCTTTCCCTAACCCGAAGGAGTAACGAAATGGTATTTATTTGCTTAGATGAGTTAGACAGATTTCCTTCGTAAAAATACTAAAAATGTGACATTTAAACATCCAAAATGTTAAGTAAATTGACTTTTTTGAATTGTTTACTTTTTATCATTGTGAGGAGCAGCCCCGAGAAGGGGATGCGGTTCCTAGCGGGAGTAATCCCCGAAGGGGATGCGGTTCCTAGAGCAGGAAAGGCCCCGAAGGGGAGTTAGTTCCTAGAGTGAGTGAGACACGAAGTGGATCAGGAACGGAGAGTACAGACTTCCTTCCTAGAGTGAGGGAGACACGAAGTGGATCAGGTTCCGAATTACAGGATATAATGTGAAAATAAGTGGGTTTTTGCCACCTAAAAATCTTCAAATAGGCAATCATACGCGAGGGGTCCTAAACTTGAGTTTTGAGCCTATAAACTTGATGTCTGAGTTAATGTTATAACTAAATTGAGACAAAGTCAAAATTGGACATTCATTTAAGACGGAGGGAGTAGTATTTTATTTTTCTAGTTCCTCGTAGATTAATGTTTTCTTTTCCTAGTATTGTTAAGATTTAGTTTAGCATATACTCGTAACAATGGTGTAAGCTTCAAATCTATTCAGATGTGGCTTAATAATTGAATTGAGTTTAGCTTTAAGCTAATTGTGTGTGCTTCTTCTTTTCGCTCCCCTACTTGATTCTTTCTTCTTGACAACATTCTTTTTATCTTTCTTAAAATTCTATCTTTTCTATGTTCCTCCTTGCTTTCGTCAAAAGGAGGGATAAAAAATCACTATAAATAAAATCAATGTTAGAAAGCACAAAAGAGGCACACACCTGTGCTTCAGGGCATATGTGTCCAACAACATATCCATGTGAACCACCTGAAAACCTTCCATCAGTTAACAAAGCAACTTCCTGCAAAATTCACTAGTGATTCAAAACCAATACCAATCAATAGAAAGAGAGAGAACATGAGAGCCAGTTTAGGAGATGGCTTATATTTTATAGGATAAGAGGAACATATAAGAAAGACACGCTTTTATTCAGCCATTTCGTACCTTGCCAAGACCTGCTCCCATTATTGCACTTGTGGGTGTCAGCATTTCAGGCATGCCTGGTCCCCCTTTAGGTCCTTCTCCTCTAATAACTACTACTCTCCCCTAGAATATGATAATAAGCGAAATTCAGATACATAGAAAGCAGATTACAATCAGTTTAATAAAGAGCGAGCCAAAAGGAGATCAGTTGAAAATGAGAAGCAGAAATAAGGCATCTAACTTTGTTCAGAAAGAGTGTCACTAATTATTAATAGATTTAACTAAAAATGAATTCTTGTTTTGAGAAAAAAAAATAAAAAATAACGTGCTAATAACAGAATCCCATTACCAAATTGAGTGTTACAACATCCTACCTTAAAGGTCGCAGGGTTCTCTGCGATAGCTGCAATCATCGGTTCTTCCCCTTCAAAGACAAGGGCAGGACCTGAGGAGAGATATCAACAATCATTTTCCAGCAACATACTTCAAGGTGAAAAAAAAAACGGTTAGCCCAAATGTAACTAAATTGAAAAGAAATATTCAAAAAGTAGAAAAGAAAACAGCACCAGAGAAATATAGCCCTTCTTTTCCTGTAATCTTCGCTACAGAACCTTCAGGTGCAAGATTTCCATACAATATCTGGATGTGGCCAGTTTCCTTAATGGGGTTTGTCACTGGCCTTATTATTTGCTGCACAGATAATCAAATAGAATTATTCAAAACCTCACAACAGATAATATCTAATCATTTCGAAATTATAAGGATATACAAGAGATTCTATCTTACCTGACCTTCAGATAAAGCAGGGAACAGTTTGGCATTTTCAGCCAGTGTTTTCCCTGTGACTGTAATAACAATCAATAGCACAATTAACTAAACATATCAATGATAACAAAACTAATACACCGGACTTCACTAAACACACCAAATTATAACATTCATACCAGTAATACAGTCACCGTCTAAAAGACCAAGTTCCAAGAGGTAGCGAAGGATTGCAGGCGTTCCTCCAATCTAACAACTCAGAAATAGAAGCTGAAAATCAATATGCACGCATACAGAAGAGTACATGGTGCTCCCTTCGTCCCATGTTAAATGTCGCACTTTCCATTTTTTGTCTGTCCCGAAATAAATGTCGTGTTTCTAAATAAGGAAATAAACTTTGAGCAATTTTACTATTGTACAAGCAAAAGTGTAAACCACATTTCTTAAAAACGTTGACAAATCAGATGCGACATCTATAATGGAGCGGAGGAAGTACAAAGTAACATATGTAAAAATATGCAACAGCATTAATTAAACAAATTGCAGACCTTGTGTACATCTTCCATAACATACTTTCCACTAGGCTTAAGATCTGCAAGGAATGGAACCTCATCGCTGATCTTCTGGAAATCATCAAGAGTTAAATTCAAACCAACAGACCTGTCAAAGACAGAGATTTAAATTCATGATATAATAAAAATGAAACCAAGGCCATCTAAAGGAAATTCCAAATCAAGTGTTCTCACCTTGCAATAGCAATGAAGTGTAATACAGCATTGGTGGACCCACCTAGGGCCATGACTACAACCATTGCATTTCGTAGTGATCTTGGAGTGATGATGTCTCGCGGTTTCAAGTCCATTTTCAGCAAGTCAAGAAGATACTTTCCGGCTAAGCGGCACTCATCTATCTTTAATGGGTCTTCAGCAGGTGTTGAAGAGCTTTTGGGAAAACAAAGCTAGGTCAACTCATGATCAAAGCAAACTCCGTCCCATAATAAATGGTCGCAGTTGACGTGTCAACGTTTCTAAGAAATGTTTTTACTTGTTTCTACATTGCTTGTACAATGGCAAATCGCACCAAGTCTATTTCCATATTTAGAAATGCGACATTTATTTTGGGACGACCAAAATGGAAAGTACGACATTTATTATGGGACGGAGGAAGTAATGACCAAGGAATAACATTTTCCTACCTATAAGGAAGGGACATTCCCATTGCTTCGATTGCAGAGGCCATGGTATTAGCTGTATACATTCCACCACATGCCCCTGCCCCAGGACATGAATTACGAAGAACATTCATCCGCTGTTCGTCATTTACAGAGCCACTTACATACTCTCCATAAACCTAAAGATATCACACAACATTATAAGGTATTGTGTTTTGTAGCAGAGAACAGAAAAATGAGTAGTCTGCTATATAAAAAAAGAATGGTCAGAATCTCTCGAGAGATTAGTATTCCATGTAGCAAAAGGTTGTTAACATAACTGACAAAACAAAAAATTTCTCGTAAGTGGATAGAGAAAAGCAGATACTTCTAGAATCTCATCAACCTAATATCATCAGATGCTCACTCGGGTTGAAGTATTCACAGATGTTAATTACTAGCTACCAGTAAAGCTGATTTTCTACAAGAAATGAAGATGATGAGCCATTTCACAATCAGGAGATCTGCTTTAGAAGTAAAGGATTATATTGAACTTCATGATCTCAACAAAAATCAAATTGTTCAGAAACTTCTGTAACTCTATCATGGACTAGAAAGTAGCAATAATGCCCTGATAAATCTAAAAAGCTCAAAGATCACCAACGAACTAATAATCATCCTTATGTAATAAACTAATTAAGCTGATGTATCCATAATGCCTTAAAAGAAGTATCTTTTGTCCACTCTGCATCAGTATCACTATCATTAGTTATTGCATTTGCCTAAACTAACATCAGTATTTCAATCAGTTGGCCTCTAACACTTTCACTATACTATGTCAGAACAGTTTTCATTCTTATAATACAGTTTCTTGTCTTGCGCTTCCTTCTTATCATCCAGATTTTTAGTGAATATATTCTTGGCTCATAGCATATTGTCAAAGGATCATTTACTTGTGGAATCAAAGATCATTGAACTATCAGATGAAACACTGGCTCATAGCATATTGTCAAAGGACCATTTACTTGTGGAATCAAAGATCATTGAACTATCAGATGAAACACATAAGTTCTCTCTCTCCAACTGCTCAGAAATTGGTAGAACTCACAATATTAATTAGGTACAAAGGAAACTAAGTTTCATACAAATCCAACTCAGCCATGTGTTGATCTCAGAAAGAAAAAAGAAGTAAATAAAGATAAATAAATACATAAAGAATGTAACAAGTTTCCAATTGACTTCAAGCGCTTTCATTCAGCTGTGTAAGAAACTTTATCAATAGCAAACATACCTGGAAAGCAGATACGATGTCCAATGTTTGGCCTTGAAAATGACCAGGCTGCACAGAAGGCAGAGAGAATGAGCAACTGTCAAAATTACTCTTCAATACAATAAATCTTGTGAGACCCAAAATTTGATTCATCCGGTGGAGAATTACATCATACAAAGTTGCCAAGAACACAACTAGAGTTTAAAACCAATTGATGCTTATAAAAGAAAAATAACTCTAACGTTGGGAAAAAAAAAGAAGATATCATTCATTTTTCATATATATGTGTTGGGTAGATTTATTGAATTCGTGTTTTTTTTTAAACTCCATCATATAATCACAGCACTGATACACATTTTTGGGGGAAACAAACTGTGTTTCACAAATGAAATGCAGCACCAGACAAGCTATAAATCAAGTCTTACCTTAATTCAGTTCATATAGAGTTACTACATTTTATATCTAGAAAAAGAGGCAAAACCGTTCTAGAACTGTGATTCGACTTCTTAATTGTGTTATATTAAAATTTTGGAGCAGCATGGGTTTGCCATAACTTCAAAGCAACTGGTATTCAAGCAGAAGCTCTTCAGATTTCATGAGGAAACATGTAAATCAGAAGTTCCTACAAGTCATACCTAGACACAAAAACAATTTCTAGTCACTATTGGTAGTTGATAGAACTCAGTATTTGGATGGGGCTGCCATAGAGGCATTATAAAGCACCGCAAAAGGTCTTTAAACAAATCAAAAGTATCTGGTAATTAGACAGGTATTGATTCATGTCTCTCCAAGAGAGCATTGTGGAACCTAGATGTTCAGCCTAATCTACACAATAAGCACATTAACACTAAAACAGAGGGCGACACAAGAAGAAAAACAGTTGAAAGCGGAGCCTACGAACCAAAAGAGAGCAGATAAATATATAGCCTCCCAATTAAAATTCATATACCCTGTTACATAAGAACCATTAGACCCAATATAATACACTGATATCCGAAAGAAGAATACGAAGTATTTAATTTGGCTCATATTTATCAAGAAATGAGATAATCAAATGTCTGGCTTGTTTTAAAAGGAACCTTAAATGTAAAATTAGCTCATTCCGCACACTAAGAGCTTTGCTTAACAAACTGCACTCTCTAAATTCAACTGTTATTATTTTAATTAATGAGTATGGAAAATATAGAAGTTCAGCACACATGCACATACACACACAGTGGCACACCATTCTTTAAACAGAATAAAAATATTGCATTAAGGAACTCAATCCGAAAGCATAAAGAGTTTAATCAGATAAAGCAAAATAACTGAAATGGATGTCTAACCTTGATAGTTCCACCATAAATCATAATACTAGGCCGGTTCAGCCTCCCCATTGCCATAATAGTACCTGGCATCTGAAAGTTAAAGAATAAGATAAAATTATACACTTAATTAACACAAAAGGTTAAATAACTATACTAAATCCTACAAACACAATCAAATGTACTCGAAATAAAACATATGTTAGCAAGAAAGATCACAAACGCAAAATAGTCTTGCTCCCACCACAAAGGCCCATGCTAACAATATCAAAGGAATAAATAAATTGAACATTTAAATTATATAGATATATAAAAAAGAAAGACTCATGAAAGTTCATTTTCCAATATGGCCAAAATACCAAACAGAGTAAGAAAAAATCTGTAACACAAGTTTTTATCTTTGCTAATACTAGAAACCCACCCGTCCCCTAAGTGCATTTCCATATCTCAAAACTACAGAAACATCAAGCTTGCAATTTCCATGGCATCCACACTTTACCATCCTAAATGAAATAAACAGGTTTGCAACATTTACTCTAACTATCACATGAATATTAGACTTAACCATATCGCAAGAAATACCCATAAAGAAAACTTAAAAGTTGAGCACAAAAAATTACAATAATATCCAACAAAATGGAAAGCAAAATAAAAAAAAATAAGATAAACAAAACAGGGAAAAATCAACTCACATTCTTGTCACAACCAGGGATAGATATGTTCCCATCATACCATTGAGCAGCCATGACAGTCTCAATACTATCCGCAATCAAATCCCTAGACTGTAAACTATAACACATCCCTCTCGTCCCCATTGAAATCGCATCACTAACCCCAATTGTATTGAACCTAAACCCAATCATTCCAGCCTCTTCAACCCCTTGCTTCACAGCTTCAGCCAATTTCAATAAATGCATATTACAAGTGTTCCCTTCATACCAAACAGAGGAAACGCCTATCTGGGGTTTCTTCAAATCTTCATCATTGAGTCCGACACCGTAGAGAACGGCCTGGGAAGCTCCCTGTGACTTGGGTCCCGTGATTCGGGAGCTGTATTTGTTAAGCTCACCTTGTGATGATGGTGGGTCGGCGGCGGCGCGGATAGAGAAGGTGCCGGGACGGCGTTTGGCAACATGGACTCCTGTATGAAGACGAGAGTGGTGGGGTTTGAGAGGTGTGGGTGGAGGGGTGATTAAGGCCGCTTGCATGGTGGAGAATGGGGGGGGGGTTGATAGCGGCGGCGATTGGGGTTTAAGAGAGGGATTAGTAGGGTTGGTATGTGTCAGTGTTGAGCATGTGCGTCATATAAAGTTACCGGTCGGATGAATTGAAAAAGTGGGTAGTGGAAAATAATTTAAAATAGTTTGGGATAAGAAGAAGCTGTTGGGTAAAACTACCAAATTAATCCCATAGTATTTGGATAACAACAAATTAGACTTAGTTGCTGTATTTGTATTGTATGTAAAAGGGATTATTACCATCTGCTACTCCACCTTAATCAGAATTTATAGTTACTTTTTTATTTTATTTTAATATATCAGAAAATTTTGGGAGAAATCTGTTTCGCCGTAAATTAAAAAAATCTTGTTTTTAAATATATCGACTTGGTGTTTTAAAGCCTAAACTCACTGTTTTACGGCCTAAACTCGCTATTTTATTTTCTAGCTTAAACTCACTGTTTTAACGCCTAAAATTCACTATTTTATTTTCTAGATATTTTAAGGCCTAAACTCAATATTTAAGGTCTAAACTCGATATTTTAAGAAAAAGTGGGTTTTTTATAACTTATGGAGAAACATGTTTTCCCTAAAACTTAATATATATATATATATATATATATATATATATATATATATATATATATATATATATATATATATATATATATATATATATATACTCCCTCCGTCCCATAATATCTTACCCATTTTGCTATTTTTGGCGTCCCACTTTCCTAATTTTTTTTTTTAATATTTCTTTATTCATGAGACCCGCTTGTCATACTCACAACAACTATCCACTTACTATTCTCTACCCCACTTTCTCTCTCCTATCCACTCACAACTCCTACTTTAATAACATTATATATATTAACTCCTTATTTTCCGTTCTCAACAGTAAACGAGTAACTTAATATAGGACGGAGGGAGTATATAAAAGTAACTTTTTTTTGAAACAATACATATATTTGTACTTTTGAGTTAATATAAAATTTTAAAATAATTTTATCATTTAAAATATTTAGTTTATAAAATTAATATTTTTCATAACTAATTAAAGATAAAAATAGTTATTCATAAAATTAATATTTTTTTATTTTTTGAAGAAAATAATTTTTATATCTATACTTTTAGAACACACAAATAATTGTCTATTGAGCCTATCTATCTATATATTAAAGCAGGTCATTCAATGAACAGTGATGGCGTCAAAATTTTTGCCAAAATTTCAGGGGCAATTTAGTCATTTCCTTTCATGGCATAATTGAAGATATGCTACGCAAATTACACGGGCCGGGTCGTGATTGAGAGTAAAATAGCGCCTGCAATACACGCGCCGACAGAGGCGCGTGTATGCAAGCGAATTTCCTTTTTTTTATTGTGACACAGAATCGGTAAATCATTTAATATAGGCAAAAAAAGGTCGTGACCGTTGGAATGGTGACAAAGATCGGTAAATCAAAATAGGTTGTCAAGGATCGGTAAATGGAAACCAAAATAGGAAATATAAACCAAAATAGGATCAGTAGTTAAGTTCATGCCTTGACCGATCCAAAGTTAAGTTCATGCCATTTTTGTTGACCGATTCAAACCAAATCAAAGGTACAAAATCTGTCTCACTTTAAATTATAAAATAATATTTATTAATAAAAAAACTTAATAGAAATATTATTTTTTTCCATCTCAAATAAATACTTTAAAAAATATACTTCTATAAAAAATTATAATCTTCATTTTAAAAATAAATATTACTTTCGACTCAAAATAAATAACTAAAAAATAATACTACATTTTTTGTCCAAAAAAAATGAACATTACTTTCTTCGTCCCAATGAATATTTTAAAAAATAATAATGAAGATCGGTAAATCAAGATAGGTTGCCAAGGATCGATAAGTGGAAACCAAAATAGGAAATGAAAACCAAAATAGGATCAGACAAAATAGGATCAGAGTAAGTTCATGCCTTGACCGATCCAAAGTTAACCGATCCATAGTTAAGTTCATGCCATTTTTGTTGATCGATCCAAACTTAAGTTCATGCCATTTTTGTTGACCGATCCAAACAGCCACAACCGATCCGAATCAAACCAAAGGTACAAACTCCGTCTCACTTTAAATTATAAAATAATAATTATTAATAAAGAAAACTAAATAAAAATATTATTTTTTTCATCTCAAATAAATACTTTAAAAAATATACTTCTATAAAAAATTATAATCTTCATTTCAAAAAATAAATATTACTTTCGAATAAAAATGAATAACCAAAAAATAATACTACATTTTTGTCCAAAAAAATGAACATTACTTTCTTCATCCCAAAGAATATTTAAAAAAATAATACTGCTTCATTTGCCTCAAAAATTAACGTTTGTAATGTTAGTGCCTTCGTTTCAATATATGACATTAATTTTTTAAGCAAATGAATGAAGTAATATTTTATAAAATATTCATTGGGACGAAGATGTTAATTTATTTTTTTTAGACGATGTAGTATTCTTTTGTAAAAATTAATGTTTATAATATTAGTGTCTTCGTCTCAGAAAATGAATATTAATTTTTGAGACAAGTAAAGTAGTATTCTTTTTTAAAATGTTCATTGAGACAAAGAAAGCAATTTTTTTTTGGATATAGAAAATAATATTAATTTTGGGATGAAAGTAATATTTAGTTTTGAATTGAAGGAATTTTTTTTCTTAAAAAATACGTAGAATTTTTTTCTATGTCAAAAAAAATGAACATGGCTTCCTTCATCTCAATGAACATTTAAAAAAAAAAGAATACTACTTTATTCTTCTAAAAAATTATTGTTATCTTAATGTCATATTTTGAGACGAATGCACTAACATTACAAACATTAATTTTAGAGACGAATGAAGTAATATTAATATTTAAAATATTCATTGGGACGAAGGAAGTAATGCTCATTTTTTTGGACAAAAAATGTAGTATTATTTTTTGGTTATTCATTTTGAGTCGAAAGTAATATTTATTTTTGAAATGAATAGTATAATTTTTTATAGAAGTATATTTTGTAAAGTATTTATTTGAGATGAAAAAATAATATTTCTATTTAGTTTTCTTTATTAATAATTATTATTTTGTAATTTAAAGTGAGACGGAAGGATCGATAAATCATTGACATGGTGACCGGTCAATAATAAATGGATCAGCAAAAAAAAAGGGAATGGATCAGCAACTCTTTTGAATAATTTTATATTTTATTAGGTTTGGATTGTTTGACATGGTTTAATTAGGTTTGGATCGGTTGACATGGTATATATATGATACCGAGTTGTTTGGATTGGTTGTGTTTGGTTTGGATCGGTTGTGGCCTGGTTTGAATCGGTTGTGGCCTACTTTGGTAATTTGAACTCGCTACACTGTGTAGCGAGTTCAAATTTTAGTTTTTTTTAATAGCATAAATTAAAATAAAATTGAGCAAATTTAAATTCACTACACCGTGTAGCGATTTTAATCGAAAAAATTATAAACTCGCTACACCATGTAGCGAGTTCCAAAAAGTTGGTCATATTTTGGCAAATAGTTTCAAATGTGGGTTATTTTGGAATTTAAATTTTAAAATGGAATTATTTGAGAAAAAATCGGGGGAGAGATATGAAATATTTTATGGTGAATATGGGTAAATTAAGGGGTATCAGTAATGGCTATGTCACGACTCAACCGATGGGTGTGACCTATTGGTTACTAGAGAAGTATGACCGATGATGTCATTGGTAGAGAAGATGACCTGTATGACCTTTTTCATAACTTATTTGTGACCTGTTGCATGACCTATTGTGAGATCTGTCGGCTTGCTCAACCTATTTGGGTCGATCAATTTGCTCAACCTATTTGGGCGTAAGTTATTTTGGAATTTATGATTTTAAAATAGAATTAAATCAGAAAAATCCCACATTTTACTTTTAATTTACAAATTTATTTTTTAAAATCTTTGTATGTTCACATTTAATAATTTTTATATTCGTATGAAATTAGTAAGGAAGAAAAAGTAGAAAAGGTCGATGATAATGGTTTTTTTCTCAAATAATTCAATTTTAAAAATATAAATCCTAAAATAATTCACATTTGAAACTATTTTCTAAATGAGAGTTTGACCAAAATAACCCTCACATAAAGAAAAACGACCTTAAAGGACCAACATTTTGAAAACCCCCCTAAACACCCCTGGACCAAATTGCCCTCGACGTCGCCGTTCATATTCACCATATTTCGACGCAATTTCAAATTTTCACTATTTTCTGTTTCTAAAAATCTCTCAAATTTCAAAATTTGAAAACCTCCCCGTTGTCGTCTCACCGACCACGATTATTGAGCAATTTCCTCTCTCCTTCGACGATTTTCTTCATTTTCGTCTTCAGAACCAAAGGTAATCTTCAACATTTTTTCGATTTTGAAGTTTATTTTTTCGATTTCGAAGTTTATTTCACTTGTTTTTGTCGAGTTCATTGTTTTGATGTCGATTTTGATGTTAATTTCACTGTTTTGTTTTCGATTTCGAAGTTTATGATTTCTCAAATAACCTAGTTAGGAAAAATGTGAACTAGGTTTAATGGTTGAATTTCACAGTTGTTGGATTTTGTTTTACAGTTGTATATTTGAATGTGAATTCGTTTGGGTTTTGACATTTATCAGTTGTTGATGACTTATTGTGCACAATAATTATGAGGTCCATTTCTCAGTTATGTTTGTTGAAGTAAATTTCTCAGTTATTGTGCACAACTGTGAGGTCTATTTCACTGTTTTTTTATGTCATTCCTTCATAGAACGACAACTGTAAGGTCTAGTTTCTCAGTTGTTTGGTTTTGAGGGAAAATAAGTGTGAAATGTTTTTCACACTTCTAAAACTGTGAGGTCAGTTTCACAGTTATATGAATGTGAGATCTGAGATCTGTGAGGTATATTTTGACATTTTCTAAACTGAGATCTGTGAGGTATATTTTACAGTTGTGCACAAATGGGAGGTCTATTCACTGTTTTTATGTCATTCCTTCATAGCACAACAACTGTAAGGTCTATTTCTCAGTTATATATGAATGTTAAATGGTTTAGGTTTTGACATTTTCTAACCTGATAATTGTGAGGTTAACTTCACAGTTGTTTTGCTACTTTTTATGTGTGGTTTACTTGTGATTTATCTGTTGTCGATGAATGTTTGTGCACAAATGTGAGGTCAATTTCTCAGTTATGGTTGTTGAAGTCAATTTCTCAGTTATTGTGCACAACAGTGAGGTCAATTGCTCAGTTTTTATGTCATTCCTTCATAGAACAACAACTGTGAGATCTATTACACATTTGTTTTGTTTTGAGGGATAATAAGTGTGAAATGTTTTTCACCCCTCTAAAAATGTGAGGTCAGTTTCACAGTTATTTATGAATGTGAAATGGTTTGGGTTTTGACATTTTCTAAACTGATAATTGTGAGGTTAACTTCACAGTTGTTTTGCTACTTATTATGTGTGGTTTACTTGTGATTTATCTGTTGTCGATGAATGTTTGTGCACAACTATGAGGTCAATTTCTCAGTTATGGTTGTTGAAGTCAATTTCTCAGTTATTGTGCACAACAGTGAGGTCAATTGCTCAGTTTTTATGTCATTCCTTCATAGAACAACAACTGTGAGGTCTATTACACATTTGTTTTGTTTTGAGGGATAATAAGTGTGAAATGCTTTTCACACTTTTAAAACTGTGATTTCAGTTTCACAGTTATTTATGAATGTGAAATGATTAGGGTTTTGGCATTTTCTAAACTGAGAACTGTGAGGTTAACTTCACATTTGTTTTGCTACTTACTATGTGTGGTTTACCCGTTATTTATCTGTTGTCGATGAATGTATATGCTTAACTGTGAGGTCAATTTCTCAGTTATGATTGTATAAATGTGCATTGGTTGTAACTCTCACTCCGTGTTTTAACATTCAATTGTTTTTGTGTGATTATAGATGACTAAGAAAAGAATGGAAAAAAACATTTCACAAGTAAAGCTAAAGGAAAATCAATGGAGAGGCCTAAGTCCTTCTCTTTCCGTTCAAACATTGAAGCTACTTTGAAACTGTTGATGAAGTTGAAGTTAAAAGATTATCATATTGAAAAGTTGAAACATTCTCCATTTTTCAATATGTTGAATGCACTGAACAACAACTCGGATATCACAATCAGAAAGTCTGATTTGATAACAGTGGATATTATCAGATGTTATGACCCTGAAACTGATAACTTTAAGTTGGGGCGTACTCGTGTCAATCTGACAAGCAATGACGTTTCTATGATATTTGGAGTGGAATCTGGGGAGAAAAGAATGAACATGAAGATGAAGGGTTGTGCTGCAGACACATTTGAATTGTTTCAGAGACGGTTCAAGGGTGAAAATAACATCTCATCAATCACAGTAAACACGGTGAAGGATGTGTTGATGGAAGTTTGTCAAAGTGATAAAGAAGAAGATATTGATGATGTTGTGAGGCTGCTAACAATGTTTACAATGGCAACATTGTTCTTTTCCAACAGGGGTACTTACATTTCTACTCCTTTTCTTTACTATGTGGAAAAGATTGAGAACATGAAGGACTATAATTGGTCTCAAGAAATCCTTGATAATCTAATGAATTCAATTCGAAAACACCACCAACAGCCACATCAAGTTTCTGGCTGTGTTTCTTTGCTATTAGTAAGTCAATATATATTTTGTTCTTCTCTTTCTTAGTTATTTATATATTCTTATAAAATTGCAACATAATAATTTTTTTATTGATGCAGTATTGGTTCAGTGAACACACCAACACATTGCAACCAAAAAGACAACCGATTCCACGATTCATGAAGTGGGATTTGCCAAAGAAGGTGGAAATGTTCAAGGAGTTGAGAATTGACGTGTTGAAAAAGAAGAATGTGAGTTATAATATTATCTCAGTTTATTTAATAATTTCTCATTTTTTGGTTTCAAACATGTCTATTATGTTATAATCATTCTTTTATAGAACAACTGTGAAAAACATTGCATAGAAATTGACCTCACCGTTCTAAACTGTAGGACTTATTTCACAGTTGTTGATTTTGATGAATATAACTGTGAGATGTTTTTCACATTTCTAAACTGAGTGTTCAATTGCTAAACTGAGAATTGTGATGTTCACTTCAAATTTATTTTGCTAGTTAGTATGTGTGGTTTAGCAGTGATTTAGCAGTTAGTTATGATTGTTTGTGCACAACTATAAGGTTAGTTTCTCAGTTTATAACTGTGAGGTAAATTTCTCAGTTATTGTGCATAACTTTGATAGATTTCTCTGTTTAAATGTCATATTTTTATAGAAAAACTGAGAATTCCATTTTACCTTTCTTGATAGGTTAATGCTGAAGCTTTAGTTTTGACCAATGAAGAAGAAATAATGTTTGGTGGACGAAGAAACTTTGCCAATATCACAGATGATGTGAACCTACTGGAGAACAGAGATGAAGAAGAAGATGGAAAAAATGAAAAAGAAGAGGAGATGAAGGAGATAGGTTCTGCTGATAGTGAAAGAACCTTATCCATTAACTTGTCTCAACCACAAAATATCCCAGATACTCCAGTTCACAGTTCTATGCCAAGAACTCCAATAGCATTGATGGCAGATGATTTTGATGATATGGTTACATCTGCATTGGAAAGCGTGAATAAATCGATAGGAATCGAAGGATTGGAATTTGAAAAAGAAGAGTCGCAAAGAGAGAAGGGAAAGCTGAAAGAGAAAAGACTTGAAACTGTGAAGGAAAAGGAAAATGTGGAGATTTTAAAAGAAAAAGAGAGGTTGAAAAAGGAAAATGACAAGCTTGTAAAAGAAAATAGAGAGCTCAATGAGAAAGTGGAAACAACAAATTCATTGAATGAAAAGTTGAAGAATTGGGAAAACAACTCAGTGTTGCTATTGCAAGGATCAACGAGTTGGAAGAAGAAAAGATTATAAGAGAGATAGCTCACCAAAAAGAGCTCAAGGAATTACATGAATTGCATAGAAACCAAGTAGCCAAATTGGAAGAAGAGGCTGCTAATTTGATTCTAGATAGTGAAGACCAGACGGTAAAATTGAATGAAAAGGATGAAATTACCAAAGAACTTTTGGAAAGGATTGGGATGTTTCAAGCTGAAGTTAATGAAGCAGATTTTGAAAAGGAGATTGAGGAGGACAAGGATGGGGCTGAGGAGGACAAGGATGGGGATGAAAAGGGAAAAAAATATTGCAGTGATTGGATCAATGGTTAGGAGGCTAAAGGGAAAAACAAGGAAACCAAAGGTCGATGATGACTTTGTTTCTTTACCAAAAAGAAAGAAGAAGAATGATGAGAAAAAGAAAGGTCAAGCTGCAAACATTGAGATTGTAGAAGATTTGCCCGGAGAAAAGATGAAAGGGAAACGTGTTCTGCAGCTCAAGTTCAAGAAAAATTTCAGTAAAACAACAAAAATGGTGGCACAGAAAGAAATTGATGAGTATCACAACTTATTGAAAGTTCAAACAATAGAGTAAGTACCAAAAACAAACTTTAACATTTTTGCATAATTATTTATCACAATCATTAAGTTATATTTATGTTCTTGCAGTGGAGATGCATGGGTAGATGGAAATATACATATAAGTGTTGAAGAATTGTGGATGATTGCCCATGACAGATGTACTGATGTGATGGTATATTTACTCCTACTCTTAAATTGATTTAACAATTGATAAACTGTGAATTCTATTTCATCTGTTATGCACAATCAATCATGAATAACTGTGCAATCTATTTCACATTTGTTGGTTATTAAAAAACATTTCACAATTTCATCTGATGTTTGACAAAAGATGAATAACTGAGAACTGTGACCAAAATAACCTTACTCAGTAATTTAACAACATTTGTTATACAATCTATTTAACAACATAATTATGCAATCTATTTCTCAGTTAGTTAACAACAAACACTCATGATAATTGACAACTGCGAGATCAATTTATCAGTTATTTAACAACATTTCACAATTTCATCTGTTGTTTGACAGGTAATGAATGGTTACCTCGAAATATTGAAAAAGCAATACAAAGACATAAAATCTTCAAGCTCATAGAATAAGACTGTTGGAGTGATCACTGCTAGTGCCATGGTATGTACATTTATATT
Organism: Adenophora triphylla var. japonica; assembly: GCA_022495995.1. NCBI lineage: Eukaryota > Viridiplantae > Streptophyta > Magnoliopsida > Asterales > Campanulaceae > Adenophora > Adenophora triphylla. Next base: position 97,462 of record JAFEMH010000876.1, on the reverse strand, counting down.
TATTTATGTAAAATGTTCTTGTTGATGTGTTATAGAGATTGACTAAATGTTTACATGCAGCCATTTCTAGAACATAATTATACAAAATGCATTAAAGAACAGATTGATGATGCCTTGTTGGAATTGATAAAAGATGATAAAAGATTCATCCTCTTCCCAATACACACCCCATCAAAACAAAGGTTGGTTGAACATTGGACTCTTCTCGTTCTTGATGTTGAAACGGGGGAGTTTATGTTTTATACCTCAATGCGTCCAAGGAAAAAAGAAACAAAGGACCCGTATGCTGTGTATGCTCGAGTAATGGTAATAACATGATACGTAATTTTACTTTATTTTTCTTTCAGTTTATGACTTTCTTTTCATTTTTACAGTTTGATTACGTCAGAAACTTGTCTTGTGTTTTGTCAAACGTTACTCAAGAAGATTCGCCAGCTGAAAGTTCATTGAAGTTGAAGATATGCCACATCAAAATTTGCCTAGTCTTGATTGTGGAATTCATGTTCTTATGAATTGCAAGGACTGCTTTGATTGGGATTCGTGAGGAAGAGCTATGAAAAGGATGAAGCGCATCAATTTAGGGCAAAAGTGTTTACTGAATTTCTGAATGATGAAAAGAAAGTGTCTGTAGTTTGATTGTGGTATCAGTTTAAAGATACATTATTTTTGTATAGGCACTCTTTTGGTTGTTGAAGTACAAATGAAAAAGACATGAAGTAAGTGGAAAATATGTAGTGAAAAAGACTTGACAAATGTGTTGTATCAGAAGGAAGTTTGCTTATTGTATTGAGAAGTGTGTTTACCTGTCACTGCAGTTTCTGCACAACTGTGATGTCAATTTCTCAGTTATGATTGTGCAATTTCTCAGTTAGTATGTTTACCTGTTACTGCAGTTTTCATAGACTTGACAAATGTGATGTAAATAGATGTGAAATGTTTTTCACAGTTGCTGGGTATTTATGTAAATAACTGTAGGACCTATTTCACAGTTGTTGGTTTTTGAGGCGTGCGCCTGGTAGGAACTGAGGCTGGCGCCTCCACGGCAGTGAGGCTTAGGCCATGCAATGTACAGGTGAGGCTGGCGCCTGGAGTGAGATGAGGCGCGCGCCTGGAAGGCAGTAGTCCAGACCTTCCTATTTCACTGTTATGCACAATAACTGTGCAATATTTTTCACAGTTGTTCTATAAAAAGAATTACTAGAACAGTGAAATAAACTCAGAATATGTTTATCTATTACTGAAACAACAAATCATTAAAATGTTAAGGAAACAAAAACAATCACCAAAAACAGAGAAATTAAATTCACCATTTCATTTCATTTCATTTCATTTATTGTCTTTTAAAAGAAAAAGAAAAAAAATCCGAACTAAAGATAGAACCAAAATATCATTAAATAGGTTCCCTGCAAGACTTCCTATTGTGAGTTCCTAATTTTCCGCAATGACCACATTTCATTTTCCTTTTCATAACCTCCCCCTAGAAGGAATACGATTCTTCCTAGGCCTTCCGGGAGGACGCCTTGTTACTGGTGGAAGTATCAAAGGTGGTTCAGTATTGGGAGCTTGACCAAATGAAGCATAAGCCTGGATTGATGAAGCATAACACTCTCTATAGTAACTGCAATGGAAAAATGGCTCAATGTATGAGAATGGATCTGGTTTGGTATTGAACAGAACAGCAACTACATGCACACAAGGGAAACCTTCATGCTGTCACTTTCCACATGAGCATGTGCATTCTTCGACGTTGACAACCATTGGTGGAACGGAATGCACTTCAAACACATTGTTTGAAAAAGAGTATACCACCCATGACCTACCAATTTTTTTAAGTTCTTCATACTTCTTCTGCATAAGAGGACACAATGTTGACTTCCACTTTGATGAGTCTTCTCTCCGTTTTGACATTTGACACATCAACTTCAATCTAATAGAATCAATTAACTCCATAATAGGAAATGAACGAGCAACTTTAAACTGAGCATTAAATGATTCTGCAGCATTGGATGACATCTCCCCATATCGACTACCATTAAAGAATGCATTAGCATAATTTTCAACTGGAAGGTTATCCAAAAACTCTTTAACAACTGTCCCACCTTCAGCTTTCATTTCATTCAGAAGATTATTGAAAAGTTCTTCCATCGGGGCTTCTGCTCACTGACTGAGTTTATAGGTCATCCTATTCTTAAAGCTTATATGATAGCCTCTCATCTTATCCTTCAAATTATGTTTCAAATGAACAATGCAAAATGAATGAAAACATTCAGGCAACACGTCTTTCACTGCTTGAATAATGCCTTGATGACGATCAGACACAAATGTCACTTGCCTATAATCTATGAGAGGTTTAAGTTCCTCCAAAAACCATATCCAATTTGCAGTATCTTCACCACCAACAATAGAAAAAGCAATGTTAAAAAGCCCTGGATAAGAAAAAATGACAGTAAGAAAATTTCAAGAAACAACTGTGAAATACACTATACTGTTTATGTACAGAATAATACATACCAGAGTTGCCATCTTTGGCCGTTGCAACAAGTAAAGTCCCCTTGTATTTTCCATGTAAAAATGTACCATCAAAAAATAGCAACGGATGATAAAACCGGAAACCTCTTATACATACCCCAAATGAAACAAAACACCTTCTAAAGTGACCTACTTTATCAGATTCAAGCACAAACTGATTACTTGCATCCAACTCCTTCATCTTCTTAAAGTAACATCTCAAATTATCATAAGATAACGATTCTTCACCATAAAATACTGCCCTAGCTTTCTCAATAGCTCTCCACCCAACTTTGTAAGTTACATCAAGTCCATAACTAGTCTTAAGAACCCTAAGAATTTGAGCTGTACCAATCGAAGGTGTAGAACGAACAACATCAACTATGGATTCAGCAAGAACATCAGAAGTAACCCTACTACCCTTTTCACTCCTATGCACATCACCGCATGTATGAATTGAAGTATATGTTTTTATGTAAACAAATCCATTTGACTTCTCAACAGAAGCATGAATCCTCCAAGGACAGCCTATATCAGATTTATGCTTGCACTGTGCAGTAACACGTTTTTTGTCATTTTTAATATACTCAAAACTAAATCCAACCTCACAGGCATACTTATATAATCTGATATGAAACTCAGTAATTCCTCCTTCAAATACTTGTCAAATACCTGTTATTTTCTTAGCCCACTTTGCAGTTAACAATTCTTTTTCCCCATGATGGAAAAAGTTCACAGGCATTTCAAGTGCAAGCCTACTAGAACTACTATGCTCTAGTTCATTAGATATAGGACCACCACAATGCAAAGTAGATGTAGATGATTCATATGCAAAAATAGCTTGACTCTCTTTAACATGAACAATAACAAGTTTTGCACCACTATAACCTAACATGATGCCCATATTCAAGAAATCCTCTTCATTATCCAGTAAGCAACTTGAATTATTAGGTAAAACATATAAAAATGATATAGAATCCTTATTCAATGAAGGCCACCTTGAACAAACAAACTCAACAACTGAGAAATAAGAAGAAAACTGAGCAAATTTTGCTATTGCATTCAATTCACCATGCTTAAATGAAAGCATCACCGGAGTATCCATACAGCTAAATAGAAGAAACATGAAAAATATTACAACTGAGAAATTCACTTAACAATATTGATTATCATAGAACTGAATCATTAAAACAATTACAAAAGCATCAAAATACAATGTATTACAGAAAATTCAAAGCTATCACAGATTTCGTTCACAAAAAATTAGCAAATCAACAATACCAAATCCGAATATGACATACCTGGTCAAATCTAAATCAATCAATTGAAGAATCAACCAAAAAATTGAATCCGATTCCACTTTGAATTGAGATCGAGGGAAACGAATTGTGATCAGAAAAGAGAGATATCTTCTCTCGAATTGAAATCTAAAGATGAAAAGGAGAATGGCGCGATTGATTTCGCTTTGGCGCAGAGATGCAATGCGATGGATTCCGTTTCCTTTTGGAATTGTTAAACATCAAATTTATACATATATATACCAGGGGCAATTTCGGTATTAAATTTTTTTATATAGAGCTAAGGGGTGTATTGGTAAAATATATTTCAATCATTGGACCCTAAGGTTGATTATGAAATGTAGAGTTTTTTTTTTCATAAATTCCACCTTATTAGAGAGGCTTATTGGTAAAAATCTCTTTCTAAAATGACCAACTTTTTTATGTTACTTGAAACTCGCTACACAGTGTAGCGAGTTTGTCTAAATTAGGGTTTAGGGTTTGAATTAATCAGTGTAATTAAATGAAGCATAACTCGCTACACAGTGTAGCAAGTTCTATACAGTTTGAAGTTTGGCTAAATTCCCGATTTTCTCTTGACCGTTCCGTTGACCGGTTTCTTCTCCTTCTTCTGTATGACAGGTTGGATTGGGGAAAAAAATTGAAAAATGAAAAAGAAAAGAAGAAAAGAAAAGGAGCAACCGTAGATTACTAAGGAACCAATTATTTCACATCATTTATTATTTGAAATCAAGTGGGGAAAAATAATCTTTTATATATTAAATTTTAATTGTTAAATACAATAAAATGATTTTGTCGTGCATCGCACGGGAGTACTGCTAGTTCTTAAGTTATAAAATAAAATTAATAGCTATTTTGTGTATATATGTGAATATGTTAATGTATTTAACACTAAAACTTAATAAAATATTAATTTATCTGTATAAATGTAATGTATCTTTACGTTCGTAAATTTTATTGATATTCGTAATATACATGTACCAACATTTTGAAGTATTTTTACTATTCCTGTATTTGTATGCCATATTTTTTACCGTAACTTTGAAAAATATTTCGTATTAAACTCATCTCTTATTATTATACTCACAACCACCCTCTTACTATTAATTCCACTTATTCTCTCTCCTATTTTATTTTTCATACTTACAATAACTCCTTCGCTCATTCTCTCTCCTTTGATTATAATAGTATTGTTAGAACATGGATTGCAAAATGTGTATACTTAGTAAATATATGTAAACGTGTAGATGTACATGTTTAAATCATAAATATAATGTTGTATAAAGTATAGAAATTAATCAATGTGTAGAATTCCCGAAGTAAAAATTACCTATTTATGATGAACAAAAGGTAACCTTTTTACTACTTCATATGAAAGAGTGTGATCCCTAAATGAAGTGTCTATTTGTTTCCTATATATAGAGGCTTTCCATCAACCTTGAAACATACTTATTCTTGATATACTCTCTCCATAAAATCTGAGTTAAAGAAGACATTCATCATTTAGAAGTACTACTTCTCCCTCCTCCTTTTCTTCTTCTTCTTCTTCTCTTCAAGAACATCAAGACAAAATGGATTCATCAGGTATTACGCTTCCGCCTCTATTTCTTTTCTCTTACTTCTTCAAGACTTGAGTATGAATTGGGAATAATGGAATAAAAATGTTCTAACAATTGATATCAGAGCCTACTCATGTTCTTGATTAAGTTTGAGTTCATGATAGCATGTTTTGCTTTACTTTATGTTGAATTCATTATGTTTTGGTATTGTTTAACCACTCTAATTCATTCATAGAGTGTAAATAATTTTATCCAGTTAAAAATATGAAAGGATTGAAAGTTTTGGCTTAAAATACATAAAATTCATCTAAAGGGACAATGAATATTGCAAGATTATCCCATTGGCACAACAGAGCGTTGTATGACGCACAACTATGCTGGATCTACTTGTGTATTCATGTCTGTATTGCAAGATTATTCTATTGGTACAACAAAGCTTTGTATGGCGCACGACCGTGCTGGATCTACTTGTATATTCATGTCTGTGCGGATGTCTTTGCTCGGCCGAGCACCGTGGTACAGAATGATAAAGTTTCTGGAAAAAGACCTGCTCGACCGAGCACCTTCTTGACTCGGCCGAGCACCATTGGATAGAATGTTGTGATTTTCTGGATAGGCATGCTCGGCCGAGTCATTGATTATGCTCGGCCGAGCACCACCTGTAGATTCACATTCGAATTTTAAGCAAAAACATACATTTTTTCAAACCTTTCTTTCTTTGTGATTAATTGTATGCTTAAACAACTTCATAAATTTTTTAAATAACATTGTCGCCAAAGTGATTTACGTTATTTAGATCCGAAGTTGATTAAGTGATGAATGTATACTTTAATATGTGAATAAAATGAATTTTCCAAAGAAAATCGTTTATTTGACTAAATTCTACATTAATTGGGTAACAAGTAAGAAAACATCAAGTTTGTTTTATTGAGTACTTAAATTGGCACAAATGAATATTAAGTATTTGATTAAAACATTGTTTGATTTCTTGGTTACCTAAAGATAATTATATTTGAGTCAACTCGCAATCCAAAGATTAGTTTTGATGTCATATTAATTATCTTATAGATGTAAATCATGTGATATGATTAATTACTGTTTATCTGTAGTTACTTATACATGTTTTGTAATTCATTATTGTTCTTATCCCAACAGATTTAGTAAATGCTTCGTCTTTAACTGCTGCAATGAACAATGTTCTGATGCTTAATGAGACTAATTTCAAAACTTGGAAAAACAAAATTACTATGATCTTGGGTTGTATGGACATTGATCTCGCATTAAGGGAACCAAATCCAACTCCTCTCACTGATAAAAGCACTCAAGAATATCGCTTGAGTGTTGAGAAGTGGAACCGTTCCAACTGCGTGAGCCTAATAATCATGAAAAATGCCGTCCCATAAATATTCTTGAATAGCATTTCCGAGGACGTCAATGCTAAGGGTTTTCTGGATACCCTTGAAGAACGCTTTACAAAAAGCGAGAAATCGGAAACAAGTTCTTTCTTGAGAAAACATGTTTCCATGAGGTACAAGGGTAACGTAAACTTACATTCTTGAAATGTTTCATCTCTCGACAAAACTAAGGGTACTTAAGTTAGAGATTTCAGAAGATTTACTCATGCACTTAGTTTTGATCTCTCTTCCTCCTCAATTTGGTCACTTTGAAGTGACCTATAATTGTCAAAAGGACAAGTGGAATATTAATGAACTTATTTCACATGTGACACAAGAGGAGGATAGGATGAAACAAATCAAACCGGAAAGTGCTCACTTAGCATCTACCTCTTCTCATGGGATTAAGAGAAAACAGAAGGAAATTACAGTTGCAAATAAGAGGTATAAGGGATCATCCAATGATCAAAAGGTTAAGAAGTGCTTCTTTTGCAAGGACCCTGCTCACATGAAGAGCGACTATCCTAATTATCATGCTTGGCGTGTTAAGAAAGGTATGTCATTTGGCCTTGTTTGTACTGAGGCAAATTTGGTTTCAATTCCTACATATACATGGTGGTTGGATTCTGGTGCAACAACTCACATAAGTGTGTCTATGCAGGGTTGCCTGAATTACCGAAGCCCTAGCAAAGATGAGAAATACATCTATATGGGAGCTGGGAATCCGGTTGAAGTAATAGGCATAGGGAAATTTAGATTATTACTAAGTACTGGATATTATTTTGTATTAAATAATATATTCATTGTACCGTCCTATAGGCAGAATTTGATTTCAATCATATTTTTGGACAGGGAAGGTTATTCCTGTTCATTTGGTAATAACAAATGTGATCTTTATATTAATTCCAAAGTTGTTGGTACTAGTACTTTATCATATAGTGATAATCTTTATTTACTTGACACAGTAAAGTCATTTAATGAGTCCCATGTTAATGAAACCAAAAGTAAAGGCACAAAACGAAAGTTATCAAGTGAAAAATCATATACCTTATGGTATAGGCGTTTGGGTGATATCTTCAAAAGGAGAATTGATAAGCTTGTGTCAGAAGGAATCTTAAATAAACTTGATATTCCGGATAAAAACTTTTGTATTGAATGCCTTAAAGGAAAATTTACAAACACCAAAGGAAAAGAATCCTTGAGAGCATCAAATGTCTTAGAACTAATTCATACGGATATTTGTGGACCATTCACTACCCCTTCATGGAATGGTCAACAATATTTCATTACGTTCATAGATGATTACTCTCGTTATGGATACATTTATTTGCTTCATGAAAAGTCTCAATCATTGGTGTAGACACCCCATTCTGAACCCATCGGAGCACATTTATACCGCTCTAAGTCTCGCCTTGAGTCAAGAAGTAGAAATCCACCATTTCGTCATGTTTCGTTAAGTTTTGACTAACGACCGTTAGTTTGGGACTAAACTGCATACGAGATAATGAGGGAATGGCAGAATTGTCCACAGACTGCCTTATCTCGCGCGGAATAGCGTGTCTTGCGTGAGATAAAGGAGTTCTGCAGACTGCAGATAACTGTTTCCTCGTCGATTTCAACCTCTTTCGGGATAAAACTTCATCCATCCGGCCTTCCAATGAAGTTTGGATTCTGTAACCTTCCCAAGGTGTTTGATATCATCTTCAACACCTCTCCAACACCTATAAATACCTGAAGACTTTCAGTATTTCTTATCCCTGAAATTCCAAACTTTCCAAGTCAAAAAACCCCATATTTACTGGTTTCTCTCCCTGAAAGATTCCTGTAAATCACCCCTAAAATCACCTAAAAGTTTGTTTGTCAACCTTGTTGATAAACAAACATCAAAGCTCGAATCAAAGACTGAGGCGAAGCTCCGTCCGAGTCAAGGTTCAACTCTAAACTTGAGTCGAAACTCTGCCCGAATCACTTCACACAAGGTAATCTTCCTTTCCCTTTCTAATTGATTGTTAGAGTGGTATAAATACATTGAATCTAGGATCAGCCTAGAGCCTCCCCAAATCATGGGGATGGTCTCGAAGCAATCGATCCTATATTCCGTTTAACCCTCGTTAAATGGATCTTTATTTTATTTATTACTTAAAATATTTTCCTTCTTTGAAAACCTCTCTTTTTTCTAGCAAAACCGATCTTCGAATTGGGTGAAATGGGTGCTCCTTGACCTTCTCATTCCATAACCTAAGCCCCGAACCCAAAATCTATTTTCAAAATGGTTTTTCTATGTTTCCAAACGAATAATATAGGTGGCGACTCAAAAAGATGTTAAAAAGAATTCACGCATCACTACAATTGGACCTTTTCAAGTCTTTCAAAGCAGAAGTTGAAAATCAACTTGGAAAAACTATTAAGAATGTTAGATCCGATCGTGGTGGTGAATACTACGGTCGAAATGACGGTTCAGGTGAACAACGTCCGAGTCCTTTTGCTAGCTATCTTGAAGAGTGTGGGATCGTCGCTCACTACACCATGCCGGGCAAACCTAGCATGAATGGTGTAGGGAGAGACGTAATAGAACCCTTAAGGATATGGTAAGAAGTATGATTTCTTGTACTTCTTTATCTCACTCATTATGGGGCGATGCATTAAAAAATGCAACTTATATTCTCAATAGATCTCCTTCAAAGGCAACCGACAAAACTCCTTATGAATTATGGACGAAAAAGAAACCGTCCCTAAATCATTTTCATGCATGGGGTTTTTCAGCAGAAGCTAGGCCTTATAGGCCTAATGAAGGCAAACTGGATGCTAAGACCGTTAGTAGTTACTTTGTAGGGTATGCCGGGAGATTTAGGGGATATAAATTTTATGACCCGAAAATTAGAACCTTTTTGGAAACGGGAAATGCTAAGTTTTTTGAGGATGTTGAATTTAGAGGGGAAATTAGGAATAGTTTTGAATTTGAAGATGAAGATGAAGAGGAATCCTTTTCTATACCTCTTCCCATAGTTCCTATTGGAAATCAAGTACTTGTACCTTAAATTCAACAAGAGCATACAATTCAAAACAATATAGAACCTCCTATAAATGTATAACAACATGAAAATGTTGTTAATGAGGATCAAATTCAACAACCTCAAAATCAAGAAGAACTGGTGCCCTTAAGAAGGTCTAATAGAGTAAGAAGAAGTGCAATTCCGACTGATTATGATGTTGTAAGTACCCAAATCCGGATCGCCAAAATCTGTTAGAAGTTAACCGGAATCCGTTAACTGGCCCGCTCCAGGTTAACCTGAACCCGTTAAGCTCCCCGTTCTCAAGCCAACGAGACGTCTCGGGACTGCCCCGTGCATCCCAACGTCGAAGCATACTCAACACAAGTCGTCGCACGTAAAAGTACAACATTTCCTAAAAAACGCACTTTCTGGCACTTTCCAGGGGCATTTCAGACATTTTCCGGACAGTTATTTAAAAAATGGACAAAACCGGGAATAATGACACGAAAACCCATAACCTGGTGAGTCACAGGGACACGTGGCATGCATGCCACATCCCTCCGGTCAACATCAATCAGATTTTAGTATGAAAAGACCAAAATACCCCTGGGATGTAGTCCCAGTCCGTCCTGACTCTTTTACAGGCAAACCAGAAATGCCAGCAAGTCCCTCTAATTTCAAAAATACCACAAAACTCCCTGGAATTCAGGTTAAGTCCGGCCGGACTCTTTTGCAATTTCACCCTATAAATACAGAGGGCTGTCAACATTTCAAAAAAGGAAAAAACATAACCATTTTCTCCCACAGCCACGGCATAAGCTAGTTTCACCCCCTCCCGAGCCCCATTTTGCCTCGTTTTGCGTGAAAACTCAGCGTTTCAACCAAATACAAACCAAAATACCTTGAAACACCGTTCCAAACACTAAATCGTATCCCGTATACGTTCCCCGAGTTAAAAGAGTCAACCCCTAGCCATAGGTAACACTCTCTCTCCCTAAACACTCGTTCCGTCTCGGTTTACGTGCCAGCCACTACAACCGTTTCGAACGAAATTTGTTGAGATGTAGACGTCACCGTTAATGGGGTCCGATACGTTTTAGTCCCGGATCATCTTCTCTTCCCGTAAGAGAAGTAATCTCGGGTTAAAACGGCATTCCGGCCCCGTTCCGTTACTTTTATGTCATTTACAATTCCGGATCGTTTGATCCGTTGAACGTCATTTACTTTCATGTCATTTACAAATTTCGGATCGTTTGATCCGTCGATCGTCATTTACTTTACGCAACTTTACAATTCTGGGTCGTTTGATTCCGTCGATACCGCACTTTAAATATTGTCATTTACAAGTCCGAGCCGTTTGGCTCGTGATAGTATTTACTTATCAAAGTCTGAGTCGCAAAACGATTCGTTGATCGCATATTCATTTAATGCTTTTTTCCCGTAAAATCGCTAACAATGACATGCCCGGTTCAAAACCGGAGTTCGACATTCGAACTCTCTTTCTAAAACGCGCGAAATGATGTTTGGCATCCAAACGATCATCTTCAAACTCAAAATCCGACGTTTGACATTCAAACGCTCTTTTCTTAAAAGTCTACATTTGACACTTAAGTTAAAATTTCAAAATCATCACTCGTGTCACTTTTCCTAAAAAACTCCAAAACCGACGTTTGTCATTCAAACGCTCGCTTTTTCCAAAAAGAATCACATAATCAACGTTTGATATTCAAACCAAGATTAAGCTTGTCCTTCAAGCCCCCATTTTCAAAATGCAAACACACACACACACACACGCACACATTTTTGAGAAAGGTAGAAAGACTCGTCATACGAGGCGTTTTGGGTAATCTCAAAATACTCTTCCCGAAACGTAACGTGACCTCCGAACTTAACAATCTCTGATACTCAAAAAGCTTTTTCCTCATTTTTTCTACCAATAAAAATGACACCCCTTTTCAAAGCCTTTTCCCAAGTTTTTGCTACCAATAAAAACGACACCATTTTCACTAAAGCCGTTTTTCAACGTTTGGGCTCAAAATACAAAACCGCGTGGCGGCTCCTCTCCTTCCCGAAAGCGAGGTCTCAAACACCAACCCCGCGAAAGACAACCGCCTTTCGCCACGCGCGAAATCCGGGTAATTTCAGTTGGCGACTCCGCTGGGGACTTGGATACTTTTTCAAAACTATTGTTGTTTTCAAAAAGCCTTCCGTGGGTCAAACTTCCGTTTACCCTTCCTCGTTTTTGTGTGCGTGTGGTATTCAAAACCTCGAACGGTTTTTTCAAAAGGTGTTGCATTATCATCTCTTTCAAAATCATAACATGTTCGTGCATTCCCGTTCATGCTTGATTATCATGCTACATTTTGAACTGCGCATAAAATTCTTTAAGACACATTCTGAAAATCTCTGTTTTACTCAGAAAAAAAATTTTAGTGACCACACACTACTCGCACTTGCTGCCTCGGTATACTGCACTTCACGTGCACTTGCTGCCTCGGTACACTGCACACTACGACCCGTAACCCGGGATGACCGTTCAGTTGCAGCTCGGTTGGTCTGCCAGACACCTTTCGAGCGCGCACGGGGTCGTCCCAAACAGCCCATCCTAGCTCGTGTAAGCCATGCACTCTTTGTGTCACACTTCCTCCAAGACCCCGGTTGATTTTTGGCTTAGTACGTGTCATAAAGCCCAAGTATATGTTTTTACGCCGGGTTTCGTTATGACTCAAGCTCGAAAGATTGAGACCGAAGGTCGTTCCCGACCCGAAGACTTGAGCTTTTCAGCCTTGACTTTGATGCGGAGCTTTGCCGAAAAATATACCCGAAGGTTCAATGTGACACCATGTCACCAAACCCTCAACGTATGCACCGTGCTAGCCACAACTTGGCCAACGCCAAAAGCTAAGGCCTCTCGCGCAAGGGAGTCAAGAGAGGTCATGCCGAAATTTTGTCACGATCCCCGCCTTAACTTAAGGACGTTGACTTCGACCGTGGCCCGTGCGTCACATACGTTGGAAGTTTGCGTGATCAGCTAGCCTTAAGTTCACTTTTTCCTTTGTCGGTGGAACTCGCTTGCCTTATAGGACCCTCGCTCGGGATTGTCCATCCCGAGAAGACGATCTACAAATGGAAATGAGGGGCTTATAAACGTAGTGACGAGATCCACTGATTAGAGCCTTAGGTTAGTTGCGAAAAAAAAGACACGATCTTTTCCAATCGATTAGGACTCTGAGAAAATGCGTTTTAAGTAAACATTAATCGGTAACTGCACATTGCACTAGCCCGAAACCCTGAGCCAAATACCCTTTTCCGAAGCCTAAACCCTGCCTTTCATTCCCTGCAGCGAGCAGAAAGTGGTTCAGAATTCCGGGTCAGCGCCTCGCCAGAGTCACAGTTACGGCAGCGTCAGACAGTTCTTCGGTTCCCTCAGTTCCCTCAGCCAGAATATCCGACATGTCTAGCTCACTGAGAAATCGTGACGGGGACGGACCCCCGCCACCGGTAACAGATATGACATTGGAAGAAGCCATTCGGGCTTGTGAGGTTCACAAGAGGGAGAAAGAAGATCAGCAGAATTTCGTAGTACAGCTTCTGAATAAGCGAGATATAGCAGCTATCCCCCAGTCAGACGGTACTTTCGTCCTAATCGAGGACGACGATTCCCCAAAACCAGTTCCTCAAACCTTCAACCAGGTTCCTCCCCCGCCAACTTACGGGATGCCTTCGAACCAAGGAAACAACCGACCTAGGCTCTATGTGGCCACCTCTTAGGGCAACCCTGTCATATACGGCCAAGCTAGTGCTACTCCCATCACTCAGTACAACCAGCGCACCGCTGGACCATCTCAAACAGATGCCAATATCCTCCGATACCCTCCTGGGTTCATCCCATTGCCTATACATGAATCCCAAAACACCGGGGACAAACCCCGATACAGTCCAGAAAAGGCCCCCATATATCCACATATATCGAGCCTCCCACCTCCAATCACTACCACTCACATGGTAGCACCCGGCGCCGAGCCTCAAAGTCCACCACTGGACCCAACCTTAGCCTGGATGGTCGAACAGATGAAAGACCTGAAAGCCAGCATGAGCAGCTCAAAGCAAGAAACGCTCAAATCCACAGATCCGGGAATGGTCACGCCTCTCCCTGCCAAGTTCAGAATGCCGGAGATGGACCGATTCGACGGAACCGAATGTCCTCAAACGCATGTTGACACCTACGTTCTCGGCATGAGAGCAAAAGGAGCAACCCTTCAGCAAATGGCCGATCACTTCCAGCATACGCTCAAGAGTTCAGCGTTACGATGGTTCCTAAGGGTCAAGCCTGCAGACCGCCATACCTGGGATCAGATCAGTAACATCTTCCTAGAACGGTACAGATCCAACTTAGAGTGGGAAACAAGTCGTGAGGACTTAATCACCACCGAGCAGAAAGCAGATGAAAGCGTCAGAGAATTCTACAAGAGGTGGAGTTGGAAACTCTCCGAGATCATGGAGCCACTCTCCAAGGATGAACAGATGCGGATCTTCAAGTCCTGCTTAAGACCGTCCATCAGAACTCTCATCAGTCATCACTTCTTCCCAGATCTCCGAGCCATGGTCAATGCTGGCTCACAGTTCGAGAAGGATCTCAAGGAAAAATTGGCTACTGCACAGCCATACAGATACCGATCAGCAGTTGCATTCAATCCCGCACCGGCCCCCGGCAAAGGGAAAGATACGTCTGTCAACTACATTCATCAAGGACAGCAGTTGGGCAACAGAAACCCAGTCCCACAGAGCAATAACTCCACTCTGAAGCAGCCTGCCGTACACTTCGACAAGTTGGACATGCCGCTGAGTAAGATGCTGGAACGGTTAATCAAGGAAGGCCTCCTCAAACCCGTTGCAAACTACAAACCCAAGAATCCCGTAGTCAACGCTGACAAAGGCAAGTACTGCGCCTTCCACCAGTATCATGGCCATACCACTGACAATTGCGTGGGGTTACGGTACGAAATTCAGAATTTGATAGAGGAAGGAAAATTGGAGCGTCCCCGTGGACCCAATACAGTTGGAAACCCTTTTCTAAACAACAGTGTGAACTCCATTGAATGGGTGCCAAAGAAGATTGCCGCAGAGCCAGTTCCTCCGCCTCTTCCAGCCAGGTCCTCGTCAAATGTCCACATCAGTTACGATGTTTGTGATTGCTCTGAATGCCTTGAGTACGAGTTCCAAGACATGATCAGGGGTTATTCTCCCATAAAGGAGAAGAAGAAGTCTTCTCAACAGAAACTGAGAGAAAGATATGAAGCTAGAGACACCAGTGTGGGTACACTCGGAGAGCCATCCGGGACATTCGATTACTACGTACTCTACTCCAGCCAGTCCTCCCTTCCTCCAGGCCACGCAGCTTTAGAGCAGACAGGGGTGGGAAAGCCGAAAAGTCCTGCTGACACCAGAGTTCAGGCCTCAGGGCTCCGAAATACCTCAAATCTTGACAACTTCACTGCCAGTCAGAAGCCTAACCCCCCGCGGGATCAGCCCAAGTTCAATCTGCCTAACTTCAGAGCAGGGGCCGGTAAAGGAAAGTCAAAGTCAGCTTGGCACTCGCACTCAATCAACGTGCTAACCAAGGGCGGCCATCGTCGCAAGCAGCCTCAACGCAATCCCGAGGCACCACCAAAAGCTTTACCTCACAATATGAAGACAGGAAATGGATGGCTTGATGACTCTCCTTCTCCGGAAAGAGACCAGATCTACGATTCCCGACTGTATGGCAGTATGCTCACCTTCTGCAATGAAGACTTGCCAAGAGACGCCTCAGGGAACAATGAAGCTTTGTACATCACTCTCCGGCTCAACACCATATCTCTCCCCGGAGTATTGGTAGACAACGGATCAACAGTCAACGTCCTCCCTCTCAGCATGATGCGAGCCCTACGCATCGACGAAGGCCACATGATCCCATCTGCCCGGACTATCAAAGCCTACGACAGCACGTCTCGTCCCATCATGGGGACGGTGACTCTGGAGCTCTGGTTTGAAACCCAAATGGTGCCAGCAAAATTCCATGTGCTGGACATTCTGTCCAAATTCACACCTCTGTTGGGACGCCCTTGGCTACACCACATGAAAGCCATAGCTTCCACTCTCCATCAGTGCGTCAAGTTCATTAACCAGTAAGGTGATCTTGAAGTCATCAGAGGTGACAGTTTCCTCATAGGGAACGAAGTCGAGACAACAGCCAAGCATGCCCGCAGTCAGGCACCGGGGCTACCTCCTTCAAATCGACCAAGGGACTATCGGGGCAAATCTCATCAGAATCCCTCAGAGTCCGAAGATGCTAACTATGTCAACGTTCTCGAATAGGCAGACCCTGAAGCAGTCAGATTCATCAAGTTCAACTGCCGTTTCCGAAACTTGGAAGCAGACTGGAAAGAAACCCTGAGCATCTCAATGATGCGGGCACGTAAACCCCCTGTCTCCGATCGGAGATTTGTCAGCATCCTTCAATCCTACTCTCTGGCCCCGCCAGGAGAAGAGATCTACGTGATTAAGGTCAACAAGCATCGTCACACTCGTGATGAATGTATGGAAGTCGTATGGGATGTCCTCCACAAGGAATTGCTCGCCGAGCCCCTCTTCTCAAGCGAAGAGCATGATGTTTTGCTAGCAGCTCCAGCATCGCAGCAGGACGCGAGGCGTCCTTATGTCTGGGTTGAGCCGTCAGACGACAACGAATCAGGACTCTCCGGAGTTGAGGATGCGGCAGATCCGCAAGAAGATCCGTACATACATATGCTCAGTTTCGAGGATGGCACCAGTTTCGATGATGTCACCTACGACGAGGGCTCCAATACCATGGAAATTGTCAAGCTCAACATCCCATACAGGCGGTTATCCGGCGAATGGAAACAACTGGTTGACACGACAAAGAACCCCTTTAATCAAGTAACCGACGAAGACTTCGTTAACAGTATCTTTTCCAGATATCCCGATGATACCAAGGATCCGATCCTTATTATCATATTCTACAATGCCAAAGTTACCCTCGACGACTGCCTG
This sequence comes from Adenophora triphylla var. japonica, assembly GCA_022495995.1. Lineage (NCBI taxonomy): Eukaryota > Viridiplantae > Streptophyta > Magnoliopsida > Asterales > Campanulaceae > Adenophora > Adenophora triphylla. The sequence continues at coordinate 80,657 of JAFEMH010000876.1, read as the reverse complement.
CTCATGGTAATTGAGGCCCTGGCCAATCGAGCTTAGAGCTCATCGTCACTCCCGACTACCAGCCCCAGTGGCAACCGGCCCGTGCCGTTAGTCAAGCTTACAGCCACAAGCGCTGCCAAGGCTAAGGGCATCAGCAAAGGAGACAAAGCTCCTCACCCTGCCACAAATCAGATCAACCTCGGGAACGCTTCTAGTAGCTACCCTGAAAACATCTGTAAGAGTCTTCCACGCAAAATAGATCCGGCTTCCGAAGAAAGGAATGATCACCTCAGCATCAACATGCTCAAGTTCGATCCTGCTCCCAGCCATCACGGCCACAGACTCAGGCACCTCGCCAACAAGCTGCTAGCTCTGATAGACTTGGCGATCCAGTGAGATCACGAGACTATCAACATAGCAGAATTCAATACCCCCGTGGGTTCGGTCAAGCAGATATGGGCAAACTTATTGGTAACTGAGATCAAGGAGGGCCGCATGGAGTGTCCCAGCCTGACTTCCTTCATCATTATAATCCAAGTGTTTTCGCCATTCGGGGATTTGGATGTGATCACAGTTCTAGACACTAGTCAGACAGCGCGCACCTACGGAGACTGTTTAGCTCTCGCAAGGAAAGCCCTCATGGAACTAGCCGCTCAAGAGAACTGTCTCTGGGACGAGAACCAAGCTCAGAAGAACCACAGGGACCAAGCCCTTAAAGTGTCACAAGTAGCTTCAGACAGAAAGCTAGAGGCCACTCTAGACCAGTTCGACCTCAAGGGTTTTGCTCACGGCAACTTCCTGGACTACCGTCTTTTCTCATCCAACCCCCTCTAGCAAGGGAGGGCGGTCAATGGTCCCGATGGCCTAGGAGATGGAATGGCACAGCACAAGGAATACCTAACCAAACAGCAGGAAGGGTACAAGCACTTATCTCCCCGAGAAAAGCAAGTTCTCTGTGAAAGCAACGACGAAGACGATGAAACCATTCTCTTCCAAGCCGGGCATGAAGTCAACAAAACCGGAATCCAAGGGTCCTAGGAGGATGGGAACGGATCATTTCCGCACTCAAACTAAAAAGCCAACTGAGGGAGGAAGGTCTATTCAAAAAGAAAAAAAAGATGGAGATACATCTCCAGCAGCTACTCAGGGAGATTCCACAGACTGCGACATTCGTTTACAAAAACGATCAACTAGAACAGCAGCCAGTTATATGGGCAGATGTTCGGAAAGCCGTGTAATCACCTTCCGACATACCCGCCACTCAGATAATGCAGAAGGGAAATCTCTCCTCGATGGAAGTTTATCTAGACTGCCACATACAGTTCAAGGAAGCACTGGCTATTCTCACGTGGGAAGAACACACAGGCGCTAACTCTCGACGCAGGCTCTACTCCAAGAAAGTTGATCTGGGCTAAGAGTGGAGGAAAATTAGCAAACCATGAATATCGCCAAACCCAACTCTAGAATGCTCTGAGCATGCTCAGCAAGAAGGAAAGGAGCGCGATATACTGCAAAGAGATCAAGGAGACAGTTCGCATGAACCAAGAACTCTCTAACCTCCCCCGGAGGGTCAGCAACGCACAGTTCAGTCCTGGCAACCACTGTTGCGCACTGACGTTCGAATAGCTACGTCAAACCATAAACTCCCTCCCCACGGAGGCCCCCAAACCAGTATCCTGGGACAGAATCCGGAAAGCTGCCGAAGCCCCCAGAAATGCATCTACAGTCAACGAATTGAGAGAGGACATGTGGCCCTATGCTTTGAGGAATCCTCCTCTGACTATGGCTCAGCTCAGAGTGACCTGTTCATAAGGGACCAAGCCTGATTTCAGCGTCCTGACCCGATCGGGTCAAATCCATGCATTACCACCTAAGGCCACCAAAAAGCCAACGGAGCCAGAACCGCAACCCGGCCTGGCCGAAGACACAAGTTCCGTGAAAGAGGACCCGATCCTCACTCAGCTCAAGCAGACCCAGGCGAACATTTCCCTTTGGTCCCTGCTCACATCCTCATATCCTCACAAGCTCAAGCTAGAGGAAAGTCTGGCCCGCACCATGGTCCCCGTGGACGCAACTCCAGACGAAGTAATTCAGATGATCGACAACATCCACTATGGCAACATTATCACCTTCACAGATTTGGACCTACCAAAATTTGGGGCTGATCACAATGAGCCGCTCTACATCGCAGTCTATCTGGACAAGCGTCGCCTTCCCCGCGTGTTGGTAGACGAAGGTTCCGAAATGAATGTCTTGCCCGCCAAGATGATGGACCTGCTTGACATCAAGCCCACAAATCTGAAGCCTTCAGTCCACACTGTCAAGTCCTATGACTCCACTTCCCGTACAGTTCTCGGGGTTGCTACTCTAAATATCTGGTTCGGCAAGCGGATGATCCCCACCGAATTCCAAGTGTTGGACATTCCTATCACTTTCACAGCCATCCTGGGGCGACCCTGGCTGCATCAAATGAATGGCGTGGCATCCACCCTTCACCAATGTATCAAGTTCATGCAAGGAAATGAGCTAACCACAGTCTACGACGACAGCGTCACCACCGAGGGGACCAGCACCAACGGCATTCCAGTGTTAGAAATCAAGCATGATGACGACATGGCATTAACTGGATTCACCTTGGAAACCTCCAAGATCCAAATATGCAACGTGGACCTTCCACTGTTTCAAGACAAAATCCCTCCCGCCATGAAGATGATGAAACTCATGAACTTCATCCCAGGACTGGGGCTCGACAAAAGGTTACAAGGCCAACACCAAGTCATCGAAGTCAAGGACTATACTACAGTCCAGGGGCTCGGTTATGTGCCAACACCAGCTGATATCAGGAAAAACAAAAGGCTCGCCCGCACCAAGGCAACAACCTGCAAAAGGGGAACCTCCAACGGCACACCCAACCTCCAACCTTACACTTTTGACCTCGCTCATTACTTCATCAAGGGAACCAACAGCAGAACTGAGGGGACCGACAGCGGAACCGACAGCAGAACTGAGGGGACCGATAGCGGAACCGATAACAGAACTGAGGGGACCGAAAGTGGAACTGATGAAGATGAGAAAGAAGCAGGGAAAGTCAACACAGAGACTACAAAAAGGATGGAAAAGCTAGCACGGGACCTCAAGCGTTTCAGAGGACTCAAAGCTAATCCGATAAGGGGAGCGTTCCTCGACATCGCAACTCTACCTGGACCAATTGCCACCACAGTCCAGCATGAGTACACGTTTAAAGGAATCCCAGACATAGAAGAGAAACTCGAGACACTCTTCACGGGAAACAGACTGTTCGGGTCAGCCGCCGAGGCCACATTCGAGACAGTAACTCCAAAGCCGAAGGAACCAGAATTCATAGAAGATGCTCTCAGTGGACCCGCTCTACAGAGTCTTTTTGAAGAAGTCATGGAGGTGCTGTGAGTACCCCGACCCGAACTCGTGTTTTTTGGGTCCGCTTTCCTTGAGTTTCATTTAGTTTTGGGCTCACTTATTTATTAAAATGCATTTTGGGCCTCAATTATTCATTTATTTATTCATTCACCTTGACCCATTTGATTCCTCCTTGGGCCTGCCTCCCTACGGCCTAATTTGTCCTAAAAATGACCGGTGTCGTCCGACATAGGACGACCCCAAGGTGGTTAAAACTCCATGTCGTATGACATAGGAGCTCCTCTCAGCATGCCTATAAATAAAGGGCTTTGCTGATCATTTTAAGGAGGATTTTGGCAAGTAAGGTTACTCTGCTAAAATAGAGACTCATTTTCTCTCTCATACACACACACTCACCTCCCTCCTCACACATACACACATCCAAGCCAAGGTCCAAAGAGTGATCTCCTTTGTTGGTGTTTTGAAGGGGTAAACACCATACTATTGGTGCTTTTACCTTGTGGACTACAATAGGTAGACACTAAACCTCTCTTATCTCTGTTTACATCTTGTTTATTTGTCTATTTACCTTGTATGCTCATATTGTTTGATAACATGTGAATATTTGGGATTTTGCATGATAAAGGTGGTGGAGACGTAAATCATCAATATTCACATCTCCTCACCTCAGATCTGAACATTTAGTGTTATTAGTTCCATTAAAGTTTGCATCTTGACTACTTTGGTTAGAGTTAGGAGGTGATGGCTACATGATCATGGCAAAAAACATGTGATTATTCACATTTGGCCATTAAAGCCATGTGATCCTCCCATAATACTCACGTAGTATTTTTACTCTACTGTTTTCAATTGGTATTATAGCTTAGCTTTGTGTTTTGAGCAAGGTGGGATCAATCTGCTGAAAGGCACTGATACAGGACACCTATGTCGTCCGACATAGGACACCTCAAGGAGTCCTATGTCATACGACATAGAGATCCCAAAAAGCTGTTTGGCTTCAGTAACTTCAGATAAGCTCAGATTGATCTCCTTTACAGTTTCTACCTCTGTTTAGTGTCATATTACTGTTCTAAATTAGTATTGTAGCTAAATATCACTGTTTGGGAAGTCTGAGATCTGTTTGGGTGTAACCCACTGATGGAGGCGGACTCTGTCGTATGACATAGACAGCCCTGGGTGTCCTATGTCATACGACATCCGTATCACCAAAAGTCAATTTTGACTTTGTTCACTCCAATCAACCCCAAATTGGTCCCAGACCCTAAGCAGTGTCTCTCCTTAGTTAAAATAGCCTTGTTTTAGTGTTAGAATAGTTGTAGTGGCTTAACCACCCCCCTTTGTAAGAGGCAATCTGACCAGGATCTCTTATGTCATCCGACATCCCTCTCCCGAGGAAGTCCTGTGTCGGACGACATCCAAGGTTCCTGGTCAGACTGTCTTAGCTTTTCCCCCTGTAACTCAAAGTCATCATTTGTAAGGGTGTGGCCCCCTTTCATGGTTCACAAGTTGTATCCAGTTTCACTATCATTAATGAAATCCAAGTTTGCATGCCTTGCTTGTTGACACAAATTGTACACACTTAGAATGATTATAATTGTCCTCGTTTGATTGAAAGTCTCGAAAGAGGCAACGTGGGTGAGCTCCATATTCTCTTCCCACGTCGTAACTTGACCCTCGGACCCATTTTCTCTTCAAAAAAGGTTTTTCAATGTTTTCCTTAAAAACAGCGTGGCGACTCCAAAACAAAAATGTTTTCATGATTTTGATATTTTCGGCGAGCGTTCATTCAGTGGCGACTCCGCTAGGGAAAAGCATTGAAAAGCTTTTATTTTTAATGAAAAGAGTGATACTTGGTATATAGGTGGAAACCATTAAGCTTCCCGTTTCGCTTCCTAACCGAGGCTTGGGATAAATTATGGTCTAACAATGCCACGTACCGGTATCCTTCTTTTTTTTTGAAAAAGAAAGGCTTTTCTTGAGAGGGTCTAACTTTCTTTAATCAACTTGGACAATTTCCTCATTCTCTTTGTGTATGATTTGTGTCACTGTGTGCTCCTAGGTGCCTTTCCATGCTTCTATGTCTATATGCCTTGTTATACGAGTATTTTAGTGGTTGGGTTTCCCCCCTTTGCTGTTTGCTTGGCTCTGTTGGTGAGAACCCCTATGTCGGACGACATCCCTTTCCTGGGAAGTCCTGTGTCGAACGACAGGGGAGGGAAATGCAGGGGCAGTTTCAGTTGATCAGGTGGACAGGGCAGAGTGGTTCTGATGCTTCTGAGATACAGTTTGTTTATGATCTCCTGGCATTTGGGGCAGTCCCCTTTTGCCGTGCTTTGGACTCATTCTTTTATTTTTTCCTTTTTGCATACTTGTAAATATTGCATTTTGAAAACTCTTTTTTACAAAAAAGAAAGAGGTTTTTTTAGAAAATACCTTCACACTACTCGCACACTACCTGCACATAGAGTTTGAACCCTTGGAGTGTACAGACGGCATCGCGGACGGTGACGTGTTTCGCCTACGCTTGAGCGCCTAAAGTCCTCCCGGCCTATAGAGTGTTAGGAGCCACACTTGTCCGTGACACACTTTTTACCGTGACCGGTTGGTTTTTGGCAAAAATACTTTTCAAAACATTTTCAAACTCGATTTTCAAAATTTTCTCACAAAGTTCAAGCCATACTTCGTTTCCAAAGTCTTGGCATACTCTCCCTCTTCATGTCGAAATTACGACATAACTTAACGTGAGTACATGTCAAAATTTTGACATGTCTCGACGTAGGTACATGTCGATTTCTCGACTTGGCTTTGCAAGAGGTCATGACGCGTTTTTGACATGTGCTAACGCGAGATCATATCGAATTTTTGACACGTACTAACGAGAGGTCATGCCGAAATTTCGCCATGAAGCGACGAGAGGTCATGCCAGATTTTCGACTCGAAGTGAGGAGAGGTCATGCCGAATTTTTTCCAGGATTTTACCTGCAAATTGCGGTCTCGTACATTCAAACGTACTTTTGACCCTCTCTCCTCCCGAGTCAAGACGTTATTGATTTGAACCTGATTTTGAAAATTTTGAGTTTGACTTGTTTTGACTTGTATGCCCTTAGGTCTGTTTCGCTTTTGATTGGTGGGTTCCACGTGCCCTATAGGACCTCTGCCGGGATTGTCCGTCCCAGAGGTGCAATACAGGTGGAATACAGGGGGTCTATAGACGTAGTGATGGAACCCACTAGTCCAGGAATAGTGTAGAATGCGAAAAAGAAGGTGTCCCCCTTTTCCAACCATTCTTAGGACTAATAAAAATTGTTTTTATTCAAACTTTTAATAAGGCATATGCACGAGTCCGTCTCCTTTCCCACTCTTCCCTCTCCCATACCATCTCAAAGTTTTCTATCCTCTGCCTTATACTCGCTCTCTCCTCTCCAGTTACAGTAAGTTAGGTTTGCGCTCCGGCTCCCAGTGTTCGTTTAGTTCGCGTCTTGAGGCAGTTGCAGTGACAGCAGAGCTTGCATCCGATTCATTTTCAGAGATGCCCAGTGCGGAAAAGGGTGTGATTGCTCAATTTGAGGGTTCATCTGCCATGGTTCAGCAAGGCATGCATGGTCTGTCAATGGAAGAGATGAGGGCTAATTTGGAAGCTGCTCTAGCTAGAGAGCGTGAGGCCCAGTTACTCATTCAAGCCTCTAAAGCTAGAGAAGAGGCATCACTTTCTACGTTGGTGGAAACAATGAGAAGCTGTGGTATTGCCATGATCCGATGTGCTGATGAGACTTATGAGGAGATTACCGAGGCCAATAGGTTTGATGTCGAGACCAGGAATGTCTCCCTTCCATCCCTTGCTCCAACTTTTCGTCCAACTCAAGTTTCGAGTCATGGTGTGCAGTCAAGCCCTCAGGCAAGTTTTGGTTTAGTTGGAGGACCACGGCCGACCTTCCATGATTTGGCCTTCTCACCAGTTCCCAGTGCTTTTGCGCCTCTAAGCCAGTTTGGGTCCCAACTTTCGAACAGTCAAGGTTTGTCGCTTTCGGGTTCTCAGTATCAGCAGGGTCAGCATCCTCGCTCCAGGAATCAGTTCAGCTAGGATGGACTTCTACCGTTTCCTGCTAATCAGCTTCAACCTCAAGGAGGGTTTTCGCAATCACTGATGGGCTCCTCTTATGCTTTTAGCTCGTCGCCGATGCAGGGTCAGTATTCAGAGCCAACCCCGTACTCGACTGCTAGGGCCCTGCTTTGGAATCAAATGTCCTCCATTCCCACCATGACTCCCATTCGGCAAAAGGTGCCAGCACCTGAGTCACCTCCAAAGATGATTCAGAAGAAGAAAGAAAAGCGGTGCTTTGATGATGTGGGGATGCCTATAGAGGAATTCTTTGAGGTCTTAGCAAGCGGAGGACTTATCCAGCTGTTGGTGAATTATAACCCTGTTCATTGCAATCCCAAGTTGGACGCTAGCAAGTTTTGCCTCTATCATCAGTATCCCGGCCATGTCACCAACGACTGCGTCCCTCTGAAAATGCTCATTCAAAAGCTCATGGACGAAGGAAAGATTGAGAAGGGTCCTTACCCCAGTGTCGTCACCAATACTTTTTCGTGATATCGGCAGAGTTCAAGAGGCCCTCCCACCTGAAGGCGGAGAAGTCAGTCAATCAGCGTCATAGGTTCTAGAGTGTCCTTTACGTTGTCATCGAGTCTTTCATGTCCAAGATGGACCAGTCTTTTCTTTCAATGATAAAAATCTTTGTTTCTCTTTTTGCTAGACTCGAGACATCACTTGCACACCCACGTTACATTTAATTGAAATGGTTTTATCCTAGATGATCACTTGTGCTGCTCAACCACTAATGCTCTGAAATGACTCATGTTTAAATTAATTGGAGTGAGAAAATCAATTGATATCCTTATCAAATTGGGGCTTACCAACTCCCCATCTTGCATCTCATATGCTCACATCTCTTTCATCATCCTCATCATCTCGTTGCTCGATGAATTTGCATGGATCTTTTCTCGTTTAGGTCGTCCGGTAGGGATTGCGGTTGAAGCCTTTCACTCATAGGAAAGCCATTACCTTACCCTCACCAAATAATATCCCTTCATTTCAAGATCGGCATGTTTTGAAACCCTGTTTAGCCATCATCTTTGCTCCTTGCTGAGAGAAGTCCAAGCAATGCCAAGAAGTTAGCTTCGAGAATCGGCGGTGCACAAAATATTCAAGTCATGAAGGAAGGATAGATATAATCCTCAGCTACTCAGGAATCCTTCCAAATTATCAAAAGAAGGACTGTCGATCCTCACAATTCAGCAAAAGTCCCCGACTTCTCAAAGAGGCTCTCCAATGTTCAAAAGGAGCCCGAATTCTCGCAAGATTCGCAAAAGTTCTCGATAGCTTGGACTTCCTCTTACCATTACCTTAAATCAATCCCAATCCATCCTCTCGATTTTAGAGGATATTCCCATTTCCTTAACCAATCCCAAGCCATCCTCTCGATTTTAGAGGATATTCCCATTTCCTTAACCAATCCCAAGCCATCCTCTCGATTTTAGAGGATATTCCCATTTCCTTAAATCAATCCCAAGCCATCCTCTCAATTTTAGAGGATATTCCCATTTCCTTAACCAATCCCAAGCCATCCTCTCGCTTTTAGAGGATATTCCCACTACCATTACCCTTGCCTTTGGCCAAAATCAAAATTTGACCTCTCATTCTTAGAGGCAATCAATCTTCCCCGCCGTAGATTTCCCAAACACATCCCTGCAATCCAACCTCTCATCTTTAGAGGTTTAGTCAGTAAAAGGCCTAGCCGACCTCTCATCTCAAGAGGTCACGATGCAATCAATTTTCCAAATCACCCGATGGCCGATCGAAACCCGGAAACCCAGCTACAGTCCCTACCGGATAGTAATTTCATTCTAATATCTCCGAGAGCTAAATCAAATTAATGCTTCATTGTTTGCTTAAATTGGAATCTAATCCATCTTGGTTCAAAATCATCGATCTAAGATTGTGCAAATTCAATCCATTCATTTGGCACTTCATGTGAGCATATTTCATTTCTCTTCCGCAAACACTTGCCGTGGATGTCCCACTGGGGCTTCGCATCCGTGTCTTTCATCGACACTTCAGGAGGACATGTTTTTCAATTCTCCAAATCCTCAAAATCCTCAAAGGTCCTCAGATCCTCGAATTTCAACATTCATTCTCTTTTCAATCGGGATAAGCCCGAACTACGGCGACCTGAGCTCCTCCCAAGGAGGGGAACGTAGGCAACCATAACTGGTCCGGTCGAAATCACAAACAAATCGCAGAAAATCCGGTCTCCTCAAGGGCCGTCCCTATACACCTTCCATCTTTTCGAGTTTGATTCTCGATATCAGTTGGTTTTCTCCTCGTGATCAATCAAAATATTTGTTCATATCAGATTTAGTGTTTGAATAACCCGAACACCAATAAAGGTTTTTAAGCAGCCGTGTGATCATCACGAATAAGACAAGTTTTCAAATGTCTCGACAAGTCTTCTCTTTCTACATCATAGGAAGATAGAGCCAAACACTGTTTTCAGTCAGCAGGGGCTTCCATACACTTTTCCACACCTTGCAATGTTTATACTCTCTCAAAAGAGTCAAACTCAAAAGCGAGTGTGTCACAGAATCGGGATCCATTCCCACCCTCGAAAAATGTGCCCCTGCACACATACATTTTCGAGTCTTGTCCAGTGACTGATTGACTAAGGTCTGAAAGGATGGGTGCCTCCTTGGCCACATGATGTTTTCTGCCGGTAATGGGGCTGCATTGGACCTCTCATCACAACGTTCCATTTAAGGCCAAGGATTGGATCTTGGGGCTAATTTTGGGGTTGAAGGTCAATTTCGGGGCTGCTGTGACTGCTGGAAAGTGCTTTGTGCGAATCTGTCCCTTTATAAATGCTGGGGCTTGCTGCCCAAGAAATCCTGCTAATTGGACTGTCTATTAGCGACCCAATGCTTGCTCAAAGCCTGTCCAAACCTGTACAAACCATCCCAAAACAGTACATACGCACTCCCCCTTACTCACCAAGCGCGTGGGAGAGGATTTGGCATACCCAATACATCACAAACCACAAAAAATACCAACCACAACAAATGTCATTCTTCTTTGCCTTTCCTTGGGACGGACTAATGCATATAGACAAATAAGTCTAGATACCATTAAGCAAATGCTTTAGTTGCAAAGTACAAAAAAATATTTGCTTTACAATTCAAAAGCAATAGAGTAGTGCATGCATTGTTTCTTCTCTCTCTCTCTCTCCCTAAGAGTCCTAAAGCATGACAAAAGGGGACCGCCAGAGTCATTCCGACTCGGAGTCGTCACCAGAGTCCTCCCCGCTATCCTCGGAGCCGCCATCCTCCTGGCCGTCGCCTCCCTGCTCCTCAGAATCACTCTGCTCTTGGCCATCGCCGCCGCCTTCATGCTCCTCTTGGATCTTGCCATCAAGTCATCATCCTCACCATGTTCATCATCAGCAATATCCATCTTACAACGGACAAATCATCAGCAATACCCATCTTGCAATGGCAAAATCATCAGCAGAGTCCGTCTTGCAACGGCAAAATCAACAGCAAAGTTCGTGTCCTACTCGACAAGTGTTTCTAAAGCCAGCCAATCACTTCAAGTGATCTTTGTGTGCACAACCCTTGCAGGTAAGCACATCACATGTATTTGAAAGTGATCATGATAATTTGTGCATTCCTTGGGTACAAACGCCCATGTTATGATTGTCTTTCCTTTTATGATTATTTTTCGTTTGGGCTTGTTCCCATACCTTTTTGGGATTGTTCCCATACCCTTTGGGCTTGTTCCTATACCCTTTGGGCTTGTTCCCATACCTTTTTAGGCTTGTCCCCATACCTTTTTAGGCTTGTTCCTATACCTTTTTGGGCTTGTTCTCATACCTCTTTAGGCTTGTTCCTATATCTCGCTAGGCTTGTTCCTATGCATAGGCTTGTTCCTACACCTCTTTAGGCTTGTTCCTATATCTCGCTAGGCTTGTTCCTATGCGTAGGCTTGTTCCTACACCTCTTTAGGCTTGTTCCTATATCTCGCTAGGCTTGTTCCTATGCGTGGGCTTGTTCCTACACCTCTTTAGGCTTGTTCCTATATCTGCTAGGCTTGTTCCTATGCGTAGGCTTGTTCCTACACCTCTTTAGGCTTGTTCCTATATCTCGCTAGGCTTGTTCCTATGCGTAGGCCTGTTCCTACACTTCTTTAGGCTTGTTCCTATATCTTTTAGGCGACTTCCCACTAATAGTCAATCTTCGGGCGACTTCCCACTAATAGTCAATCCTCGAGCGACTTCCCACTAATAGTCAATCTCCGGGCGACTTCCCACTAATAGTCAATCTCCGGGTGACTTCCCACTAATAGTCAATCCTCGGGCGACTTCCCACTAATAGTCAATCTTCGGGCGACTTCCCACTAATAGTCAATCTTCGGGCGACTTCCCACTAATAGTCAATCCTCGGGCGACTTCCCACTAATAGTCAATCCTCGGGCGACTTCCCACTAATAGCAATCTCCGGGCGACTTCCCACTAATAGTCAATCCTCGGGCGACTTCCCACTAATAGTCAATCTTCGGGCGACTTCCCACTAATAGTCAATCCTCGGGCGACTTCCCACTAATAGTCAATCTTCGGGCGACTTCCCACTAATAGTCAATCTTCGGGCGACTTCCCACTAATAGTCAATCTTCGGGGTGACTCCCCTTGGAACAGTCAATTTTCGGGGTGACTCCCCTTGGAACAGTCACTCTTGGGTACACTCTTGTTATCGCCACCTCTTTGATGAACTACGATTCAACTTGATTCCCTCATGGGATATGTAGGAATCCTTTTCATAAAAAGGTCCAGCCGCTCAACCATCTTGGTCATCCCTTTTTCCCGCCAGTCGTTGTCCGGCTCGGGATTCTCATTTTTGTCGACGACCCCACTTCCCGTGGAAGCGACGTCGTCGAGGGGCTCTGTGAGTACCCCGACCCGAACTCGTGTTTTTTAGGTCCGCTTTCCTTGAGTTGCATTTAGTTTTGGGCTCGCTTATTTATTAAAATGCATTTTGGGCCTCAATTATTCATTTATTTATTTATTTATTCACCTTGACCCATTTGATTCCTCCTTGGGCCTGCCTCCCTGCGGCCCAATTTGTCCTAAAAATGACCGGTGTCGTCCGACATAGGACGACCCCAAGGCGGTTAAAACTCCATGTCGTACGACATAAGAGCTCCTCTCATCATGCCTAGAAATAAAGGGCTTTGCTGATCATTTTAAGGAGGATTTTGGCAAGTAAGGTTACTCTGCTAAAATAGAGACTCATTTTCTCTCTCATACACACACACTCACCTCCCTCCTCACACATACACACATCCAAGCCAAGGTCCAAAGAGTGATCTCCTTTGTTGGTGTTTTGAAGGGGTAAACACCATACTATTGGTGCTTTTACCTTGTGAACTACAACAGGTAGACACTAAACCTCTCTCATCTCTGTTTACATCTTGTTTATTTGTCTATTTACCTTGTATGCTCATATTGTTTGATAACATGTGAATATTTGGGATTTTGATGATAAAGGTGGTGGAGATGTGAATCATCAATATTCACATCTCCTCAACTCAGATCTGAACATTTAGTGTTATTAGTTCCATTAAAGTTTGCATCTTGACTACTTTGGTTAGAGTTAGGAGGTGATGGCTACATGATCATGGCCAAAAACATGTGATTATTCACATTTGGCCATTAAAGCCATGTGATCCTCCCATAATACTCACGTAGTATTGTTACTCTACTGTTTTCAGTTGGTATTATAGCTTAGCTTCGTGTTTTGAGCAAGGTGGGATCAATCTGCCGAAAGGCACTGATACAGGACACCTATGTCGTCCGACATAGGAAACCTCAAGGAGTCCAATGTCATACGACATAGAGATCCCAAAAAGTTGTTTGGCTTCAGTGACTTCAGATAAGCTCAGATTGATCCCCTTTGCAGTTTCAACCTCTGTTTAGTGTCATATTACTGTTCTAAATTAGTATTGTAGCTTAATATCGCTGTTTGGGAAGTCTGAGATCCGTTTGGGTGTAACCCACTGATGGAGGCGGTCTCTGTCGTATGACATAGACAGCCCTGGGTGTCCTATGTCATACGACATCCGTATCACCAAAAGTCAATTTTGACTTTGTTCACTCCAATCAACCCCAAATTGGTCCCAGACCCTAAGTAGTGTCTCTCCTTAGTTAAAATAGCCTTGTTTTAGTGTTAGAATAGTTGTAGTGGCTTAACTACCCCCCTTTGTAAGAGGCCATCTGACCAGGATCTCTTATGTCGTCCGAAATCCCTCTCCTGAGGAAGTCCTGTGTCGGACGACATCCAAGGTTCCTGGTCAGACTGTCTTAGCTTTTCCCTTGTAACTCAAAGTCATCATTTGTAAGGGTCTGGCCCCCTTTCATGGTTCACAAGTTGTATCCAGTTTCACTATCATTAATGAAATCCAAGTTTGCATGCCTTGCTTGTTGACACAAATTGCACACACTTAGAATGATTATAATTGTCCTCGTTTGATTGAAAGTCTCGAAAGAGGCGACATGGGTGAGCTCCATATTCTCTTCCCACGTCGTAACTTGACCCCCGGACCCATTTTCTCTTCAAAAAAGGTTTTTCAATGGTTTCCTTAAAAACGGCGTGGCGACTCCAAAACAAAAATGTTTTCATGATTTTGATATTTTCGGCGAGCGTTCATTCAGGTGCCAAACCTGATTGACCTGGGCTCCAAAAACAGCGTGATCGCCATGATTGGGACAGCAGAAGCCAAGCCTCTCGACCCCCGAACCCTCATCAAGCATCCAACAATGCCATTGAAGAATTGGGTAACTTTCACCGGGCCAAGGGCAAGCCAGGCAGAAATGGAAGACAAGCTGGGCCTGCACCCACATCTCCCTAAACCCGGTCTCAAACCCTCTGAGTCAGTTCTTGTTAAAGTCCAGTCCTCTGAGTCGTCCAACGGCCTTACGCCGGAAGACTATGATAATGTAGCCAACAATGTATTTCCGTTCGCGTTTAATGAAAAGTCTGACCTTTCGGAGTATCCCCTCATTGCCACTTTAACAACTGATAAGTTAACAAACAACTTAAAAGACGTTAATAACAAATCACTTGATAAAGAAGCAGACACATTAAACGAACAATACATTAAAGAAGTTCTCAAGCGTGTAGTAGACCAAGAGGACAATCGGGCCCAAGCTGCCGAAGAGGTTATGACCAAAGTGAACCTGGGGTCAGTGCAAGAGCCTAAAGAGACACAAGTGGGCAGTTTCTTCGCTGGTGCAGAAAAAGAAGCCCTGATAAACCTCCTCAAAGAGTATGTTGACGTGTTCGCCTGGTCATATCAGGACATGCCAGGACTCGATTCCTCAATCATGGAGCACAGAATTCCCCTGGATCCAGAATCCAAGCCTATTAAGCAAAAATTGCGCAAGATCAAGCCAGAGTGGTCCTTGCAAGCGAAAGAAGAGATTGAGAAAATGCTCCGCGTCGATTTCATCAGAGTGATTGAGTACCCGACTTGGCTCTCCAACATCGTCACAGTCACCAAAGCCAATGGAAAGGTCAGATGCTGTGTGGATTTCCGGGATCTCAACAAGGCCAGCCCTAAAGATGATTTCCCACTGCCCAACATCAACATGCTAGTCGACACCACAACAAATTTCGAAGTAAATTCCTTCGTGGATGGGTTTGCCGGATACAACCAGATCAAAATGTCCGAGGAAGATCAAGCCAAGACTGCTTTCACCACTCCGTGGGGGACATACTGTTACACGGTCATGCCGTTCGGTTTGAAGAACGCTGGGGCTACTTACCAGCGGGCTGCAATAGCCCTCTTCCATGACATGATTCACAAGGAAATCGAAGTGTACGTCGATGACATGATCATCCACTCCAGAGGATCAGACATGCAACACATGACAAATCTGAGAAAGTTCTTCAACAGACTCAGAAAGCACTCCATGAGATTGAACCTGGCAAAGTGCACCTTCGGCGTCAAGCGAGGCAAAGTACTGGGGTACATGGTTACATAAAGAGGTATCGAAGTCGATCCCAAGAAAATTAAGGCCATCATCGACATGAAGCCGCCTCAGAAACTGACAGAAGTGAAAAGTTTTATGGGAAGACTTCAGTACATCAGTCGCTTCATCAACCAGTTGACATCTCTCTGTGAGCCAATGTTCAAACTGATGAAGAAGAATGCCGACATCAAATGGCACTCCGAGTGCCAGACAGCTTTCGAGAAAATCAAGACATACTTGGTGAATCCCCCAATCCTGTGCCCGCCACATGAAGATAAGCCACTCCTCCTGTACCTGACCGTAACAGACACGTCAATTGGAGAAATGCTGGCACAAGAACAGAAAGATTCCAAAGTTGAGCATGCAATCTTCTTCGTAAGCCGAAAGCTTCAAGGAAGTGAACTCAGCTACTCAGCATTAGAGAAAACTTGTACCGCCTTGGTATGGGTAATTGGGAAACTGAAACACTACATGCAGTCACATTCAGTGCTCCTGGTCTCCAAGATGGACCCCGTCCGATATCTCTTTGACAAACCATCCCTGTCAATGAGGCTAGCCAAGTGGTCATTCTTCCTGGATGAGTTCGACATCAAGTACATGGTCAAAAAATCAACGAAGGGCAGAGTAATGGCAGATTAGCTGGCAGACTTCCCAAGCAGTGAACTCAAGGGTCCTGATCCGCAGTTTCCGGACGACAGAATCTTTTCACTTGACAGCGCAAACCGCTGGCAACTCTTCTTCGATGGGGCAGCCAACAAGAAGGGAAATGGTATTGGAATTCTCCTTGTCGATCCTAAGGACGAGCACACTCCCATAGCCATCAAACTGAATTTTGAAACAACCAACAATGCAACAGAGTATGAAGCTTGCGCAGCCGGTCTAGAAGCTGCTCTCGAGCGCAACATCTCAGAACTGGAAGTATACAGAGACTCAGCCTTGATCATCAATCAAGTATCCAACAAATGGAAGACGATAGATTCTGGCCTCCAGAAGTACCACACGTATATGGAGGAGCTCATTCCTCAGTTCAAGGACATCTCTTTCCATTATTTGCCAAGAGACAGGAACCGCTTCGCAGATGCCCTGGCTACCCTCGCATCTCTTGTCGAAATTCCCGAAGGGAAATCAGTAAAACTCCTCAGAATAGGCAGACGGAAAACACCCGCTTACTGCTGTGAGATCGAAGTTAAAAATGAACCGATCGACGAACCCTGGTACAATCAAATCTACCAGTACCTCCAAAACGGAGAAGCTTCCTTCACAAATGAAGATGGAAAATACAAACAAGGGATCAAAGCCAAAAGCATGATGGCACTAAAATGCCTGGCATCCCATTTCGTCATTCTGGGGGGTATGTTGTACAAGAAGCGCCACCAAGGGCCACTCCTTCGGTGTGTAAATAAAGAAAAAGCCAGCGAGCTAATGAACGAAGTTCACAACGGAACCTGCGGTCCGCACATGAATGCCAGAGCATTGACACAAATCATCCTCCGTATGGGATACTATTGGGTATCAATGGAAATAGACTGCATCCAGTTCGTCAGAAGCTGCGACAAATGTCAACGGTTCTCCAACCTCAATCACATTCCTCCTCACGAGCTCTATTGCATGACTATGCCATGGCCTTTCGCCACATGGGGAATCGACGTCATCGGCAAAATCACTCCGTCAGGGAGCAATGGTCACGAATTCATATTAGTCCCAGTCGACTACTTCACCAAGTGGGTAGAAGCCAGATCGTACAAGGTACTGAATTCTAAGAAGGTGGCCGAGTTCATCAAAGAGACCATCATGTGCAGATACGGAGTGCCCAATGAGATCATATCCGACAATGGGACTCACTTCGAAGGAGATTGTGACCAACTGCTGACCGAATTCAGAGTTACATGCCACAAGTCTTCTCCCTACAGACCACAAACTAATGGTGCAGTAGAGGCAGCAAACAAGACTCTTGCAATGATAATCAGAAAGATGACCGTCAGAGGTCGGGATTGGCCCGAGAAGCTACATCTAGCCCTCTGGGGATACAGAACATCAGTCAGAACCGCCACAGGGGAGACTCCGTTCGCACTTACATACGGAATGGAAGCAATGCTACCCGTGGAATTGGAAATTCCATCCCTTCGAGTCCTCTTGGAAAATGGGATCAATGAAGTCGAATGGCTACAGAGCCATCACGATGAACTTGATCTACTCGCCGGGTGCAGATTGAAAGCCATGGAGCACACTCGTGCCTACCAAAGCAGAATGGCCCGAGCATTTGATAAGAAAGTCAGGATCCAGGACATCAGAGAAGGCGACTTGGTGCTAAAGGAAAAGCCTCCTACGCAGACCAATCCCCTCGGAAAGTGGGAGCCTACCTGGATAGGACCGTTCGTGGTACAAAGAATCTTCTTCGGAGGAGCCATGAAGTTAGCAGATTTGGACGGGAACCCTTTCGTTAACCCCATGAACGGAAGCAAGCTCCGCAGATACTTCGTTTGAGGAAGAGCACGAGTCAACTCTCCTTCCCCATACACCACCCCTCAGTAAAATTAAAGAGCTAAAAGAGTAATACCCAACTGGATACATTCCCGATAATGATCCAGGTAAAAAACAGGGTCACACTTCTTTTGTCTTTGTCTTTCTCAAATATCACCTAAAGTGTCGAACTACGGTGACCTGAGCCCCTTAGTCCAATTATAAAAGGGGAACGTAGGCAGCCATCATTGGTTCGGTCTCAAAAACAAAAAAAAAAAAACAAATAAGCATCAATCGCTTGTGTTTCGAAAAACTCTTTTCAATTAATCTACAAATTCATAACGGTTAAAACAATCTTTGATGAGTTCAAACACGGTCAACTCTTGACTCACTACACGCTAGCAAAACAAAAATAATACATTAATCAATTAATGTGTCTGCAATGACAGTGGGTGGATACTCTGGACAGCAAGGTCAATCTAGTCCCCCGTACTTGGTCCTTCATCCTTCTTCCCCTTCCCTTTTCAGCGGCGAGTATTTTTCACCTTCACAGGGAATATTCCCGTAGTCCTTCTACCCGGCTTAGGGACCCTTCCCGACGCCTCCGTCAAACCGGCAGCTGCCAACGCAACCCTTTTCCTAGCTCTATCTTGAGCTGCCTCTCTTCGAGTCATCATGACCGTGCTTTGATCGGCCTCCCGACTAGCATTGGCCTCATAGTCAGCCATGTCGTCCCCAGTACGATCCTGAGGGTTAGCCACCGCTTCGGCTCTCCTCAAAGTCGAGCCGTCAGGGTAATCAAGACCCAACAGCTCACTCCGTCTCCACAAAATGGCCATCTGTGTCTCCCCCATACACTCTTCATACCAGTTTAGATACTGCGTAGACAGAACAATGCCCCCTCTCCGGTGAAAGAGAACCCTGGCAGGAAAGGACGCGTATTGCCACAACCGTGTGAGAAGCAATAACGTCGAAGGATCTTCCATCAGCAGAGATTCCATCTCTAAGGTAGCAGCATAACCCAAACCCGTCAATGGCACCTGCTCCAGCCCGTACTGTCGCAGCACCAAGGATGGAATGTAGAAAGCAGTCTGGGACAACCCCGATACTCTGACAACCAAAAGACCCTCCTGAGCGATCCGACAAGTTTGCAGCTTCCAATGAGGAACTCACCATCGCAAGTGATGCGTGCGGAGTCCGGCCATCCAGAGCTCTAGTTCAGCCTGATCGCCCTCTATCACCAGAGGACATCGAGAAAAGGACCAAGGGTCACAAGACACTGGCACCTCGGGCACCATCTGTAATTGCTCCCTCAACCACATAGTGAGCATAGCGGGACTCCCTCCCCACATGTATCGGCTGCCGGTCGCCATCCGACCTATGCTGAGGAACGTCTTGCCCAGAATCAAGGCACGATGTCTCCCCGGTTCCGGCACTGCCTCACCAGGTCCAATACACTGTGATGGCACACACCCAGGGACGTGAACGTGAACAAAGTAGCAATTGCGCACAGAGCAAACACGTCCCACGCAAAAACGCTCCCCTCGACACCGGCAAACTTATTGGGCAGCCCCGAAATGTCAACATAGTCTGTATTCAGTATTAGCATCCCGTATGCTTCTTCAGCTGAGATACCAAGCAAAGACACTAACTTCTCAACAATGGCCATGCCACCCGCCAAGGGAAGATTAAGCTGTTCCGTCTCAGGTCCTCCTAATATGGCCCAAAAATCTTCAAACATGGGCATAATCTCGTTGTACGAAAAGCTGTTCACGTGCCTCTGTACGTCCCAGAAGCGAGCCGCAGCTCTCAAAAGATCCCAATCCGGCATGAGCTCCTTCATAGCCCAAACCGATTTCATCCCGTAACAACCCTCGAAAAAGCCCTTGCTTTGCCTCGTGTGGTGCCGTACCCACGACTGGAAATTGTCCAAGTATCGCTCTTGCATCTGAGACGATAGCCTAGGAAATGGAGCCATCAAAAGAGCAAAGAAAACCTTCAAGAATTTGAGAGAAAACTCAGTATTAATCAGAAACAAACGTGTTGTTTTTGCAATTGCAAAAGCTGAACTGCAATTTAAAAGAATCTGGAAATTGAGTCCAAGTTCGGCCGGACTGTTTCTCAAGTTGACTGGGTCAACTCTGCAGCCAGCTGCTTCAATTTGGAAACATTTCCAAACCATACCCTGTTCAAGCCTCTTTGAAACTGCGTGCATCCATAGTTTCAATCAACCACTGCCAACACCACTTCCGCCCCGGGCTCGTGCAACAGTGCAATTAATTAAATAACAGTGCATATAGGCATAAATTTTGACCAGTTCGAATTTTTGTGCATGTTTCATTTTTATTTATTTTTGATCAACCTACTTGCTTATTTACCAAAAATAAAAGAAGGTAATCACTAAATAAATGTGCAAAATACAAGTACCGCCTCAAAGGCCCTTTCAAGCACAAGTCAAATTGTTTTGGACAATACACACATTTTGTCTGAAAATAAATCAAGAAAGAGGACTACTCAGAATCCTGCTCGTCATCCGAGCACTCAATGTACTGCCCCGGAGCAGCTGGATCCACCGAGGACAGGTACTCTCCAAATTCCTCCAGGCGGGAATACGAGAAAGGCCGCCTCTGCTCCTGTGCCCTCGATGACTCTCCCTGTTTGTGCCCCGAGAACGAAGAGTGACGAGCTCCGAACCCCGCCGTCTCGCCAGAGAACTGGCCAAACCCCTGCGTAAAGTCTCCCCCACCAGCCGTGGAGGCAGACGAATCTTTCGCTGCAGATGGCCTAGATGGCCTCGGCTCATGCACAGCCACACTCCTCCTGGAATTACACCGTAGGAACTCCACGAGTCTCCTAGCATAGTTGGCCCACCCGTCCAATTGTCTCACTGCCTGGTTGTACGTACGACCAAACACCTGCAAACCAGGAAAGTCATCAAAAGATAAACAGAAAGCACAGACGCAACATTTGCAAAATGCTACCATCAAGTACAGGAAATCAAATAAAAGCACTCACCATAGCATTGGGGTCCACTCTGTACCGAGGCCTCGTCTCCTCCGGAATAGGGATCACCAGTCGCCTGCGAGAATCGTCAAGCCCCTCATACGCCAGCCTAGCGCGAGGGAGCGGGTAGTCCCGGGGATATGCAGGGCCCTCGCCCTCCCTGTGCAGCACCTGCGAGCTCCTCAGCCTCGTCCTCAGGAAGATGTCAAGTCGGCACCCTCTATGATAAACTCGGTATAGAACACACCCTGTCTGTACCGCTCCAGATCCTCCATCGGTATCAACGAAGGATGCTGCATGTGTGGAGGTGGGTCCATCGGCACCACAGGAAGGGACCCTGGACCATGCTGATAGGTCACCCTCTCCCCCTAGTACATCACGTCGCAATGAAGCCCCACCAGCAGCTTCCGCCAACGTGTGACCTCCCTAGCAGCCTGGACCACAACAACACCAATCCGGTTCCACCAAGTCAACTGGATCCTCTCGGAAAACTCTCGGCTCAGGGCCAGAGACACCACCTCGTAAGTCAGCCGAGTACCCTCCCTCGACGACGCCGACTTCTTCGCCTCCTTCTGCCAAATCAACATGGCAGGGAATAAGGACTCATACGCCTCCTTGATCTCCCATCTCTGCGGGTGGAACACCTCTAAAGCCCACACCTGTCAAGCACATGGAAAGTTATGTCAGCTATAGAGCAGATACATACGAGTACAAAATGAGACAAGGAAGAGAAAAAGATGGGAACTTACATCCAGAGCAAACGAAAAGCAGCATAAGGTGTTCTCCTCTCCCCGCGAGAACCTATCCAAGGCATGGTAGAGCTCGGCCAGTCCAGCCTCCCCCTGCAAACCCTCTCACAGCGTCCAGATCAGTCAGCAAACCAAGCAGAGGGAAGTGACATGATGTGTCAGAAGTAGGAAACAGGGTCGCTGACAAAGCAAACCATAAGAACCCTCGAGCCAGACGCTCTGCGGTCATCCTCGGAGACCCCTCAAAATAAGCAATAATACCCCTCCTCAGATGAACCTTCATCGGCCCATACCGAATACCCAAGCCCCTGGCATCGGTAATATCCAAACCCAGCAGCTCCGACAACTGCCCCGGGGTGTAGCCATCCACCCACACCAGTGTGTTGCCCCAGAATTGCAACCCCGTGATCTCCGCAAAGTCAGTGGGAGTCACAGTCGCCTCCCCCCACCTGAAGTGAAAAGTGTGGGTCGTATCCCACCAGTACTCGCTCAGGGCAACGTACAAGACCCTCACCCTCTGCGTCGAAGCCACCGCGACTACTGCGCTGATGAATCAAGCCAAACCGGAGTCAACCACAAACTGCTGTGGACTCCTCTCCCCGTCCCGAGCCTCGTCTGGGAGTATCTCCCACAACGCTCTAACTGCCTCGAAGGCTCCCCTGCTCTTCAAGTTGCGAACGTCAACTGTCCCTCGCCCCTGCAGGTGAACACGACAAAAATACGTTAATACAGAAGCGACATCAACAGAGTGCACGAACGCATGTCGAAATGATGAAACGCAGATATAGTTCTCACTTTCCTAATATATGTCCATCCTAGTTGGAGTATTAACGGTTCAAAATCCCAAAAATTTCAAAACCTTTCGAAAACTCCGTCGAATCCGGAACTTTCAAAGCATTTCGAAAACTCCGTCGAATTCGGAACTTTCAAAGCATTTCGAAAACTCCGTCGAATCTGAAACTTTCAAAACCTTTCGAAAACTCCGTCGAACCCGAAACTTTCAAAACATTTCGAAAACTCCGTCGAATTCGGAACTTTCAATCATTTCGAACATTTCAAAAATTTACTCCGTCCCAAATTAAACTTACTTTAATTTCGGAAAACACCTCTAGGCATGGAATTTTGCAACCAAAATTTTTATGTCATCTACCCATAACGTCAATTGAACTACACTCTAGTCAATTTCGACAAAGGCACATAGCAAAGTCAAAAGCCCCAATTCGGGCACCAAGAACCCTAACTCATTTCTAGTCAAATTCCTAAAATTTAAAGAATGCACATTCTTAAAATTAACGGAATTTAGAGGAAGTTTACCTGTCTTTCGATCCCTTCCTTGGATTTGTGAGTGTCCCGAGCCGGATAAAACTCCGATGGATCCACGGGAAGAGCGGTGGTTCGAATGGTCCTCACCAACCTCGTTCTTTCATTATCGGTCCTCCTATGGCGAGCCATTGGTCCCAAACCGGCATCCATGTTAATTTTCCCTTGAAAATTTGAACAAAACTCGCGAAATGGGAAGAATTTTTCTCTCTTTTTATCTCCTTCCTCGCCTGAAAGTATGGAAAATGGAACAAGTTTGCGTCGGCCTGTTGCTGATTTGAACCTGGTCAAATTCAGGTTAAGTCCGGCCGGACTCTTTTGCAGCTGAAAAGATTCCTTGCCAATTTGGCCCCTCAGCTTCTCGCAGTTTCAATTTTACCCCTTTTGGCCCCCAAAAGTGTAAAATTTCCCCAAGTTAGACATTTTTAACACCCCCTCCCCGAGGTCAAGTCCCGTTAGTTTCTCGCTAACGCCCCGTCTTCGGACGTTAAATCACAAATTCGTCTCCAGACGTTAAATTTCAAACTGTCTTCGGACGTTAAATCACAAATTCGTCTCCCGACGTTAAATTTTCAGTTAGTTTTCACTAACGCTTTGTCTCCAGACGTTAAATACCAAATCGACGTTTGACATTCAAACGCTCATTTCCGTCCCAAATCGACGTTTGACATTCAAACGCTCACTTTCGCCTCAAATCGACGTTTGACATTCAAATGCTCATTTCCGTCCCAAATCGACGTTTGACATTCAAACGCTTATTTCCGTCCCAAATCGACATTTGACATTCAAACGCTCATTTCCGTCCCAAATCGACGTTTGACATTCAAACGCTCATTTTCGCCCCAAACCGACGTTTGACATTCAAACGCTCAGTCCTGTCTTCGAACATCAAATCACAATTCCATCTCCCGACGTCAAAATTCTCATTGGTTTTCATCAACATTCATCTCTCCGGCCGCCAGTCATAAGCCCGACCATCCCACTTCAGCGGCCATCAAGGTAAGCCCGCACAACAATCCCTCTTCGGCCATCCTCGTAAGCCCGAATACCTTTTCACTCCAGCAAGTGAACATTTACTTCCCCGACAGTCATCGTAAGCCTGACCATTCCAATTTAGCGGCCATCAAGGTAAGCCCGCACAACAATCCCTCTTCGGCCATCACCGTAAGCCCGAACATTCCTCCCCAGCAGGATCCTAAGACCATCCGTCTAAGAAGAAACGTCAATCAATCCCCTCAGTTTCTAACTGACCCCGTCAGAACTCTGGACGCTTTTCCCCAGCAATGTGACAGTCTCTCCCGAGACCACATCCCGTTCCTAACCCCGTCGTTAGAACGTAAACCCTTCCGTGTTGTTAACAACGCCAGTTTAACACAACCATTCCCGTCATGTCCACCCTATCCCAAGTAGATAAAACCTGGCCGTCATTATAAGTCCAGCACCCAAGGCACGAACGCCTTATCAATCTCAAGGCACGAACGCCTTCATCTCAGGACAAGCGCATCGTCGTAACTCCGGTCTGAGGCGCCACACGCCCTCATATGTTCAAGTAACTCTGGTCTGAGGCGCCACACGCCCTCATATGCTTCAAGTAACTTCGGTCTGAGGCGCCATACGCCCTCGTATGTTTCAGTAACTCCGGTCTGAGGCGCCACACGCCCTCGTATGTTCCAGTAACTCCGGTCTGAGGCACCACACGCCATCGTATGTTCCAGTAACTCCGGTCTGAGGCGCCACACACCCTCGTATGTTCCAGTAACTCCGGTCTGAGGCGCCACACGCCCTCGTATGTTCCAGTAACTCCGGTCTGAGGTGCCACACGCCCTCGTATGTTCCAGTAACTCCGGTCTGAGGCGCCACACGCCCTCGTATGTTCCAGTAACTCCGGTCTGAGGCGCCACACGCCCTTGTATGTTCAAGTAACTCCAGTCTGAGGCGCCACACGCCCTCGTATGTTCCAGTAACTCCGGTCTGAGGTGCCACACACCCTCGTATGTTCTAGTAACTCCGGGCTGAGGCGCCACATGCCCTCGTATGTTCCAGGAATTCCAGTCTGAGGCGCCACACACCCTCGAATGTTTCGCAATCTTGCAGGCGCCACCGCCCTCGAAGGTTTCAAATCCCGTGTTCGCCTCAAAATAGTCTCCACCAGTGTTCGCGCCTCGATAGTCTCACAATGGTTCGGACACCTCAAATGGTCTTCACGCCTCAGCCGGTCTCGCTTAGGTCAAGGTCACCACGCGCGGCTCCTTGCACCTACGAACTACGATCGGCTTGATTCCCGCTCGGAATATGTAGGAATCCTTTTGCTAAGGATCCAGCCAGCTGACCGCCCAGGTCTTTCAAAGTAAGGCATCCCCCAATTTGGATCCTTATCTTTTTTAAAGACCCCACTTCCTTTGGAAGTGACGTAGCTGAGGGGCTAACTGTAAGTACCCAAATCCGGATCGCCAAAATCCGTTAGAAGTTAACCGGAATTCGTTAACTGGCCCGCTCCAGGTTAACCGGAACCCATTAAGCTCCCCGTTCTCAAGCCAACGAGACGTCCCGGGACTGCCCCGTGCATCCCAACGTCGAAGCGTACTCAACACACGTCGTCGCACGTAAAAGTACAACTTTTCCTGAAAAACGCACTTTTCGGCACTTTCTGGGGGCGTTTCGGACATTTTCCGGACAGTTATTTAAAAAACGAACAAAACCGGGAATAATGGCACAAAAACCCATAACCTGGTGAGT
The DNA here is from genome assembly GCA_022495995.1 of Adenophora triphylla var. japonica. Classification (NCBI taxonomy): domain Eukaryota; kingdom Viridiplantae; phylum Streptophyta; class Magnoliopsida; order Asterales; family Campanulaceae; genus Adenophora; species Adenophora triphylla. Next base: position 54,934 of record JAFEMH010000876.1, on the reverse strand, counting down.
TACAGGGACATGTGGCATGCATGCCACAGCCCTCCGGTCAACATCAATCAGATTTCAGTGTGAAAAGACCAAAATACCCCTGGGATGCAGTCCCAGTCCGTCCGGACTCTTTTGCAGGCAAACCAGAAATGCCAGCAAGTCCCTCCAATTTCAAAAATACCACAAAACCCCCTAGAATTCAGGTTAAGTCCGGTCGGACTCTTTTGCAATTTCACCCTATAAATACAGAGGGCTGTCAACATTTCAAAAAATGAAAAAACATAACCATTTTCTCTCCACAGCCACGGCATAAGCTAGTTTCACCCCCTCCCGAGCCCCGTTTTGCCTCGTTTTGCGTGAAAACTCCGCATTTCAACCAAATACAAACCAAAACACCTCGAAACACCATTCCAACACTAAATCGTATCCCGTATACGTTCCCCGAGTCAAAAGAGTCAACCCCTAGCCATAGGTAACACTTTCTCTCTCTAAACACTCATTCCGTCTCGGTTTATGCGCCATTCGCTACAACCGTTTCGGACTAAAGTTGTTGAAATGTAGACGTCACCGTCAATGGGGTCCGATACGTTTTAGTCCCGGATCATCTTCTCTTCCCGTAAGAGAAGTAATCTCGGGTTAAAACGGCGTTCCGGTCCCGTTCCGTTACTTTTATGTCATTTACAATTCCGGATCGTTTGATCCGTTGAACGTCATTTACTTTCATGTCATTTACAAATTCTGGATCGTTTGATCCGTCGATTGTCATTTACTTTACGCAACTTTACAATTCCGGGTCGTTTGATTCCGTCGATACCGCACTTTAAATATTGTCATTTACAAGTCCGAGCCGTTTGGCTCGTGATAGTATTTACTTATCAAAGTTCGAGTCGCAAAACGATTCGTTGATCGCATATTCATTTAATGCTTTTTTCCCGTAAAATAGCTAACAATGACATGCCCGGTTCAAAACCGGAGTTCGACATTCGAACTCTCTTTCAAAAACGTGCGAAATGACGTTTGGCATCCAAACGATCATCTTCAAACTCAAAATCCGATGTTTGACATTCAAATGCTCTTTTCTTAAGAGTCAACATTTGACACTTAAGTTAAAAGTTCAAAATCATCACTCGTGTCACTTTTCCTAAAAAACTCCAAAACCGACGTTTGTCATTCAAATGCTCGCCTTTTCCAAAAAGAATCACATAATAAACGTTTGACATTCAAACCAAGATTAAGCTTGTCATTCAAGCCCCCATTTTCAAAATGCAAACACACACACACACACACACATTTTTGAGAAACGTAGAAAGACTCGTCATACGAGGCATTTCGGGTGATCTCAAAATACTCTTCCCGAAACGTAACATGACCTCCGAACCTAACAATCTCTGGTACTCAAAAAAATTTTTCCTCGTTTTTGCTACCAATAAAAATGACACCCCTTTTCAAAGACTTTTCCCAAGTTTTTGCTACCAATAAAAATGACACCATTTTCACTAAAGCCGTTTTTCAACGTTTGGGCTCAAAATACAAAGCCGCGTGGCGACTCCTCTCCTTCCCGAAAGCGAGGTCTCAAACACCAACCCCGCGAAAGACAACCGCCTTTCGCCGCGCGCGAAATCCGGGTAATTTCAGATGTGTATCTTGCCGAGAATGAGGAACATTTAGACTTAGTAGGAGATGAATCGGTCACTTTCCATGAAGCCATTAATAGTCCAAATTCTCATAAGTGGATCGATGCCATAAGTGAAGAGTTAAAATCTATGAAAGACAATGACGTTTGGGACCTTATTCCATTACCTAAAAATGTGAAACCCATTGGATGTAAATGGATCTTTAAGACCAAAAGGGATTCACAAGGTAATGCGAAAAGATATAAGCTCATATTGTTGCTAAGGGATTCACTCAAAAGGAGGGCATTGATTATAAAGAAACATTTTCACCGGTATCCTCTAAAAACTCTTTTAGGATCATTATGGCACTAGTAGCACATTTTGATCTTGAGCTTCATCTAATGGATGTAAAGACAGCTTTTCTCAATGGAGAGATCGAGGAAACCATCTATATGAAGAAACCAGAAATGGTGACTAATATAGATCAAACTAATCAATTAGTTTGTAAACTTAAGAAATCCATTTATGGGCTCAAGCAAGCTTCTCGTCAATGGTACTTAAAGTTCAATCAAGTAATTCTTTCATTTGGTTTTGAAACGAATCTTGCTGAAGATTGTGTGTACCATAAGTTCAGTGGGAGTAGATTTATAATTTTGGTCTTATATGTGGATGATATTTTACTTGCTGGTAATGATAAGGATCTTCTTAAGGAAACCAAGAAATTTCTTTCAAACAAATTTGAAATGAAAGATCTTGGTGAGGCATCTTTTGTATTAGGAATCCAAATTCATCGTGATCGTTCATGAGGTATTTTAGGATTATCACAAAAGGGCTATATAGAGAAGATATTACAAAGGTTTGACATGGAAAAATTGTAAACCACATGACACCCCTGTTTCTAAAGAAGATAAATTCTGTTGAAGCAATGTCCTAAAAATAATATAGAATCCAAGTTTATGGAAAATATCACTCATGCATTGGCAGTGGAAAGATTAATGTATGCACAAGTCTGCACTCGTTCAGACCTTGCTTTTGTTGTTGGGATGCTTGGTCGATACCAAAGCAATCCGAGGAGAGAACATTGGGTTGCAGCCAAAAGAGTGATGAGATACCTACAAAACACTAAGAACTACATGCTTACATACATAAAATCGGATCATCTTGAGATCATTGGGTATTCCAATTCTGATTTTGCTGGATGTCAAGATAGTAAAAAATCGATGTCCGGTTATGGCTTCACATTAGCTGGTGGAGCAATATCTTGGAGAAGTGCCAAGCAAATACTTGTAACTTCCTCTACCATGAAATCCGAGTTTGTTGCTTGTTATGAAGCATCCAAACAAGCTATATGGCTGCGTAAATTCATTGAGGGACTGCAAATAGTCAATGGTGTTGAAAAACCGCTCAAGTTATATTGTGACAATCGGGTTGCAGTGTTGTATTCTAACAACAACAAGAGTTCATCTAGATCTAAGCATATAGATATCAAGTATCTTGTTGTTGGAGAAAGAGTACAAAATGGACAAATATAAATACAACTTATAGGAACAAACTCCATGTTAGCGGACCCGTTTACTAAATCGTTATCTCCTTTAGCGTTTCATGAGCATACCACTCATATGGGTGTAACAACATTTGATAACATTTAATTTAGTGGGAGTTTGTGTTGTACTTTCATTTTGATTGTTTATGTCTATTTATTATTGATCTCATTTGGTTAAGTAGGACTAGTTGGAGGAATATATATACATGCTTCAATATATTCATCAATTTTCCATGCTACACATCTATACTTAATCTATGTCATTTAGTTGGATATATATATGTGATTAATGTGGGTTTAGTTGCGAATCAATTACAACGACTGCCCCTTTAGTCCTTATACTTATAAAACTAATGGACGGGATTGTTGAATGACAATAAAGTATATATAAGGATTGTCATTTACATTATACATATGATTTTAGAAGGATTTATTAAGTATAAACATATGTTTGGGCAATCCAAGTGGGAGATTGTTAGAACATGGATTGCAAAATGTGTATACTTAGTAAATATACGTAAATGTGTAGACGTACATGTTTAAATCATAAATATAATGTTGTGTAAAGTATAGAAATTAATCAATGTATAAAATTTCCGACGTAAAAATTACCTATTTATGATGGACAAAAGGTAGCCTTTTTACTACTTCATATGAAAGGGCGTGATCCCTAAATGAAGTGTCTATTTGTTTTCTATATATAGAGGCTTTTCATCAGCCTTGAAACATACTTATTCTTGATATACTCTCTCCATAAAATCTGAGTTAAAGAAGGCATTCATCATTTAGAAGTCCTACTTCTCCCTCCTTCATTTCTTCTTCTTCTCTTCAAGAACATCAAGACACAAAGGATTCATCAGGTACTACGATTCCGTCTCTATTTCTTTTCTCTTACTTCTTCAAGACTTGAGTATGAATTGGATATAATGGAATAGAAATGTTCCAACAAGTATTTCTTAATAGGGTAGCACGGAGGGAGTATATAGTTATAGTTATATATATAGTTAGTTAGTTAAATACGAAATGCATATAAAACATTGAAAATAAGCGTACAAGTTTAATATGAAATATTTTTAAAATTACGATATAAAAATAAAAAAAAACGATAAAAATACTTATATATGATTGGTGCTAATATAGTTTGAATATCAATATAAAATATAAAATATATTATATTTTATATAGATAAATTAATATTTTATTAAGCTTTAGTGTTAAATGCGTTAATATATTCACATATATATATAAAATATATATATTAATTTTATTTTGTAAAATAGAAATAGGCTCAATAGACAATTATTTATGTGTGTTCTTAAAAAATAAATATAAAAATTATTTTCCACACTAAACAAAAAATAATGTTATAATTATCTTTAATTAATTAATTTTTTTTATAAATTAAATATTTTAAATAATAAAATTATTTTAAATTTTTTGTATAAGGTGAGGTTTAATACATATAACATTTTTTATGTGTATTATACGATTTAACTAAAAATTACAAATATTTTTAATTAAATTTGATTGATGTACAAAAACATAAGTTTTTTTTTCGGTACACAGCACATGTATTATACGCGTATTAAACGAAAAAAAACTAACTATGTTTGTCACTATAACTTTTACTCATCCATTACACTTTTTATACATTGACATTATTATTCTTGGATGTTTTGATGATTTAATGAAATATTTTAGGATATACTACACTACAGATTTTATTTGTCCACTACATTTAGTTATTAAAATCTAATTAATTGCAGTTGTGATATAATTTTCCTTTGATATATTTACTTTACTTAATAATATATTAATATTATGGAGTAAAGAAAATTCTAAGATGTAGCTTGAACCTAATAGACTCAGCTTATCCTAATAAACTCCGATCGAGCCAAAATAGTATTCAGATCAATCCAGATGGAATCAACGAATTAGATCTCTTAATTTGCCTCAAATAAGTCTGAAAAAAAAAGAACAAATAATAAAAACTAAGTCAGGGCTTGACTAACGAATGTCCTACGGCGTGAGTAAATATTGATTGAGATAAAATAAGAAAGGAATTAAGGGAATAAGAATAGATAAAATAGAATATACTTGATTTTGGAGTTATGATCTTTTATTTATAGGGAGTAGGTGGAGTAATCCTAAAAAATAAGGATTAAATTTGAGTTGGATTAGAAAAGTGTATCTTGGCCACTATTAGAATATTTCATAAGCTAGAATCCTTGTGGGGATAGGAGTATCTGAACACCAGCCCACTCGGTGGAAGGATCTTCTCTTGAGTTTACACCGAGCACCAAAGTTTGGGTTATGTTGCTGGTAACGTTTCTCTAGTAAGACGTGCTCATGCTCATTTCACACTCGAGTTCTAGCCCTTAGCCATTGAGTCGTCATTAGTCTTCCCATTTTTCCCCTCAAGGCACCTAAGGGGCCTACGAGCTCGTGCTCGTTGGTCTGGGCCTCAACACCAACTTGCCTAAGAAGGCACTTGGGCCTTATAGGTCAAGGAGCCGAGTGGGTCTTTATAGTGTAAGTGCCCCAATCTGGGTCGTTAATGTTTCATCAGCCCAAATTAATGATTTATAATCAATCATTTAGGGGCATTTTGGACATTATTTTGACAATTTGAATGAGGAAGGACCTCTTAGGAATAAAAAAATGGGAAAAGACCTCGCTGGAAATTTGTCATTTCCAATAAAAAAGAATATTCACCATTTAACAAACAGCCAAAACTGCTTTCTGCACAGGACCAGGCACGCTGCTGATCCCATCCGCGCGAATGAGATTGTGCCTACAATCTTATCCATGCGGATAAGATTGCACCCCAGCTAACCTATAAATACAACCCTTCCCCCTCAGTTTTAACAAGCAAAAGATTCGTAAATCCTACTGTTACTCTCTCAAAATCCCCCTCAAACAGCCCTTAACACTCTCACCACTCAAATTCCATACCAAACTCAACACCAAATCCACTTCAAAACTACTTCCAAGCCATTGAAACTCTCAAACCTCAAACACAAACACAAGAAACATTGGTAAACCCTCACTCCCCCTACTTGAACATCCTTTACTAATGCATTTCTTTCATATCTTCATGATGTAAATTTTGTTTACTTTGTTGTTCATCCCCTTTCCCTCCTTGTCCTAAGGATCCAAGAGGATCTCCATGGATGATTCTCTACAAATGATCCATATTTTTACTTCCATGTCTCTTTACATTAACTAGTTCTTACTTGTTGCTTGACCTAGGATGTGGTCATCTTGGAGTTCATCTCCATAGATGAACACTCCAAATGGTCTAAATTGTTCATTTTCTTGCAAATCCCCCTCCCTAGTCTAAGATGCTCACCTTGAAACTCTTTCATTGGATGAATATCATCTAGACTCACAAATTAGGTCACACAAGATGTATGAGATACACTTGAGCCTAGGTCTCAAGGATGGTCCTCCTTATGGCCACCTTAGAGATCTTCCTCTAAAAGTTGATACATCTTGACCTATCCCTTGTTCAAATTTACTTTCATGTCAAATCCCCTTCCCCTTTGAAAATGATATGTTTTTCAAGTCCTAATGTACCCCCGGGATGGCTTAATTAAGTGGATTCATCATTTATGACAACTAATCAAAGTCTAGGGAAAGAAAGGACAAAACATGGATGTCAAAAATCCAAACATTTCCTTTGTTTTTTGTTTACAGTTATATTTTCAGTTAAGTCCTGTAAATCCAGTTAGATTTCTGGAAATTGCAGTGACTGATTTGGAAACTGTAAAAAATATTGACACTGTAGGTTAGTCCGCGCGGATAAGATTGCACTACAATCTCATCCACGCGGATGACATTGTCATCTGCAAACAGTTTTCCAGTTTCTGTTATTTTCAATTTAGTCACTGTTTTCAAACTATTTTTCAGTTCAGTCCCTTGTATTTCTGTTATTTCTAGAAAACCCCATTTTTTTCAAAGTGTTTTTCAAAACACACATACACACACACACAAAAGTTTCAAGTGAGGAAGACTCGTCATACGAGGCATTCCGGGTGAACGCCAAACGTTCTTCCCGGAGTCTGCATATTTCAAAGTTTTGGCCCCTTAAACTAAAAACGGCGTGGCAACTCCGTTGATTTTTCAAAGTCCGATAAAAAATTTTCAAACTATCCAAAAAAAGCATTGTCGGGCTGAGGCCGGAAAAAATCGGGTACATCACAGTGGCGACTCCGCTGGGGAGACAAATAAGCTTAAAAAAATCGTTTTTCAAATAATAATAAAACTTGTTTTTTTTTTTTAAAAAAAAAAGCTTTTGTGGGTCAAACTTCCGTCCCAACACTTGAAACTTTTGTTTTGTGTGCGTATGTGTTTTCCCATGATGCGTTGTTATCGGTTTGATCGTCCCAGGAAAGTCAAAATTTTGACTGATAGATCCATTTCTTTAACTGTTCAAATTTTATGTGCTTATGTGTTTACATGCCTTAAAAAAAAATGATACTCAGTATATAAGCTGGAAACCATTAACCTTCCCGTTAAGAACGCTTCATTATCGGAGCCTGGGATAAATTATGGTTTAACAACGCCAATGTAAGTACCAAAATCCAAAATCCGTTAGCTGGCCCTTCTCAGGTAAATCGGAACCCGTGAAGCTCCTCATTCTCGAGTCAACGAGACATCTCGGGACTGTCCCGTGAATCCCGACATCAAAGTGTACTTAACACACGTTATCACTCGTAAAAGTACAACTTTCCTCGAAAAACGCACTTTTTGAGACTTTCCAAGGGCGTTTCGGACATTTTTCGGACATTTATTTAAAAAACGGACAAAACCGGGAATAATGGGACAAAAACCCTAGCCCTGGTGAGTCATTGGGACACATGGCACGCATGCCCAGCTCTCCAAATCAACATCAATCAAATTCGAGGGTGAAAAGACCAAAATGCCCCTGAAATTTAGGAACAGGCCGTCCGGCCTGTTTTACTGGAAAAATCAGAATTCTCATCAAGTCCTCCAATTTTCCAAAATACCCAAAAACCTCCTGAAATTGAGAAACAGTCCGGCCGGTCCGTTTTACAAATTCACCCTATAAATACAAGGGCTGTCAAATTCGAAAAGGGGTGGAAAAATATTAACTCTCTCAAAAAACCCCACGGTTCTAAGCTATTCTACCCCCTCCCGAGCCCCGTTTTGTCTCGATTTGCATGAAAATCCCATTTTCCGACCAAACACAAACTAAATCGCCTCGAAACACCCTCTCAAACACTCAAACCGTATCCCGTATACGTAAACCAAGTCAAAGAGTCAACCCCTAGCCATAGGTAACACACTCTCTCTAAAAACTAGTTTCACCTCGATTTACGCGTCAAACGCTATTCGGTCGAAACTTTCAAAATGTAGACGTAACGGCGTCTACGGGGCCCAATACGTTTTACCCCTTAATCATCTTCTCTCCCGTAAGAGAAGTAATTTCGGGTTAAAACAGCGTTTCGGTCCGGTTTTGTACGCTTATGTCATTTATAGTCCGGATCGTTTGATCCGTCGATTCGCTTTTTACCGTCCGAACCGTTTGGTTCGTGATCGTCATTTACAAAATCCGGATCGTTTGATCCGTCGATATCTTCATTTAATTTTCATACCTTTACAACTCCGAGCCGTTTGGCTCATCGATCGCATCTTTACTGTCCGGATCGTTTGATTCCGTTGATAGCGCACTTTAAATACTGTCATTTACAAGTCCGATCCGTTCGGTTCGTGATAGTATTTACTTATAAAAGTTCGAGTCACAAAACGACTCGTTAATCGCATGTCATTTAATACCTCTTTTCATAAAATTGGTAACAATGTAATGCTCAGTTCAAAACCGGAGTTCGTCATTCGAACCCCGTTTTCAAAAACAACGCAAAATCGACGTTTGGCATCCAAACGCTCATTTCCGGCTCAAAACCCGACGTTTGACATTCAAACGATCTTTTCACTAAAATCAACGTTTGACATTCAAACTAAAGATTTAAAGTTCATCATTCGAATCCCGTTTTCAAAACAACGCAAAATCGACGTTTGGCATCCAAACGCTCATTTTCGACTCAAAACCCGACGTTTGACATTCAAACGATCTTTTCATTAAAATCAATGTTTGACCTCCAAACTAAAGATTTAAGCTCGTCCTTCGAACCCTCTTTTTCAAAACTCAAAACCGACGTTTGTCATTCAAACGCTCGTTTTTTCAACGTTTGTCATTCAAACCAAGGTTAAAGCTTGTAATTCAAGCCCCTTTTCAAAAATGCAACACACACACACACGCACACAATTTTGAGAAAGGTAGAAAGACTCGTCATACGAGGCATTTCAGGTGATCTCAACATACTCTTCCCGAAACGTAACGTGACCTCCGAACCTAACAATCTCTGGTCCTAAAAAGCCTTTTGTCAAGTTTTGGCTACCAATCAAAACGTTCCAATTTTCAAAGCCTTTTGTCAAGTTTTGGCTACCAATCAAAACGTTCAAACTTTCAAAGCCTTTTCCAAGTTTTGGCTACCAATTAAAACGACCACCCCCTTTTTCAAACTCAGCCATTCTCAATGTTTGGGCTCATAATACAAAACCGTGTGGCGACTCCTCCCTCTCTCCAGAAGCGAGGTCCCAAAGGTCCGCGAAATGCCACTCGCCGCGCGTGATCCGGGTAATTTCAGTTGGCGACTCTGCTGGAGAAAAAGAACAATGTTTTTCAAAACTACCGTTGTTTTAAAAATATTCAATGGGTCAAACTTTCATTTACCCTTCCTCGTTTTTGTGTGCGTGTGTTGATCAAAACATCGAACTGTTTTCGAAACAAAAATAAAAGAAAAAAGATGTTTCTTTTTCATCTCATCCAAAATCATAACATGTTCGTGCATTTCCGTTCATACTTGATTTTCATGCTATATTTTGAACTGCACATATATTATTTAAAACACATTCTGTAAACCTCTGTACACCGCATGCTACGCGCACTTGCTGCCTCGGTACACTGCACACTACGACCCTCAACCCGGGATGACCGTTCAGTTGCAGCTTGATTGGTCTGCCAGACACCTTTCGAGCGCGCACGGGGTCGTCCCAAACAACCCATCCTAGCCTGTGTAATCCATGCACTCTTTGTGTCACACTTCGTCCAAGACCTTAGTTGGTTTTTGGCTTAGTTCGTGTCATAAAGCCTAAGTGTATGCTTTTACGCTGATCTCCCTCACAAGTCAAGCTTAAAAGTTGAGATCGAAGGTCGTTCTCGACCCGAAGTCTTAGCTTTTCAGCCTTTACTTTGACGCGGAGCCACGCTAAAAACATACCCGAAGGTTCAATGTGACACCATGTCATCAAACCCTCAACGTATGCACCACGCCAGCCACAACTTGGCCAACACCAAAAGCTAAGGCCCCTCGCGCAAGCGAGTCAGGAGAGGTCATGCCGAAATTTCGGCACGAATTTTGCCTTAACTTAAGGACGTTGACTTCGACCGTGACCCGCATGTCACATACGTTGAAAGTTTACATGACCAGCTAGCCTTAAGTTCACTTTTTCTTTTGTCGGTGGAACTCGCTTGCCTTATACCCTCGCTCGGGATTGTCCGTCCCTGGAGGACGATTTATAGGTGAAAAACGAGGGGCTTATAAACGTAGTGACGAGATCCACTGATTTGAGCCCTAGGTTAGTTGCGAAAAAGAAGACACGATCTTTTCCAACCAATTAGGACTCTGAGAAAATGCATTTTAAGTAAACATTAATTGGTAACTGCACATTGCACAAGCCCGAAACCCTGAGCCAAATACCCTTTCCGAAACCTAAACCCTGCCTTTCGTTCTCTGCAGCGACCAGAAAGTGGTTTAGAATTCCAGGTCAGCGCCTCGCCAGAATTGCAGTTACGGCCGCATCAGACAGTTCTTCAGTTCCCTCAGTTCCTTCAGCCAGACTTTCTGAAATGTCAAGCTCACTTAGAAATCGTGATGGGAACGGAACCCCGCCACCGGTAACAGATATGACACTGGAAGAAGCCATCTAGGCCTGTGAGGTTCACAAAAGGCAGAAAGAAGATCAACAGAATTTCGTGGTACAGCTTCTGAATGAGCGAGGTATAGCAGCTATCCCCCAGCTAGACGGTACTTTCATCCTGATCGAGGACGACGAGCCCTCTCGATCAACTCCTCAAACCTTCAACCAGGTTTCTCCCCCGCCAAATTACGGGATTCCTTTAACCAAGGAAACAGCCGACCGAGGCTCCATGTTGCCACCTCTCAAGGTACCCCCGCCATATACGGCCAAGCCAGTACTACTCCCATCACTCAGTACAACCAGCGCACCGCTAGACCATCTCAAACAGATGTCAATATCCTCCAATGCCCTCCCGGGTTCAACCCATTGCCTATACATGAACCTCAAAACACCGGGGACAAACCCCGATATAGTCCAGAAAAGGCCCCCATATATCCACATATATCAAGCCTCCTACCTCCAATTACTGCCGCTCATATGGCAGCACCCGGCACCGAGCCTCAAAATCCACCACTAGACCCAGCCTTGGCCTAGATGGTCGAACAAATGAAAGACCTGAAAGTTAGCATAGGCAGCTCAAAGCAAGAAACACTCAGATCCACGGATCCAGGAATGGTCACGCCTCTCCCTGCCAAGTTCAGAATGCCAAAAATGGACCGATTCAACAGAACCAAATGTCCACAGACGCATGTTGACACCTACGTTCTCGGCATGAGAGAAAAGGGAGAAACCCTCCAGCAAATGGCCGATCATTTCCAGCATACTCTCAAGAGTTCTGCGTTACGGTGGTTCCTAAGGGTCAAGCCTGCAGATCGCCATACCTGGGATCAGATCAGCAATATCTTCCTAGAGCGGTACAGATCCAACCTGGAGTGGGAAACAAGTCGTGAGGATTTAATCACCACCGAGCAGAAAACAGATGAAATCATTGGAGAATTCTACAAGAGGTGGAGTTGGAAACTCTCCGAAATCATGGAGCCACTCTCCAAAGACGAATAGATGCGGATCTTCAAGTCCTGCTTGAGGCCGTCCATCAGAACGCTCATCAGCCATCACTTCTTTCCATATCTCCGAGCCATGGTCAATGCCGGCTCACAATTCGAAAAGGATCTCAAAGAAAAGCTGGCTACAGTACAGCCGTACAGATACATATCAGCAGCTACATTCAATCCTGCACCGGCCCCCGATAAAGGGAAAGATACTTCTGTCAACTACATCCATCAGGGACAACAGTCAAGCAACAGAAACCCGGCCCTGCAAAGCAACAACTCCCCCACGAAGCAGCCTTCCGTACGCTTCGACAAGCTGGATATGCCTCTGAGTAAGATGCTGGAAGGGTTGATCAAAGAAGGCCTCCTCAAGCCCGTTGAAAACTACAAACCCAAGAATCCTGTAGTCAATGCCGACAAAAGCAAGTACTGTACCTTCCACCAATATCACGGGCACACAACTGACAACTGCCTGGGGTTACGGTATGAGATCCAGAATTTGATATAGGAGGGAAAATTGGAGCGTCCTCGTGGACCATATACATTTAGAAACCCTTTTCCGAACAACAACAGTATAAACTCCATCGAGTGGGTGCCAAAAAAGATTGCCACAGAGCCAACTCCTCCGCCTCTTCCAGCCAAGCCCTCATCAGGCATTCACATCTGTTACGACGTATGTGATTGCTCTGAATGCCTTAAGTATGAGTTCTAGGACATGATCAGGGGCAATCCCCCCAGAAAGCAGAATAAACAGTCTTCTCAGCAAAAAATGAAAGAAAGGTATGAAGCCGGAGACACCAGTGACGAGTGTCGAATTGCGTCAAAAAAAAAATTCCGACTCAAACTACCTACAATTGATTTGTAGATAGGGTAAGTAGGGTCGAACCACCGAGACACGTATTCAAAGTAGAAAAATTATTGCTAGGACAAAGATTTAATAAAAACGAGGATTTTGTTGTTTTCAAAACTAATGCTATTGAAGAAAAAAACTAAATTTGTATAGAAGAGATTTTTATAATAATATAAAATGAAATTCCCGGGATTGGGTTCACAATTATGCTCAAATTTCAATAATCATCAATCAAAGTATACTCGGGGTTCGTTCTTACGAAATTATGATTGGGACACTTAGGCGGGTGATTTGCAATCAAGTGTTTCCAATTAATCTATTCCCTTGGCCCGTTCATAGATTAATTAGAAACCCATTTAGAAAAGAAGAACAACAAGAACCACAATTCTTATGAATCTTTTGACGGGGATTCAACAAATTGTCATTATCAAGCAAAGACTAATTACAATTGAGAATTTGGCGGTTCACAATTATAATTCAAGATCATTCAAGAACACATATGGCATGCAACATAGATATTCCAAAATTCCATTAAAAACTACTTGATAATCCCAAGTCTAAAATGAAAATGATGAAAATTAAAACTTAAAACATAAAATTGTTACCTCCAATCCCAAGAATTAGGTGTTTAGCTATCCATGAAAAACAAGATAAAAACCCAAGAAAATGTAAAAAGAAAAAAGAAAAAAAAATGATAATCTGATTCCAAAGAATTGTCTGTAAAAAAAACAATTGCTGCCCTTAATATATTCCTAGGTTTGCCAAGAACATGAACAGTCACCACCGTGATTTTCACATGAACAGTCTCCATGAAGCCCAAGTCACCAGGCCCAAACTTAGGCGCAACTGTTGTTGGCCGGCCAATGCTGCTCCTTGGCCCTAACTGCTTGAAATCCTCGGCCAGCCTTCCCTTTTTGCCTTGCAATCCTTCGGCCAGGTCATCTCCCTTGGCCGGCCACTTGCTTCAGCAGCCTTGTTTTGTGCCAATTAGTATTCGGTTCGTCCCATAATTACACCGTCGCCTTTTTTCGCATTTTGGACATTATAAAAATTTCGATTGCACTTTCCAACCTTGAACTTCCATATTTCCACTCTGCCCCGGACTTTATTTAACCAATTTTTTTTCTCAATTTTCCAAAATTGCAATAAGGTCCCTGAACTTCCAAAAATTACAGTTTGGCCCTCGAACTTCCAAAGTGGGCACAAAATGCTTCTAATTTGCTCATTCTTCACTTGGACCCCTGAAAACTAAATAAACACTAAAAACACCCATTAAAACACACAAAACCCAAGGATTAAGCTAAGAATAAGTTCATAAAGTATTAAATGGATGAGTGTAAAACTCACTCATCAAATACCCCCAAACTTAAACATTTGCTAGTCCTCGAGCAAACACTAAAATAAACTATATACAATATAAAACTAAACTGACACAAAACTAAAACAAATTACTATACCCGATAATTAACTATGTTCCCACATTCTTGCATGTTCCACAATTGCATAAATCACAAATTACCATCAACCGCGGGATAAAATACCTTTAACTATACAAGTATCAATATATTTTCCCATTAATTATGTTATCTTACTTAATCATTATACTCATGCCATACATCTCTATGTGTGAATATCATCTCTCCCTTTGTTTTCAAACAAAATCTATTTTTATAAAGCTAAGTACACCAATCATCTTTTATTTTCTTGACTTTATCTATCAAAAAGCAACACTTCAAAAAAAAAAAACAAATCATGAGTACTCCCTCGAATTTAACAACATAACAATTACTTACACCCCCCCAAACTTGATCATTTAAGCACATTACATTAAGATCTTCTACCGTTCAAGTAGGGAACACTGCAGCAGCGAACTCCATGCCCCTAGTACTAGGTAGAGATTCATTACTTTATACTCCTATTTTGCAAGGAAGCATCATCGCAGTGAACGTCGTGCCCCGAGCTACTTTAGGAATATTTATTTAAAGGTTTGAGAGTTAGACACTTCGGTATCGAGCTTGGATCATGGCGGTAAAGCTCTTCCTCCATAACGTTACTGCATACCCAAAAATCTGGTTAAGCTAGAATAATCCCTAACCAATTAATCTACGCGTCTGGAGGTATCACCGAGTATCAGTTGAATTGCCACTGCTCTCATTCCCCTTCCATTTGATTTCACTTACATTTATACAAGACAACAAGGGGGTGTCACATCACATTATTCCATACACATCTAAGGAGTACCCTTATTTTGATTTTCATGATGTTGCTATTTAGTCAACAAATTCAATAAATTAAAAGATGATGGTGTACTATAAACTTGATAAAAGAGACCAAATTATCAACAAAGAAATTATTAACAAGACTAATTATAAGATTTATGACACAACTATAACCTTTAAGAAACATAAGAAAATTAATCGAAAATATACCAAGCCTTGCATATACAGATTATCACACCACATTATCCTCATTAGCGATCACAAAAGAGCACATGCAATTATGGGGAACACCAAGAATGTTAACAAAACTTTTGACTATACAAGAAAAGGACATAGCTAACTACTTTTTTTTTTCATTTTCATTTTATTTTCATTTGTTTTCATTTTTTTTCATTAAAACTAACCTAAGAAACACCAACACAAAGTATATACATTTCCCACCCACAAACTTAATATGCACATTGTCCATAATGTGAATAAAAAAAACATAAATAAAAAGGATGAGATACTTACAAAGTCAATCAGACGGGAGACCCGCACTACGGGCAATGTTCTTCACCCGTGCATCCACCTTCTCACAAAAACACAACAATGTCGGATCAAATAATCTCAACCTAGGCTTATCCCTATACTTCCCCATACTCTGTACCACTCAAAAGCCAAATCCCCATCCCCTTTCTTAGCCGCCAGGATACAAACTGCAGTGATTGTGGCTTCATTCGGTTCGACTTTGCTAGACAACATATGGTCAAAAATGCGAACACCCTGATCGATTGACAACTTTTTTATTGATTCTGAGGTAATAGAATTGAGCATATGTAAAGTAGGATATTGATGTGGGATTGATTGAGATTGATTTTGTGGGTGAGGGAAGATTCGTAGAGGGAAATTGCGCCAGACAGGTCCTGGTTCTTGCAAAAGATTTGGAGATCAGAATGGAGTTTCGAAGATGGGTCTAAATTCTTTTTCTGTTTCTTTTTCTTGATCATGGAGTTTGAGAGGTTTGAAGGTTTGGGGATTTACATGGCTGCCGGGAAGGATTTTGCTGAATCGGAGAGAGTTAGGAGTGGAGAGGGTTAGGGTTTGGCTGGATTTGGGAAGGATTTTGGCCGGAATTTTTTGCTGAATTGGGGTTTTGATTGGAACTGGTAACAGGAAGAAAAGAGGGAGGGGGAGCGGCAGAGAGAGGGAAGGAGCTGGAACGTGGTGGAGGGGAACAGGGCTGGAACAGGGAATTGAAAGGTTGTGGACCTTTCATTTTCAATTTCATTTTTTTTTGCAAATGACCTTTGTGCCCCCGCTCCATGGTAGCCACTTTTGATCAGCAACATTTGTGTGATCACACACATTTTTGGCATGGGCACACAAACAAGGCATAGACATTCCACAACAAGGCTGACATTTGCGTGGTCACACAAAGTTTTTGTGTGATTGCACCAAACTCCCTTATCAATCCCTTTTCTTAGCATTGATTTGTAACAATAAAATCTGCACACCACTACAAAATTAAAACCAAAGCATAATATCCACCAAAATAATAAAACTAAATTAAAATAATTAAAACAAAATAAATTAAAATAAATTGACTCAACTTTTTTTTTTATATAAAAGACATGAAAACGAAAGACACGACTTTTTTTTTTAATTGAAAACATTTGAATGAAAACAATGAAATCTAAGCTAAGAAACTTTACACCCCCAAACTTAATTATTACTTTGTCCTCAAAGTGATTGATGGATGTGATTTTACCCATCAAAAGATATATTTCCTAGCTTATTTGATGCTCGAAACCTTGGAAATTTAATGTATTTTGTACTAGTTTGAAAGTACAGGGGTTGAAGTGCAATTACTGACAAAACGGAGGATTGGAGCGTACTTTGGAAGTTTTTGGATCAAATTGAAATTCTGAAAAGCGGAGGACTAAACTGAAATTATGAAGTTCCAGGGCCAAATTGGAAATCTTGGAAATTCAGGGACTAAACTGGAAATGTGGAAATTTTGGAGGAATTTGATTTATAAAAATTCATGGGCTAAAGTGAAAAATAAAATCTCAAAGAGCGAGGTGCAAAAGAATTTTTTATAATGATTAAAGTGCAACGGTACAATAGCAAGACGGAACGAATACCAAATGGTCCAAAACAAAGGCAGCAAATTGGGGCAAAGGAAACAGGCAATGGCGGGCCAAGGCTTGAAACATGGGGTTGCTGGGCGAGGAAAGCTTTTGTGCTGGGCCCAGGCAGAATTGATTTGGGCCTGGGCCAAGGAAAAATGGGCGGCCGCAGATTCAAGGCTGGGCGGCCGCACAAATGCAGTATTCTGGCCGAGGTTTCTTCTGTATACATGGGCAGGCGATGGGCCAAGCATGGGCGACCGTCCACAAAGTTTCAGCAACGGATTTAATTCCGTCACAAATAAGGAAAACGTGATTTTCAACATATTTGCACAGAATCAGTGACGGATTTCGGGAGATTTTCTAATTGGACTAGGATTTTGACCATAATTTATTTCCAAAAAGGATTTCTACCTCCCTCCTCCTATAAAAACAACTCTAGACTAGTTTTTGTATTATCTCTCATCTTTGAATCTTTTGGATCTTTTAATCTTTTGATTTTTCTTATTCTCTCTATATATTTTCTTTCTCCTAAACAAATTACAATTTCTTTGTACAAGATTGAAGGGTTTAATTCAAGGTTTGAGGTATTGATTTTAATGGCCCTTCGAGGCTAAATTCTTTAGTTTGCGGATTGGTAGTAACACATATTAGATCTTTATGCTAAAGTTTTAATTCTTCCTATCTCTTTTTCATTCTTGTTCTTCTCAACATTCTTAACCATTGTTCTTGAGATCAAATGTGTTGACCTAGCGGAATACCTTTGACCTCTTTAATTTATTTGGGTATGAATTATTGCACTAGCGTGGATGGTTTGTAATTTGACCATTGTTGAGAAGAATAGATTCAAATGAGGACCTAGCGAAAATCAAACGAATCTAGGTTCCATTGTTCTTAAGCTTTTAATTGAATTCTTGAATGTTTATATTGACCTAGCGGAATTTATGAACAAGATAGAATTATTAGGGTTCTAATGTTTTATTGACCAAGCGGAATATATAAACATCTTAACCCTATATTTTTGTGAACGAACCCAAGAATGAGATTGAATTATGTTTACATGATTTAAATAGCATAAAGTGATAATATGTTGTGAATCAAATCCGTGAACTATTTCTTAATCCTTGATTTATTTCCTTGTTTTGTTTATTTTATTTGCTTTCTTAGTTTAATAATTCAACCAATCAAAACCCCCTTTTCCTTTATTTCTCTTCACACTACTTAAATCAATTTGTTCAACACACAAATCTCTGTGGATTCGACCCTTGGTTGTGCATACTACTACATCGGTAACTACTACACTTGTTGTGTATTTTATTACAAGATGATTTTTATCCATCAAGTTTTTGGTGCCGTGATATATGGTCCAAAACAAAGGCAGCAAATTGGGGAAAAGGAAACAGGAAATGGCCGGCCAAGGCTTGAAACATGGGGTTGCTGGTCGAGGAAAGCTTCTGTGCTGGGCCAAGGCAGAATTGATTTGGGCCTGGGCCAAGGAAAAATGGGCGGCCGCTGATTCAAGGCTGGGCGGCCGCACAAATGTAATATTCTGGCCGAGGTTTCTTCTGTATACATGGGCAGGCGATGGGCCAAGCATGGGCGACCGCCCACAATGTTTCAGCAACGGATTTAATTCCGTCACAAATAAGGAAAACATGATTTTCAACAAATTTGCACAGAATCAGTGACGAATTTCGGGAGATTTTCTAATTGGACTAGGATTTTGACCATAATTTATTTCCAAAAAGGATTTCTACCTCCCTCCTCCTATAAAAACAACCCCAGACTAGTTTTTGTATTATCTCTCATCTTTGGATCTTTTGGATCTTTTAATCTTTTGATTTTTCTTATTCTCTCTATATACTTTCTTTCTCCTAAATAAATTACAATTTTTTTGTACAAGATTGAAGGGTTTAATTCAAGGTTTGAGGTATTTATTTTAATGGCCCTTCGAGGCTAAATTCTTTAGTTTGCGGATTGGTAGTAACACATATTAGATCTTTATGCTAAAGTTTTAATTCTTCCTATCTATTTTTCGTTCTTGTTCTTCACAACATTCTTAACCATTGTTCTTGAGATCAATTGTGTTGACCTAGCGGAATACCTTTGACCTCTTGAATGTATTTGGGCATGAATTATTGCGCTAGCGTGGATGGTTTGTAATTTGACCATTGTTGAGAAGAATAGATTCAATTGAGGACCTAGCGGAAATCAAATGAATCTAGGTTCCATTGTTCTTAAGCTTTTAATTGAATTCTTGAATGTTTATATTGACCTAGCGGAATTTATGAACAAGATAGAATTATTAGGGTTCTATTGTTTTTATTGACCTAGCGAAATATATAAACATCTTAAACCTATATTTTTGTGAACGAACCCAAGAATGAGATTGAATTATGTTTACATGATTTAAATAGCATAAAGTGATAATATGTTGTGAATCCAATCCGTGAACTATTTCTTAATCCTTGATTTATTTCCTTGTTTTGTTTATTTTATTTGCTTTCTTAGTTTAATAATTGAACCAATCAAAACCCCCTTTTCCTTTGTTTCTCTTCACACTAATTAAATCAATTTGTTCAACACACAAATCTCTGTGGATTCGACCCTTGCTTGTGCATACTACTACATCGGTAACTAGTACACTTGCTAGGTATTTTATTACAAGAGAATTTTTATCCATCAAGTTTTTGGCGCCGTTGCCGGAAATTTGTTGTGATTTGAACAAGTTTATTTTGTTAGTGTATTGTAAATATTTTCTTTTATTAGTTTCTTATTAAGTTTAAATAATTTTCTTTCTTTTTCTAGTTGTTTAAAAATTAAAGGTCATGCATGAATCACATTCTAATTAGAAGTTGGTCAGGCAAGTAAAACAATTAATTGCTTTGTTTAATGCAAAAAGTGTTTCGCCTAGTGCCAATATAATACAAGATGTATGCTCCTGTTGGGGATTATACTCTCATGCTACTAATGATTGTCCGTCTAGGACATATTTTCATGAGTATTCTCCACAGATGCAAGAAAAGAGTTCATTCCACCCATGGCAACAACAATATGATTATTACCCCAATTGTTATACACAACAGAGGGAAAACCACTCAAGCCGGGCATGGAACAATTAAGAGCCACATTATTATGATCCACCGTAACCTAAAAAGCAATCATGGGAAGAGGCTCTAACAAGATTGAAGGAGGAAAATCGTCAACAAAAACAACAATTTGGTGCAACCATGGATAGGTTGGAAGCACAAGTGACTAAAATATTAGAAGCATTGAGAGGTTGTGAGCGAGATGCTAGTTCTATCCAACTTGAACGTTATGAATGAGAGGACGCTTCCATTAATGACGAACTACCGATTATCTCTCCGTCTCATGCTAGTGATGTTGTGGTTGTTGATGAAGATGTTGAGTGTGAAGAAGTGTGGTGAAAGAGAAATTAAAAGATGACGAGGGCGTTAATGTTGATGAGGTTGGGCCAGACCAAATTGACGAACAAAGCCTCAAAGAAGACCTTCTCCATCCCATCGAAAGTGTGAAAGATTTTGCCTCCATAATTTTTGTACCTCTCCCTATTTTTGAGGGTGAAGAAAGTGGCAAAAATTTGAAAGAGAAGAAGCCCAAAAAGCTGAAGCGTTAAAGATTTTCTTGGGCACTAAATGATTTTATGATGCAAGGAATATATATGGGGCATGAACTGAAAATAAGGACCCGCGAAACCATGAAGTGGGCCAAAGGACGGAAGGTGAAGTCCAAACGGGAGCAACGGTCGGGCTAACAACCTTAACCAAATGCGCTAATTGGGAGGCAACCCAAGTAGGTACGTTTTATTTGCTTTATTTATTTGCTTTGTTGTGTCATATCTTCCTTTGAACCCAAGGCATGTTTTTGTTCTCTTTGCTATGAGGACATAGCATGTTTTGAGTTTGGGGATAGATATCTCTCCGAGTTTGTGGGTTTATAGGGGAGTGTATATAGTGTCACCCTCCAAAAACTTCCAAAGTACGCTCCAATATGGGGATATAATTGCATTGAAACATGTAAAGTATGATTTATCAACCTTTCACTTCCATATGATTTTTCTTGATCATTGTTACCAATTTAGGAGACCTTTATAGGATCACTTTGGCATTCTCGGGGTCCCTAGAACATGTTTGCATGACTATCAATAACACATCAATTAGGCTATTCGGGAAGTGATATTTGGCTATTTTCTTTGAACCATATTTGTGAGCCTTTAACTTTCTCGACACTTATATAAAATTTTCCTCTAGAACCCCTTTTGAGCTTGAAAAAGAATGGAATCTCTCACAAAAGTGGGAGGTTATCTTAGACCACCATTCGCCTTCATTTGTACCCTCATTGTCCTACCCTTTTTAACTTATACACTATTTTTCTCACATTTTCAAGAAAGTGAAACTAGGGAATGAATGAGAATCGCGGGGGATGTTTGAAAATCAAGGGTTGAGTGGAAAGTGGTCATGAAAAGAAAGAAAAGGGTCATGTTATGTAATGAAAGGAGGGGCTTGAGCAAAAAATATTGAATGCACATTTTTCGTGATATATTTGTGCAAAGAAAAGAAAAAAAATGATGAAAAAAAAAAGCCGAGCCCTCTTTAATGTTGAAGTGGAAAGTGACCCAAAAAGGAAAGAAAGGTGATCAATCCCAAGTTTGAAAGTATACAAAATTATAAGTTTGGGGGTTAAATCAAGGGTTTGGCATGGAGCGGAGTGATAAATTTTAATGGGAGGATGTATGATGAAGACTTCTTATTTTCACTTGCTTGACTTCGTATGTCCTTGACTTCTTTTGGAACCGTGAACCTTACCCGCGTTTTACGGGATACATTATAAGCCATAAAGCCATATTTGATCCCTAAAGAGTAGCTGGGTTGACAGTTTTGTTTAAATATGCAATGAGTGTCCTTGTGAAATTTCATCTTATTATCAATGATTTAGAGCATGTGGTTAGTGACCCTATAAAATATCTTATTTTGGTGACAATGATCTCCCATATTTCATTCATCTTTCATTATGTGGTGGAGAATTGTAAGTTAGATGCATCCATGTATTTATAGTCCCATGTTCATGATAATTCTTGTAGATTATGTGTGTTGTAAATATCTAAGACTTGTTGTGCAAACGGCTTATGAAATGAATTGAACAATCCCAAAAATATTTTCTTTTGTTTTAATTAATTAGTTAGTATTTATTTTGTTTTAGTTTTGTTTTACTCGAGGACGAGCAAAAGATAAGTTTGGGGGTATTTGATGGATGTGATTTTACCCATCCAAAAGATATATATCCTAGCTTATTTGATACTCGAAACATTGGGAATTTAATGTATCTTGTAGTGTTTTGAAATTACAGGGGTTGAAGTGCAATTACTGACAAAACGGAGGATTGGAGAGTACTTTGGAAGTTTTTGGATCAAATTGCAATTCCGAAAAGCGGAGGACTAAACTGAAATTATGAAGTTCGAGGGCCAAATTGGAAATCTTTGAAATTCAGGGACTAAACTGGAAATGTGGAAATTTTGGAGGAATTTGATTTATAAAAATTCATGGGCTAAAGTGAAAATAAAATCTCAAAGAGCGAGGTGCAAAAGAAATTTTTATAATGATTAAAGTGCGACGGTACAATAGCGAGACGGAACGAATACCAAATGGTCCAAAACAAAGGCAGCAAATTGGGGCAAAGGAAACAGGCAATGGCCGGCCAAGGCTTGAAACATGGGGTTGCTGGCCGAGGAAAGCTTCTGTGCTGGGCCAAGGCTGAATTGATTTGGGCCTGGGCCAAGGAAAAATGGGCGGCCGCTGATTCAAGGCAGGGCGGCCGCACAAATGCAGTATTCTGGCCGAGGTTTCTTCTGTATACATGGGCAGGCGATGGGCCAAGCATGGGCGACCGCCCATAAAGTTTCAGCAACGGATGTAATTCCGTCACAAATAAGGAAAACGTGATTTTCAACAGATTTGCACAGAATCAGTGACGGATTTCGGGAGATTTTCTAATTGGACTAGGATTTTGACCATAATTTGTTTCCAAAAAGGATTTCTACCTCTCTCCTCCTATAAAAACAAACCTAGACTAGTTTTCGTATTATCTCTCATCTTTGGATCTTTTGGATCTTTTAATCTTTTGATTTTTCTTATTCACTCTATATATTTTCTTTCTCCTAAACAAATTACAATTTCTTTGTACAAGATTGAAGGGTTTAATTCAAGGTTTGAGGTATTTATTTTAATGGCCCTTCGAGGCTAAATTCTTTAGTTTGCGGATTGGTATTAACACATATTAGATCTTTATGCTAAAGTTTTAATTCTTCCAATCTCTTTTTCGTTCTTGTTCTTCTCAACATTCTTAACCATTGTTCTTGAGATCAATTGTGTTGACCTAACGGAATACCTTTGACCTCTTGAATTTATTTGGGTATGAATTATTGCACTAGAGTGGATGGTTTGTAATTTGACCATTGTTGAGAAGAATAGATTCAATTGAGGACCTAGCGGAAATGAAACGAATCTAGGTTCCATTGTTCTTAAGCTTTTAATTGAATTCTTGAATGTTTATATTGACCTAGCGGAATTTATGAACAAGATAGAATTATTAGGATTCTAATGTCTTTATTGACCTAGCGGAATATATACATCTTAACCCTATATTTTTGTGAACGAACCCAAGAATGAGATTGAATTATGTTTACATGACTTAAATAGTATAAAGTGATAATATGTTGTGAATCCAATTCGTGAACTATTTCTTAATCTTTGATTTATTTCCTTGTTTTGTTTATTTTATTTGCTTTCTTAGTTTAATAATTCAACCAATCAAAACCCCCTTTTCCTTTGTTTCTCTTCACACTAATTAAATCAATTTGTTCAACACACAAATCTCTTTGGATTCGACCCTTGCTTGTGCATACTACTACATCGGTAACTAGTACACTTGCTAGGTATTTTATTACAAGAGAATTTTTATCCATCAGTGATGAAAACAAAGGAACAATTAACTTTAAAGGAACTACAAATTAGACTACTCACCTTGGGTTGCCTCCCAAGTAGCGCTTTTGTTTAACGTTGTTTGCTCGACTGAATGACCTTCTCTCCAATTACGGATCTTTCAACTCAACCCATTCAACCTCCCTTGCTTTTGGAACTCCATCTATGTATGGCTTCACTCCTTGTCCACCCAATTGCGGACTTATGCCGCTTCAACACATCAAGCAACTTTCTTTCCTGCAATTCTGTTAAATCCGCGGCAATAATAACAGGCAAAGAATCACAACTACCAAGAAAAACATACTTCAAGCTAGACGGAAGTTGTTTAAGTTCTAACTTGGGAGGAAAGACAATAGACGGTAAATGCTTAGGCTTAAAATTACCTAAATATTCCATAGGAACCTTTTCAGTAACTTAGGCTTAAAATTACCTAAATATTCCACAGGAACCTTTTCAGTAACTTCCTCCGTAACATCCATATCAGCAAGAATGGCCCTCGCCTCATTTTTATCAAACACACCTTCCGTAACTAACTCATACACAAACTCAGACACAAGAGAGCTCTCAAAATCAAGCTCAAGTAACAGAGAATTATCAGAACTATCACAAAAGAGACATTAATTGACATCATATGGCTTTTTCATGGAATCAAAAATAGAGAAGTTAACAATTTCATCCATGACTGTCAAGGACTAACTTCCATCTTTCACATTAATTACCACATTTGCGGTAGCCATAAATGGTTTCCCAAGCAAAATAGGAACATCATTCACACCACTAGCCTCTCTCTCCATATCAAGAACCACAAAGTCAACCGGGATAATCAATTTATCAATTTGAACTAAAACATCTTCTACTACTCCCTTAGGATATTTGACCGAACGGTCAGCAAGTTACAAAGTCATAGTAGTAGGTTTTAGTTTTCCTAACCCAGGCTCAACAAACAAAGAATACGGCAGCAAGTTAATGCTAGCTCCTAAATCTAACATTGCCCTCACTTTCTTAGAGTCCCCCAAAGAAATCATAACATTAAAACTACCGGGGTCTTTAAGCTTAGGAGGTAAATCTTTTTCAAAAACAGCACTGACTTGGTCCGAAACCAAAAATTTTTCATTCGGTGCATAATTTCTTTTATTAGTGCTCAATTCCTTGAAAAATTTAGCATATGAAGGAATATTCTTAATCACATTGAGCAACGGTAAATTTACATTCACCTTAGAAAGAATGTCATACAACTCTTTAAATTGTGTTTCAACCTTATTCTTGACCAATCTACTAGGGAAAGGGATAGGAGGAACATATGGCTTAAGGGTTGGAGTTAGAAGTTTCTCATCGGGAGTCACTTCAACTTGTTCCTCCGCCCCAACTTCATTCTCATGCAAATTAATACTATCTAAAGGAGAAGGAGAAGAGTGTACCTCCTGAAGAGTCTTACCACTCCTCAGGGTGACGACCTTAGCTTGTTCCGGTTGACTTGGAAGTGTACCTGGAGTGTGCTTTTGAAGTGCCTCGGCAATTTGACCAAGCTGATTCTCAAGCTTTTTCATTGAAGCTTCTTGGTTCCCCATTCTTTGGTCAATGGCCACCTGATTTTGTTGCGAGGCCACAATAAACTTTTGCAAAGTTTCCTCCACACTTAGCCTTGCAGGCCCCTTGTTGCTGCGGTTGTGGCATCTGTGGTTGGTATTGTTGCTGAAACTGACCTTGCCCTTGATTTCCTCCCCATGAAAAGTTGGGATGATTCCTCCAACCCGGATTGTAAGAGTTGGAAATGGATCATTTCGCACTCTTGGTTGGAAAGAATTTATTGCGTTGGCTTGCTCAAGAAATTCTGGAAATTGATCTCGCAATGGACACCCCATAATATCGTGGGTATTTAAATTACAAATTATGCAACGTGTGCCCGAACTACTCTCTCCTTGACTTAGACCTTGAACTTGACCTTGAACTTGACCTTGACCCGTCATCATCCCCATGAAGTTCTTCATTTGTGAAGTCAATGCCGAAACTTGTTGTGCTAACATATCATTGGACTCGACCTCATAAACACCTCTACTACCTCCTCTCACACTTTTCTGTTGTGAATTCATGCCAAGTCTCTCATACAAAGCTTTTGTTTCATCCATTGTTTTCTCACCCATAGCACCCCTTGCTGCATTATCCACTTGTGCATGACCTTGTTGAGTTAACCCATCGTAGAAATCTTGATTTAAAAGGGCTAAAGGAAACCCGTGATGAGGACACTGAACCAACAACATCTTGAATCTATCTCAAGCTTCATGAAAAGCTTCACCATGATCTTTATTGAAAGACATTATATTGGACCTCAAATCGGATGTCTTTTGATGAGAATAGAACTTTGCCATGAACTTGTTGTAAACATCCGTCCAAGTGCTGAGAGAGGCAGGAGCAAGTGCCATAAACCATGTCTTGGCAGCATCTTTCAAAGTATAAGCAAAGCACCTCATTCTCAATTCCTCTTCGGTTAGTTGCCCCAATGGAAAACCTTGCACTGTGCTATAGAAATCTCGCATAAAGGTTATTGGGTCCTCCGATGCCATCCCATGGAATGAAGGAAGCATGTTGAAATGAAGGTTCTTAAACTCATAGTTCCTTGCCGCTTGTGGGAGCACGATGCACGATGGTGGCGGTTCAATCACAGGACAAGCAAAATCACCCATCATCTGTGGTGGGTTATCTTCCGCCATTTTAATTTCCTCTTCCGAGTTAGTATTCTCAGACTGTTCAGAATAAACTGACTCACTTTCTGTATCACTTGGTTCTGGTTGCTTTCTCTTGTTGAAGCGATGGATGTTGTGGTCAATTGGTATCAACTCTGGATGTAGTGATCGACGACCAAACATTCAAATCTTCAACACCAAAATATATACAAAATAATATTCACAATATCAAATAATTAAATCAACTTTAAAATAAACGTATCCCAGGCAACGGCCCCAAATTTTGACGACTGTCGAAATGCGTCAAAAGTAAATTCCAACTCAAACTACCTACAATTGATTTGTAGATAGGGTAAGTAGGGTCGAACCACCGAGACACGTATTCAAAGTAGAAAAAATTATTGCTCTAACAAAGATTTAATAAAAAAATGAGGGTTTTGTTGTTTTAAAAACTAATGCTTTTGAAGAAATAACTAAGTTTTTTATAGAAGAGATTTTAATAATAAAATGAAATACCCGAGATTGGTTTCACAATTATGCTCAAATTTCAATAATCATCAATCAAAGTATACTTGGGGTTCGTTCTTACAAAATTATGATTAGGACACTTAGGTCGGTGATTTTCAATCAAGTGTTTCCAATTAGTCTATTCCCTTGGCCCGTTCATAGATTAATTAGAAACCCATTTAGAAAATAAGAACAGCAAAAACCACAATTCTTATGAATCTTTTGGCGGGGATTCAACAAATTGTCATTATCAAGCAAAGACTAATTACAATTGAGAATTTGGCGATTCACAATTTTAATTCTAGATTATTCAAGAACAAATATTGCATTCAAAATAATTATTCCAAAACTCCATTAAAAACTACTTGATAATCCCAAGTCTACAATAAAAAAGATGAAAATAAAAACTTAAAGCATAAAATTGTTACCTCCAATCCCAAGAACTGGATGTTTAGCTACCAATGGGAAACATGATTAAAATCAAGAAAAAAATGTAAGAAGATGATAAGATGATATCCAAAGAATAGTGTTTTTCCCTTGAATACCCACGGCTGCCATTATATATTCCTAACCAGCCAAAACGTGAACAGTCACCCTAAATCAAGCCCAAACTATGCCCAAGCCATGAACAGTCCGCTCCAATTCTTGGCCCAAACTGCCTGCAATGTCTCAGCCAGATCATCTTCATGGCCGGCCATTGCCTGTGCCTTGGCCCTTGTTGTTGGCCTTGTTGTTGGCCTTGTTTTGGCCCATCCATGATTTGGTTGGTCACATAATTGCACCATCTCCTTTTGTCGCATTTTGGTCATTATAAACATTTCTGTTGCACATTGTCCTTGAACTTTCCATATTTTCGCTTCGCCCTTGAACTTCTTGAAAACCAATTTTTTTCCCAATTTCCAAATTTGCAATAAGGTCCCTGAACTTCCAAAAATTACATTTTGGCCCTCGAACTTCCAAATTGGGCAGAAAATGCTTCTAATTTGCTCAATCTTCACTTAGAGCCCTGAAAACTAAAAAAACACTAAAAACACCTATTAAACACACAAAACTCAAGGATTAAGCTAAGAATAAGTTTATAAAGTATTAAATGTATGAGTGTAAAACTCACTCATCATCGTGCTAAAAGAGAAGCCTCCAACCCACGTCAATCCACTTGGTAAATGGAAGCCCGTCTGGATCGGAACCTATGTAGTTCAGAAGATCTTTTCTGGGGGAGCCATGCAGCTCGCAGACTTAGACGGAAATCCCTTCGTGCATCCGGTGAACGGAGACAAGCTCCGCAGATACTATGCCTGAAGATCGAGTCACCCCCCCCCCCAAAAAAAGCGCCAAAAGAGTAATATCCAACTATGTCGAAAACCCAAAAGGGAGGCCTAGGTAAAAAACAGGGTCGCTTTACCCCCTCTAAAAAAAACTCAAGCAGATGCTTCAAAAAAAAAAGAGCTCAAAGCTTCTTCAAAAAAAAAAAAAAAAGAGCTCAAGCTTCATTAAAAAAAAAGTGCCAAAAGAGTAATACCCAACTAGGTTGAAAAACTAGAAAGGGCGGCCTAGGTAAAAAACAGGGTTGCACCTCTCTCGTCCCTCTCTCTACCTTCCCTTTCTAAAAAAAAAGAGAAAAAAAACAAAAACAATTCATAGGGTCGAACTACGGAGACCTGAGCCCCTTAATCCACTTGTAAGAGGAGAACGTAGGCAGCCGAAGACGGTTCAGTCTAAAACATAAAATAAAAATCAAATTTTGTCATCGACACACTGATCACATCGTATCTGCGTCTCGAAAAACTCTAATGCAATTCACTTACTCATTACGGTTAAAAAAATTCTTGATGAGTTCAAGCCCGGTCTACTCTTAAACTCACAACTGCGCCAAAAGAAAAGACATAAAAAATACATAACTAAAAACTAATGTGTCTGCAAGGGCAATCAATGGATACTCAAGGGCCTAGCCACTAGTGCCAACATCTCCCTCTGGTCTCCTCTGTCTCCTCCCGCCATGCCTTGTGTTCTTCCTAGGCGTGGGAATGATGTCCGTCCTCCTCCTCCCTAGCTTCGGCATAGGGGCCGGGTCCATCAAGCCCGCCTCTATCAAAGCTCTGGTCGCCTGGGCCTCATCTCTAATTTCCTGCCTCCTCGGTAGCATCATGGGAACCCTGTCCCTCTGTCGTTCCACTCTCATCTCATAGTCGGACATTTCATCTCCACTCCTGTCATATAGGCTAGCCCTTTCCTCAGCTCTCCTCAACACTGACACGGGGACATCTTCTGGTCCCACCATGGCCTCACGCCTCCTCATAAAATCCACCTAAGTCTCCCCCATGTGTCCCTCGTACCAATCCAAGTACCATGTGGACAGATAAATACGCTCCGGATGCTTGAGAAGGACCACAGGAGGAAAAACATGACACCTCCATACTCGGGAAAAGAAGGGAAATACAGATGGATCATCCATAGAGACAGACATCACAACTCGGGTGGCAATATCATCGCAGCCCTCCAGAGGTACCTGCTCCATCCTGAACTACCTGAGAACGAAAGCTGGAATGTAGTAGGTAGACCAACTGAGCCCCGAAAGCATGACTATCTGAGATCCCTCCTAAAGCATCCTCCTGGTCTCTATCTGCTAGTGCGAAATCCACCATCGGATATCCTGGGTACGACGTTGAGCCATCCAGCGCTCCTATGAGGCCTTATCCTTGATCTCAATTGTAACTACCCTCCTGGCAAAAGTCCATGGCCTGAATGCAAGTGGAGCCTCCCGCAGGATCCCCAGCCTCTCCATCAGCCACATCGACAACAGAAATGGGCTTCCCCCGTACATCTACCGCTTCCTAGTAGCTAACCGGTCAATAGCATGAAGGGTCTCTCCCAAGATCAAGGGAACTATATCCCGGCCTGATCGGCAGTGCACAACAACATCTAACAGAGACCGGTGGCACATCCCAAAGGAACAAACCATAAACTGGGACCCGATTGCACAAAGAGCAAAGGCATCCCAATAACAATAACCAGCAACACCCAAGCCCCTAAACCTATCCGGGAGACCAGAAATTTCAAAATAGTCATGTCCTTGAATCATACCTTGAGCTTCCTCCGGAGGAATTTGAAGGAAACTGGACAATTTGTTGGCAAAAGACATCCCTCCGGGTAAGGGAAGTGAAACCTCTTCCACCTCTGGTCCTCCAAGTAAAGCCCTAAAATCCTCAATGGTGGGAACCACTTCGTTGTAGGAGAAGCAAAAGACATGTCTCCGAGCGTCCCAGAACGCGGCAGAAGCCCTCATCAAGTCATAATCCGGAATGAGTTCCTTGAGAGACCATAGAGACTTGATCTTGTATCTCTCCTTAAAGAAGGCCCTATTCCCATGCATGACCTCCCGAGAACATTTCTTGAACTTGTCAAAGAAGATCATTTGCAACTCTTTTGGCAATTTAGGAGAATTTTTCATGTTTTCCATGGCATTCTATGGTGTTGGGTCGTGACTTCAGAAAGAGCAGGGAAGAAGATGAAGTTGAGTGATGAAAACTAAGCTTGAGGTGAAATTTAAATAAACCTACCAGGTGCTGCCCTTGTCCACGCGGATGAGATTGCAGCCTCAATCTCATCCATGCGGATAAGATTGTCCCTAGAGATGCCCAAACGGTTCCGAACCGGCGGGTCGAACCGGAACCGGACCGGATAAAAACCGGAGGGAAACCGGACCGGACGAACCGTGAACTGAGCCGAAGGCCAAACCGGCGGTTTTCCGGTCTTAAGGTTCAAGATTTCAAAACCGGTGAACCGCGGTTCAGAACCGAACCGGAACCGGAACCGGAACCGCGGTTCACGAACCGGAACCGGAACCGCCAACGGCTAGATGATCACAGTGCGTCCATTTCTTGATCCGACGGTCCATGTTTAATGACCGTTAAATAACGGTCGAGTGACCAAAATGTAAAAAAAAATTTTTTAATCGTTTTGGTCCCTAAAACGGTTTTTTTTTTTTTTATTTTGGTCCCTAAAACGTTTTTTTTTCTTTTTCTCTCAAACCTATAAATACCCTCCCCCTCCCTTTATTTTTCACTACTCTCTCTCAACTCTCAAGTCTCAAAACTCTCAAATTCTCAATTACTTACTCTCTTTCTCTCTATTCTATCTCTCAAAGACTCAAATCTCTCTCTCATCTCAATCTCTCAAGTCTCAAACTCTCAAATTACTTACTCTCTTTTTCACATAAATTCATCTTTTCACCAAAAAAATGTCTTCATCTCGTGGCGGCCGTGGCGATAAGGGAAAGAATGTATCAAGTTCGCATCCATTTTTCCCCCCCGCCGATGATTCCATTTGGGGCAATCTTAATGTTCAACCTCTACCACAAGAAACGTTTAATTTGAGCGATGATGAAGTTGATACAACATTTCCAATGGGTGATCATGGTCATACCGAAGGGAGTAACACTCAAACCACTCAAACCCAAAGTGAAGCGCGAGGGGGTGGTCAAACTCAAATCCGAGGTCGAGGTCGAGGACGAGGAGGTCGAACCACGGGAAGGTCAGACATCATGACCGTGCATTTTTCAAAAGTGCCAATTGAAGGTACCAACCAATACACCGTTTCTTGCAACCATTGCCCTCAAAAATTTGCCTTTACCCATGGAGGTGGTTATGGGACATTTAAAAGACACTTGAATTCAAGGCACCCCGATCAAGTTGGAGATGCCCAAGATAAAACACAACTACAAGGATTTACGGGATCATCACAAGGCACGTCTTCGCAATTATTTAAATTTGATAATTCAACGTATAGAAGAGAAATGGCAAAATATACTGCTGCTAAAGGATTACCCTTTAATTTTACTAATGATAGATTATGGTCTCATATGGCACAACTTTGTTTAAATCCCGCGGCTAAAGAAATTAATAAAAATACAAGTACTCGTGATACTAAAGCTCAATATCTACAAGGAAAATTAACTTTAATTAATACGTTTAAAGATTTACCCCAAAAATTGTCAATATGTGCCGATATATGGAGTGACCATTGGCAAACTCATAGCTATATAGGAATTACATGTCATTGGGTTGATATTAGTTGGAAATTACAAAAATGATTAATTGCATATAAATCTTTTGATACTGTTCATAACGCTCAAAATATTTGTAGTAAAATTGCTAATGTTTTACAAGAATATGGATTAGTTCACAAAATTTTTTCAATTGGATTTGATAATGCCGCAAATAATCGCTAGTCTACCATCACTCATTGATATTTGTCAACCATCTATTGGTGGTAAATTTTTTCATGTTAGGTGCATATGTCATATTTTAAATTTGTGTGTGCAAGATGGTTTAACAACTTTAAAGGAACATGTAGCCCCAATTAAGGAAGTTCTTGCTTATATAATGAGAAATCATAGTGTAACAAAATTGTGGATTAGATTTTGTAAAATAAATAATATCCCACCTAAAAGATTTTCCCTAGATGTTCCAAATCGATGGAATTCCACTTATAAAATGTTATCCGAATCTTATGATTTTCGTGAACTATTGTGTCAGTTTATTCAACAAATAGAGTATTCAACTATAATATTGCCCCATCAATGGGATATTTGTAATAATTTAAAGAAAATTTTGAAAGTTTTTAAAGATGCTACCGTACAATTATCCGGTTCTTACTATCCCACTTCACCGTTAGTTATAGAACACGCCGCTAAAATTAGTTACATATTTATGCATTTTAAAGATGATCAAATTTTAGGTGAATGTATTAACAAGATGAGAACAAAATGGCTTAAATATTTTTTGATCATTCCCCCATTGTTTTTAGTAGCTAAACTATTAGATCCTAGGATAAGAGAAGATGGTTTAGAACAAATACTAGATTATTATTATAAGAATCTATTTCCCACCGGCTTCGATTTGTTTTTAGATAGACCCATCCCAAAGGCAAAAGACGTTGTAATTGAGACTAAAAAAATTGTATATGAACTTTATAGAGAATATTATGATCTTTTTGGTAATATTGTTTATCCTCCTAGTAGTGAAAATGTAGGTGGTAGTTCTCACGAAGATAGCGATCCCTTTAACTTTATAGATAATTTAATTAGTTCTAGAACTCAAAACGTCAACGAGGTGGCTCCACTTATATTGAACTTGAAAATTATTTAACCACTTCTTTTGAGCCTATAGACGATTTTGATATTGCAAAGTGGTGGGCACGAAGGGCAAACAACTATCCTATTCTATCATTGATAGCAAAGGAGATCCTAGCCGCTCCCGCCTCAACCGTTGCCGTAGAAGAAGTATTTAGTGTAGGAGGAAATGTCTTATCCGATCGAAGGTCAAGGTTGTCTCCATATAATTTAGAATATCAAATGTTGCTCGGCGATTGGCATAGAGCCGAACTACGACTTCAAGATAAAAGAAGTAGTTCCGAGGAGGAGGAGGCCTTTGATGAAGATACATCGAGGAGCGAAGCCGAATGAACTACGCCGCTCTTTAGACTTTAGATTAGGTTAATTAATTGTAATTTTATAGATTAGATTATAGATTAGGTTTATTTTTATTTAATTGTAATAGTTAGGTTGAGGTAAAGGCTCCTAAATGTCCCCCCTTATTTATAAAAGGGTAAGGTTGGTTGTCCCCCTCATTTGTAATTTTATTTTAATTAATAAAATTTAAGGGTACCGTCCCTTTTTCTTTTATATACTTTCGTTTATTTCAAAAAAAGTTAAGTTTTTATATGACTTTTTTGCAAAAAATTAACTTTTTTGTAAAACTTAACAGAAATTGTTAAGAATTTAACTTGTAATTTTTTTGAAGGATTTGGACACTTGGGCGACCGCCCTAGTCATTTCGGCCCTTCTTGGGCGACCGCCCAAATTTTTTTTTTTTTTTTTTTTTTTTTTTTTTTTGAAATTAACCGATTTAGAACCGGAACCGGAACCGTACGGCCGGTTCGGAACCGGGACCGGAACCGTGACAAACCGGGCCGGTTTCGGTTCAATGCTTGGTGGAACCGTGAACCGCCGGTTCGGAACCGGAACCGGCGGTTTGAACCGGATGGGCACCTCTAATTGTCCCCCAGTCCAAAAACTTTTTGACAACCATGAAATCTGCTTGCCCAATTGAGGAAATCCTTCCCCAAATGGCCAAACATGAGAATATTCTTATTCCCCATGATTTTCATTCAAAATCCTCACAAAGATCCCTCTTTTGTCCCATAAAACACAAAATCGGGCTCATGCAACTTGCATTCTGTACAGAATTAACAAAACCAAATATATATATATATATATATATATATATATATATATATATATATATATATATATATATATACAAAAATACTTAACAAAATAAAATATAGTCATTACATCCCTAACATAAAAAATAATAATAAATTGCATACATATTGTCTCTCTCTCTGCCCTAACAAGTACGCTCAGTCAGAGTCACTATCCGACTCAGGAGTGGGATCCTCCTCCCTCATAATCTCCTTGCCGTGCCTCTGCACCCTCCATCGAGCCGTGCTCGGCCCCTCCGCCGCTGCCTCTGGGAAATCCATCTCCGGCTCTATGTCAACCTCCTCGATATCAGAATATCGGTCCTCGGGATTGGTCGGCACGCCTCGATATGGCACCCCAATGTTGGCAAAGAAGTCATACCCAAAGGAAAAGGCATCGAAACTCTGGCCATATTTCCCCTAGGTCTCTAAGGGGTCCCGTAACCTCCCTGCGGCTCAAAAGCGTTGTAACCACCGCCATGAGAAGAAGATCCCTCGCCGTTCCTGCCCTGTACAAAGCCCGGTCCCTCCATGCCTCCATAGATAATATGATCCCGGGAAAGCTCTACGCTCCTGTCCATATAACCGGAAGGAGAAGCGTCCGTCGATCCCCTGGGCTGAGTGCGAGGAGTCTCCATAGACCTCCTGCCTGGCATAGTCCCACTAGCATGAATGTGGGACCTCTCCCGCATAGTGGCTCAAGATCCCATCTGCGCCGCCCTCTCTGAGCTCCGAACATTCCCCCGCGTCATAAGGTTACGAATAAACCTCTTCGCCCCGATGACCTAGCGCAAAAGTCAATCCACAACTCGGGACGAGTACTGCAAAGAAGAAATAGAAGCATTAAAAGGCAATCAAAAAAATGATGAAAGAAGTACAAAACTAAAACAACCAAAACGTGATCAGCACATACCTGAGCATTCGGTCGAGGCCGGAAAGCTCGCGGCGTCACCGCTGGGAGGGGTATCTGCGCCCTCATCCTAACCCCATCCTGGGTATAAGAAAAGTCCGCTCGAGGGATCCTCACAACTGAATCCCCCTCCCTCGTCAGCACCTGAGGTGTCCTCAGCCTGCGCCTCACGAACGGCTGATAATGCTCCTCATTTCGCTGACCCTTCCCAGGGAAACAGCATGTTAGCCGGAGGCTCAACCGGCGCTAGAGCAGCCAAGTCCAGACGTTGCTACCTCGTCACCCTCTCCCCCAAATAGTAGACATCGCAGGTGAGTCCCCACGTGATCCACCTCTGCCTCGTCCAATTCTCAGCGCCACCTAGCTGGTCCACCTCAAACCGACTCCAAAGGTAAAAATTAACCCTGTCACTAGTCCCCGCCTTCAAAAATGGCACCGCGTCACTGTACCGCATCTTGATCCTAGTTCGGCTAGTCCTCTTCACCCGGGCGTCCTTCGTCCACCAAAGCATCGTCGGGTACACAAAACCCTCCCCCGGGACATGCTCCTACAAGGCGCAGCCAAAAATCTCCAAGGCCCAAACCTGCATCCAACAAGTGAGACCCGTCAAAAACCAAAAGTGCATACATATGTACAAAGGATAAAAGAAGAGAAAGAGATTGTACCTCCAGCGGGAACTCAAAGCAGGTCAGGGAGGTGGATGCCTTCCTGCTATATCTGTCCAAAGCAAAGTACAACTCCGCCAATCCCGCCTCTCCTCCGGCGTACTCATCTATCCTGTCTATGTCTGCCAAAGACCCCAACCCTAACAAGGCAAACATAGCAGTGCCCTCCGCGTGGCCAAACAGAGTGCTGGAAAGGGCGAACTACAAGAAACATCGAGCGATTTGCTCAGCTATGATGGTCTGGTCCCCCCTCTCATACCTGGCTATGCTATCGACCAGCTTAGCCTCAATCACAGCATACTCCATACCCATCCCCTTCCGCTGCATGATGACAATCCCCAGCAGATTCATCAGCTCCGCATCTATATACCCGTCGTGCCACTCCAAGCTGAGCCCCTTAAAGGACAGACCAGTAGTAGCGGCATAATCAGTAGGGGTCACGGTAGCCTCCCCCCAGAAGAAGTGAAAAGTGTGGGTAACCTCCCACCAATACTCTGCCAAAGCCAACAAGAGCCCCTTGCTCTTATGCAATCCAGCCACCCCTCTCAGGTTCTCAACAAAACCATAAAGATTCGAAGCCACCACAAGCTGGCGAGGACTCCGATAACCCGGCCTACCAGACATGGGCAAAGCGTCCCAAAGCCTGACATCCGCCTCCACGGACCCCCGCGTCTTCAGCTTATCCAACTTGCGTTGGATAACATCGCCTCTCTCCTGAAAACAGACACAACACAAATATGTCATCAAAATTGCCAAGGTGATATAAACAACAAAAGAAAAGAAAAGAAAGAAAATAAACTCCGTCCCATTTTCGGATACATTTTTCTACACGCATTCTTTCTCACTCATTTTTTACAAAATCTCTTATTCAAGAGTCCGTTCCAAATTTGGCAAATTTATGTTCATTTTAAAAAAATACAATTTTCCATTCAAAATCTCTTATTCAAGAGTCCGTTCCAAATTCGGCAAATTTGTGTTCATTTTATAAATACAATTTTCATTCAAAATCTCTTATTTAAGAATCCGTTCCAAATTAGGTAAATTTGTACATTTTTACATAGCATGCATCTTTCTCACATTCGTGCATTACGTCATCAAACATGCATTCACAAAAACAAATTTTCATCACAAAAAATCTTTTACGCAAGAGTCCGTCCCAAATTCGGCAAATTTGCACCCACTTTATTTTTACATTATGCAAGCTACTCATGTTTTTCATAAACAAATTGCATATTCTTTCTACCCGCAACTTCAATTAAGCACATGCATCATCAATTTCAATTTTTTATGGAAAAATAAACAAAAGCCCCAATTTTAACCATTCAAAGCCCTAAGTCTAACATATACCAATTTTGACAAGAAGTCAACAAAATAATCAAAATTGAGTATCATACCATGCAGAGATCCTCGTCGTTGGCCCAATGTTGCCACATATCCGGATAGAAATCCTCATTCATCGATTACGAGAGCGTGTAATGGAGATGCATTCTCACTAATTCAAGCCTCCTCTCCGCCGCCTCTCGACTAACCCGACCTCGACGGAGTCCACGAGCTCCTCCCCTTTGTTCCATAGCCTTGATTTTGGAAGATTATGCGAAGAAATCGGACAACAATGGAGGTTTTCTACCTATTTCTCTCTCGTTTTCTCTCTCTCTGTTCTCGTCTGTCTGTTTTAGGAACTGAAAAAGAAGACACGGCTGTCCAGCTTTTTGAACCAGGCGCCCTGCTGGTCCTTTCCGCGTGGATAAGATTGCAGGGAGAAATTCCAGTTTTGCCCTTTTAATTCCTGGTCTCATACATTCAGATCCCCTGTTTAACACCAGTTAACTCACTTAACGAAAACTTAACGGAAGTCCATTCCCTTCCCAGTTTTCAACCCCGACCATCATCGTAAGTCCGTCCTTTAACGAAAACCTAACGGAAGTCCATTCTCTTCCTAGTTTTTAACCCCGGCCGTCATCGTAAGTCCGTCCTCTAACGAAAACTTAACGAAAGTCCATTCCCTTCCTAGTTTTCAACCCCGACCATCATCGTAAGTCCGTCCTTTAACGAAAATCTAACGGAAGTCCATTCCCTTCCTAGTTTTCAACCCCGGTCGTCATCGTAATTCCGTCCTTTAACGAAAACCTAACGGAAGTCCATTCCCTTCCTAGTTTTCAAACTTCGGCCGTCATCGTAATTCCGTCCCTTAACAAAAACTTAATGGAAGCCCATTGCCCTTCCTTGTTTTCATGCCCGCACCAAGAACACACATCCCCAGAAGTTTCCGAACTACGTACAGGCTTGATTCCCATCCGGGATACGTAGGTAGCCTACCATAGGTCCAGCCACTTGTCAAACACGGTCACCCTTTTCCCCGGCAGTTATCGTAAGCCTGAATCTTCCCCATCGAGAACGCCTTCAAAAAGTCTCCCTCAGGTTCCTACTCCTGAACCGAGCCTCGACTTAAGTTCATACTCCTGAACTAAGTCCCAATCTAGGTTCATTCTCTTGAACCGAGCCCCAATTTAGGTTTATACTCCTGAACCGAGCCTCGACTTAGGTTCATACTCTTGAACTAAGTCCCAACTTAGGTTCATACTCCTGAACCGAGCCTCGACTTAAGTTCATACTCTTGAACTAAGTCTCACTCTAGGTATAGACACCTCCGCTAAGTCGAGTCTGTCTTAGGCAACGCTCCTGCTAGGTAGAATACGTCTTCGACAATGCTTCCGCTAGGTCGAATACGTCTTCGACAACGCTTCCGCTAGGTCGAGTACGTCTTTGGCAACGCTTCCGCTAGGTCGAATATGTCTTCGGCAACGTTGCCACTAGGTCGAATACGTCTTCGGCAATGCTTCCGCTAGGTCGAATACGTCTTCGGCAATGCTTCCGCTAAGTCGAGTACGTCTTCGGCAACGCTTCCACTAGGTCGAATACGTCTTCGGCAACGCTCTCGCTAGGTCGAATACGTCTTTGGCAATGCTCTCGCTAGGTCGAATACGTCTTTGGCAACGCTCTCCCTAGGTCGAATACGTCTTCGGCAACGCTCTCGCTAGGTCGACTATGCTTCGGCAACGCTTTCTCTAGGTCGAGTACGTCTTCGGCAACGCTTTCGCTAGGTCGAGTACGTCTTAGGAAATGCTCCCACTAGGTCGAATACATCTTCGGCAATGCTTCCGCTAGGTCTATTACGCCTTCGACAACGCTTCCGCTAGGTCGAATACGTCTTCGGTAACGCTTCCGCTAGGTCGAGTACGTCTTCGGTAACGCTTCTGCCAGGTTGAATACATCTTTGGCAACGCTTCCGCTAGGTCGAGTATGTCTTCGGAAATGCTTCCAGTAGGTCGAGTACGTCTTCGGTAATGCTTCCGCTAGGTCATGTACGTCTTCAGGCAATGCTCCCGCTAGGTCGAATACGTCTTCGGCAACGCTTCCGCTAGATCGAATACGTCTTCGGCAACGCTTCTGCTAGGTCGAATACTTCCTCAGCAACGCTTCTGCTATGTCGAGTCTTCCTTCGGCAATGCCCTCGTTAGTCGAGTCTACCTTCGACGACAATGCGGTGGGAGGTCCGTTCGTTTGACCGCTTCTTTCCTCCGTAAGACCTGAACTACGACCGGCTTGATTCCCGCAAGGGATACATAGGAATCCTTTCACTAAGGGTCCAGCCATTCAACTGCCTCGATTACCTCCTCACCCATCTCGGCAACGTTTGCCAGATTGGGGTCCTCATTTTGTCGACGACCCCACTTCCCCTAGAAGTACCGTCGCCGAGGGGCTACTGTAAGTACCCCAATCTAGGTTGTTAATGTTCCGTCAGCCCAAATTAATGATTTATAATCATTTAGGGGCATTTTAGTCATTATTTTGATAATTTGAATGAGGAAGGACCTCTTAGGAATAAAGAAATGTACAATTACCTCGCTGGAAGCCTGTCATTTCCAAGGAAAAGGAATATTGACCATTCAGATAAGCCAAGACTGCCATAAACAGCTTTCTGCAAAAAATAGGCACGCCTGCTGGTGTCATCCGTGCGGATGAGATTGTACCTACAATCTTGTCCACGCGGATAAGATCAGCAGTCAGGCAACCTATAAATACCCCCTTCTCCCTCAGTTTAATATAGAGAAAAAGCCCAAAAAAATATGAAAACCTACTGTCACTCTGCCCAAATCAACCCTCAAACAACCATTTCCACCTTCAAAACTCAAATTCCACAACATATTCATCCTCTAATCCATCCCAAAACCACTTCTAACCCTTTCAAACCTTCAAACCCTAAACAACAAACCCAAGACAATTGGTAAACCCTCAATCTCTTCACTCACATCCCTCTCATTTATGCATACACTCCATGTAAAAATGATGTGATTCTACTTACTATCTTTTGTTCAACTCCCCTTTCCCTTTGTCCCAAGGATCCAAGAGGATCTCCATGGGGTTCATCTCCATGGATGATTCTCTACATGGATCCACATTTTATTTATGCATTTCCCTTTGCCCTCCTTTTTATTAACAAGTCCTTGTTTATTACTTGCTCTTTTGACCTAAATGTGGTCATCTTGGAGTTCATCTCCATAGATGATCACTCCAAATGGTCTACATTTTTACTTTCATGTCT
Source organism: Adenophora triphylla var. japonica (assembly GCA_022495995.1). Taxonomy (NCBI): domain Eukaryota; kingdom Viridiplantae; phylum Streptophyta; class Magnoliopsida; order Asterales; family Campanulaceae; genus Adenophora; species Adenophora triphylla. Next base: position 13,996 of record JAFEMH010000876.1, on the reverse strand, counting down.
CTTTATATTTCTAGACAATATTTGTTCATTTGACCTAGAAGATGGTCACCTTGTGAAATTACCCGGATTTCGCGCGCGGCGAAAGCGGTTGTCTTTTACGGAGGGTTGGTGTCTGAGACCTCGCTTAATGGGAAGGAAAAATGAGGAGTCGCCACGCGGTTTTTGTAATTTGAGCCCAAATCGTTGAGAAACGGCTTTTAGTGAAAATGGTATCGTTTTTATTTGTAGCAAAAACATAGGAAATGGCTTTGAAAATGGGGGTCATTTTTATTGGTAGCAAAAACGAGTAAAAAGCTATTTAGTACCAGAGATTGTTAGGTGCGGAGGTCACGTTACGTTTCGGGAAGAGTATTACGAGATCACCCGAAACGCCTCGCATGACGAGTCTTTCTACCTTTCTCGAAATCGTGTATGTGTGTGTGTGTGTTTTTGAAATGGGGGCTTGGATGACAAGCTTAATCTTGGTTTGAATGTCAAACGTTGATTAGGTGATCTTTTGAAAAAGCGATCGTTTGAATGACAAACGTCGGTTTTGAGACGGAAATGAGCGTTTGCGTGGCAAACGTCAATTTTGAGTTGGAAAAGGAGTTCGAAATGAGCGTTTGCGTGGCAAACGTCGATTTTGAGACGGAAATGAGTGTTTGCGTGGCAAACGTCGATTTTGAGTTGGAAAAGGAGTTCGAATGATGAACTTTTGGTTTTGAACCGGGCGAGTCATTGTTAACGATTTTTACATGAAAAAGCGTATTAAATGATTTTGAATGTCAAATAGCGGCTTTTAGTTTGAAAGATGAGCGTTCGGATGCCAAACGTCATTTCGCGCGTTTTGAAAGAGAGTTCGAAGGACGAACTCCGATTTTGAACCGGGCATTACATTGTTAACGATTTTTACGGGAAAAAAGCGTTTTAAATGATTTGCGATCGACGAATCGGGTTGCGACTCGGACTTTGAAAGATAAATACTATCACGATCCAAATGGGTCGGACTTTGTAAATGACAGTATTTAAAGCATTATCAACGGAATCAAACGATCCGGAATTGTAAATGACGATCGACGAGCCAAAACGGCTCAGAGTTGTAAAGTTGCAAGAAAAGTAAATGACGTTCGACGGATCAAATGGTCCGGAATTGTAAATGACAGAAAATAAATGACGATCAACGGATCGATCGATCTGGAATGGTAAATGACATAAAAAGTAAACGGAACGGGGTCGGAACGCCGTTTTAACCCGTGATTACTACTCTTACGGAAAGAGAAGAGGATCGAGGGGCTAAAACGTATCGGACCCCGTTAGACGGAGGCGTCTACATTTCAGTAACGGTGTTCGGAACGGTTATAGCGACTGGCGCATAAACCGAGACGAAATGAGAGATCAGAGAGAGGGAGTTATACCTATGGCTAGGGTCGACTCCTTTGGCTCAGAAGGTGTGTACGGGACACGGAAAGAGGTTTGAAATGGTATTTTGTAGTGATGAGGGACGTATTTGTTTGAAATACGGATGTTTCATGCGAATCGAGGCAAAACGAGAGCTCGGGAAGGGGTAAAACTTGCTTAGGCCGTGTGTGAGGTGAGTTTTGAGAGTAATTTCTTTTTTTCTTTTGGCTTTGACAGCCACTTCTTTTTATAGGGTGAAAATTGCAGTAAGAGTCCGAATGGACTTAGACTGTTTTTCAGGGTTTTGTGGTATTTTGGAATTTTGAGGGGCTTGCTAGCAATTTCAGAAAATGTGCACAGGGAGTTCGGCCGGACTTTGACTGTATATCAGGGGTATTTTAGTCTTTTCCCTTAGATTTCTGATTGAAGGGTGATGGGTGAGCTGTGGTATGGCTGCCACGTGTCCCATGACTCACCAAATGTGTGGGAGTTCATTCCCGGGTCCCGATTTTGTCCTTTTTTAAAATAACAGTCCGAAAAATGTCCGAAATGCCCCCGAAAAGTGCCGGAAAGTGCATTTTTCAGGGAAAGCCATACTTTTACATGTGATGACACGTGTTAAGTATGCTTCGACGTTGGGATGCACGGGGCAGTCCCGGGACGTCTCGTTGGCTTGGCAACGGGGAGTTAACGAGTTTCGGTTAACCTGGAGCGGGCCAGTTAACGGATTTCGGTTAACTTTCTGACAGATGTTGACGATCCGGATTTGGGTACTTACAGTTAGCCCCTCAGCGATGTCTCTTCCGAAGGAGGTGGGGTCGTTGAAAAAAGATAAGGATCCAAATCGGGATGCCTTACTTTGAAAGACCTGGGCGGTCAGCTGGCTAGACCCTTAGTGAAAGGATTCCAACGTATACTGAGCGGGAATCAAGCCAATCGTAGTTCGTAGGTGCAAGGGCCGCGCGTGGGGACCCTGACCTGAGTGAGACTGTTCGGAGGTGTCTGAACTTCGGACTTCTGTAACCTTCGAGGGCGTGTGGCGCCTCAAACCGGAGTTGCTGAATCATATGAGGGCGTATGTCGCCTCAAACCGGAGTTGCTGAATCATACGAGGGCGTGTGGCGCCTCAAACCGAAGTTGCTGATACATACGAGGGCGTGTGGCACCTCAAACCGGAGTTGCGAGGGTACGCTTATCCTGGGACGAAGGCGTCCGTGCCTTGAATACTGGGCTTATTGCGGCTGCCAGTTTTATCCTGCTGGGGATAGGGCGGCAATGATGAGAACGGTTGTGTTAAACTGCCGTCATTAACAACACGGAAGGATCGACGTTTCTTCTTTAGAATCCTGCTGGGGATGAGCATTCGGGCTTACCTTGATGGTCGAAGAGGAATTGTTGTGCGGGCTTACCTTGATGGCCGCTGAGGTAGGACGATCGGGCTTACGAGGACGGCCGAAGAGGGATTGTTGCAAGGCGTTCGTGCCTTGGGGTTCGGGCTTATTGCAGCTGCCGGGGGATATATGATGGTGAAAACCATTAGAAAATTTAACGTCGGGAGACAGAATCATAACTGGAATGTCCGGAGAGAAAATCCACCCCAAATTGTGAGATTTGCTCGGATTTGCGAAGGAAAATCGATATGGAAGGTGATTGGGAACCAATGGCTCGTCATGGAAGGACCGATGACGAAAGAACGCGGTTGGTTCGGACCATTTGAACCATCATTCATCCATTGAATCCGGCGGAGTTCTACCCGGCTAGGGAGAGACACAACTCCAAAGGAGGGATCGAGAGACAAGTAAGCTTCCTACAAATTCCATTAATTTTAAGAATGCGCATTCTTTAAATGTTAGAAATTTGATTAGGAATGAACATAGGGATTTTGGTGCTTGAATTGGGGCTTTTGACTTTGCCATGAACCTTTGTCGAAATTGACTAGGATGTAGTTCAATTGACACCATAGGTAGATAACATAAAAATTTTGGTTACAAAATTCCATGTCTAGATGCATTTTTCAAAATTAAAGTAGCTTTAATTCGGGACGGAGTAAATTGTCGAAATGTTCGAAAGAATTTGAAAGTTCCGGTTTCGACGGATTTTTCGAAAGATTTTGAAAGTTCCGGATTCGACGGAGTTTTCGGAAGATTTTGAAAGTTCCGGATTTGACGGAGATTTTCGAAAGATTTTGAAAGTTTCGAATTCGACGGAGTTTTTGAAATGTTTTGAAAGTTCCGGTTTCGACGGAGTTTTCGAAATGTTTTGAAAGTTCCGGATTCCACGGAGTTTTCGAAATGATTTTGAAATATATGTAAGAAATGAATGAGAACTGTCATTGCATTGCATCACTTTGACATGCGTTCGTGCACTCTGTTGATGTTGCTCTTGTCTTGTTCACCTGCAGGGGAAAGGGAAGGTTGACGTCGACAATCAGAAGAGTCGGGGAGCCTTTGAGGAGAGCATTATGGGAGATTCTCCCGAACGTGGCTCGAGAGGGAGAGAGGAGTCCACGGCAGCTGGTGGTTGACTCCGGATTGGCTGGGTTCATCAGTGCGGTAGCTGCGATAGCTACGACGCCGAGGGCCAGGTCCATGTATGTCGCCCTGAGCGAGTACTGGTGGGATACGACCCACACTTTCCATTTCAGATGGGGGGAGGCGACGGTGACTCCCACGGATTTTGCCGCTATCGCTGGGTTGCCGACCTATGGCAACACGCTGGTGTGGGTTGGCGGTTATACCCGGAGCGATTTTCTGGCTGGGTTTTGATATCACTGATGCCAGGGGCTTAGGCATTCGGTACAGGCCGATGGAGAGGCATCTGCGGACGGGTATTGCAGATTTTTTGGCTGGATCTTTAAGGATGACCGCGCAGCGCCTGGCTCGAGGGTTTATTTGGTTTGCGCTGTCAGTGACTTTGTTCCCGACTTCTGACACGTCCTGTCACTTCCCTTTGCTCGGGTCGCTAATAGACTTGGATGCCGTGAGGGGGTTCGCATGGGGGGAGGCTGGACTGGCCGAGCTCTACTATTCCCTGGACAAGTTCTCGCGGGGAGAGGAGAATTCCTTGAGCTGCTTCACACCTGTCTTGGATGTAAGTTCATGTCTTTTTCTCTTCCTTGCCTCTTTTATGTACTCGTATGTATCTGCTCTCTAGCTGACATAACTTTCCATTTGCTTGGCAGGTCTGGTGCTATGAGGTGTTCAGTCCGCAGGAGTGGGACATTAGGGATGCATATCGACCCTTGTACCCCGCCATGCTAGTTTGGCAGAAGAAGGCGAAGAAGTCGGTCTCGTCGAGAGTGGGTACGCGATTGACGTACGAGGAGGTGTCTCAGGCCCTGAGCCGAGAGTTCTCCGAGAGGACCCAGTTGACCTGGTGGAGTAGGTTCAATGCTGTCGCCGTTCAGATTGCTAGCGAGACTACACGGCGGCGGAAGCTCCTGGTGGGACTTCACTGCGATGCGATGTATCTGGGGGAGAGGGTGACTCGTCAGCATAGGTCGGGGTCCCTTCCATTGGTGCCGGTGGATCCTCCCATGCACATGCAGCATCCTCGGGAGATGCCGATGGAGGAGCTGGAGGGGTATAGAAAGGGCGTGTACTATACCGAGTACATCATAGCGGGAGCTGACTATGATACTTTCTTGAGGATGAGGCTGAGGAGCCCGCAGGTGCAGCATAGGGAGGGCGAGGTCCCTGGAGGTCCCCGAGATCTTCCGATCCCACGCGCTAGGCTGGCGTACGAGGGACTGGATGGCTCACGCAAACGACTGGTGATCCCGATTCCAGATGAGCCGAGACCTCGGTATAGGGTGGATCCCAACACCTCGGTGAGCACTTTCTTGATTTTCTGCTTTTGATAGTAGTATTCTGCAAATGTTGCATGTGTACTTTCTGTTCGTCTTCTGATGACCTTCCTGGTTCGCAGGTGTCTGGCCACTCGTACAACGACGCTATGAGGCTGGTGGACGGGTGGGCCGCCTATGCTAGGAGGCTCGTGGAGTTCATGCGGTGCAGTTCCCGGAGGAGCGTGGATGTTCGTGAGCCGAGGCCGTCTAGGCCGAGAGGTTCGCCTGCTCCCACGACTGGTGGGGAGGACTTTGCACAGGGATTTGGCCAGTTCGCGGGCGGAACGGCTGGATTTGGAGCTCCTTCTTCTTCGCACTCGGGGCACGAGAGGGGAGAGTCCTCGAGTTCGCATACGCCGAGGAGGCCTTTTACGTATTCTCGCTTGGAGGAATTCGGGGCTTTTCTGTTTGAGACGGATCCGGCAGCGGCGGAGCAGTGCGTCGAGTGCTCGGATGACGAGCAGGACTCGGAGTAGTCCTCCTTTTACTGCTTTGTTTAGACAAAATGCATGTATTGTCCGGAACAATTTGCTTTGCATTGTACTTGAAAAAAGGCGCCCATAGGGCGGAACCTGTATTTCGCACTTCCATTTAGTGATTACCTTCTTTTATTTTCGACAAATAAGCAAGTAGGTTGATCAAAAAATAAATAAAATGAAACACGCATTAAAAATTGAACGGGTCAAAATTTATGCCTACATGCACTAATATTTAATTAATTGCACTGTTACACAAGCCCGGGGCGGAAGGGATATTAATATTGATTGAATGAAACCAAGGGCAGCACGTAGGTTTCATAAAGGTATGAATAGGAGATTGTTTGGAATTGCTTCCAATTTGGGAGCAGCTGGCTGCAGAGTTGACCGGGTCAACTGCAAGGAGAGTCCGGCCGGACTATGAGTGAATTTCCAGATTCCTTTAAATTGCAGTTTCAGCTTTGCAATTTGTAAAGAACTACGCCTTTGCTTCGATCATTTGGCTGAATTCCTTTCCAATTCTTAAGGCTTCCTTCACTTTCTGTCATGGCTCCCTTTCCTAAGTTGTCGTCTCGGATGCAAGAGCGATACTTGGAAAACTTTCAGTTGTTGGTACGGAACCACACGAGGCAGAACAAGGGGTTTTTTGAAGGCTGTTACGGGATGAAATCTGTTTGGGCTTTGAAAGAGCTCATGCCAGATTGGGATCTTTTGAGAGCAGCGTCTCGGTTCTGGGACGTACGGAGGAACGTGTACAGCTTTTCGTACAATGAAATAACTCCTACATTTGAAGATTTCCGGGCCATGCAGGAGGACTGAGATGGAACAGCTAGTTCTTACGTATCTTTGGTGGCATGGCCTTTGTTGAGAAGCTAGTGTCTTTGCTTGGTATCTTATTTGGAGAAGCATACGGGATGCGTGCTTGAATACCGATTATGTTGACATTTCGGGAGTGCAGAAAGATTTGCCGGAGGCGAGGAGCGTCTTTGTGTGGGATGCGTTTCCTACGTACCACGATCGCTACTCTGTTCACATTCACGTCCACAGGTGTGTGCCATCACGGTGTCTTGGACCTGGTGAGCGATGCGGAGCGGGGGAGACATCGTGTCGTTGGTCTTGGGCGAGACGTTCCTGGGCATAGGTCGGATGGCGACCGGTAGCCGATATATGTGGGGAGGGAGTCCATGCTTACCATGTGGTTAAGGGAGAGACTGCAGATGATGCCCGAGGTGCCAATTTCTTGTGACGCTTGGTCTTTTTCTCGACATCCTCTGATAATAGGGGGTAATCAGACTGAGCTGGAACTCTGGCTGGCCAGACTTTGCACGCATCACTTGCTATGTGGGTTCCTCACTGGAAGTTACAGACTTGTCGGACCGCTCAGGAGGGTCTATTGGTTGTCAGAGTGCCGGGGCTATCTCAGACGTCTTTCTACATTCCATCATTGGTTCTGCGACAGTAAGGGCTGGAACAGATGCCACTGACGGGTTTGAGTTATGCTGCTACCTTCGAGGTGGGATCTCTGCTGATGGAAGATCCTTCGATGCTATTGCTTTTCACACGGTGGTGGCAATACACGTCCTTTCCTGCCAGGGTTTTCCTTCACCGAAGAGAGGGGCCTTTGATTGCGTCGGCGATATACGAGCCCAGTACGATGAGTGTATGGGGGAGACACATATGTCTATTTTGTGGAGACGGAGTGAGGTGTTGGGTGTTGATCACACAGACGGACTCGACCTTGAGGAGGACCGGAGCAAGGGCTAACCACAGGAATCGTCTTGGCGATGCCATGGCTGATTATGAGACTAATGCGATCGGGAGGCCAATCAAAGCAGCTTTGTTATGATGGCTCGAAGCGAGCGGCTTCGATACGAGAGCTAGAGAAGGGGCTGCGTTGACGGCCGCAAGGTTGACGGAGGCGTCGGGAAGAGTCCACGAGCCGAGGTAGAAGGCCTACGAGAATATTTCTGTGAAGGTGAAGAACACTCGTCGCGGGAAAGGGAAGGGGAAGAAGGATGAAGGACCTAGTACGGGAAACTAGGTTGACCTTGCTGTCCAGAGTATCCACCCACTGTCATTGCAGACACATTAATTGATTAATGTTTTATTGTAGCTTTGCTAGCGTGTAGCGAGTCTAGAGTTGACCGTGCTTGGACTCATCAAAGATTGTTTTAACCGTAGTGAATTTGTAGGTTAAATGAAAAGAGTTTTTCGAAACACAAGCAATTGATGCTTATTGTATATATATATATATATTTTTTTTTTTTGAGACCGAACCAATGATGGCTGCCTACGTTCCCCTTTTACAATTGGACTAAGGGGCTCAGGTCACCGTAGTTCGACAATTTTAGGTGAATTTGAGAAAGGCAAAGACAAAAGAAGTGCGACCCTGTTTTTTACCTGGATCATTAGCGGGAATGTATCCAGTTGGGTATTACTCTTTTAGCACTTTTAATTTTACTGAAGGGACGGTGTATGGGGAAGGAGAGTTGACTCATTCTCTTCCTCAAACGAAGTATCTGCGGAGCTTGCTTCCGTTCACGGGGTTAATGAAAGGGTTTCCGTCCAAGACTGCTAACTTCATGGCTCCTCTGGAGAAGATTCTTTGTACCACGAACGGTCCTATCCAGGTAGGCTCCCACTTTCCGAGGGGATTGGTCTGCGTAGGAGGCTTTTCCTTTAGCACCAAGTCGCCTTCTCTGATGTCTCAGATCTTGACATTCTTGTCGAATGCTCGGGCCATTCAGCTTTGGTAAGCTCGAGTGTGTTCCATGGCTTCAATTTGCGCTCGTCGAGTAGAGCAAGTTCGTCGTGACGGCTCTGTAGCCATTCGACTTCATTGATCCCATTTTCCAAGAGGACTCGGAGGGATGGAATTTCCAATTCCACGGGTAACATTGCTTCCATTAAAAGTAGGTAAGCGTAAACGGAGTCTCCCACAGTGGCGGTTCGGCGATGTTCGGTATCCCCGAGAGGGCTAAATGTTGCTTTTCGGGCCGATCCCGTCCTCTGGTGGTCATCTTTCTGATTATCATGGCGAGAGTCTTGTTGGCTGCCTCTACTGCACCATTGGTTTGTGGTCTGTAAGGAGAAGACTTGTGACGTGTGACTCTGAATTCGGTCAGTAGTTGGTCACAATCTTCTTCGAAGTGAGTCCCATTGTCGGATATGATCTCGTTGGGCACTCCGTATCGGCACATGATGTTCTCTCTGATTAACTCGGCCACCTTCATAGAATTCAGTACCTTGTACGATCTGGCTTCTACCCATTTGGTGAAGTAGTAGACTGCGACTAGAATGAACTCGTGACCATTGCTCCTTGGTGGAGTGATCTTGTCGATGATGTCGATTCCCCATGTGGCGAAAGGCCATGGTGTAGTCATGCAATAGAGTTCATGAGGAGGGATGTGATTGAGGTTGGAGAACCGTTGACATTTGTCGCAGCTTCGGACGGCTGGATGCGGATCTGTTTCCATTGATATCCAATAGTATCCCATACGGAGAATGATCTGTGTCAATGTTCGGGCGTTCATGTGCGGACCGCAGGTTCCGTTGTGAACTTCGTTCATTAGCTCGCTGGCTTTTTCTTTATTTACACACCGAAGGAGTGGCCCTTGGTGGTGCTTCTTGTACAACATACCCCCCAGAATGACGAAATGGGATGCCAGGCGTTATAATGCCCTCATGTTTTTGGCTTTGATCCCTTCTTTGTATTTTCCATCTTCATTTGTGAAGGAAGCTTCTCCGCTTTGGAAGGTGCTTGGTAAATTTGATTGTACCGGGGTTCGTCGATCGTTTCCTTTTTATTTCGATCTCACGGCAATAGGCGGGTGTTTCCGTACGCCTATTACGAGGGGTTTCTTGCTTTCCCATCGGGAATTTCGACAAGAGAGGTGAGGGTTGCTAGGGCGTGCGAAGCGGTTCTGTCTCTTGGCAAATAGTGAAAAGAGATGTCCTTGGGCGAGCAATGAGCTCCTCCGTATACGCGTGGTACTTCGAAGGCGAGAATCTACCGTCTTCCATTTGTTGGATACTTGATTGATGATCAATGCTTGAGTCTCTATATACATCCGGTTACGAGATGTTGCGCTCGAGGCGGCTTCAGGCCAGGCTGCATAAACTTCGTATTCTTTGTATTGTTGGTCGTTTCAAAATTCAACTTGATGGCTATGGGAGTATGCTCGTCCTTGCAGGATCGACAAGGAGCATTCCAATACCATTCCCCGTCTTGTTGGCTGCCCCATCGAAGAAGAGTTGCCGGCGGTTTGCCTTTGTTGAGTGAAAAGATTCCGTCGTCAGGAAGCTGCGGATCGGGACCCTTATGTTCCCTTTGCTCGGGAAGTCGGCCGGTGATGCGCCATTACTCGCCCTTTGTTGATTTTCGACCATGTACTTGATGTCGAACTCGGCGGGAAGAATGACCACTTGGCTGAGTCGCATTGACGAGGATGGCTTGTCAAAGAGATATCGGACGGGGTCCATTTTGGAGACCGGGAGCAGAGTGTGGCTGCATGTAGTGTTTCGGTTTCCCGACTACCCATTACGAGGCGGTACAAGTTTTCTCCTAATCTTTGAATCAGTGAGTTCACTTCCTTGAAGCTTGGAAACTACGAAGTAGATTGCATGCTCAACCTTGGAATCTTTACGTGTTCTTGTGCCGGCATTGCTCCGATTGACGTGTCTATTGCTTGTCGGATACGGGAGTAGTGGCTTGTATTCATGTGGCGGTCACGGGGTGGGGGATTCACCCAAGTAGATCTTGATCTTCTCAAAAAATTTGTTTGGCACTCGGAGTCCCATTTGATGTCGGCATTCTTTTTCATTAGTTTGAACATGGGCTCGCGAGAAGATGTCAAGCTGGTTAATGAAGCGGCCGATGTGCGAAGTCTTCCCATGAAGCTTTTCACTTACATTAAAGTGCAGGGTGGCTTCGTATCGATGATGGCCTTGATTTTCTTGGGATCGAAGCCGATACCTCTTTTACGTAACCATGTATCCCGGTACCTTGCTAGCTGACTTGGCCGAAGAAGGTGTACTTCGCGAGGTTCAATCTCATGGAGTGCTTTACGAGTACATTTGAAGAACTTTCTCGAGATCTGTCATGTCTTTGCATGTCGATCCTCTGAGTGGATGATCATGTCGTCGACATATACTTTGATTTCTTTATGAATCATGTCATGGAAGAGGGTTGTTGCGGCCCGTGCGGTAGTAGCCCCGATGTTCTTCGGACGAACGGCATGGCCAGGTGTAACGGTATGTCCCCACGGAGTGTGAAGGCGATCTTGGCAGATCCTCCTCGGACATCTTGATCTGGTTGTATCCGGCGAACCCGTCCACGAAGGACTTTACTTTGAAATTTGCCGTGGTGTCGACCGGCATGTCGATGTTAGGCGGTGGGAAATCATCTTAGGAGCTGGCCTTGTTGAGATCCCGAAAATCCACGCGGACATCGACCTTTCCATTGGCCTTGGTGACCGTCACGATGTTGGAAAGCCAAGTCGGGTACTCAATCACTCTGATGAAACCGGCTCGGAGCATTTTCTCAATCTCTTCTTTCACTTGCAAGGACCACTCTGGCTTGATCTTGCGCGGCTTACATTTGACGAGGCTTGGATTCGAGATCTAGGGAATTACGTGCTCCACGATCGAGGGATCGAGTCTGGCATGTCTATCGGGCGAACACGTCAACATACTCCGGAGGAGAGCTTATCGGGACTTCTTTTACGCATCGGCGAAAAAGCGCCCACTTGTGTCTCTTTAGGCTCTTGCCTTTGTCCCCGGAGTTCACTTTGGTCATAACCTCTTGGCGGCTTGGGCCGGTTGTCCTCTTGGTCGACTAAACGCTCGAGAACTTCTTTAATGTATTGTTCATTTAATGTATACGCTTCTTTATCAATTGAGTTATTAATGTCTTTTAAGTTGTTTGTTAACTTATCGGTTGTTAAAATGGCAATGAGAGGATACTCAGAAAGGTCGGACTTTTCATTAAACGAGAATGGAAATACATGGTTGGCTACATTATCATAGTCTTTCGGCGTAAGGCCGTTGGACGACTCGGAAGGGCTGGACTCGACAGGAGCGGCTCGAGAGGGTTTGAGGCCGGATTTAGGGAGATGTGGGTGCGGGCCGCTTGTCTTCCGGTTACGCACAGGCTTGCCCTTGGTCCGATAAAAGTTACCCAGTTCTTCGGTGGCATTGCTTTGGATGCTTGATGAGGGTGCGGGGATCGAGGAGCAGCCTGTTTGTCCCAATCATGGCAATCATGCTATTTTGGGAGCCCGAGTCAATCGGGTTTGGCACCTCCATGGCTTCTTCAAAGAGAGTACGCCAGTGGTCCACTGAGAGCGTCTTCTATGAATTAGGTTCCTTACGCTTTGGAGTTACGGTCTCGAATGTGGCCTCGACGGTTGATCCGAACGATCTGTTTCCCGTGAAGAGTACCTTGAGTTGCTCTTCATGCAGGATTCCCTTGAATGTGTGTACTCATGCTTTGGACTGTGGTGGCGGTTGGTCGAGTAGAGCGGTGATGTTGAGGAACGATCCCCTAATCGGATAAGCTTTGAGTCCTACGAAGCGCTTGAGGTCCGTGCTATTTGTTCCATTCTTTTTGTAGTCTGTCTTTGACTATCCTTGCTTCTTTCTCATCTTCATCGGTTCCACTTGTCGGTCCCCTCGGTTCTCTTTGTCGGTTAACTGAGCCTCGTCGGTCCCTCGGTTACGTCAGCCGGTTCCCTTTGTCGGTCCCCTCGGTTACTGCTGTCGGTTCCCTTGGTGAAGTAATGAGCGAGGTCAAGCGTAAGGCCGGAGGTTGGGTGTGCCGTCGGAGGTTCCCCTTTTGCGGGCTGCTTGCCTTGGTGCGGGCGAGCCTTTTGTCTTCCTTGATGTCGGCGGTGTTGGCACATAGCGAAGCCCACTGGACCGTGGTGTGGTCCTTGACTTCAATGACTTGGTGTTGGCCTTGTAGCCTTTTGCCGAGCCCAGTCACAGGATGAAGTTCATGAGTTTCATCAATCTTCATGGCGGGAGGAATATGGTCGTGAGATGAGGATGGTCCACGTTGCATACTTGGATCTTGGAGGTCTCGGGTGAATCCGGTTAATGTCATGTCGTCATTATGGCTTGATTTCTAACACTTTGGAATGTCGTTGGTGCTTGTCCCCTCGGTGGTGACATTTGTCGCCGTAGTACGTGGTTAGCTCGTTGCCTTGCATGAACTTGAGGCATTGATGAAGGGTGGATGGCACGCCATTGATTTGATGCAGCCAGGGACGCCCCGGGATGGGCGTGAAAGTGATTGGAATGTCTGATACTTGGAATTCGGTAGGGATCATCCGCTTGCCAAACCCAGAGACATTAAGAGTAGCAACCAGAAGCTGTACGGGAAGTAGAGTCATAGGCCTTGACGGTGTGGGTGAAGGCTTCGGATGTGTGGGCTTGATGTCAAACGGGTCCCGTCATCTTGGCGGGCAAGACATTCATTCCGGAACCTCCGTCTACCAATACGCGGGGAAAGCGACGCTCGTCAGCTGGGTTTGTGATGTAGAGCGGCTCATTGTGATCGGCCCCAAATTTTGGAAAGGTCCAAATACGTGAAGGTGATAATGTTGCCGTAGTGGATGTTGCCGATCATCGAATGACTTCATGCGGGGTTGCGTCACGGGGACCATGGTACGGGCCAAGCTTTCCTCTAGCTTGAGCTTGTGAGGATAAGAGGAAGTGAGCCGAGACGAGGAAATGTTCGCTGAGTGCGCTTGGTGAGTGAGGATCGGGTCCTCTTTCACGAAACTTGCGTCTTCGGGCGGAGGCGGTTGCGGTTACGCTCCGTCGACTTTTTAGTGGCCTTAGGTGGTAATGCATGGATTTGACACGATCGGGTTAGAACGGCGACATCGGGTTTGGTTCCTTACGAGCAGGCCGCTCACGAGTTGAGCCATAGTTAGAGGAGGATTCCTCGTAGCATAGGGCCGTATGTCTTCCCTCAACTCATTGGCGTGGATGTATTCCTGAAGCTTCGGCGGCTACGGATTACGTCCCGGAGATGCGGCTTAGAGTGCCTCTGCGGGGAGGTAGCCTACGGTTTGGCTGAAGCTCTTCGAATGTCGGTGCACAACAATGGTCGTCGGAGCTGACGTACGTGCGGCCCTCAGGGAGGTTGGAGAGTTCTAGGTTCGGGCGAAACAGTCTCCTTGATCTCTTCACGGTATACCACGCTCCTTTCCTTCTTGCTTGAGCAAACTCGAGGCATGCAGGTTGGGTCTTGCGATACTCATGGTTTGCTAAGCTTCCTCCACTCTTG